>OX451738.1:161179676-162379676 GCA_948472305.1 Vicia faba
CAAATTGCAAATTTTTGTCACTCGATATTTCCAAACGATTCACCATCTTGCGCTACTCCGTTTAAAGAACCTCCCGTTCTGCAAATCCTTTCACTCAGTCGAATCCAATATTTATAAAAACTTGTAAAAATCCCCAAAATCCACACTTTGATCTTCAAGTAAAAACTCTCACCATTTTTCCTATAAAACCCTTATGATTCTCAATCCAACCTTAGGTTAAAACCAACCTAAATTGAATGCTATCAACCAAGTCTAGATGGCACCCAAACAATAAATGATTATGTGTACTTTATTTGTGTGTATGCATAGATGTAAGGTTGAAGATGATGGACTATCTTAGTATGTTTTTATAGT
The DNA here is from genome assembly GCA_948472305.1 of Vicia faba. NCBI lineage: Eukaryota > Viridiplantae > Streptophyta > Magnoliopsida > Fabales > Fabaceae > Vicia > Vicia faba. Next base: position 161,180,031 of record OX451738.1, read on the forward strand.
TTCGTCATCTTGAAAAATATGCATGTATGAAGTATATATTGGTGTGCAAGTTTGAGGAAAAAGGAAACCTAGAAGTTTGAAAAGGAAAACAATTTTAGGAAATTCTAACAAATGTGTCGACACATGTAAGTTATGCGTCGGCACATGTAATGACATGTGTAGACCTATTTAAGGTCATTGTGACGATAGAAAGTTACAAATGTTACAGGCTTTAAAACAATAGTACATGTGCCGACACAAAACAAATATCTGTTGACACATCTAAGGTTTCATAATGACATGTGTGATACGGTGGGAAGAACTGACTATTTTTTGGAATGCTGGTTTGCGTTTTGTGTTTGTTTTTGCAAATGTCGCGGTAAGCAAGAGTCACCACCGTCTTTTATTTTATCCAACAAGGAAAGGAAAAAAGCACAGAAAAATTCCTTTTTCGAGATATTTCTCGGGTTCGGGGGGTAGATTATAGAAAGGGAAGGTGTTAGCACCCTTTCTATCAGTGGTTATCCACGGGCTCTTAGGTACTTGCTCAAATGTTTTTTTCAAAAATTGCTTTCTTTGTGCTTGTGGGTTTGAAAAAAAGTTTTTATTTTGAAACTTCGATTTAACTCTTGCTTCTGTCCTCAAGAGTGTATGAAGTGTTTTTGAAAACTTTGTTCGAAAAGTGTAAGTGTGAAAAGTTTTTGTTTTTTTGAAAGAGCAAGTATCTAAGAACCGTCTACCTACTCGAAAAAGGAATCATTCTATGCTAATTTCCTTTAGACAATGCCATCCCACTATTGATGAGTAGGTAGCACCGTCGTTGGAGTTTAAGGGTTAATTCGAATGAGGGACTTATGGTTACTAAAGCAATGTTAGGACGCCTTAGCGGTAACCCTAATGTCTTAGATAATTTATTTGAGGCAATTATATCCGAGGCAATCATTTCGAGGCGACTATGATCTTTTAGACAAGAGGGCGACCTCTAAAACAACCTATACTTAATAACGCGTATGAAGGCAACCAAGTGGGGTGTACCCTAAGAGTGCGCATGTGTGAGTGTGTCGTTTTCAGTTAATTTTATCTTTGTACATGTTAAGGGTGATCTAGGTTGATTTTAGGTTAAAACATTCAGTCTTGTCATGCCATCCTATTATCAAACATCTAACAGTTATAATTTGCGGAAATAAAATGCGGAATTTAAATTACAAGGCGTCGGGTATTTACATCACCAAAGACAAACCCTTTAAAAATAAATAAAGCGATAAAAAATAAAGGTCCTATTAACTATTACAATCCAGAGGCAAGTACATTAATATGATAAAAATAACGACACGTGCGGGAAATTAAATCGAGCGTAAGATTAGGGTTTTGACCCTTTAAAGAAGACATCTTTTTTTGGTTTTTATTTAAGAAAGAAATTAATCTAAATTAATTACTAAATTAAATTAAATAAATAAATTAATTAATAATAAATTATTTTTGGGTTTTTGTTATTTCAGGAAAGAAAAAATAAAATAATTAAGTTAGTAATTAAAACCTAATTATATCTAATTTAATTTTAATTATTTTCAAAAAATAGGTTAAAGTTATTCTAATTAAAACCTAAATTAATTAATTAGTGTTTATTAATAAATTAAAATTAAAATTTGATTAAATAAAAATATGTTTTTGTGGTTTTTATTTTATGAAAAGGTTGAATTTTAATTGGTTAGAAATGAAATAGAAATAATAAAACAATTAATTAAAACAAAGTAAATAAATAGAAGAGAAAAGGGGTTTGGGCCTGAATTTGGGAGTGTTGATAGCAATATGAAGCCCAATTGCAGCTGGCCTTGTTGACTTTGTGAGATCTGGTGGGCGTGCGTGGACTTGGTCTAGGGTGGACCTTCATCTTTGGACCTTTAGATTTGGCCTTTGGCCATTGGATGCCTGAGGGAGTATGGTGCACTGCAAGCTGAAACGTGCATGGGAATACCTGAAAGGAAAAATTAATAAGGAATTGGGGGACCTGGGATTCGAACCCAGGTCCTGATGGATATTTGCACGCCTGCCTTGCCAACGCACCGAATTGCTTCAATTATTGTTACAATGCAAATAATACATAATATAAGAAAAACGAATTATATGCCAGCTAAACAAAAAAGGCGCGCTTGATTTTGAATGGGCCATTGGGAGAACGACAGCTCATCGTCTCCTACCTCCAAAACCTGCAAATATTACCTGCGGATTTGGATCCGCAACTAAATGCGCAAGCCTGATCTAAAATCTTCCCTAGGTCACATAAATCAATTCCAAGAACATGGTTGGGTTCGTCTTGGCTTCCTGATCAACACCATGCCCTTCTTGAATCCTGATTTTACCTGAAAATGAAAACCCCAAAAAACAAACGAAGAACCCTAGCTATGGTGGTTCTTCGTTCATGCCAGATAAAAGCAATTGGATAATGCCAAACGTTTGCAAATGTCATGTAGATTCAAAATATGGTATTGATTCATGAAAAGGATGCATAAACTTAAAGTTGCGAAATCAAGAACAGGGGTGGTTATCGTGACACTTACAGCATGCTATAGGGTCTGATCGAGCTTGCTTTTGATCCAGGTAGATTGAATGAACACCCAGGAAGAGATTGGGACTGGTCTCAGCTTCTGAAAACACCTCTAAGCACGATTTCAATTTCAAGCTTTTTGTCACTTTTTTCAAACTTTGTTCTGCCTCTTTCTACAATTCCCAACCCTTATTTTGATTGCTTTGGCTTGCTTATGTACTATGGAGTGTATTAGGGTAAGAATTATGGATTGAATCTTCCCATATCAATGCCTTGGAATTTGATTTGATCTCCTCTTTACAACTTGCCAAATTTGCCCAAATCTCAATCTTTTTGCACATGAATTGCTTGATTCGATTTTGATGATGTTAATGATGATAATCAAATCCTGAAATAGCCAAAAAATCTTACGTAATCAAAGTTTTAGATTTTATATGATTTAATTTGATTTAAAATGAATAAATTCAATAAAAAATCAAATAAAATAATAAAAATGAAATATGAGCTCATGGATGAAGCTAGGACACGTGGGCAATGATGCAAGCTCAAATCAAGTGGAAATGAATGGGCCCATTTGACAAAATTTAAAGTTTTGGGGATAGTTGACTTTTGGCAATTTTACAAAAATGTCCAACTTCAACAGTGCATAACTTCTTCAATTTTGAACTTTTGGAGGTGTTATTGGACTTTTTAGAAAGCTTGAGATGTCCTCTAACCAAACCGTTTGGTCTCATATCATTTTGATATTCCATGCTCAAGTTATAAGCTTTGGAAAAAAATGTGTTTTTGTTGACTTTCAAAAATAACCTATAATGTCCAAATTTGTAACTTCTTGTGAGTGCATTTTTTGATCTTGGGGTATGAAGATGGATTGTAGTAAATTGTATCCTCTTCAAAATGAGCTTTAATGAATTTTGAGCAATCCTTGATGAATCATGATCAACCCTTGATCAAATGATGAAATATCCTTTAAAATGAGAATGTTGACAAAAAATCTTGAAGTTTGACTATTTGTAGGTCACAGTTGACTTTTGCCCTAGCACAATCAATTTTTGGACCCTTTGAGCAATTGACTGAGCAAACTTCCTCTTCAAGGCTTGAAATTTTACATGGATGATATTGAGAATATATTAGTATATTGAGGAGCACTTGAGGTCATTTGGACTCCAAGATCTTGATGCAACACAAAACCCTAGTTTGGGGTAGCCTGCCTTAGGAGATAGCTTGTCTGTCCAACTCTTGAGCAACCTTGAGCCACTTGGAGATTTTTCTTGTAATGTTTTGAGAAATATGGGAGGGAAAATTTTGGGGTACAACAGCTGCCCCTGTTCAATCTTCTTAAACCTGAGGATGTAGATTGGCTTTTATGCCTTTCGTGATCCGAAGGTGGAAGATGATTGAACACTAGAGTGCCCAGAAATTTGCACTCGCATGAAGTAGTATCATTCTTGTGATGTTGAGAATGGGCTTGCAGATGCCATTTGGAGATTGCTGGCAGGAGGATGGGCTTAAAGATGCCATCCGCAAGAATGTCGATCACATAAGAGATTCCATAGCGAGAGCTCGCATACCTGTTGTTGTGGAAGATTCCACTGGGGAAGTATGACCTTTGTTGAGATTTAGGAACTTGCCTGTACTTTAACTGAGAGAACATCTCTGCTGAGTTTTAAGAACTTGTCCATAATTCAACTGGGGGGAAATTTGTCGAGATTCATAACCTTATCTGTAATTCAACAGAGGATATTTCAGTTGAGATTTAAGAATCGGTCAGTACTTCGACTGAGGAGGATTGCCGAGATTTAGAACCTTATCTGTAATTCAACCGAGACTAATTCAGTTGAGATTTAAGAACCGGTCAGTACTTCGACTGAGGGAAACATCTTCATCGAGATCTAGGAACTTTCTGTACTTCAACGGAGAATAATTCTGTTGAGATTTAAGAACTCGTCCACACTTCGACGGAGGAAAATTGTCGAGATTTAGAACCTTATCTGTAATTCAACCGAGACTAACTCAATTGAGATTTAAGAACCGGTCAGTACTTCGACTGAGAGAAACATCTTCATCGAGATCTAGGAACTGTCTGTACTTCAACGGAGGATAATTCTGTTGAGATTTAAGAACTCGTCCACACTACGACGGAGGAAAATTGTCGAGATTTAGAACCTTATCTGTAATTCAACCGAGACTAATTCAATTGAGATTTAAGAACCGGTCAGTAGTTCGACATAGATGAGAACTTAACTGCATCTTTCCTGAAAGGTAAAGGTCAGTCGTATGCAATGCATGATATATATCAAGCAATGATGTTCTCAAAATAAATGAGATTGTGTTGTATGATGCGTATATGCATGTATCATGATGTATGGAAATGTAATGTTTTAGTTGGGGAAAATAAATCCCGGATAGCTGCTGGAGAAAAGAGTTGACTTCTTCATTTCCACTGGGGATAGCGAATGAAGATGATTGCAAGAATAAACTTGCAGGAGAGGATAACTCCGCTGGGGAATAAACTGATGAGGAGATTACTCTGTGGTGAAGAGATGTTCTACTAAGGATTCTTGCCGATAAATTCCGCTGGAGATGAATTACTGTTGCTGGTGATGCTGAATCCTGTTGGAGATTGAATTCTTGTTTGTGAAAGGAAAGAATTCCGCTAGGGATGATCTTTCAGTTGCGACTTTACTGGGGATAACCTTGTAGACTCTTGTGGGGATAATCCTTTGAACTTTGCTGGAGACAAACTTCCAAAGTCTACTGGGGATGACTCTCCAAATTCCACTGGGGAAGCTTTTTTCAGACTGCACTGGGAAAAATTTCAGACTCCACTGGGGATATCTTGTACTCTGCCAGGGAATATTCTTACACTCTGTTGGGGAATATTAAGACTGTCGGGGATATTAAGCCTTTTTAGTGTTGATGGTAGATAAACTTTGTTTGGGGAGAATACTACCGATTCATTCACAGTTGCAAGTCTCAGCTGGGGAGAGCTGTCATTACTGTATTACTCTGCGGGGAGTGAATGCACTTTGGCCATATTCTTCAGCTGAATCTACCTTGGTACCTGGTGGACAGAGAAACTGTACAGTTTTGACAATTCTTATTTGCCCCTGTTTCTGATATTACAAGTAATCGTCTTTTGTTTCGCATGTAAATATTTATGAGCAACAATTAATGTCAAATGCATATATCAAAAATGAACATTGGACGTTCTTTGCAAAACAAAACAGAAAAAGGAAAAACAGTTTGAAATTTCTCTGAATATGAATTGTATTGATTTTGAAGTTTGGCCTGTAAATAGGCGTTTTTGTACTAGAGGCTGACGTCCTAGTAAGAGAACACCGCCGAATAATAGAATTTACACAATTTGTGAAAAACTAGACAAAACAGCTATGTGAATAATCCCACTGGGTTCCGACTCTGCTATTGCCTTTATGTCCTCGAGCATCTCATCACTTTGTTACTTGGTTGAAGGTGGATCAGACTGATTAGTGCTGTCCGAGCTTGATAGTCGATACTGAAGTCTGGTTGCAAGGTGATCCAATGAGACATAGTGTTACGCTTTGATCCCTAATTTTTTCCTGGACCGCCCTCGCGGGTTTTCAGTCCACCGGGATACCCTTTTTTGCCCAAGCCGCCTTTTCAGGTTTTCGACTTACCGGGTGTACATATTTTTTTTATATATTTTCATCCCTTATTTTTTCCTGAACCCTTTTGGTTCACCGGGAAGCCCTTGTTTTTGCCTAGGCCAGTCAACCTAGAGGGTCTTTGATTATACGTAGTATCTTTTCACTATGTCTGCATTGACGGGGTGAGGAAGGTCGTCACCATCCATGGTGGTTAGAATCATGGCTCCTCTTGAGAAAATGTTCTTAACAACAAATGGCCCTTCGTAAGTAGGGGTCCATTTGCCCCTGGGATCACCTTGAGGTAGTATAATGCGCTTGATAATCAGGTCCCCAACTTGATACTCTTGTCGTCTAACTTTCTTGTTAAATGCCTTGATCATCCGCTTTTGATACGTCTGACCATGACAAATAGCAGTAAGTCTTTTCTCATCGATTAAGTTCAGCTTATCAAGCCGGGTCTGAATCCAGTCATCTTAGCTCAAACCTGCATCCTTCATAATCCGAAGAGAGGGTATCTGAACTTCAATGGGTAATACAACTTCTGTGCCATATACCAAGGAATATGGTGTTGCCCCTGTTGATGTCCGCGCTGAGGTGCGGTACCCATGCAGAGCAAAAGGTAACATCTCGTGCCAGTCCTTGTATGTCACCGCCATCTTCTGCACAATCTTCTTAATGTTCTTATTAGCCGCTTCTACAGCCCCATTCATATTCGGCCGGTAAGGAGAAGAGTTGTGATGCTGTATCTTGAACTACTTGCAAAGCTGAGTGATCATTTTATTGTTGAGATTTGTACCATTGTCTGTAATGATCCTCTCTGGTACACCATATCGACAAATCAGATTGTGCCGAATGAATCGTGCCACAACGCTCTTGGTTATAGTAGCAAAGGAAGCTGCTTTAACCCACTTTGTAAAATAATCAATAGCTACCAGGATGAAACGATGCCCGTTGGACGCTGTAGGTCTGATCTCGCCGATCATGTCGATGCCCCACATTGCAAAAGGCCAGGGTGCCGTCAGGATGTTCAGAGGGACTGGAGGTATGTGCACCTTATCAGCATAAACTTGGCACTTGTGACAGGTCCGAGAATGCTGGTAAGAGTCGGCTTCCATTGTGGACCAATAATATCCTGCCCGGAGGATTTTCTTTGCCATGGTATGTCCACTAGAATGAGTTTCGAAAGTACCTTCATGTAACTCTGCCATGATCCTTTCTGCTTCGTTCTTATCCATACATCGCAGTAAGGTCGAATCATGGTTACCCTTATAGAGAATGCCATTATTGATGAAGAACTTCGCCGCGAACCTCCTCAGAAACTTCTTATCATTAACAGATGCACCCTCGGGTTACTCCTGAGCCTCCAGGTACCTCTTCACCTCGTGGAACCAGGGTTTTTCTGTTACCTCTTCAGTCTCAATGTTACAACAATGTGCAGGTTCGTCCAACCTTTCAATGATAATCCGGGGAGCCTCGTTGTCCCAATTGACTTTGAACATAGAAGACATTGTAGCCAGCGCATTCGCCAACTGATTCTCCTCTCTAGGGAAATGTTCAAAGGTTATCTCCTCAAAGTGCGGAAGCAAAGTCAACACATACTCCTTGTAAGGAATAAGATTTGGGTGTTTCGTATCCCACTCGCCTTTGATCTGGCTGATCACGAGAGCGGAATCTCCGAAGACACTAAGAAACTTAATCCTTAGGTCAATTGCTGCTCGAAGACCCATGATGCATGCTTCATACTCCGCCATATTGTTGGTGCAGTTGAAACATAGTCGGGAGGTGAACAGAGTATGAGAGCCTTTAGGAGATATGATCACGGCGCCATTTCCATTACCCAAAGCGTTTGAAGCTCCATCAAAGTACATAGACCATCGGGATCCTTCCTCAGGTCCTTCATCCGGTCCAAGTTCTTCGCAGTCGGTTACTATCAGGATATTCTCATCCAGAAATTCAAAATTCATAGACTGGTAATCATCTACTGCCTGATGTGCCAAATGGTCTGCCAATACACTTCCCTTGATTACTTTCTGGGTCGTATACTGGATGTCATACTCAGTCAAGATCATCTGCCATCTTGCTATTCTTCCGGACAAGGAAGGCTTTTCGAAGATATACTTGATTGGATCCATCTTTGATATCAACAAGGTGGTGTGAGTTAGCATATACTATCTCAGCCGGCAAGCAACCCATGCCAAAGCGCAACAAGTTTTCTCAAGCAACGAGTATCGGGTCTCGCAGTCAGTAAACTTTTTGCTAAGGTAATAAATAGCATGCTCTTTTCGGCCAGACTCATCATGCTGCCCCAGCACACACCCCATTGAATTGTCGAGTACTGTCAAGTAGAGGATCAGAGGTCTCCCTTCAACTGGAGGCATCAGAATGGGTGGCTCTTGGAGATATTCCTTGATCCTTTTGAAAGCGGCCTGGAATTTATCATTCCAACTTACCACTTGATCTTTCTTCAGTAGCTTGAAGATTGGCTCACAAGTAGCAGTCAGGTGTGAGATGAATCGGGCAATGTAGTTCAGACGTCCCAGAAAGTCTCTGACTTCTTTTTCTGTTTGGGGAGTTGGAATTTCCTGTATAGCCTTCACCTTTGCAGGATCCACTTGAATACCTTTATCGCTTACGACGAAACCCAGCAGCTTACCAGATCTCACCCCGAAGGTGCACTTGTCCGGGTTTAACCTCAGCTTGTACAACTTCAACCTGTCAAATAATTTCTGAAGGTGGTCCAGATGCTCTTCTTCAGTCTGGGATCTTGCAATCATGTCGTCAACGTATACCTTAATCTCATGATGGATCATGTCATGGAACAAAGAGACCATGGCGCGCTGATACATTGCCCCAACATTTTTCAATCCAAAAGGCATGACCTTGTAGCAAAAGGTACCCCATTGAGTAACAAAGGTTGTCTTCTCCATGTCTTCGGGAGCCATTTTAATCTGATTGTAACCGGAGAAACCATCCATAAAGGAGAAGACCTTATGCTATGCGGTGTTGTCAATCAGAACGTCGATATGAGGTAGAGGGAAATCATCCTTGGGGCTTGCTCTGTTTAGATCCCTATAGTCAACACACATTCGAAGCTTACCATCCTTCTTCGGCACTGGAACCACGTTGGCCACCCATTGTGGGTAAGAAGTAACTGCTAGAAAACCGACATCAAACTGTTTCATCACTTCAGCTTTGATTTTCTCAGACATCTCTGGGCGCATTCGGCGGACCTTCTGTTTCACTGGAGGACAGTCTTCCTTGGTAGGTAGGTGGTGAACCACAATATCGGTATCCAACCCAGGCATATCTTCATAAGACCAGGCAAAGATCTCAACATAGTCACGCAGCATCTGAATTAACCGTTGCTTAACACTTAGCTCCTGATTTGCCCCGATCTTGACCTTTTTCTTGTCTATCTCTGTACCCAGATTTACTGCTTCCACGGGCTCTTCATGCGGCTGAATAACCCTCTCTTCTTGGAGTAACAGTCTAGCAAGTTCACTAGGCACTTCACAATCATCTTCACCTTCGTCTTCGGATAAGTTGATCGGACTTTCGAAGTCATAACTGGCAGTAGCAGAGTCGTTACCAGTGAGATCCAGAGTGGATGTAGACCTGTATATGTGAGTGTGTGTAAAATAGCTGTTTTGCAATATATAATAAAAGAAAAACAAGGAGCGCAAACTTTGAAATGCAAGAAACGTCCAATGCTTTTATTAATGATATATGTAGATGACACACATAAATCCCTCACAAATGAAGCCATGGTGCCCCGGGTAAGACACCGGGCCATAAAGTTTAAAACATTGTCTGTTGCAAATTCAAAACAAAAGTCTCATTACTGGGTAACAAAAGAAATTGGGACGAAGTCCTTTGCTGTCCAGTTGCTTAGTCCACCGTCAGTAGTAGGATAGATCCAACTGTCGAACTCAGACTCTTCAACATCGTCTTCAATGGCATTCACTCCTGAATTTCTGATAAACAGGGGAGGTCTTCCGATCCGTGCACTCCGAACAGCCCTTTGAGCTTCTTCAGTGAAACCCAAACCAAACTTGTTAGTCTTATGTGCAAAATCAGGGAGTTGGCCCCAATTTGCACACCCATCTTTCTCGACAACAGCCCGAGCATCCTTGAAGGAAGCCATCTTCATTGGAGGATCTTCAAAAACAGTCTCAATTGATGCCAGCATTTGGGGAACCTCTTCAAAATTCTGAAACGGGGTCTCAATGAACTCCCCATCCATCTCTACATATCAGAAAGAGTTGAGGTGGCTCACCATGTACTCCTCCTCTCCTTGTACAGTCACAATCTTCCCTTTCACTGGGTACTTTAACTTCTGGTGGAGCGTAGACGTCACTGCTCCAGCTTTGTGGATCCATGGGCGACCCAACAAACAAGAATAAGATGGCCGAATGTCCATCACATAGAATGTAGATGCGAAAACTTGAGAACCAACCTTAATCGGAATATCCACTTCTCCGTGTACCGTCCTCTTGGAGCCATCAAAAGCCCTGACTACAATGTTACTCGACTTCTGCTCTAACCCTTCATAGTCTAACTGGTCTAGAGCTTTCATAGGTGACACATTCAACGAAGATCCAGTATCTACCAACACGTGAGCAAGAGTAGTGCCCCTACATTCTATGGAGACATGCAGGGAGTCATTGTGATTCTTCCCCTTAGCAGTCAAGTCGGCATCAGAGAAACCCAACCCATTATCAGCAGTTAGACTAGCCACACAATCTTTAAACTGATCAGCTGATGTTTCTTGCGGTACGTGTGCGGTCTTCAGGAAAGCAATCAGAGCCTTGGCATGGGCTTCTGAGCATAGCAACAGTGACAACATGAAAATTTTGGACGGGGTTTGCCCCAGCTGCTCGACTACATTGTAGTCACTCTTTTTGATGATTTTCAAAATTTCCTCCATCTCTTGTCTAGAGGCTTCAACAGTAATTGTCTTTGGTGCCTCCGTCCGGGCAGGCTCATCAGTGGTCCCTTTGCCCCAAGCATAGAATGACTCGGCAACAGGGGTAAGAATTGGAACTTGAACAGGAATAGTATCAGTCACACTGACAGGTGTAATAACAATAGGTTTCCAAACAACTGGTGGAGAGATCTCGGGGGAGAAAAGCCTTCCACTGCGGGTGACTTTAGCAGGTCCAACAATATTGCTGACGTCAGTATCAGACTCTTCAGCACTCAAGTCTTGCTTAATTCCGTGATAATATACGTCAGCCCCGTAATGCCACGGGACAACTTTATTGGATGTATAGGGGATAGGCCCTGAAATAGTGATGATCAATGGTGCAATTCTTGGAACAAATGTAATTCTAACAGGATTTCTCGAGGAAGCCTTGGAAGAATTGTCGAAAATGGTGATTATAGCAACTTCTTCAGTAGGAACCAAAGGAACAAGAGTCTTCTCAAATATAATTTCTTTATTATCCATCAGGCGTTGGACACCTGACTTCAAAAGATGGCAACCGGTAGGTAGGACAGAACACATACGGCAACCTTCGTCACAACCCGAAAATAAATGGACTAACAAAAGGTTCTTCTTTACAGTCATCAATGGGGTAACAATGTCGTTCACAGAAACCACAAACGAGTCTTCATTTATAGCGTTCACTCCATGCTTGGGCATAGGAGCAGTCACAACATTAGGTCTTTCAGGTGCTTCAAATTCAATCTCCTTTGCATCGATCAAGTCCTGTACTTTGTTCTTTAAGACCCAATAGTTATCCGTGTCATGCCCCGGGCTACCAGAGTGAAAAGCACAACGGGAATTCGGATCGTACATGGGTGATGCAGTGTTGGGAGTCTTTGGGGCCTCCTTCAGAATCACCAAGTTGGTTTTCAATAACTGCGGTAGAATTTGGGATAAAGTCATGTTGAGCAGAGTGAATTGTCTATGCAGCCTCTCGGCCCTTGGCTGATTGTTGCGCTGAGGAGCACCAACAGGTCTTGATATAACCACCGTATTAACAGCTTGGCGGTGTTCAGGTCTATTCTGGCTTTTTGAACTGTAAACAACACTGGACTCCTTCTTAAAAGGCTTCTTCTCGGTGCCTGATGAAGCACCCTTATGTATTTTACCGGATTTGATACCAGCCTCAATCCTTTACCTGATTATAATCAGTTCCGTAAACCCGGATGAAGAACTTCCAATCAGATGGTTGAAATACAGACCAGACAAGGTCCCCAGAAACATATCCACTAGCTCCCTATCGACCAAGGGAGGCTGCACTCTTCCAGCAAGGTCCCTCCACCTCTGAGCATAATCTTTGAAACCTTCGCCCGTACCCATAGACATACCCTGAAGTTGGGTACGTGTGGGAGAGAGGTCGGCATTATATTGGTACTGATTGTAGAAAGCAGCAACCAAGTCTTCCCAATTGCGGATACTAGCTCCTTCCAGCTAGTAAAACTATTCAAGGTGAGTCCCTGAGAGACTGTCTTGAAAGAACTGGATCCAGAGGTTCTTGTCAGTGGTGTATGGCTGAATTTTCCTAACATACGAACAAAGGTGCAGTTTTTGGCAAGAAACCCCGTCGTACTTGGCAAAGGCTGGTGCTTTGAACTTGTGGGGAATCACCACTCCAGATGACAGACCCAAGTCTCCAAAGTCCAGACCAGGCAATTTCTGAACTTCCATCGCGCTCAACCAGTCTTCCAATTGCTTATATCTATCCTCAGCCGGAGGATACTGGTCTTCGTCAAAGTCGGTCTCGTTGTCAGAGACCACAGGGCTAGGAGACCTCCTTTCTTCCTGATTATCTCCCCCTCCAGATGAGTGGGTCAAATCAACCTCTTCTCGCAAATCGTTTCCAAATCTGCGACCCATATTAAATAGGACCGTCTTCTTCTTCTTCTTCTTCTTCTTCTTCTTCTTCTTCTTCTTCTTCTTCTTCTCTTTCAAGATAAGGGTCTTCAGATCTTGCCGACCCTTAGCCAAACTCATGAACAATTCCTGGAACTGGGCGTTTTGAGCTTGCAGAGCCTTGATTGCTTGTTCAATTGATGGTTCAGAAGACATGATGCTGAAATAAACAGCGAAGAAGATGAGAAAACCTGTAAGGGTACCTGTTATGAGGTGCATGGGAATGATATGCGCATGATATGATTTCAAAGACTTTTAGGGATTCAAATTCGTAAACCACAATGAAACACACTTTTATTAGATAAACTTTGAATTCAATTGTTCAACAGATGCCTTTAAGGCGTTACAAGAAAGAAAAACTGAAAAAGTAAATCAAAACTAGAAATAATCAAAAGACAATCAGTGCTCCCATGGTCGTTTCTTGTCGGCGCAGACATAGTCATTAAGGATCCGCTCGTTCTCCAGCTGCCTTGTCAACTTATGGATCTTCTGCTCTTGCTCGTGATACTTTTCTCGGTAAGTATCCCGTTCTTCTCTCAGTTGCATCTAGGACCTCTTCAATGCCCCTATGTCAGTAGGCATGTAAGGGTGTAGGATGGTAGGAGGAATCCCCTCTTCATCAACAACTTTAACAATTATAGGCAAGACAGCTTCGTAGGGCATTCCCAGCTTTTGGGCACGTATGCGAACCCATCGGAGATATGGTTCCATTGGTAGAGAAGTCTTCGCACCCAGCTCGTGTGGATCAGACCTGTGGACCCTATCCTAAGCTCTTATGAACCTGTGGCGTTGCTCGTCACTATCCCCCTGGAAATCAAAGACAATACTCGGCATCAGCAACTCATGAGGTCCTACCCTTCTAGCTCGCCCAAACTGACGTAAGGCCAAGCACAAATTATAAGTGATCCCTCCATTGGTTCCTATCAGTGGAACATTGGGGTATTCCCCACATCGATCAATAATAGCCACGTCTTCCATACCCTTAATAGTCCAAATGATGTCATTATGAGAGAGAGACATAATCCTATAGGCCCAGCCCATGCCTTCCTTATTCTTCAAAACTGATTTGGGGAGGTGAGAAATAAACCACCTCGCCAACAATGGTGCACAGCTCATAAGGGTTCCCCGCTTTCGAGCAGTACGGGTATAAAGAGAATGAAGAATGTCACCCAAGAGAGTGGGTACTGGATTACCAGACATGAAGATCTTTACCGCATTCACGTCAACAAAGGAATCTGAGTTAGGAAACAATACCAAACCATATATGAGAAGAGCCAGAATGTCTTCAAATGCCTGGAAGTCTAGACTGTCCCAGAACTGATTAGCTTTAGCAACCAAGAATTTAGTTAAAAAGCCCTTTGCTCCACTACGAGTTTCCCAATTAGCCATTACCTCAGCCTTTGTCAGATGGAAGGCTGAAGCAATCTCTTCTGGTCTAAGAACTTTCTCCCAACCTGTGAACGGGGTCTGCTCCAGAATAGAGATACTAAGCAGATCAGAGAACTCTTCCAAGGTAGGGACCAACTGGCAGTCAGGAAAAGTAAAGCAATGGTACAGTGGATCAAAGAACTGGACTAAGACACTCATCATCTGTTCATCCATCTTGGAGGTGACCAAACCAAGAAGGTTCCCATGTCTTCTGATGAAGGAGGTAGTATCTGAAATCTTTGCAACCAATTCCTTAAGCTGAGTAGGAATCTGGACAAAGTTGACCCGAATGGTGTTTCTACGCATGGGTGCCATGACCTACAAAACAGAACAAAGATGAATCCCTCCTGTCTTTGAAATAGGTTAGTCCAATGCAAGATGCATGCAATGTCATGATGTCATGATAGAAAACACACCATAAGTATCCACAAATAGCAAACATGGTAAAGGCACACAAGTCACACAGAGAGCCCTTAGATTTCAGGCTGACAAGGAGCTTAGGTACTACCCTCTTTCAGTTCAGTTGGTTCAAACCTGTCCTAGAAATAGTAATCAGGTTCTAGAGGATCTCAATATCACTGACTACCCTCGATCAGTCATAATTCCAGTTTAGCAACCTTTTCTTGCGGCCGGAATCATCGCGAGAGTTTAGTCTCAATGAGTGTAGCATACTGCTACCGTTCTATGGCCAAGTTGGTTAATTTAAAGGTTATAAGGTCAGTTGGTGCTTAATGACCCCTTAGCAGACCCATATTCTCCTCGTTGCGCCACAAGGGATATCGGTACATACTAAAGTGCCACACCAGCGTAGCTACTGCTTCAACCGTATCGGTCTACGCCGTACAGTTCCCTCACAATTTATTGCTACTTACCTAAAGGGTATTCCCCAGATCCGGGTTAGGATCTATAGTAACTCTGATTCAAGCCCACAAAGATAAATCATACAAATCAAGCAATTGAAAACATTATGAACTATTCCTAAGATACACCCCACTTATTAAAAATCCCCAGCAGAGTCGCCAGTTCTGTGATACGGTGGGAAGAACTGACTGTTTTTTGGAATGCTGGTTTGTGTTTTGCGTTTGTTTTTACAAAATGTCGCGGTAAGCAAGAGTCACCACCGTCTTTTATTTTATCCAACAAGGAAAGGAAAAAAAGCACAGAAAAATTCCTTTTTCGAGATATTTCTCGGGTTCGGGGGGTAGATTATAGAAAGGGAAGGTGTTAGCACCCTTTCTATCCGTGGTTATCCACGGGCTCTTAGGTACTTGCTCAAATTTTTTTTCTTTCAAAAATTGCTTTTTTTGTGCTTGTGGGTTTGAAAAAAAGTTTTTGTTTTGAAACTTCGATTTAACTCTTGCTTCTGTCCTCAAGAGTGTATGCAGTGTTTTTGAAAACTTTGTTCGAAATGTGTAAGTGTGAAAAGTTTTTGTTTTTTGAAAGAGCAAGTATCTAAGAACCATCTACCTACTCGAAAAAGGAATCGTTCTATGCTAATTTCCTTTAGACAATGCCATCCCACTATTGATGAGTAGGTAGCACCGTCGTTGGAGTTTAAGGGTCAATTCGAATGAGGGACTTACGGCCACTAAAGCAATGTTAGGACGCCTTAGCGGTAACCCTAATGTCTTAGATCATTTATTTGAGGCAATTATATCCGAGGCAACCATTTCAAGGCGACTATGATCTTTTAGACAAGAGGGCGACCTCTAAAGCAACCTATACTTAATGACCGCGTACGAAGGCAACCAAGTGGGGTGTACCCTAAGAGTGCGCATGTGCGAGTGTGTCGTTTTCAGTTAATTTTATCTTTGTACATGTTAAGGGTGATCTAGGTTGATTTTAGGTTAAAACATTCAGTCTTGTCATGCCATCCTATTATCAAACATCTAACAGTTATAATTTGCGGAAATAAAATGCGGAATTTAAATTACAAGGCGTCAGGTATTTACATCGCCAAAGACAAACCCTTTAAAAATAAATAAAGCGATAAAAAATAAAGGCCCTATTAACTATTACAATCCAGAGGAAAGTACATTAATATGATAAAAATAAACGACGCGTGCGGGAAATTAAATCGAGCGCAAGATTAGGGTTTTGACCCTTTAAAGAAGACATCTTTTTTTGGTTTTTATTTAAGAAAGAAATTAATCTAAATTAATTACTAAATTAAAATAAATAAATAAATTAATTAATAATAAATTATTTTTGGGTTTTGTTATTTCAGGAAAGAAAAATAAAATAATTAAGTTAGTTATTAAAACCTAATTAAATCTAATTTAACTTTAATTATGTACAAAAAATAGGTTAAAGTTATTCTAATTAAAACCTAAATTAATTAATTAGTGTTTATTAATAAATAAAAATTAAAATTTGATTAAATAAAAATATGTTTTTGTGGTTTTTATTTAATGAAAAGGCTGAATTTTAATTGGTTAGAAATTAAATAGAAATAATAAAACAATTAATTAAAACAAAGTAAATAAATAGAAGAGAAAAGGGGTTTGGGCCCGAATTTGGGAGTGTTGATAGCAATCTGAAGCCCAATTGCAGCTGGCCTTGTTGACTTTGTGAGATCTGGTGGGCGTGCGTGGACTTGGTCTAGGGTGGACCTTCATCTTTGGACCTTCAGATTTGGCCTTTGGCCATCTGGCCATTGGATGCCTGAGGGAGTATGGTGCACTGTAATCTGAAACGTGCATGGGAATACCTGAAAGGAAAAATTAATAAGGAATTGGGGGACCTGGGATTCGAACCCAGGTCCTGATGGATATTTGCACGCCTGCCTTGCCAACGCACCAAATTGCTTCAATTGTTGTTACAATTCAAATAATACATAATATAAGAAAAATGAATTATATGCCAGCTAAACAAAAAAGGCGCGCTTGGTTTTGAATGGGCCATTGGGAGAACGACAGCTCATCGTCTCCTACCTCCAAAACCTGCAAATATTACCTGCGGATTTGGATCCACAGCTAAATGCGCAAGCCTGTTCTAAAATCTTCTCTAGGTCACATAAATCAATTCCAAGAACATGGTTGGGTTCGTCTTGGATTCCTGATCAACACCATGCCCTTCTTGAGTCCTGATTTTACCTGAAAATGAAAACCCCAAAAAACAAACGAAGAACCCTAGCTATGGTGGTTCTTCGTTCAGGCCAGATAAAAGCAACTGGATAATGCCAAACGTTTGCAAATGTCATGTAGATTCAAAATATGGTATTGATTCATGAAAAGAATGCATAAACTTAGAGTTGCGAAATCAAGAACAAGGGTGGTTATCGTGACACTTACATGAACTATAGGGTCTGATCGAGCTTGCTTTTGATCCAGGTAGATTGAATAAACACCCAGGAAGAGATTAGGACTGGTCTCAGCTTCTGAAAACACCTCTAAGCACGATTTCAATTTCAAGCTTTTTGTCACTTTTTTCAAACTTTTTTCTGCCTCTTTCTGCAATTCCCAACCCTTATTTAGATTGCTTTGGCTTTCTTATGTACTATGGAGTGTATTAGGGTAAGAATTATGGATTGAATCTTCCCATATCAATGCCTTGGAATTTGATTTGATCTCCTCTTTACAACTTGCCAAATTTGCCAAAATCTCAATCTTTTTGCACATGAATTGCTTGATTCGATTTTGATGATGTTAATGATGATAATCAAATCCTGAAATAGCCAAAAAATCTTATGTAATCAAAGTTTTAGATTTTATATGATTTAATTTGATTTAAAATGAATAAATTCAATACAAAATAAAATAAAATAATAAAAATGAAATATAAGCTCATGGCTGAAGCTAGGACACGTGGGAAATGATGCAAGCTCAAATCAAGTGGAAACGAATGGGCCAATTTGACAAAATTTGAAGTTTTGGGGATAGTTGACTTTTGGCAATTTTGCAAAAATGTCCAACTTCAACAATGCATAACTTCTTCAATTTTGAACTTTTGGAGGTGTTATTGGACTTTTTAGAAAGCTTGAGATGTCCTCTAACCAACCCCTTTAGTCTAATCTCATTTTGATATTCCATGCTCAAGTTATAAGCTTTGGAAAAAAAGGTATTTTTGTTGACTTTCAAAAATGACCTATAATGTCCAAATTTGTAACTTCTTGTGAGTGCATTTTTTGATCTTTGGGTATGAATATGGATTGTAGGAAATTGCATCCTCTTAAAAATGAGATTTGGATGGGTTATTTCTCATAAAGTATGAGAAAGTTATGCTTGGTCAAAGTTGAGTTGACTTTTCCTACAAAACCCCAATTTAGCAACTTTTGAGTCTTGATGAATTTTGAGCAATCCTTGATGAATCATGATCAACCCTTGATAAAATGATTAAATATCCTTTAAAATGAGAATGTTGACAAAAAATATTGAATTTTGACTATTTGTAGGTGTTGTACCCCAAAATTTGCCCTCCCATTTCTCAATGATTTCTCATCACAAAACCTTTGAAGCCCAAGATCCAGTTAGGGTTTCATCTGCTCAAGACTTCTCCTTGCACTGTTGACCCAAATTAGGGTTTGTGTTTTGCACCAAGATGTTTTGACCTAAAGTGCCTAAGATGACTTTCATGCTTCATATTGGACTCCCAAGTTTATCCATACCAAGTTTCAAGCTTTGATTCCAAGTTTTGCTTTGCCAATTAGACAGTTGACCTAAAAATCAGATGTATTGGGGAAAAAGTCAACTGTGGCCAATTGACAGTCAAACCTCATGAAAATTGACCCACATCAACATTATGAACTCATATGGACCATTTGATCAAGTTTGGATCACAATTCCATAAGAAATTTGATCAGATCACGAAAAGGGCAAAATGGTCATTTTTAGGGTTTTGATTGCACAAAGGCAATTTTTGACTGTTTGACCTAGTCAATGGCAAACCAAGCTCATATATGGACTCAAGGACCCCATGGAATTATCTTGACATGCTC
Source organism: Vicia faba (assembly GCA_948472305.1). Lineage (NCBI taxonomy): Eukaryota > Viridiplantae > Streptophyta > Magnoliopsida > Fabales > Fabaceae > Vicia > Vicia faba. The sequence goes on from OX451738.1 coordinate 161,199,428, forward strand.
AACAAACTCAAAAGATCCCAAGTACACAAGATTGACAGTTGAATTTCCCAGTCAATTGATCAATTTTGACTGTATACTGAAAAGTCAAACTTTGACTTTTTGGTCAAAATCAAGAGTCAAGATTCATTTTTCATCAAAACATGCCAAATCATGAAACTTGTTCACCAAGAAATCACAAAATGCAAATTAGGGTTAGAAATTAGAATTTTTCATAACTTAGAATTTTTCTAAGTTATAAAAAACCCTAATTTTTTCCCAACTTTGCCCCACTTTTTCACCAAGATCCATTTGGATTCAAACAAAATTCAAAACATGAAAGTTGTAGCTTGTTGCATAATCTACAACTTTGATGCACAAAGTTTTCCCATTTGAGGCTTGTATCTCAAGTTACAAATTTTTGAATAAGGGCACTAAACCATTCTTAACTTAGTGAAATTTTAACCTATTTTGACAAGGTTTTCTACCTAACTTCAAGGCAATTTTCCATACACTTCCACTTGGATTTTAAACTTGCACTTAAAAGATGGATTGTAGTACACATTCCAAGCTTTCCAAAATGTCCAAGAACTTCTCAAACAACCTCATGGTTAGGGAGAATCGAATTTTGCAAAATGGGAAAAAGTCACTTTTGTTCTTGGCCATGTACATGTTCATAACACTATGCATTTCAATATCAGCTTGCATATCTTGATTACAGGTCCTTAAACCATCCAACACTCATAAATTTAATGCATATTCTTTGTGCCAAGACCATGTTCTTTGTGTTCTAGCATTGCATAAAGGATTAATCCCAAAATAGATAAAGCATTTCTTCCATTTTTGCAAAAGGTAGCTTTATGTCCAATTACAAATCCAAGAAGTACAGTCCATATCTAATTGGCACAGGTTTATGAGTTAATCACACTGATCAAGGAGGGATTATGCAACATAGTATGAGGGCCTGTACAGGCTAGAGGCACAAAGTAACCATTGCTTGCTTAAAGTGTAAGAAACACATCATAACTTAGGACAACTCTCATATCAGCTTGCAAAACCCTTAAGTGAACTGGTGAAACACACTCAAGACATCTCAACCAAGCTATTGCACGACCCTAACACCTCTCATACATTCCCAATATCGGAATCATCTTCAAACTGCAAAAACAGGGGCAGACCTGCAGTTTTAGTGCCATCTTCCATTTCCCTCAAGCTCTCTTGCCCAAACCAGTTCACACACATTCCCTAGCATCTATGCAAGCTAACCATGCCTTGAAACACGACCTGTAATCCCTCTAACCAGTTCCACCATTTTCAGTTTCTTGTTTTGCAGGTGAAGTGCTCTAGCACGATTCAAAAGCTTTCAAGACAAAGTAAACATTGGAATAGCATCCCTGGACCTCAAGGAAGCTTTTCCAATCATCACCTTGCACTGAAAGCTTCCTCATTGCCGGATAGAACTTCAGCTGAACAGGTATTTTGGTGAACTTCTATCTCTCTTATTAAGCATCATTAGCTCTAAGTTTGTGAATAAACAATGTTCTACTCATGCCACTGAACATGTACATGTTTTTACTTTTCATTTCTTTTGCTTGAGCTGTGAGAATTTGAGGTTTGAAAATGGCAGAAAATCTAGGTTAGGATTTGGGGGAGAAGAAATTCTCCCTCATCTTAGAGAGTTAGATCAAGTTCTGCATATGGTTGGATTCGTCTCTTGATGCTGAACATTTTTTATGTTATGAGTTTTCATTAATAAGCCAGGAATCAGGAGTTAGAAGATTGAGAACAGGGCGCGCATTTTTTGAATCACATAGTTCAGAGGTTGAAGAAAGGTTGCATTGGGCTGGGCTTGCTTTGTGTTTTCTTTTTGCACCCTATAATTGCTTCTGAACCCCCTGAGCCCATTTGTTTTATTTTTAATGTTTTTTTGACTTTTTCTTTTTTAATTGACTCATTTATTTTTTCTCAGCATATTAAAAATTTAAAAATATTTTTTCTCACCATTTTTGAATTTATTAGGTATTTATTTGATTTTTTTTTAGTTTGAACATAAATAAATAAATATATATGTTTTGTTTAAAATATTAAAATATTGGAAATACATTTTTACACACTTGTATCTTATTTTTACTTCCTGAAAATATTTTATAGAAAAATCCTTTTTTTATTTAAATATTAAATAATATTATTAATATATATAATACATATTTTGTAAATAATATAAATAAATAGATATATATTAATACACTTAGGATATAAATACCAAAAAATGTACATATTTTATTTTTTAATATTTAATACTAAAAAAATACATTTTTATAAATATACTATATTTTTATCTTATTTTTTGTATATAAATAGTAAATATGATATATATTAAATAACTAATACCATTTTGATTAAAATTAGGGTTTTGCCCTAAATATGAGAATACTCCAAAAAAAATAATACCTTTTTATTTCTCTTTTTATTTTTACATAAATAATACTTTTTTTTCATACACATAAAATTTTTTTTTACATTTTGCATATTTATTTCATTTCCATTTAATTATGCAATTATTTGTATTGTAAATATTCAAAGAAGATGATGTAATAGCTAGGTTTAATTTCTTGTCTAAATATACCCCATTTGAGACATTGTACCCCCCCTCCCCATATTATTATGTTGTAATAGCGTAGGAATTTAAATTTCGCACTTTAATGCTTTCTAAACCTACCATGCTAGAATTAGGGTTTGTATGCGAATAAAACGAACAAAATAGTTTGACCTAATTTCAAGATAAATAAGCATGAAAATGGACAACACATTTCACACTTGCACCCCTAGGGCATTCCACTTTGTTGCCTTCAAATAAATTGGGCCATATTGCATGTTGAACTTCTTTGGGTAAAAACAAACAATCAAATGATCATAGTCCCACAAAATGTTGCCTAAATGAATGATCAAGTCCCTTTTAAAGAAAAATTGCCCAAAGACATTTAACACTATTGCAATTATGGTCTAAACGATGACCCGCGCCTGTCCCTTTCACCTCCTAATACAAGATTGTCCACCAAATGCAATGGTGGAACAAAATTGTCAAAAGGTTTAAAACATAACAAAAATCTTTGAGAAAACTTTAGGGTAGATAAACTCTTAAGTACTTGCCAATTTGCAAAGAAAACACTTGCCTAATTTCAAACTACACTTCACAAACACTTTCAAAACAAACTTTCAAAAACCTTGAAACATCTTTTCAAAAGACAAAAACACCTTTTTGTAAAACATTCGAGTAAAGAATTGTTACAAGGGTAGCCTATACAAGGCATCTTTTCAAAACATTTTCAAAACCACACACCAAGCACCATTTAAAACAATTGAAAAGCCAAGGCAAGTTGATCTAAGCAAGTACCTAAGAGCCCATGGATAACCATGGATAGAAAGGGTGCTAATACCTTCCCTTTCTATAATCTACTCCCCGAACCCAAGAAAAATCTCAAAGGTTTTTGCTGTGCTTTTTAAACCTTTCCTTAGGATAAAATAAAAAGTCGGTGGCGACTCTTGCTCAACCGAAACATTTGCGAAAACAAACGCAAAACCATAGTCAGTTCTCCCACCATATCACAGAACTGGCGACTCTGCTGGGGAGATTTAAAAGTGGAGTAACCTTAGGGCTTAGATCACCCTCTTGCATGACTAATTGTTTGATTTGTTTGCTTTATACTTTGGCTCTATTGTTTGGGTTTGCAATCCTACACCCGGATTTTGGGAAACATTCATAGATAGCAATACATTGTGGAAACTGTGCGGGGTATACCGACACGGTCGAAGCAATAGCTATATTAGTGCGACATATTTGTGAGTACCGGTAACCCTTGAGTTCAATCAAGGAGAGTACGGGGCCGCTGAGTGATGTCACTAAGCACTAATGACCTAGAACCTTACTTGACCATCTTGGCCTTTTATTAGGGGTAGTGAGATGACCGGCTTTGGTGCAGTCCGAAGTTGGTAGATACTCGATACTACACTCATTGAGGGTTGTTTTCTTGGAATATTTTGGTCGCTAGTTAAGTGGATAAACCAAAACAATGAACGATGAAAACAATCCCGTGATATTGAGCTCCTTAGAACCCGGTTACTATTTATAGGACAGGTTTTTAAGCCAACTACACTCAAGAGGGTACTTACCTATGAAACCCCACGCAAGCCTGAAACTAGGGTTTGGTGTGATTTGCTTGTACATATGTTTTGTGCATACATCATAAACATCATGAAGCATCATATGCATTTACTAACCATTTCAAGGTTTTGGATCTTCATCTTTGTTCCTGTTTTGTAGGTCATGGAAATTCCTCGCAGAAATACCATTCAAGTCAACCTTGTGAGAATCTCTCCTCAACTCAAGGAGCTCACCTCAAGAATTCCGGAAAATTCATCCTTCAGTGAAAGACATGGTAGACTGCTCAGCCTAGTCAACACCAACATTGAAGAAGACATGATGAAAGTGCTATTCCAGTTCTTTGACCCTCTTCACCACTATTTCACTTTCCCTGATTATCAGTTGGTACCCACTTTGGAGGAGTTTTCTCAACTCCTGAGAATTCCTATCCTTAATCAACTACCCTTCAACGGTACGGAAAAGGAACCAAAGCCGGAAGATGTTGCTCGAGCATTACATCTACAACCATCCGACATCAAGGGGCATTGGGAAACCAGAAGCGGCGTCAAGGGATTCTTAGCAAAATTCTTGTTTGAGAAGGCACAAGAATGTTGGAATTCATTGGACCTACAAGCCTTTGAAGAAATTGTGGCACTCCTTATCTATGGGTTGGTCTTGTTCCCAAATCCTGACCAATTGGTAGATGTCAACGCCGTCAAAATCTTCTTGTCCAGAAATCCAATACCAACATTGCTTGGGGACATCCTTCACTCATTTTACACACGAACAATGAGAAAGAGAGGTGTCCTCATGTGCTGTACTACTATCCTTGCAAGGTGGTTTATTTCGCACCTTCCACAATCTGTCTTGAAGAATGACCAAGGCTCAAGGTGGTCCCAACGGTTGATGACTCTTACTCATTCTGATGTGCATTGGTGTTCTCGGTCCAGAGAAAACGTCATCATCGTCGATCGTTGCGGAGAGTTTCCTAATGTTCCTTTACTTGGAATTAGGGGAGGTATCACCTACAACCCTTGCCTAGCTTTGAGGCAATTTGGATATGCACGGAGGGATGGCCCTCATGATATGTTGATTCCTAGCCTAGTTTTTGACTTCGACAACGATGCGCAAGGACTTCGCCAAAGATTCATCAGAGCTTGGGGAAAACTCAACAAGGTCGATAGCAAGACTCTGGGACACAAGAACTCCATCCCTCTTGAGCCCTATCTCAAGTGGGTACGAGCCCGATCCCAAAGTCTAATGATGCCTTATCCTCATGTACTCGCAGTGATTAAAGAGCCCGTCAATGAAGGAGAGGTCCCCTACACCATCCTACATCCAGACATGCCTACATCGTGGGAGGAAATGCAGAAAAGTTGGATTCAGCTCAAGGAGGAACGAAATACTTTTGAAGCTAGCTTCTACGCCAGTGAAAAGAAGGTTCTAGAGCTTACCCGCCGACTCCATGAGCAAGAGGCCCTCAACACCTACATCGCACCAAAGAGGATGCGCAATGTCTTTCTGCCTTAAGAAGTTTATTTTGTAATATTTGGCCCATGGGGCATTTATGTACTAACAAATTTCTTCTTATTAATATGACGTGCGTTCTTCTTTGTCTGAAACAATTTTGAATGTTCTAAATCCTTGAATGCATTGCATACATCAGCATACCATTCATCATGTGCATAAGCAGGTCTCACTCCAGGTTTCCTTATCTGTCTGCTGTTTATTTCAGTAGGATGGATCTCGAGCAAACAGTCAAAGACCTACAAGCTCAGAATGCACAATTCCAGCAACTCCTGATGACCTTGGTTAAAAGTCAGGAGGATATCAAGACTCAATTGGGGAATAAGGACCCAGTGAAGAAGAATAAAAAAAGGATTGGGGTGGCTACTTTGGGGAGAAGATTTGACAGAGAAGCTCAGAGAGTGCTTGAATTTCCTCCTACTTCTGATGAAGGGACTAGTAAAAGAGATGGAGTTGCAGTGCCTTCCGAGTCTGATGCGGAGGAAGAAGAGGTTGAAGAGGATGAATATTATTCTGACCAGCAATATCCTCCAGCTGATGATAAATACAAGGGTTTAGAAGACAGGTTGGCCGCCATGGAACTACAAAGAGTACCAGGTTTGGATTTTGAAGACTTGGGCTTGGTTGCCGGGATTGTGATTCCCCCAAAATTCAAAGTGCCAGTGTTTGTGAGGTATGATGGGCTGTCCTGTCCCAAAATGCATCTCAGTTCCTACGTAAGAAAGATTCAACCCTATACAGCAGATAAAAACCTCTGGATTCATTTCTTTCAAGACAGCCTGTCGGGAGCTCAGTTGGAGTGGTTTTATCAGCTAGAAGGAACCAGTGTCAGAAATTGGGAAGATTTGGCCACCGCTTTCTACAAACAATACCAGTATAATTCTGACCTTGCTCCTACTCGTACCCAACTTCAGGGTATGTCACTAGGAACAAGCGAGGGATTCAAAGAATATGCACAAAAATGGAGGGATTTGGCTGGCAGGGTGCAACCTCCTTTAACCGACTGTGAACTCGTTGATATGTTTCTTGGGACCTTATCTGGGCCATTTTTCAATCATCTAATTGGCAACTCTTCCGCGGGGTTTACCGATTTGATCTTAACAGGCGAAAGAATAGAAGCTGGCATCAAGTCAGGAAAGATTCAGAAGGGTGTTGCTGCAAGTGTTGAGAAGAAGCCTTTTAAGAAGGAGACAGCTATGGTATATTCTCAGAGAAGAGCAGGGAAGATGGAGCGTCAGCCAACTGTGGGGGCCGTAATGATTCAAAACACTCCGAGTGAGCAGCCTCGCTATAACCAGTCCAGACCAAATCAGCAACGAGTGGAACGACCACAACGGCAGTTCACCCGTATTAATATGACTCCAGCGCAAGTGCTTCCCCATCTATTGAAGTTGAATCTTGCCACCATCAAGGAGGCACCAAAGAATATGAATACGTCCTCTCCGCATTATCATGCCAATGCTAAATGCGCCTACCATTCAGACAATGTTGGACACGACACCAATGATTGTTGGGCACTCAAGCATAAAATCCAAGACCTGATAGAGGCTAAGGAGGTAGAGTTTGACGCTCCAGAGAAGCCTAATGTGATATCTGCACCTATGCCGAAGCACGACCGAAATGTCAATGCCATTGAAGAAGATTTGTATGTTGCTGATGTCAGTGATCTGACCACTCCACTGCTAACCATTAAGTTGAATTTGTTAAGGGCCGGGATCTTCCCGGGATGTAAAGAAGACTGCTATTGTTGCTACTCTCTGCCTTTTGATTGTCCGCTACTGAAGAAAGGCATCCAAGGCCTTATGGATAGTCGACAAATTTTGTTTGAAAAAGTTTCTGCTGTTCCAGTTCATACTGAATATGTCTCAATCATAACCATTCACGCCAATCTTTCCAAGGCCGTCAAAAAGCCTGTTAAGATTACACCAGCTACAAAATCTGTTCCTTTGAAGATAACAATGCCAGGGCCTGTTCCCTATGTTTCTGAGAGGTCATACCTTGGAACTATGGCGGTGACATCTACTACCATGGTATCAAGCAAATCAAGGTAATTGAAGAAAGTTCGGATGATGATGAAGCCAGCATTAGTAACATTGCGGGCACCAGCAAAATCACCAGGAGCGGGAGAATATTTTCTCCAGAGATTGCCCCTCCAAGAGCAGTCTTTGGACCCTCATCAGCTAACGAGGTCATCCCTGCACCAATAAAACTCTCTGCTAGAACTCCTCTGATTGAAGACATTGTTGTTCCTAGTTCTGTCTCTCCTACCGCTGTTGACAAAGGTAAGGGAATCCAAGATGAGCCCGTCAGGACGAGGGCTCAACCCTTAGTAATCCCGGAGACCTCCAAGAAGGAAATGGACGAGATTTTGAGGATAATCAAGAGAAGTGATTACGATGTGGTGGAACAGTTGGGGGCAAACCCCCTCCAAGATCTCCATGCTGGCACTACTACTTTGCTCAGAAGCGCACGCTAAAGCCCTGATAAAATTCCTGAAGGCAGCTCATGTGCCCCAGGAAACCTCTGCGGATCAATTTCAAAATTGCGTGGCTAGCCTGACTGCGGACAATGGATTAGGTTTTTCTGATGCCGACCTAACCCCTAAAGGCAGAAACCACAATGATGCTTTGCATATTTCAATCGAGTGTCGCGGAACCACTCTCGCACACGTCTTGGTCGACACTGGGTTGTCGCTGAATGTTTTACCTAAGAAGGCCTTGGACCGACTAGATTGTGAAGGGTTGGAACTGAAGCCGAGTGATATTGTTGTCAGAGCTTTCGATGGTTCGAAGAGAATGGTCCATGGAGAGGTTGAAATTCACATCAAGATAGGCACCGAGGTGTTTAAATCCACTTTCTATGTGATGGACATCCGTCCATCATACTCTTGCTTGCTGGGTAGACCTTGGATACACCATGCTGGGGCAGTCACCTCCTCCTTGCATCAGATGTTGAAGTATCCTGTCAAGGGAAAGATCATTACTGTCCATGGCGAAGAAGAGTACATGATTAGCCACTTAAATTCTTTCCGGTATGTGGAGGTTGAAGGAGAGTTCATTGAGACGCCTTTTCAACATTTCGAAGAAGTCCTTCCTGAAATAGCTGTAGCAAAGTTGGCAGCGGAGACACCGAGACAGATGGCCAGGATGGCATCTCTGGAGGACGCAATGGCCGCAATAAAGGAAGGGAAGAATTCAGCATGGGGGCAGTTACCTGACATTCCGCATAAGACAGACAAATTTGGATTAGGGTTCACAGCCGCTGGCCAGAAAGCTATGCGCCGTTCGAAGATTGAAAGAGCGCCAGTCAAAATTTCTCCCTACGGAATCAATGCCCTGGAAGATGAGGACAAAGAAAGCAACATTGAAGAGTGGATTTATCCAACTGTCAAAGGAGGATTGAGCAATTGGGAGGCTAAGGACTTTGTCCCTATCACTTTTATTTATCAGTAATTTATCTGTTAAACATTTCTTATTTGGTCTGTAATATTTACTTTCAAACAATCCGTACACTATCTTTTCACCTCCTGCCTTGCCCGGGGTATGTAGGTCCATTTGTAAGGGTTTTGATTATTTTTCATATCCATATGCCATGTTTAATGATTCATTGGACGTTTTCCATTTGATAAACTGCTTATGTTCATTTTCTTTCCTTTTGCATTTTGTTTAAGGATGGTTATCCCTTACACACACCCACACTCACCAATGCAGGTACCCATCCACTCCGGATTCCATGGGTGACTATTCTGCTATATCTTTCAATAACTCTGAAGATCTGGTCAATCTAGCCGAGTATGAAGATGACGAAGGTTGTGAAGTACCCGGGGAACTAGCCAGACTTCTGCAACAAGAGGAAAGGGCCATCCTACCGCATGAGGAGCCATTAGAAACTGTCAACTTAGGGACCGAGGAAGACCGAAAGGAGGTGCAAGTGGGTGCCAATTTGAAACCGAATGTCAAGGAAAGCCTGATACAATTGTTGAATGAGTATGTTGAAATCTTCGCTTGGTCCTATGAAGACATGCCGGGTTTAGACACAGACATCGTGGTTCACCGTCTCCCCACAAGAGAAGACTGTCCACCGATCAAGCAAAAAGTTCGTCGAATGAGGCCTGACATGTCTGAAAAGATCAAAGCAGAAGTAATGAAGCAATTCGACGCTGGCTTCCTGGCTGTTACATCCTATCCTCAATGGGTCGCTAACATCGTGCCAGTACCGAAGAAAGATGGCAAAGTCAGAATGTGTGTGGACTACCGGGATTTGAATAGGGCCAGCCCTAAAGATGATTTCCCGCTACCTCATATTGACATCTTGATCGACAATACAGCTCAGCATAAAGTGTTTTCCTTCATGGACGGATTCTCGGGCTACAATCAAATCAAAATGGCTCCCGAGGATATGGAGAAAACGACTTTTGTCACACAATGGGGCACTTTCTGTTACAAGGTGATGCCGTTCGGGCTGAAGAACGCAGGGGCAACTTATCAACGCGCCATGGTAGCTTTTTTTCATGATATGATACATCATGAGATTGAAGTTTACATAGATGACATGATAGCTCGATCACAAACAGAGGAAGAGCACCTTGAACATCTGGAGAAGCTGTTTGCCAGGTTAAAGGAATACAAGCTCAGGCTGAATCCAAGTAAATGCACTTTTGGAGTTAGGTCTGGTAAACTCCTGGGATTCATTGTAAGCAACAAAGGCATTGAAGTCGATCCGGAAAAAGTAAAAGCAATACAAGAGATGCCTGCTCCCCGTACTGAAAAGGAGGTTAGAGGATTCTTGGGGCGCTTAAACTATATTGCCAGATTCATCTCACATCTGACTTCTACCTGTGAGCCAATTTTCAAACTCTTGAAAAAAGATCAGGTAGTGGAATGGAACGACGATTGTCAAGCTGCTTTTGATAGGATCAAGGAGTATTTGCTAGAACCTCCTATTCTGATGCCACCCGTCGAAGGAAGACCATTGATCATGTACTTAACCATCTTGGATAACTCAATGGGGTGTGTTTTGGGCCAGCATGACGAGTCTGGTCGAAAAGAGCATGCTATTTATTACCTTAGCAAAAAGTTTACCGACTGTGAGACTCACTACTCACTGCTCGAGAAAACTTGCTGCGCTTTGGTATGGGCTGCTCGCCGACTAAGACAGTATATGTTGACTCATACTACCTTGTTGATTTCCAAAATGGATCCTATCAAGTATATCTTCGAAAAGCCCGCTTTATCTGGAAGGATAGCTAGATGGCAAATGATCTTAACTGAGTATGACATCCAGTACACCACCCAAAAAGCTATAAAAGGGAGTGTATTAGCTGACCATCTGGCTCATCAGGCTATCGAAGACTATCAACCCATGAGATTTGACTTCCCAGACGAGGACATCATGAATTTGGACAACGTTGAAGGTGACAGACCGTATGACGGACCCGAAAAGGGATCCCAATGGACCCTGTACTTTGATGGTGCTTCAAATGCACTTGGAAATGGTATCGGCACAGTACTCATTTCTCCGGAAGGTTGTCACACACCTTTCACGGCCCGACTTTGCTTCAGCTGCACAAACAACATGGCTGAATATGAAGCTTGCATCTTTGGTCTCAAGGCTGCTATAGACTTGGGGATCAAATCTTTGATCGTATTCGGGGACTCGGCTTTGGTCATCAGCCAAATCAAAGGAGAGTGGGATACCAAGCATCCTAATCTTATCCCATACAAAGAACATGTCCTGACGTTGTTGCCTCATTTCGAGCAAATTACCTTCGAGCATTTCCCGCGAGAAGAGAATCAGCTAGTAGATGCTCTGGCCACAATGTCCTCCATGTTTAAACTCAACTGGGATAACGAGGCTCCCCAAATCACCATCGAGCGAATGGGTGAACCTGCGCATTGTCACGAGATTAATACCGAAGAAATGGTGGAACAACCTTGGTTCCATGAAATCAAAAGGTATCTCGAGACTAGAGATTATCCTGAAGGAGCTTCCGTAAATGACAAGAAGTTCTTAAGGAAATTCGCTGCTAAGTTCTTCCTGAGCAACGACATCCTTTACAAACGAAGCCATGATTGTGTATTACTCCGATGCGTAGATAAAGCTGAAGCAGAGTTGATCATGACTGATATACACATCAGCACATTTGGCACTCACTTGAGCGGGCATACAATGGCTAAGAAGATCCTAAGGGCAGGCTATTACTGGTCTACTATAGAGGCTGACTGCCATCAACATTCCCGTACTTGCCACAAGTGTCAAGTCTATGCTGACAAAGTTCATATCCCTCCGGTTCCTCTCAACGTCCTGACTGCTCCGTGGCCCTTTGCAATGTGGGGCATTGATATGATTGGAGAGATCAAGCCCATGGCTTCCAACGGACATCGCTTCATCCTGGTTGCCATTGACTATTTCACCAAATGGGTCGAAGCAGCTTCCTTCGCCTCTGTTACTAAAAATGTGGTTGCCCGCTTTATCAAGCAAAATCTCATATGTCGGTATGGTGTTCCAGACAGGATCATCACAGACAACGGTACAAATATGAATAACACAATGATCACTGCATTGTGCGAACAGTTCAAGTTTTATCATCACAATTCATCTCCCTATCGGCCGAAGATGAACGGTGCTGTTGAAGCTGCGAACAAAAACATTAAGAAGATCATTCAGAAAATGACAGTCACTTACAAAGACTGGCATGAGATGTTACCGTTTGCTCTGCATGGATACCGTACGACGACACGTACTTCAACTGGGGCAACCCCATTTTCTTTGGTTTATGGCATGGAAGCTGTTTTGCCTATGGAAGTCCAGATCCCTTCTCTAAGGATTATGAAGGATGCAGGTTTGAATGAAGATGATTGGATGCAGACCCGACTTGATCAACTCAATCTGATCGACGAGAAGAGACTTGCTGCTATATGCCATGGTCAGATGTATCAAAAGCGGATGATCAAGGCCTTCAATAAGAAAGTCAGACGTCAAGTGTATCAAGTCGGAGATCTCGTAATCAAGCGGATTATCTTGCCGCAAAGTGATCCCAGGGGCAAATGGACTCCTACATATGAAGGACCATTTGTGATCAAAAGCATATTTTCTGGTGGTGCAATGATTCTGACCACCATGGACGGCGATGATTTGCCGCACCCTGCGAACGCAGACATAGTCAAAAGATACTACGCATAAAATAACCCGACAAGTCGAAAACCCGAAAGGGCGGCTTGGGCAAAAATGGGCATCCCGGTGGATCGAAAACCCGAAAGGGCGATTCAGGCAAAAATTAGGGATAAAAACAAAAAATCTGTACACCCGGCAAGTTGAAAACCCGAAAGGGTGGCTTGGGCAAAAAGGGGGTTTCCCGGTGGATCGAAAACCCGAAAGGGCGATTCAGGCAAAAGTTAGGGAATTAAAGCGTATGACTATGTCTCGTCGGATCACTTCAAGGACAATCTCTTCATCAACCGGTTCCAGGCTTCTGATCAATCCAGTCATCGTCAAACGAAGCATTGAATGGACAGACATTCAGGGTTGTGAAAGCTATAGCGGAAAGGAATCCCATGGAATTATTTCACATAGCCATCCTTTATTTTGTATAAATCTTTCAATATTTACGACAAAATCCTCTTACTAGGATGATTGTCTCCTTTGTACAAACATACTCAAAGAAAATCAATACAAATACTTTTCCCAGAAATTTGTGTCATTTCCTTTTCTTTTCTCTTGCACTATTTGTTTTATTTTGAGAAACGTCCAATGTTTTGTTAAATAGGCATATGCATTTGAAACATAATCATTCTCTTATGAGTCGGGAAAGAGGATTACTGATAGGTCAAAGGTACAATTGGATATCTTGATACCCTTCAAAGGAAACCCCCGGGAGATTTGGAATCCATATCCCTAACAATCTTGAAACTCACCCCCAATAGATTCTGGAAGCTTATTCCCTACAGAGTATGGACGTCTCTCCTGAGTTTTATTCAAAGTTATTCCTCACCAGGCCTTATAACTGGGTTATCCTCAGCTAACAACCACGGAAGATCGCACTCGCCAAAATTCTTCCTATCCCCAGCGGAGTTCATCAAAATTCCCCAGCAGTAACTTATCTTTGCAAATCCCCAGCCAGAGAATCCTCCGGAATTCAATTCCCCTCAGAGTTTAAGTTTCAGTGTCCCCAGCCGAGCTAAAGCTTCAAATTATCAATCCCCGGCGGAGCCAGACTAATGAACCTTCTCCCCACAGAGTTTTAGGAGAGTAAATCTTGAGTTCCCCAGTGAAGTCGCCAGAGACACTTCCCACCGAACTGAAGATTCCCGGTCTTGTATCCCCAGCATAAGTCTGCTAGATTGGTGCTCCCCAGTAGAAGTCATCAGGAATTCCCCAGAGGTTTGGTATACAACCCAAGCTCCTTATTCCCCAGTCACAGCCAAGGAATTATTCTTCCCGGCAGCAGTCAGGATGCTTTTATCTTCAGCCATCCAAGATTCATCTATCCCTAGCAAGACAGTTCACCAGCTTACATGCGCATTCATTACATTCATATCATAAACATTGATATAACATATATTGCATCATACATTTCATGCAACATAATTTTGTGTTCAGCTGACATTTTGTCCTTTTCAGGATAAGAATAAAAAGCTATCCTTAACAGTTTCAGATGCAGTTTTACACGGATTCATCATCAAGCAACCCTACACCGGTTCTTATTCAAATCCAAGACTTCTGAAAATAGTTTACGGATTCTTCCCAATAACGGATGTTAATCTATCACTTGTTCAGACTCTTCTCAACCGTTGAAAACAGCTCACGGACGCTTCCCAACAATGGACGCTGCTCTATTGCTTATTCAACCTTAAGATTTCTGAAAACAGTTCACGGGTTCTCCAAGTAACGGATGTTAACCTATCACTTGTTCAGATTCTTCTCAAGACTTCTGAAAACAGTTTACGGACGCTTCCCAACAACGGATGCTGCTCTATTGCTTATTCAAACTTTAAGACTTCTGAAAATAGTTTATGGATTCTTCCCAACAACGGATGTTAATCTATCACTTGTTCAGATGCAATTTTTTGAAAACAATTTACGGACGCTTCCCAACAACGGATGCTGCTCTATTGCTTATTCAACTTCAAGATTTCTTAAAATAGTTCACGGGTTCTCCAAGTAACGGATGTTAACCTATCGCTTGTTCAGACTCTTCTCAAACTTCTGAAAACAGTTTACGGATTCCTCCCAACAACGGATGTCAATCTATTGCTTGTTCAGACCCCTAGTTCAGAGGTGGTCCAAAGCTTGGACACCTTCCTGATATTCCCTTCCAGATGGCATCTCTAAGCCCATCCCCGACAGGATCTCTGTTACCCTCTAAAGATGGCATCTCTAAGCCCATCTCCAAATGGCATCTCTAAGCCCATTCCCGCATTCATTGCTTTGACGAGTGCAAATTTCCGGGCACTCTAGTGTCCAATCTCCTTTTACCCTCGAGTCACGAAAGGCAAACTTGCCAATCTAACTCTTCGGATTCAAGAAGATTGAACAGGGGCAACTGTTGTACCCCAAAATTTGCCCTCCCATTTCTCAATGATTTCTCATCACAAAACCTTTGAAGCCCAAGATCCAGTTAGGGTTTCATCTGCTCAAGACTTCTCCTTGCACTGTTGACCCAAATTAGGGTTTGTGTTTGCACCAAGATGTTTTGACCTAAAGTGCCTAAGATGACTTTCATGCTTCATATTGGACTCCCAAGTTTATCCATACCAAGTTTCAAGCTTTGATTCCAAGTTTTGCTCAGCCAATTGGACAATTGACCTAAAAATCAGCTATATTGGGGAAAAAGTCAACTGTGGCCAATTGACAGTCAAACCTCATGAAAATTGACCCACATCAACATTATGAACTCATATGGACCATTTGATCAAGTTTGGATCACAATTCCATAAGAAATTTGATCAGATCACCAAAAGGGCAAAATGGTCATTTTTAGGGTTTTGACTGCACAAAGGCAATTTTTGACTGTTTGACCTAGCCAATGGCAAACCAAGCTCATATATGGACTCAAGGACCCCATGGAATTATCTTGACATGCTCAACAAACTCATAAGATCCCAAGTACAAAAGATTGACAGTTGAATTTCCCAGTCAATTGATCAATTTTGACTGTATACTGAAAAGTCAAACTTTGACTTTTTGGTCAAAATCAAGAGTCAAGATTCATTTTTCATCAAAACATGCCAAATCATGAAACTTGTTCACCAAGAAATCACAAAATGCAAATTAGGGTTAGAAATTAGAATTTTTCATAACTTAGAATTTTTCTAAGTTATAAAAAACCCTAATTTTTTCCCAACTTTGCCCCACTTTTTCACCAAGATCCATTTGGATTCAAACAAAATTCAAAACATGAAAGTTGTAGCTTGTTGCATAATCTACAACTTTGATTCACAAAGTTTTCCCATTTGAGGCTTGTATCTCAAGTTACAAATTTTTGAATAAGGGCACTAAACCATTCTTAACTTAGTGAAATTTTAACCTATTTTGACAAGGTTTTCTACCTAACTTCAAGGCCATTTTCCATACACTTCCACTTGGATTTTAAACTTTCACTTCAAAGATGGATTGTAGTACACATTCCAAGCTTTCCTAAATGTCCAAGAACTTCTCAAACAACCTCATGGTTAGGGAGAATCGAATTTTGCAAAATGGGAAAAAGTCACTTTTGTTCTTGGCCATGTACATGTTCATAACACTATGCATTTCAATCTCAGCTTGCATATCTTGATTACAGGTCCTTAAACCATCCAACACTCATAAATTTAATGCATATTCTTTGTGCCAAGACCATGTTCTTTGTGTTCTAGCATTGCATAAAGGATTAATCCCAAAATAGATAAAGCATTTCTTCCATTTTTGCAAAAGGTAGCTTTATGTCCAATTACAAATCCAAGAAGTACAGTCCATATCTAATTGGCACAGGTTTATGAGTTAATCACACTGATCAAGGAGGGATTATGCAGCATAGTATGAGGGCCTGTACAGGCTAGAGGCACAAAGTAACCATTGCTTGCTTAAAGTGTAAGAAACACATCATAACTTAGGACAACTCTCATATCAGCTTGCAAAACCCTTAAGTGAACTGGTGAAACACACTCAAGACATCTCAACCAAGCTATTGCACGACCCTAACACCTCTCATACATTCCCAATCTCAGAATCATCTTCAAACAGCAAAAACAGGGGCAGGCCTGCAGTTTGAGTGCCATCTTCCATTTCCCTCAAGCTCTCTTGCCCAAACCAGTTCACACACATTCCCTAGCATCTATGCAAGCTAACCATGCCTTGAAACACGACCTGTAATCTCTCTAACCAGTTCCACCATTTTCAGTTTCTTGTTTTGCAGGTGAAGTGCTCTAACACGATTCAAAAGCTTTCAAGACAAAGTAAACATTGGAATAGCATCCCTGGACCTCAAGGAAGCTTTTCCAATCATCACCTTGCACTGAAAGCTTCCTCATTGCCGGATAGAACTTCAGCTGAACAGGTATTTTGGTGAACTTCTATCTCTCTTATTAAGCATCATTAGCTCTAAGTTTGTGAATAAACAATGTTCTACTCATGCCACTGAACATGTGCATGTTTTTACTTTTCATTTCTTTTGCTTGAGCTGTGAGAATTTGAGGTTTGAAAATGGAAGAAAATCTAGGTTAGGATTTGGGGGAGAAGAAATTCTCCCTCATCTTAGAGAGTTAGATCAAGTTCTGCATATGGTTGGATTCGTCTCTTGATGCTGAACATTTTTTATGTTATGAGTTTTCATTAATAAGCCAGGAATCAGGAGTTAGAAGATTGAGAACAGGGCGCACGTTTTTTGAATCACATAGTTCAGAGGTTGAAGAAAGGTTGCATTGGGCTGGGCTTGCTTTGTGTTTTCTTTTTGCACCCTATAATTGCTTCTGAACCCCCTGAGCCCATTTGTTTTATTTTTAATGTTTTTTTGACTTTTTATTTTTTAATTGACTCATTTGTTTTTTCTCAGCATATTAAAAATTTAAAAATATTTTTTCTCACCATTTTTGAATTTATTAGGTATTTATTTGATTTTTTCTTTTAGTTTGAACATAAATAAATAAATATATATGTTTTGTTTAAAATATTAAAATATTGGAAATACATTTTTACACACTTGTATCTTATTTTTACTTCCTGAAAATATTTTATAGAAAAATGCTTTTTTTATTTAAATATTAAATAATATTATTAATATATATAATACATATTTTGTAAATAATATAAATAAATAGATATATATTAATACACTTAGGATATAAATACCAAAAAATGTACATATTTTATTTTTTAATATTTAATACTAAAAAAATACATTTTTATAAATATACTATATTTTTATCTTATTTTTTGTATATAAATAGTAAATATGATATATATTAAATAACTAATACCATTTTGATTAAAATTAGGGGTTTGCCCTAAATATGAGAATACTCCAAAAAAAATAATACCTTTTTATTTCTCTTTTTATTTTTACATAAATAATACTTTTTTTTTCATACACATAAAAATTCTTTTTACATTTTGCATATTTATTTCATTTCCATTTAATTATGCAATTATTTGTATTGTAAATATTCAAAGAAGATGATGTAATAGCTAGGTTTAATTTCTTGTCTAAATATACCCCATTTGAGACATTGTACCCCCCTCCCCATATTATTATGTTGTAATAGTGTAGGAATTTAAATTTTGCACTTTAATGCTTTCTAAACCTACCATGCTAGAATTAGGGTTTGTATGCGAATAAAACGAACAAAATAGTTTGACCTAATTTCAAGATAAATAAGCATGAAAATGGACAACACATTTTACACTTGCACCCCTAGGGCATTCCACTTTGTTGCCTTCAAATAAATTGGGCCATATTGCATGTTGAACTTCTTTGGGTAAAAACAAACAACCAAATGATCATAGTCCCACAAAATGTTGCCTAAATGAATGATCAAGTCCCTTTTAAAGAAAAATTGCCCAAAGACATTTAACACTATTGCAATTATGGTCTAAATGATGACCCGCGCCTGTCCCTTTCACCTACTAATACAAGATTGTCCACCAAATGCAATGGTGGAACAAAATTGTCAAAAGGTTTAAAACATAACAAAAATCTTTGAGAAAACTTTAGGGTAGATAAACTCTTAAGTACTTGCCAATTTGCAAAGAAAACACTTGCCTAATTTCAAACTACACTTCACAAACACTTTCAAAACAAACTTTCAAAAACCTTGAAACATCTTTTCAAAAGACAAAAACACCTTTTTGTAAAACATTCGAGTAAAGAATTGTTACAAGGGTAGCCTATACAAGGCATATTTTCAAAACATTTTCAAAACCACACACCAAGCACCATTTAAAACAATTGAAAAGCCAAGGCAAGTTGATCTAAGCAAGTACCTAAGAGCCCATGGATAACCATGGATAGAAAGGGTGCTAATACCTTCCCTTTCTATAATCTACTCCCCGAACCCAAGAAAAATCTCAAAGGTTTTTGCTGTGTTTTTTAAACCTTTCCTTAGGATAAAATAAAAAGTCGGTGGCGACTCTTGCTCAACCGAAACATTTGGGAAAACAAACGCAAATCCATAGTCAGTTCTCCCACCGTATCACAGTAGGTCACAATTGACTTTTGCCCTAGCACCGTCGATTTTTGGACCCTTTGAGCAATTGACTGAGCAAATTTCCTCTTCAAGGCTTGAAATTTAACATGGATGATCTTGAGAAAATATTAAGATATTGAGGAGCACTTGAGGTCATTTGGACTCAAAGATCTTGATGCAGCACAAAACCCTAGTTTGGGGTAGCCTGCCTTATGAGATAACTTGTCTGTCCAACTCTTGAGCAACCTTGAGCCACTTGGAGATTTTTCTTGCAATGTTTTGAGAAATATGGGAGGGCAAATTTTGGGGTACAACAACATGCATCAACCAGAAATGAGAAATGTGTCGACACATAGTTACATAGCCTACAGGATTTAATTTTGATTCACATGTGTCGATGCATAAAACAGATGAGTCGACATATGTGTAATACGGTGGGAGAACTGACTTTTTGGTTTTATCCAAATGTGTGGAT
This sequence comes from Vicia faba, assembly GCA_948472305.1. Lineage (NCBI taxonomy): Eukaryota > Viridiplantae > Streptophyta > Magnoliopsida > Fabales > Fabaceae > Vicia > Vicia faba. The sequence continues at coordinate 161,219,205 of OX451738.1, forward strand.
AGCTAGAGTCATCACCAAATTTTCTTTTATTCAATACTTAGGAAAGGTGAAAAGAACAAAAAAGACCTTTGGTAAATTTTGAGTTCAGTTATGAAAAGGGAAGGAGTTAGCACCCTTTTCACCAGTAGTTATCTACAGGATCTTACTTGCTTAGCTCACTTTGAAAAACTTGCTTTGTGTGTGTGATTTGTTCGAAAATATTTTGAAATGCCAATGTAAGGCTAACTTTGTAATAATTCTTGTATCAGTCTTCAAGAATGTGTACAAAGTATTTTTTTTTTGAAAATATTTGTCGAAAGTGTAAAAAATGTATTTTGTTTGTGAGAAAAGTTGCGAGAAAGAATTTAAGAGTTCTTACCCACTAAGTATGGTCTTTATTATTCTTTTCCTTCTCCTTTAGAGATAGTACTATCCATACCATTAGTTGGTAGGTAGCCCCATATATTAGACGTGAACGGACAAGCGTAATAGGGTCATCGTATGGTCATCGAAGGCAACATGTAAGGATACTTTATTAATTGTATCGGAGGGACTATCATCATTTACTCGTAGGGTCATCTATGGGACTAGATCATTTTGTAGGCAACTTGAAGGGTCATCGAGGGATTATGATCTTTATTCGAAAGGTACCATGATGATTTGATTGAGGGTCTTTTGCTAAAGTATCTCCACTTTTGAGGGACATGACCATTATTCGTAAGGAAACAAGAGAGGTTATCCTTGAGGGGGAAGTTTGAAGACTGTGTTAATTCAATTATATTATCTTGGGAATTAGGGTTTTCTATGTTTATTTTTAGTCTTGCCATACAAACCCTAGTTACTAGAAATTAAATATGTACAGAAAACTAAAGAGCGGAATATAAAGACCTAAGCTATTACATGGCTTTAGGGCAGATACATAATTATAGAAATCTGCAGTAAAATAAACATACGCTATTACATCCTTAGAGAAGATACATAATTAGGAAAAAATGCAGGAATGTAAATCTACGCTATTACATCGATAGTGCGGCCTATATAATTTTCTATGAATTTAAATAGCAAAAGATAAATAAAATAATATTAGAAAAAATATTTGAAGGACCTTAAATTTAAGTGTTAATGTTTTTTTTTTTTGTATTTTTTGTGTAGGAAATAATTTAAGTGTTAATAAATAGTAATTAAACATAAATTCTAATTGATTTTAATATTAAGAAAAAAAGTTAATTAATTAATTAATTAAAATATATTAGAAAAAAATCAATTATTAATTAAAACCCTAATCCTAATTTATTAGTATTAAGAAAAAAGATTAGGTTAGTTAATGATTGATTAATTAAAAACTTAATTAAGAAAAAGAAAGAAAATTAGATTAGAAAAAATAGGGTAAAAAGAATTTGCATGGAGTAGGTGTTGAACCCACGCCCTGGATCTTACAGATTTCCTTCCGCCCACTGCGCCAACGCTGCTTTTGTGTTTAGGAATAGGAATTGATCAATATATAATAAACATGCGTTGAAATCTTGAAAAGAAAATAAGTTGACAAAACACAGGAATCGAACCCATGCTCCTTACGTTATAGGCCTCAGTCTCCAACCAACTGCGCTACGATGCATTTTTGTTATAGAATAGAAACAAATAAATATATAATAAAAACAACTGAATTAGAGAAGCTTCGGAGCCATAACTTCAGTCGTCTTCTCCGGTAAGTCCAATCTCAACCTGCAAAAACAACATGAGTTAGATCATAAAAGGGACCCTATCCCCATAATTTGACCCTTGTGAATCCAATGGTGGTGTTAGTTTGACCTGAAATCGTTTGTATTGTGAGATTTGATGAAAAAGTTCCAAGATGCCCTAACAATGGCATCTCACGATCCCTGCGTCAAAGCTTGCAAATAATGGATCAAAAAAGTCCTAAACATGATCATGAACATGTATACATGCATCAAATTTATTAAATATGCATAGATTAAAAGTTTGAGATTCACAAAATTTACCCAATCGGTGCAACTTGGTGTGGCTGTTTTGGCGTGATTCAGGCTCCAACGATGGTTGGGATGGACTCCTGGGATCTTCTGGAAGATGATAGGATGCTTGGAATAGATTGAAAGTGGTTGCGCACAAGGTTTTCAAGTTGCTCTAGTTTTGACAATTTTGAGATTTTTTAGAGCATGTTCTTAAGGCAAATTTTCGTGTCCCTCTTAGTCTGAAGATGTCATGTATTTATAGTGGAAGATTTAGGTCAACAAAATTGAATTAAATCTTTTGTATTTCATGATCAAATATTTCATGATTTAAATTTCATGATCAAATATTGATGAAATTACAAAAGATTTGAATTCCATGATCAAATATTTGATTAAAGTTTTGCATGAAATCTTTCTTTTTTAGGCCAATCTCATACCAATCACGTTTTTTGCAAGTTGTCACCAGCTTTTTAGACTTATGATTTGATTCAAAAATAGATCCCCATGCCTTATATCATTTATTTGATTTAATTTGCATTTAAATGAATAAAATCCAAATAAAATAAATAAAAATCATAAAAAATATGTGAATGGATTTAGAGGTCTAATATGAGGCCAGGAATACATTTGGACCTTAAAAGATAGGCCCATTATCCCAAAAATTCAAATTTGCTCAATTTAAACTTCATGCATTTTCTCAAAATTTCCCAACTTACATCAATTATAACTCTCTCAATTATTATCATATGAAGATGATCTTAGACTTATTGGAAACCTCAAGATGTCTCCTACAACTTTCATATTGATAATTTTTTCATTTGAAGTCTTAGACTTTATGTAAATTGTTTTGACAAAAGATGTCTTTTTGTTGATTTTTAAAATTACCTATAATGTTTTGGCCCGTATCTCTCAAATGAAGAATTTTTGGCCTTGAGCTTAGAGAGACAAAGCTGTAGAGATTGAATTTCTTTCAATATGGGCTTTGTTTGAGGAATTTATGATGACGTATGTGAAAGTTATGCTTGGTCAAAGTTCAGTTGGCTTTTCCTAAAGAAAACCCTAATTTAGTAACTTTTGACTTTTGATGAATCTTGAGTTTTCTTGATGAATCATGATCAAATCTTGATCAATGATGAATATGACTTAAAAATATTAATGTTGACTAAAAATATTGAGGTTTGACTATAAATTGGTCAAAGTTGACTTTTTGTCTAATATAGTTGATTTTCAATCATCGGGCTAACTGACTGAGCAAACTTGTGCTGCAAGGCTTTAAATTTGGCATGAGGATATTTTAATACATATGAGAGACCATGAAATCCACTTGAGGCATTAGAAGTCCAATTTCCTTTGGGATAAGTAAAACCCTAGTTGTAGGTCAATTGCTTAGAAGGAGGGTTCATATGATCAATCCTTGAATAGTCTTGAGTATTTGAGACCTTCATGTGCATGAGAAGATATCTTGAATCAATTTGTCTTGAAAATGGGAGGGAAAATTTTGGGATACAACAGCTGCCCCTGTTCAATCATCTTAAACCCGGAGAGTTAGATTGGCATACACGCCATTCGTGATTTGAAGGTGGAAAAGGATTGAACACTTAAGTGCCCATAAATTTTCACTCACATGTGCACGAAGTAACATTGTTGGTTGACTGTATTGCTTGAATGGGTTTAAATATCCCATTCAAAGAGAGTGATATGATGCCGTCAGAGATGGGCTTATAGATTCCATCAAAAGTAACTGTTTCTAGTAGTATCAGAATGAGTCTACACTTGATTGTATTAAAATGAGTCTATGTTTGACTTTATCCAAAGGAGTATCAGAATGAACCTTTTCCTGGTTTCATCTGAACCGATGCTTTTCAGAATGAATCTATCCGATTTTATCTGAGGTAAATGCTTTTCAGAATGAATCTATCCGATTTTATCTAAGGGAAATGATTTTCAGAATGAATCTATCTGATTTTATCTGAGGGAAATTCTTTTTAGAATGAATCTATCCGATTTTATCTGAGGAAAATGCTTTTCAAAATGAATCTCTGAAGGAAATGCTCATCAGAATTAGTCTCTGAGGGAATGCTCATCAGAATTGGTCTCTGAGGGAGATGCTTTTCTGAATGAATCTCTGAAGGAAATGCTTTTGAGAATGAATCCCTGAAGGAAATCCTCGTCAGATTTCAGTCTCTGAGGGGAGTGATTTTCAAAATGAATCTCTGAAGGAAATGCTTTTGTTGTACCCCAAAACTTGCCCTCCCATTTTTGAAGACAATTGATTTAAGACACCTCCTCATGCTCATGGAGGTCTCAAGTACTCAAGGCTACTCAAGGGTTAACCATTCAAACCCTCCTGCTAAGCAGATGACCTACAACTAGGGTTTTGGTTTTCTTAAAGAAAATTGAGTTCCTAATACCTAAAGTGAATTTCATGGTTCCCCATATGCTTCAAGGCACCCTCATGACAAGTTTCAAGCCTTGCATCACAAGTTTGCTCAGTCAATTGCTCAGATGATTGAAAGTGAAATGTATTGGATAAAAAGTAAATTATGGTCAACATATAGTCAAACTTCAATATTTTTGGTCAATCAAAATTTTCAAGTCATATTCATCATTTATCAATGGTTGATCATGATTCATCAAGAAGACTCTCAATTCATCAAAAGTCAAAAGTTACCAAATTAGGGTTTTCTTAAGGAGAAGCCAACTGAACTTTGACCAAGCATAACTTTCTAATGCTTCATCAGATTTTTATCAACCAAAGCTCATTTTTGAGTAAATTCAATTTTCTACAACTTTGTATCTCTAAGCTCAAGTAAAAAAAAAATGGTTCATTTGAGAGATATGGGCTAAAACATTATATGTCATTTCAAAAGTCAACAAAAAGGCACTTTTTGTCAAGGCAACTTACATCAAGATAAAGTCTTCAAATGAGAAAATGATCAACATAGATATTGTAGGGGACATCTTGAGATTTCCAAAAATTAAAAGATCACCTTCAAATTATTAAATTTGAGAGGAGTTATGATTCATGCAAGTTGAATTTTTTTTGAGAAATGCATGAAGCTTACATTGATCAATTTTGAAATTGTGGGCTAATGAACCTAATTTTTTAAGTTCAAACATGTTCATAACATGATAAGAGTAAATGATGGACCAAGGCATATGGGCTTGGTTTTTTGATGAAATTTGAGGCCCAATGACCCTTTGACAGCCATGCAAACCATGGGAGACAAGAGTTGAGACATAATCTTCTCAAAATGGAATGTTTGAAAACATATCTCATATGTTTTTGGTAATTATGATACGGTGGCAGAACCGGATGTTAATACTGGTTTGCATTTTGTATTCGCAAATGTGCGGTAAGCAAGAGTCGCCATTGACTTTTCTTTTATCCAACAAAGCAAAGGGTGAAAAGAACAGAAAAAGACCTTTTTCGAGATTTTTCTAAGTAAGGGGGGTAGATTATGGAAAGGGAAGGTGTTAGCACCCTTTCCATCCGTGGTTTTCCACGGGCTCTTAGGTACTTTCTCATTTTTTGAAAATTGCTTTCGTGTGTGCTTTGAAAAGTTTTGTTTGCTTTATGATAACTCTTGTATCAGTCCTCAAGAGTGTGATAAAGCGTTTTTGAAAAGTTTTTTTAAAAGTGTGGTGTAAAAAGGAATTAGTTTTGAGCAAGTACTTAACAGCTATCTACCTACTCAAAAAAGGCGTTCTTTTCCTCATTTCCTTTAGATAATGTTATCCTACTATTAGTGAGTAGGTAGCCCTATCGTTGGATGTTTGAGGGACTATCGAAAGGGACGTTTACAATCACTAAGGAAACTGGGAAAGAACTCTTAGTAACTGTCCTAAAGTTCTAAGATCACTTTTTTTAACCGAGGAAACAGTCGAGAGGGTCATCGAGGGACTTGTGATCTCTTGAACTAAAGGACAATTACTAAAAATCCTCACATTTTGAGAATTGTGACCGTTTCGAAGGCAACCAAAGTGGGATATGCCCTAGGGGTGAGCACGTGCCAGTGTGCTTGATTCAGATATATTATCTTTGAATTAAGTTATACTAGGTTCAATTAATCATTATCTTTCCATGCAATCTTATTAACCATTCATCTAAGCAGTTTATAGTGCGGAAAATAAATTGCAGAAAATAAAAACTCCTAAGCTATTACATGGCCCCAAGGCAATTACATAATCAGATGCGGAAATTTAAACCCCAATTAAACTATTACAAACCAGGAATCAGTTACATAATTAAAAAGAATAATAGTACGAAAAATAACAACGCGCAAAAATTGAGACAGGAATAAGTTTGACAAATCCTAAAAATCTAATTGCTTAAAAATATTTTTGGTATTTTATATGAAAAATATTTGAGATTTAACCTAATTTCTAATTAATTTTAATGAAAAAAAATTAAAGTAGTTAAACTAGATTAATTTACAAACTTAATTTTAAGTATATAAAAAAAACCTAATCCTATTTTTTTTTTGTGATTTTATGATGTTATGATTAAAATAAAAAATGATTTTAAAAAAAATAAAACTAAAAAACAAATAAATTAAAAAAAAATGATAAAAATGAAAAGAAATGGGCCTGAAGTGCATTAGCAATCTGGGTGGGTGCTGGCTGAATTTAGCTAGGCCTAGATCTGTTGGCCCATTGCCCTTGCGTGAGATCCAATGTTGCTACGTCTGGAAGGTCTACCATGGGGAAGCACCCCAGGAGCGCTGGATATGGATCCACTAAGATCCAATGGCCGGGATATGGAGATGTATGAGGTGTGCGCTAGAAGGAAAATACTGGATCCTACAAGAAGCATTAGGAAAATGAAATATGTAAGAGGCAGGGATCGAAACCTTGCCCTTGCACCTTGTAATGCCTTGACACCCTTCGTTCTCACCACTGGACCATTATGTTCATTTGTACATATAAATAAAACAAAACATTATCATATGAACATAAGGAAAATACTGAGTTGTCAATGCGCACCCTTCAGTGGGCCCCTGAGAGTTTAAATGGACCAATCAAGAAACATTGTCCAGCCACGCCAGCGCATGGAGGGTCAAACCACCCCTCACGGTGGTTGACCACCATCATCTCCGGCGACCTCAAATCCCCAACCTGTAAAATAACATGATTCCGAACCAGAAATTGAACCTACCCCCCCCCCCCCCCCCCCCTAAATCATAGGCTGCAAATTAAACCCTGGGGTTAGTCTAATCTAAAATGTCCTGCATCATTGAAACCGAAGCTTGCACTTCTCTAAACCCTAACAATGGTGATTTGTATTTCTGGAATTATTTCTTACATGAAATACGTCAGAAAATTCATAAGCTATGATAACAATATGGATATACAATCAAAATGTATTTATATTAAGAATTAAGCAAGTTTTGAGATCAAGAATTTTTACCAAACAGAGAAGTAGCGTGAGAGAGTTCTGGCGTGTGTTGGGCTTTCCTCACGAGTGGAGACGACTCCTGGGACCTTCAGGAGGAAGATGGGATGTTTGTTTTGGATGGAGAAGGCCTGGATTGTTTGATACGAGTTTCACTTTCTCTTTGAATTTTTGGAAAACATTTTAGGGTTTGTGGAGGCAGCTGCGTGTGTGTCTTAGGTCTGGCATGTTTGTGCATATATAGTGTATCACATTAGGTCAACAAACAGAGCAAGGATCCATGGCATTGAGTACAAGATTTGTTTCAAATATTCACTTTAAAATCTTTCTTATTTTGGATATCCTTTCCCCTCTTGGCTTGCACGTTTTTACCTTGATATGCCAGCATATTTTGCCCATTATTTGATGAGAAAAAGATTCCAAATCAAATCTTCCATTATTTCTATTATTTATTTATTTAATTTTGCATTTTAATGAATAAAATATCAAAATAAATATCATAAATAATATAATAATTCATGGGTGGGCCTAGAGGTCGTGGACCATGCTAGAAACAAGTTCCAAACATGAAAAGATGGACCCATTTAGAAAAAATTCAAGTTTGGTCAATATTGGCTCATGCATTTTTCCAAAAATTAGTCAAATTTAGCAATGCATATATCTTTCTCATTTTTAACCCTAAGAGGATGTTCTTGGACTTTTTAGAGAGCTTAGGATGTCCTCTAAACAACCCTTTTTATTTCATTTCAATTGGATCTTCCATGTTCATGTAAAGAGCTTTGACCCAAAAGGTGTTTTTATTGACTTTTTGAAAGGACCTATAATGTCTGAGCTTGTATCTTTTAAGTGGCGCATTTCTTGATCTTGAGGGATGAATAGAAGTTGTAGGGAATTGTATTCTCTTTAAGGTGAGCTTTGGTGGAAAAATATCTGATAAAGTATGAGAAAGTTATGCCTGGTCAAAGTTTGGTTGACTTTTCCTATAGAAACCCTAATTTGCAGTTTTTGACTTTTGATAAGTTAGGAGCATTTCTTGAGGAATCATTATCAACCCTTGATCAAATGATGGATATCACTTTTAAATGTTGATGTTTACCAAAAATCTTGAAGTTTGACTGTATATAGGCCACAATTGACTTTTGACCTAATACAATTGATTTTCAGGCATTTGAGCAGTTGACTGAGCAAACTTGTTGTGCAAGGCATGAATTCTGGCATGGACAATCTTGAAGACATATTAGGACCATGGAAAACATTTGAGACCTTTGGAGCTCACACATCTTGGTGAAAAGTGAAACCCTAATTAGAGGTTCATTACCTTAGGAGGAGAATTTGCCTGGTCAATTCTTGGTCATCTATGTGCAAGTTAGGGACCTCAATGGGCATGTGTTGAGTAAAATGAGAGGGTAAATTTTAGGGTACAACAGCTGCCCCTGTTCAATATTCTTAAACCTGAGGATGTAGATTGGCTGGTTTGCCTTTCATAATCTGAAGGTGGAAGATGGTTGAACACTAGAGTGCCCAGAAATTTGCACTTGTCTGAAATGATACTGTTAGTGGATAATATCGGGAATGTGCTTATAGATGACATTTGGAAAATATGATGGAAGATCGTCGTAGATGGGCTTAAAGATGCCTTCTGGAGAATATGACGGAGAGTCATCGGAGATGGGATTAAAGATGCCATATAGAGAACAATGTTGACTTCATGAGACATTCTTTTGTGGGGATTCCTATCCCTGTTGTTGAGGAGGACTCCACTGAGGAATATTGGTCCCTGTTTTGGGAAATAGAGTTTAGGAGCTTCAGTTGTCCATTACTCTACTTGGGAGTCATCTCTTGACATAAGTGAACTGCTATCTAGTCAGGATCCAGGCTTCACAGCGACTTGCTGAGGATAATAAGGCTGACTGCTATATGGTTATATTCCAGGCTTCACAGTGACTTGCTGAGGATAATAAGGCTGACTTCTATATGGTTATATTCCAGGCTTCACAGCGACCTATTGGGGGAACATGAAATTAAGTGCTATCTGGTCGAACTCCAGGCTTTGCAGTTTCTTTAACTGGATAAGAATCAGAAAAATCTTAGAATCAATTTAACTGAACCAGAGAACGATCTTGAATTATCTTCAACTTCAACTGGAATAGAAATAAGAAAAGTCTTAGTATCGATTTAACTGAACCAGAGAACGGTCTTGAATTATATTTAACTGGAATAGAAATCAGAAAAATCTTAGTGTCGATTTAATTGAACTAGAGAAAGCTCTTGAGTTGTCTTGAACTGGAATAGAAATCAGGAAAATCTTAGTCTCGATTTAACTGAACCAAAGAAGATCTTAAATTAACTTTAACTGGAATAGAAATAAAAAAAAATCTTAGTGTCGATTTAACTGAACCAGAGAAAGGTCTTGAGTTGTCTTCAACTGGAATAGAAATCAGGAAAACCTTAATATCAATTTAACTGAACCATAGGAAGGTCTTGAGTAGTCTTCAACTGGAATAGAAATCAGGAAAATCTTAGTATCGATTTAACTGAACCAAAGAAGGTCTTGAATTATCTTCAACTTGAATAGAAATCAGAAAAATCTTAGTGTTGATTTAACTGAACCATAGAAAGGTCTTGAGTTGTCTTCAACTGGAATAGAAATCAGGAAAATATTAGTATCAATTTAACTGAACCAGAGAAGGTCTTGAATTAATTTTAACTGGAATAGAAATCAGAAAAATCTTAGTATCGATTTAACTGAACCAGATAAAGGTCCTGAATTAACTTTAACTGGAATAGAAATAATAAAAATATTAGTGTCGATTTAACTGAACCAGAAAAAGGTCTTGGATTATCTTCAACTGGAATAGAAATCAGGAAAATCTTAGTGTCGATTTAACTGAACTAGAAAAAGGTCTTGGATTATCTTCAACTGGAATATAATCAAAAAAATCTTAGTATCGATTTAACTGAACCAGAGGAAGGTCTTTTTTGAGATTGATCTTTCTGAGGAAAATGCTGAAATAACCCTTCGTCAGACGTTGCCTTTGAGAAGACTGCCAGGTTATATAAGTAGTCAACGGTGTTTGTTGATTTGATCTTTCCTGAAAAGGTAAAGAGTCAATCGTATGCAATATCATAATGTATGGAATTCATTGTGTAATGAAATTCTCCAAATAAATGAGATTATGCTGTATGCGATGTGTATGCGCATGCCATGATGCATGAATATGGAATGCTGTTGCGATATCTCCTAGTCTGGGAAAATAAATCTCTGACTGCTTCTGGTGAGTATTGGGAAGCTGAATCCTGGACTGTTGTTTGGTAGATGAGGAAATGATTATTTCATCTTCGCAGGGGATAATGAATGGAGATGATTTGCCGGGGATTTTTGACTCCTGCTTGAGAATGACTCTGTGGGGAGAAAGATGCTCTGTTGGAAGATTTTACCTATGTAGAGAAATAAACTCGGTTGGGGGATAAACTTCCACAGCTAGAGAAATAAACTCTACCAGGGATACAACTTTATAAACCTTTCGAGATTATAACAACTTAGCTGGAGACATGTATTTCAGTTCTCCGAGAGAACTCTGCTGGAGGAGGTAATTCCTGTTTGGGGAAGAAGATATCAAAACTTTGGTTGTTTCTACTCTGTGGGGAACATAGACATCACTAGGTCGTATGCTAAGGAGGTATCGGTGGCTTCGTCTCAAGACGTCCCTGCTGGAAAGAGTAACTGTCAGGACTACAAATGGCTTTTTTAGACCTTGCCCCGTTTCTTAGAGTCATTAGCAACTGTCTTTCTGTTTCTTATGCAAGTATTTATAAACAGTAATCATATTCAAATGCATATGTAAAAAAAAATCACTGGACATTTTTGCAAAACAAAACAAAAAAATAGAAAACAAATAGTTTTGTACTTTCAAAGAAATGATTTGCATTGATTTTGAAGTTTTCCTATAACAAGCATTTTTGTACAAAGAGAATGATGTTCTAGTAGGAGAACGCCGTTGTGAAAATGAATACTATACAAAATAGCATCCAAAGAGAAAACAACTATGTGTAATAATCCCATTGAGTTTCAATTCTACTATTGCCCTCATGTCCTTGAGCGTCTCATCACTTTGCTACTTGTCAGAAGCTGACTGGATTGATTGGTACCGTTTGAGCTTGATAGTTGATACTGAAGTCTGGTCACAAGGTGATCTAGTGGGACATAGTTGTACGCTTTAAATCCCTAACTTTTTCCTGGACCGCCCTTTTAGGTTTTTGGTCCACCGGGATACCCTTTTTTTCCCAAGTCGCCTTTTCAGGTTTTCGACTTGCGGGGTGTACAATATTTTTTGTATTTATCCCTAACTTTTGCCCGAACCCTTTTAGTTCGACGGGATGCCCTTATTTTTGCCTAGGCCAATCAACCTAGCGGGTCCTTATTCATGCGTAGTATCTTTTCACTATGTCCGCACTCAAAGGGTGAGGAAGGTCGTCACCATCCATGGTGGTTAGAATCATGGCTCCACCATAAAATATGCTTTTGATTACAAATGGCCCTTCGTACGTGGGAGTCCATTTGCCCCTGGGATCACCTTGTGGCAGTATGATGCGCTTGATTACTAGATCACCCACTTGATATATCTGACGTCTGACCTTTTTGTTGAAAGCCTTGATCATTTGCTTTTGGTACATCTGACCATGACAGACAACAATAAGCCTTTTCTCATGAATCAGATTCAGTTGGTCAAGTCGAGTCTGGATCCAGTCATCTTTGTTCAAATCCGCATCCTTCATGATTCTCAAAGAAGGAATCTGGACCTCAATAGGTAGGACATCCTCCATACCATACACCAGAGAGTAAGGTGTTGCCCCTGCTGACGTACGTGATGAGGTGTGGTACCCATGAAGAGTTAATGCTAACATCTCATGGCAGTCTTTGTATGTCACTATCAATTTCTATATGATTTTCTTAATGTTCTTGTTAGCAGCCTCCACAGTGCCATTCATCTTCGGCCAATAAGGGGAAGAATTATGATGCTGGGTCTTGAATTGTTTACAGAGTTTAGTGATCATCGTATTGTTGAGACTTGTATCATTATCTGTGGTGATTCTTTCTGGAACACCATACCGACAGATAAGGTTATGCTTAATGAACCGCGCCACAACATTCTTGGTAACAGTATTAAAAGAGGAAGCCTCATCCCACTTCATGAAGTAATCAATGACCACTAGGATGAAGCGATGCCCATTGGAAGCGATAGGTCTAATCTCTCCGATCATGTCAATGCCCCACACTGTAAAGGGCCAGGGAGCAGTCAATACATTCAAGGGAACCAGAGGTACATGTACTTTATCAGCATAGATCTGGCATTTGTGACAAGTTTGGGAATGCTGATAATAGTCTGCTTCTAAAGTGGACCAATAGTATCCTGCCCATAGGGTCTTTTTTGCCATGGTATATCCACTAGAATGGGTGCCAAAGGTACCTTCGTATAAATCTGCCATAATCCTTTCTGCCTCACTCTTGTCTACACACGAAGTAAAGTAGAGTCGTGGTTGCACTTGTTGAGGATTCCATTACTGAGGAAGAACTTTGCGGAGAACCTTCTCAGAAACTTCTTATCATTGAAAGATGCCCCCTCAGGATATTCTTGAGCCTCGAGATAAATTTTCACTTCATGGAACCAAGGTTTGTCCACTGCTTCTTCAGTATCAATCTCATAGCAGTATGCTGATTCATCCAATCTCTCAATAGTGATCCTAGGAGCCTTGTTGTCCCATATGACCTTGAACATGGATGACCTGGTAGCTAGCGCATCCGCTAACTGATTCTCTTCTCGTGGAAAATGTTCAAAGGTGACTTCTTCAAAGTGTGGAAGCAACGTCAGCATATGTTCTTTGTAAGGGATGGGATTAGGGTGCTTCGTATCCCACTCTCCTTTGATTTGACTTACTACCAAGGTCAAATCTCCGAAAACATTTAAGAACTTGATTCTCAGGTCAATAACAACTTTGAGACCCATGATGCATGCTTCATACTCAGCCATATTGTTGGTACAGTTGAAACATAATCTGGCAGTGAAAGGAGTATGATAGCCCTTGAGAGATATGATTACGGTGCTGATTCCATTGCCAAGTGCGTTGGAAGCTCCGTTAAAAATCATAGTCCATCGGGATCCTTTCTCAGGCCCTTCATCCGGTCCAGATTCTTCATCGTCAGTCACTAACATAATATTCTCATCCGGGAATTCAAAGTTCATGGATTGGTAGTCATCCACAGCCTGATGAGCCAAATTATCAGCTAGCACACTTACCTTGATTGCTTTCTAGGTCGTGTATTGAATGTCATATTCAATCAAGACCATTTTCCATCTTGCTATCCTTCCGGAGAGAGAGGGCTTCTCAAAGATGTACTTGATAGGATCCATCTTAGATATCAACAAGGTAGTGTGAGTCAATATATACTGTCTCAGTTGGCGAGTAGCCCATGCCAAAGATCATCAAGTTTTCTCGAGAAGTGAGTATCTTGTTTTACAGTTGATAAACTTTTTTCTAAGGTAGTATATTGCATGCTCTTTTCGACCAGACTCATCATGCTGCCCCAGCACACACCCCATTGAATTATCTAACACTGTTAAGTACATTATCAAAGGTCTTCCTTCAATCGGTGACATCAGAATTAGAGGCTCTTGAAGGTATTCCTTGATTCTATCGAAGGCAGTCTAACATTCTTCATTCCACTTTACCACTTGATCTTTCTTCAGGAGTTTGAAGATTGTCTCACAAGTAGCAGTTAGATGGGAAATGAACCTGGCAATGTAATTTAGGCGTCCCAAGAAACCTCTAACCTCCTTCTCAGTGCGAGGAGCCGGTATCTCTTGTATAGCCTTCACCTTTGTAGGGTCTACCTAAATACCCTTGTTACTGACAATGAACCCTAAGAGTTTACTAGACCTTACCCCAAAGGTGCACTTGTTTGGATTCAGCCTTAACCTGTACATCTTCAACCTATCAAATAACTTTTGCAGGTGGTCAAGATGCTCTTCTTCAGTTTGAGACCTGGCTATCATGTCATCAACATAGACCTCTATCTCATGGTGAATCATGTCATGGAACAAAGCTACCATGGCTCGCTGATAGGTTGCCCCAATGTTCTTTAATCCAAACAGCATCAGTTTGTAACAGAAAGTGCCCCATTGCGTGACGAAGGTTGTATTATCCATATCCTCAGGTGCCATCTTGATCTGATTGTAACTAGAGAAACCATCCATGAATGAAAAGATCTTATGCTGTGCGGTGTTGTCAACTAGAACGTCAATATGGGGAAGCGGGAAGTCATCCTTAGGGCTTTCCCTGTTCAAATATCTGTAGTCCACACACATCCGTACCTTGCCGTCCTTTTTAGACACCGGGACTACGTTAGAAACCAATTGTGGATAAGAGGTGATAGCTAAGAACCCAACATTGAACTGTTTCATAACCTCTGTTTTGATTTTCTCTGACATTTCATGGCGCGTACGACGAACCTTCTGCTTCACTGGACGGAAATCTTATTTAGTTGGTAGATGATGAACCATAATATCAGTGTCTAGCCTCGGCATGTCTTCATATGACCAGGCAAAGATATCGACATAATCATGCAACATCTGTATCAACGACTGTTTGACACTAAGCTCCAAATTTGCAGATTCCCTTGGACTGGGGTCCTCCTCTCTTGTTTCCCCTTCTTGATTGTCTCCTTCTTTTGATGAATATGCTAGTTCTACAACCTGCCTTAACGGTCCTTTGAACCTCCTTCCCAAATTCACCACACTAGCTGGCTTCTTTGACTTCTTGGTCTTCTCTTTTTTTCAATCAGGGCTTTTAGTTCCTCTTGCCCCTTGGCCAGATCCATGATCATTTGTTAAAACTGAGCATATTAGGTTTGTAGATCCTTCACTATTTGTTCGAGAGCCATTTCCTTACTGCTGAAATAAACAGCAAAGAAGATGAGAAACCTGCTATGAAACCTGTTTATGCAATAATATGTATGATATATGTATGCAATGATTTCAAGGACCTTATTGAATTTAAGCTCTTTTAAACAAAACATGAAACAAAACTCTTTATTAGTACGTTTTTAAAGAAACAAAAGATTATACAGGGATAAACATTGAAAGGAAATTTTAAACTCCTAAGTCTCCCATGGGCGCTTCCTCTTGGTATTAAGGTAGGTGTTGAGGTTCCTCTCTTCGTGAAGCTGCTTTGTTAATTCCATCACCTTCTTATCACTTGCATAGAATTTATCCTCAAAAGTATCCCGTTCTTCCTTGAGCTGGATCCAAGACTTTTGAAACTCTTCGAAGTTGGTTGGCATATCATAATGGAGAATAATACGGAACTCACCCCCTTGAACAACAGGTTCCAAGATCACCGGTAAGATGGAATCGTATGGCATCATAAGACTTTGGGCTCGAGCTCACACCCATTTGAGGTAAGGTTCCAAAGGGATGGATTTCTTGTGCCCCAACGTTTTACTACCAGTCTTCTTAATAATGCCCCAAGCGCGGATGAACCTCCGACGATTATTTTGCAAATCATCTGAGTAGTTGAACATAATACCATGGATAAGAATATCCAGTGGACTATGTCTCCGTGCATAGCCAAACTGACGTAGTGCTAAAGAAGGATTATAGGTGATGCCTCCCCTAATGCCTAAGAGTGGCACATTAGGAAATTCTCCGCAGCGATCAATAAAAGAGATATCTCCTTGAGAGCGAGGACACCAATGGATGTCAGAGTGAGAGAGAGACATTAGTATTTAACTCCACCTTAAGCCTAAATCATTCTGCATTATTGACCGAGGAAGGTGCGAAATAAACCACCTATATAGAAGAGGGGTGCAACACATGAGAGTTCCTCGCTTCTTTAGAGTACGAGTATAGAGAGAATGTAGGATATCCCCGAGCAATGTAAGAACCAGATTATGAGCAAGGAAAATGTTGATGGAATTCACATCTATAAATTGATCTGAATTAGGAAATAGGACCAACCCATGGATCAAGAGATCTAATACATCTTCGAAGGCATGATAACTCATAGCATCCAGGAAAATCTGAGCTTTCTTCATCAGAAAATTTGCAAGGAGACCCTTAACTCCACTTCTTTTTTCCCAATTGGACTCAATGTCAGATGGCTTCAAGTGCAAAGCTACGACAACATTTTTAGAAGTTGGATCTTGTTCTAATCCAGGGAAAGGTACTCGCTCCAATATAGGTAAACCAAGTAACTTAGAGAATTCTTCCAGTGTAGGCACCAGTTGATAATCGGGGAATATGAAGCAATGGTGCTTAGGGTCAAAGAACTGTAATAAGACACTCATCAAACCCTCGTCAAATCCGGTGGTAACAAAACTGAGTAAGTGACCATGTCTTTTGTGGAATGATGATTCCTCGGGGACTTTCAAGACTAATTCCTTGAGTTTGGGTGCAACTTCTGTGAAGTGAATCCATATGGTTTTTCTACGACCTGAATTCATATCCTACAAAATAGCAAAGAGGTAATCCAACAGGTCCATGAAATGATTAGTATATATGAATGTCATGATGTTTATGATGTCATTATTATGCTTAAAATCACAGATAAACACAAGAAAATCACACAATAGACCTTAGGTTCAAAGGCTTATATGAGGTTTTAAGGTAAGTACCCTCTTGAATGTTCAGTTGGCTCAACTTGTCATATTAATAGTAATCAGGTTCTAAGGAGCCTCAATATACTGACCTTCCCTTCAGAAATTGTTTCAGCTCAACACCGAAGTATTGCGGCAAAAAAATCCCGAAATTCCAGTCTCAATGAGTGTAGTATCGAGTATCAACCAATCTTCGGTCGAAACCAAAACCGGTTATCTCACTACTTCCTAATGGCTAGGATGAGTTAATTAAAGGTTCTAAAGGTCAATTAGCGCATAGTGACACTATGAGGAAGCCTAATGTTATCCTTGACTTACTCAAGGAACATTAGTACAATCCAGAGTATCGCGCTAACGTAGCCACCAATTCATCCGTATCGGTCTATGCTGTACAACCTCCATGATTTATTGCTACTTACCTAAAAGGTGCCCCAGATCCAGGTATAGGATCTTTACAAGAATACCCCAACAAATCCTCAAATATAAAGCAAGCAAACACACAATAAAGCATTTAAAATGATGAACTAAAACTCTAAGGTAACCCCACTCTTTTTGTTTCCCCAACAGAGTCGCCAATTTTGTGATACGGTGGCAGAAGCGACTGTTAATACTGGTTTGCGTTTTGTATTCGCAAATGTGCGGTAAGCAAGAGTCGCCACCGACTTTTCTTTTATCCAACAAAGGAAAGGGTGAAAAGAACAGAAAAAGACCTTTTTAAATATTTTTATGAGTAAGGGGGGTAGATTATGGAAAGGGAAGGTGTTAGCACCCTTTCCATCTGTGGTTTTCCATGGGCTCTTAGGTACTTGCTCATTTTTTGAAAATTGCTTTCGTGTGTTCTTTGAAAAGTTTTGTTTGCTTTATGATAACTCTTGTATCAGTCCTCAAGAGTGTGATAAAGCGTTTTTGAAAAGGTTTTTTTGAAAGTGTGGTGTAAAAAGGAATTAGTTTTGAGCAAATACTTAACAGCTATCTACCTACTCAAAAAGGCGTTCTTTTCCTCCTTTCCCTTAGATAGTGTTATCCTACTATTAGTGAGTAGGTAGCCCTATTGTTGGATGTTTGAGGGACTATCGAAAGGGACATTTACAGTCACAAAGGCAACTGGGCAAGAACTCTTAGTAACTGTCCTAAAGTTTTAAGATCACTTTTTTAACCGAGGCAACAATTGAGAGGGTCATCGAGGGACTTGTGATCTCTTGAACTAAAGGACAGTCACTAAAAATCCTCATGTTTCGAGAATTGTGACTGTTTCGAAGGCAACCAAAGTGAGAGGTACCCTAGGGGTGATCATGTGCCATTGTGATTGATTCAAATATATTGTCTTTGAATTAAGTTATGCTAGGTTCAATTAATCGTTATCTTCCCATGAAATCCTATTAACCATTCATCTAAGCAGTTTATAATGCGGAAATAAATTGCAGAAAATAAAAACTCCTAAGCTATTACATAGCCTCGGGGAAATTATATAATCCTATACGGAAATTTAAACCCTAATTAAACTATTACAAACCAGGAATCAGTTACATAATTAAAAAGAACAATAGTACGAAAAATAACAATGCACAAAAATTAAGACGGGAATAAGTTTGACAAAGCCTAAAAATATAATTGCTTAAAAATATTTTTGGTATTTTATATGAAAAAGATTCGAGATTTAACCTAATTTCTAATTAATTTTAATTTTAAAAAATTAAAGTAGTTAAACTAGATTAATTTACAAAATTAATTTTAATTATATAAAACACCTAATCCTATTTTTTTTGTGATTTTATGATTTTATGATTAAAATAAAAAATGATTTAAAAAAAAATAAAAAAATAAAGAAATTAAAAAAAATGACAAAAATGAAAAGAAATGGGCCTGAAGTGCATTAGCAATCTGGGGGGGAGGGGTGCTGGATGAATTTGGCTAGACCCAGATCTGTTGGCCCATTGCCCTTGCATGAGATCCAATGTTGCTAGGTATGGAAGGTCTACCATGGGGAAGCACCCCAGGAGCGCTGGATATGGATCCACTAAGATCCAATGGTTGGGATCTGGAGATGTATGAGGTGCGCGCTAGGAGGCAAATACTGGATCCTGCAAGAAACATTAGGAAAATGCAAAATGCAAGAGGCATGGATCGAACCCCTGCCCTTGCACCTTGTAATGCCTTAACACCCTTAGTTCTCACCACTGGACCATTATGTTCATTCGTACATATAAATAAAACAAAACATTATAATATGAACATAAGGCAAATGTTGAGTTGTCAATGCGCGCCCTTCAGTGGGCCCTTGGGAGTTTAAATGGACCAATCAAGAAACATTGTCCAGCCACACCAGTGTAAGGAGGGTCAAACCACCCCTCACGGTTGTCGACCACCATCGTCTCCGGCGACCTCAAATCTCCAACCTGCGAAATAGCATGATTTCAGACAAAAAATTGAACCTACCCCCCTAAATCACATGCTGCAAATTCAACCCTGGGGTTAGTTTAATCTAAAACGTCCAACATCATTGAAACCGAAGCTTGCACTTCTCTAAACCTTAACAATGGTGATTTGTATTTCTGGCATTACTGCTTACATGAAATACGTCAGAAAATTCATAAGCTATGATAACAATATGGATATACAATCAAAAGGGATTTATATTAAGAATTAAGCAAGTTTTGAGATCAAGAATTTTTACTAAACAGAGAAGTAGCGTGAGAGAGTTCTGGCATGTGTTGGGCTTGCCTCACGAGTGGGGATGGCTCCTGGGAACTTCAGGAGGAAGATGGGATGTTTGTTTTGGATGGAGAAGGCCTAGATTGTTTGATACGAGTTTCACTTTCTCTTTGAATTTTTGGAAAATATTTTAGTGTTTATGGAGGCAACTGCGTGTGTGTCTTAGGTCTGGCATGTTTGTGCATATATAGTGTATCGCATTAGGTCAACAAAAAGAGCAAGGATCCATGGTATTGAGTATAAGATTTGTTTCAAATATCCATGGTATTGAGTATAAGATTTGTTTCAAATATTCACTTGAAAATCTTTCTTATTTTGGATATCTTTTCCCCTCTTGGCTTGCATGTTTTTACCTTGATATGCCAACACATTTTACCCATTATTTGATGAGAAAAAGATTCCAAATCCAATCTTCCATTATTTCTATTATTTATTTATTTAATTTTGCATTTTAATGAATAAAATATCAAAATAAATAGCATAAATAATATAATAATGCATGGGTGGGCCTAGAGGTCGTGGACCATGCTAGAAACAAGTTTCAAACATGAAAGATGAGCCCATTTAGAAAAAAATTCAAGTTTGGTCAGTATTGGCTTTATGCATTTTTCCAAAAATTGGTCAATTTTAGCAATGCATATCTTTCTTATTTTTAACCCTAAGAGGGTGTTCATGGACTTTTTAGAGAGCTTAGGATGTCCTCTAAACAACACTTTTTATTTCATTTCAATTGGATCTTCCATGTTCATGTAAAAGCTTTGACCCAAAAGGTGTTTTTATTGACTTTTTGAAATGACCTATAATGTGCGTGCTTGTATCTTTTAATTGGGGAATTTCTTGATCTTGAGGGCTGAATAGAAGTTGTAGGGAATTGGATTCTCTTCAAAATGAGATTTGTTGGAAAAATTTATGATAAAATATGAGAAAGTTATGCCTGGTCAAAGTTTGGTTGACTTTTCCTATAGAAACCCTAATTTGCAGTTTTTGACTTTTGATGAGTTAAGAGAATTTCTTGAGGAATCATGATAAACCCTTGATCAAATGATGAATATCACTTCAAAATGTTAATTTTTACCAAAAATCTTAAAGTTTGACTGTATATAGGCCACAATTAACTTTTGACCTAGTACAATTGATTTTCAGGCATTTGAGCAGTTGACTGAGCAAACTTGTTGTGCAAGGCATGAATTCTGGAATGGACAATCTTGAATACATATTAGGAGAATGGAAAACATTTGAAACCTTTGGAGATCACACATCTTGGTGAAAATTGAAACCCTAATTAGAGGTTCATTGGCTTAGGAGGAGAATTTGCCTGGTCAATTCTTGGTCATCTATGGGCAAGTTGGGGACCTCAGTGGGCATGTATTGAGTAAAATGAGAGGGAAAATTTTGAGGTACAACAGTAATACATTGAACACTTGGTCATTTCTTCATTTATGTGACTTGAGGTGATACTCTACAAATACTCAACTCATTCATACACTAAGCCACACGAGCTGCCTCCAAAAACAGATCAAAAAATTCTCCAAAATTTCATAAAACTAGGGCAGAAGCAAACTCTTATTTCCAGCCCTCCTCAAGCGAAACCAGGCATCACATCAAATTACTGAAGGTCCCAGGGTTCCATTCTAACCTTTATTCAAATCCATAACATCTCGGAAAACTTCCTTTATCATCGTCGTTTTGGTAAGTTTGGTAAGTTTTAGATTTTCATGTTCATGCAGTTTCAATTATTGCTAACATGTTAGATCACCTCATACGCGTCATTAGAAAATTATTGATGCATTACATGTAAGGTTTGATGCAGGGATAAGAGAATGCCATTGTTAGGGCATAAAGCTCCATCCTCTTCGTATCTTCATTTACAGGCATTGTCAAGCTAAACAAACACCACCACTAAATTCGCTGGCCCTGATTTAGGGGGGGGGGTAGACTTAACCTCTTGTTTCAAATCTCATTATTTTTCAGGATAGGGTTTTGGGGATGAACAGAGAAGAAGGTGGTCAACCACCGTGTGTGGTGGTTTGACCCTCCCTAGGGCTGTGTGGCATAACTCCATTGGCCCATTCAAAACATTTGGACCCCACCCTCAGAGTGCATATTTTACTTCTTTTTTTATTATATTTTTAATTCATTTTGTATTATATTTATTCATTTTCTTTTTATGACCGGATGAGAGTGTAGCACCGCTGGTCAAGGCGAAGGTTTGTAAAGGTATGGGTGTGGGTTCGATCCATGCGTTTGCAATATTTTTTGCTATTTTTTTCCAAATTAACACAGGTTTGTCATATAATAATCAAGTTCTATTTTCCCAACACAAAAGGTGCATAGCTCAGCTGGCAAGGAAGGGAATTTGTGATGAAAAGGGCGTGGGTTCGAGCCCCAACGCCTGCATCCTATTTTTTCTCCTTTAGCATTTTCAACTTTTTTTTCTATTTTTATTTTTTCTTTTGTTTGATTAATTTCTTTTTCTTTTAATCAATTTTTTAATAAAAAAATCATAAAAATATAATAAAATCATATTTAGACTTTTAATAGGTTAATTTAATTTTGGATTTTTTTTAAATTTAATTAAGTAGATCTAGGTTTTTATATATAATTAATTAAGTATTTAATCTAGATTTTAAAATTTATTTATTTTATTATTCAAATCAAACCAAAAAATACATAAAAATATTAATTTCTAATCTTTTAGATGTTAAGACTTTAAGGAATATTTTGCAAATAACCGAATGAAAGATAAAATAACCGAATTAACACACTTACATACTTGCACCTCTAGGGTAACCTCCCTCTGTTGCCTTCGGAAAAAAACAACTGTCATGTTCCTCAAATGTAGGGATGCTTTAGCAAATACCCTCAAATAAAAGATCATAGTCCCTCGATGACCCTTCGACATTGCCTTTCGAAAAATGATTTAGTCCCTTACGAAATTGCTAAAGCGTTCTTACAAGTTGCCTTCGATGATCGTACGATGACCCTCGATGTCCCTTCATATACAATAGATAGGGCTACCTACCAAATAATGATATGTATAATACTATCTCTAAAGGAGAAGGAAAAAGTATAAGAACAACCTTGAGTGGTAGAATACTCTTAATCGCTTGCTCATAAACTTTTCACAAAAAAAAAAAAAAACATTTCCCACATGACAATTTCAAAACAAATATTTTCATAACACTTTGTACACATTCTTGAGGATCGATACAAGAATCATTACAAAGTTCGCCTTACATTGGCACTATCAAAATATTTTCACACATACACAAAGAAAAATTTCAAAGTGAGCTAAGCGATTAAGAGCCCGTAGATAACTATGGATGAAAAGGGTGCTAACACCTTCCCTTTTCATAACTTACCCCCTGAACTCAAAATTTATCAAAGGTCTTTCCTGTTCTTTTCACCTTTCCTTATTGGATAAAATAAAAGTCAGTGGTGACTCTTTCTATCCGCAACATTTGCGATAAAACGCTAAAAAACTCAGTTCTCCCACCGTATTACAGAACTGGAAACTCTACTGGGGATAAAAATGAAAGAGGGGTTACCTTAAGAAATTAGATCACTTTAATTTTGCTTTATTTGCATTGCTTGCTTTATCTTTAAGGGTTGTTTGGGTTTCATTACTTGTAAATATCCTACACCCGAATCTAGGGATGCCTTATGTAAGTAACAATAGATCACATAAACTGTACGACATAGACCGATATGGTTGAAGTGATGGCTACGTTAGTGTGACACTTTGGTTTATATTGATGTTCCTTGAGTTAGTCGAGGATAACATTGGGCTTCCGCATGGTGTCATAAGCACTAAATAACTTTTAGAACCTTAATTGACCCATCTTGGCCATTAGAAGATAGTGAGATAGTCGACTTTGGTGCAGTCCGAAGTTAGTTGATACTCGATGCTATGCTCATTGAGATTCGTCTCTCGGGTTTTTCTTGTAGGAAAGTCAGTTATCGTACTAAATAAAGCCTATGAGAAAGATCAGCGATATTGAGATCTCTAGAACTCGGTTACTATTTTAGGATAGGTTGAGCCAACTTAACTCTAATAGAAAAGGGTACTTACCTATGGACCTCATGCAAGATTTTAAACCTAAGGCTCTTATGTGATTTTTTGTGTGTTTACTTCTTGTCTAAACATGAACATAACATCATAACGTCATAACATTTTCACTAACCATTTCAAGGATCCATGGATTTATCTTTGTCCTTTTTTATAGGTCATGGCTTCCGATCATATAAATACTATCTGAATCAACTTTGTAAGAGTACCTTCCAAGCTTGAGGAGTTAGTCTCAAAGGTTCCCGAAAATTCTCAATTTACTAAAATACATGGCCATCTACTCAGTTTGGTTACTCCCGGTTTCAAAGAAGACATGATGAGTGTTCTATTCCAGGTCTTTGATCTTAAGCATCATTGTTTTACCTTCCCAGATTATCAGTTGGTGCCCACAATAGAAGAATTCTCTAAGTTACTCAGAGTGCCTATTCTTGATCAGATACCTTTCACCGGTCTATAGCAAGTTCCAAAACCTGAAGATATTGTAGCAGCCTTACATCTGAAACGATCATACATCATATCTAATTTGGAAACCAGAAGTGGAGTTAAAGGTCTTCTTGCTACATTTCTGATAGAAGGCTCAGTTGTTCCTAGATGCCATGAGTTTTCGTGCTTTTGAAGATATTTCGGCTTTACTGATCTATAGTCTGGTACTATTACCTAATTCGGACCAACTCATAGATGTGAATGCCATCAAAATATTTCTTACTCATAATCCTGTGCCTACTTAGCTTGGAGATGTTCTGCATTCTCTTCATACTCGTACTATGAGGAAACGAGGGACTCTCATGTATTGCATACCTTTACTTTCTAGGTGGTTTATTTCGTGCCTTCCCCGATCAATGATGAAGAATGAACAAGGTTTGTGGTGGTATCAAAGGTTGATGTCATTCGCTCATTTAGATATTCATTGGTGTTCCCGATCTCAGGAAGATATCACCATTATTGACTGTTGTAGGGAATTCCCTAATGTACCACTCCTCGGCATAAAGGAAGGAATTACTTATAACCCTTCTCTATCTCTACGCCAGTTTGTTTATGCTCAAAGAGACGGACCTCATGATATGCTCATCCATGGTATTGTATTCGACTATGAGAATGATCTTCAAAAGTACCATCAAAGGTTTATATGTGATTGGGGCATGATCAATAAGATTCATAGAAATACTTTGGGGGCATATCAACTCCATTCCTTTGGAACCTTGCCTCAGATGGGTGCGGTCTCGTGATTAAAATCTTATGATGCCATATCCTGCTATCCTACCAGTGATCATAGAGCTTGTTGCTGAAGGAGATGTTCCTCATGCCATTCTTCATCCTGATATGCCTACTGACTTTGAGGAACTACAAGAGTCCATGATTCAACTCAAGGAAGAAAGGGGACACCTTTAGGACTCAATTTAATGCTAGTGAGAAGAAAGTATTGGAGACGATGAAGCGACTCCATGAAGAGCAGAGCCTTAATGCATATGTCAACAAAAAGAGGAAGCGTCCATGGAGACTTAATACCTTAGGCCTCAAGAGTTTTATAATTTAACTATCTTGTTTTCATTGTAAGCCTAGAAGGAAATTATAATTTGAACTTACTACTAAGTTTCTTTGTTTCCTTTTTGTTTAACAAATTTAAATCCCACGAGGTCCTTGAAAACATTGCATATGCATTTTGTTGTACCCAAAAATTTTCCCTCTCATTCCTCAAAGGATCATTCTAGACCCTCAGGTTTACTTCTGGCAAGTTTCAAGTCTCAGATCACAGGTTTCCAAGAAAGTCATTCACAAGGGAAAATGGTTAAAAGCATACTGAAAAGTCAAACTCTGACTTCTTGATCAAAGTCAAGTTCCAATAATCATATTCCATCAAGACAGGAAGTTGGTTCATCAAGAAATCTAAAATCAGAAATTACCTTGAAAAATCAAATTTCTAAACATTTAGAAAATTTTCTAAGTGTTAGGAGAATATGATATTTCAGAACTTCTGGGCCAGCCTTTACACAAGTGCAATCAGAATTTACAAACACGGTTCAGAATACGATGCTTCAATCAGAACATATGGAAGCGACGTTCTTCGGTCAGAACATGAATCTTCAGCATATGGAGGCTACGCTTCTGGTCTTCTGCGATCAGAACATCACCAAATCCCAAAACCTCGTTTAAGCAGCCTGCTGCTAGGGATGTCAATGGGGCGGGGCGGGGCCGGGGGGACACTTCCCCATCTTTTTCCCCGCCATCAAATTCATTCCCCGTCCCTGTCCCCGATCTCCGTCACGGGGGAATTTCTATCCCCATCCCCGTTCCCCGCGGATCCCCGTTCCCCGCGGGGATCCCCATAGATCCTACATTTATTCATTAATATTTTATTTTTTTAAAATGTTTATATTTTCTATAAAAATAAAAAGCACAAAGAATTCACATATTTATTATGTTATTAAAAAATACTAGTATTTGACATTTATTATTTTTTATTAAAAATACTAATGGAACACAAAATAATAATATTTTTTTTATAAATTTCTATAAAATGCTATAAAATTCAACAAAATGAACTATAATACTTTTTAAAGTAACAATATGCCTAAACAACTAAAAAAATCCAACAACATAATTATGCTTAAAAAACTATACTTCATCAAAACTAATAAGGGATAATTATAAAATTTAGCATCATGAGTATGCTTGAAAAGCTAAAAAATACTTCATAATAAGTCAACTAAAAGCAAAAGTCAACATATCTCTATTTGCTCAATTGATAACACACGTAAAGTAGAAATATCAAAATACTTAAAACAAAGTTACATATAAATAAACTAAAATATTAAGCAAAATATCCAAACAAGTAATGATCAATCATGTCTCTCTTTCCAACTTCTCCTTGCAAGGTCTTCTTCCTCATTCCACAATTAGATATGACTTTCTTTTTCCTACGAAAAGTAAACAATCAATAATTATATTTACTTAAAAAAATACTTTAAAAACTAAAAGGTAATCAACACTAATATGTAAATTACCTTATTATCATCATCATCATCATCATCCATATCTTCATCCACACATTCGAATTGAGTCAACGTTTTTGAATAACCTAAGAAACAAATAGCTAAATTAAAATTTAAAAATCCTTTTCAATTAATCTTGTAAAAGATAAAAATATATTACCTTTTATATCTTTTCGGATCCAATCTTGAGTGCACATCAAAGCCTCTAAAGTGTCTTCCTTCAACCTACTACGTTGTTGACTTAAAACACGACCACTAGTACTAAAGGCGGACTCTGAAGCAACGGTAGAGATAGGAATTGCTAAAAAGTCCCTTGCAATCTTTTGCAAAGTTGGAAATTTCAAACCATTTTGTTTCCACCATCCTAAGATGTCAAAATTTTCCTTTTTTTGTTTATCAAGCAAGACACCATCTTCCAAGTAGGAAGTAAATTCTGACTTGACATTTGTAGTTGAAGTATTTTCCATCACATATTCCGAATAAGCCTTCTCCCAATCTTGACTTGTGACATCAATGTCATCTACCAATGTTGATGCACCAACTTCACTACTTGTAGGAACCATATCATTATTTGGTTGATATTCTTCAACTAAATCTTCACACATTTGTATTACCTTTTCCAATTCTTTGGGAGCATTATTCCCATACATAAGTGGGAAGAAGTAATTCAACAAAGTTATTTTATATCTAGGATCCAAAACAGCCCCTATTGCCATCACCCCATTAATCAAACTCCAATATTTGTCAAACTTCACTATCATACTTCTTGCCATACTTTGTATAGTATCACTAGAAGAATCTTCCCACTTTCTTAAAGCTAATCTTATTTGACAAACTTTGGGAAAATAAATGTTTGATGTTGGATACTTAGTACCCGAGAACAACTCAGTGACACTAAAAAATAATTTCAACTTGTCACAAATTTCTCTTGCCATTTTCCAATCTTCTTCACTTGGTGCACACTTATATTGGGAATCACGACGTTGTTTTAAACGTTTAAAAACTTGTTCGTAAGGCAATGCAGAAGCAAGCATTAAATAAGTAGAGTTCCATCTTGTTCTACAATCTTGTGCAAGCTTCTTTTCATAAGTCATGTTCAATTGATTACAAGTTTCTTTAAATTTCTCCTCCCTCTTTGGTGTTGCTACCCAAAAACCGACACTTTCCCTAATCTTTTCAATTGAACTAGAAATTGTTTGCATGCCATCTTTCACTATCAAGTTTAATATGTGGGCGCAACAACGCATATGAAACAATTTCCCTTTTAAAATAAAAGAAGAAGGTGACATCTTATCAATCAAATGGTCAATCAGAGCATCATTGGTGCTACAATTATCAACGGTTAATGTTGACAATTTTCTATCAATATTCCAATCCATCAAACAATCTACCAAAAAATCACAAATGACCTCAGCAGTATGTGGCGTAGGGACATAAATGAACCTAAAAATAAATTATAATAAATATCACATAAAATAACTATATTATAATAATAACGTAAATGGAAGGGAGAAGTTACCTGATGATCCGATTCTGCAAAATCCAATTTTCATCAATGTAATGAGCTGTAACAGACATATATCCTTTGTTCTGGTTGCTAGCAGTCCACATATCAGTAGTTATTGCAATGCGGCTTTTATTCTTTGCAAGTATTTTCATTTGCTTTGACTTCTCACTTTCATACAACTTCATTATATCATTCTTCATGGTGTTGCGAGAAACTATCTTGAACAAAGGCTGAAGAGAATGGCTATAATTTCTAAAACCAATATGGTTAACCATCATGATGGGATATTCATGCAATATAATCATCTTCGCGAGTTCATTCCTAGAAACATCTTGATTAAATGTATAATTTCCAACCACAAATGATTCATGTCTGTTTCCGGATTTTTTTTCTGTCACTTTAAGCATGGCTTGTTTTGGACCTCTCTCTGTGCGTTTTGGACATATGCTAATATGATCAAATAAATGTTTAGTACCATTTTTTGTATCACCACCAATTTTCTTATCACAAGATTTGCATATAGCCTTCCAAATGCCTCCTATTTTTTGCCTTTTAAAATAGGGCCAAGCATCTGATTTTAATCCCCTTTTGTTAGGACTTGTAGTGGGTTCAACGGGAGCTTCAGGATCTTGATTTTCTATATTTATTTCATTTGGAGTAGATTGAACTTCCTGTGTGAGTGAAACTCCACTACTTTCTATAGGAACTTCATTCCCTTCCAAAGCAACATTAGGACTATTAGATGATTGAACTTCACCAACCATTCTTTTACCAAAAACCTGGCACACACAAACACAAATTTTAAAAGGCTACATGGAAGTAGAACAAAAATAATAAATATATGAAAAAATAATAAATAAATGAAATAGTAAATACATGAAATTCACACAAAAAATAATTAATAAGAAAAATCTTATATTTCTAAATATATGATGCATTACACATATTTCTAAATATGCCTTATTTACTGTAACTTTTCAATTAGAAATAATAACATATATTAATTAATTATATACATTGAGAATACATTTATTTACCTATATACATGATATATTTACTCGTGTAAAAAGTTATATGTTATTATTTCACTTAATGGCTTTGGTTTTATAATTAGAAATATAAGATATATATATTTTTTTATGGGTGATAGCATGATATATTATTGTTTATATGTTATTATTTCATTAATAATTAGAAATATAAGATATTTGGTTTTTTTTATGGGTGATACCGTGATAGCATGATATATTGATTCATTTAAAAAGTAATATTTTTTTGTTTAATATAGAAAATTAAATTATAGTGTGATATATTAATAAAAAATAGGAAAAGTATATTTTAATATTTTTTAAGGAAAAACTGACGACATTATTTTAATTACAAATGCATAGTATAGATAAAAAATGAACACAAAAATATTTAAAAGGAGATAAAAATGAGTAATTTTTTGATTATTTTATATTTTTTTAATATGCAAATGATTTGATAACTCTAAAATTTCTAAACAATTTAATTTAAATTTAATAAAAATAATCAACTTTTCCTATAAGCAATTACATGAACAGGTTTATGAGAATCAAGGAGAAACAATCTACTTTTTTCTATAAACAATAATATAAACAGATTTATGAGAATCAAAGAGAAATAATCTATTTTTTCCTATAAATAATTACATGAACAAATTTATGAAAATCAAACCTTATTGATGAAATTGTAAGAGCTGTGAATAATGGAAGCACACCAAATAGAGAAGATGGAATTGGAAGAGGAAGATGAATGGAGATTTGACTGGAGAAGAAAAAAAGGAGTCTAACGTGTGAGACTCTAAATGTCTGGAAGAAGAAAATGAAACGCTTCAACTTTTTAGGGTCTAATATTTACATTTCTCTCTCTTAATAAATACATGAATATTTATTTATTTATTTTTATAAATAAACATAAAGGAAATGACTAAAAAACCTAATCTAAAATATATATATTAAATTAACTATATTAAAATAATAGGCGGGGCGGGGTCCCCGCGGGGCGGGGGGTGTATTCCCCGTCCCCGTCCCCGAAATGCTCTCGAGGGAATTTTTCTCCCCATCCCCGCCCCCACGGGGGAAAATTCCCCATCTTTGGGGCCCCGAACGGGGCGTTCCCCGCGCGGATCCCCATTAACAGGTCCAACCTGACATCCCTACCTGCTGCCCTGCTATAGCACAGTCCTGCAACTAGTTGCTGATCCGGTCCATGCCTGCATTTTCTCAAACCCCATATTTGCACCAAATTAGTATACAAAAGATGTGATTAAAAAGCAATGGAACAATATGCAAAAAAGGTTTAAATCTCATTTGTTTTCCCCCCCAAAAACACAACAAAATCACCTATAAATAAGTTGCTCCATCACACTTTCAAGAGGCTGGCTTTTGGAGAGAGAGAATCCTCAAAGAGAGAAGAGAAAACAATAAAACATTCGTGAACCCTGAATTCCTAAACGAAACCAAAATCTTTGTTCTTCCCTTTGAATCAAAGAAGAAAGCATTTTCTGTTCCGTTGTTCTTGCTGACTCCAGAACATCTGAAGGCAGTAGCTCAAGTCCCAAACACACGTTCCAGATTCAAGGTAAGTCATTATGACTTTGACTCTTTTCATTCATAACATCATTAAATATGTAAATATCATAGTATTAATGTTGTCCATATCATTGCATAAGTAAAAAAACTGTAGATCAGAACTTCTTGGATAAAGCTAGGCTCAGAATTAGGATTAGAACTTCTATGAACTGTTATGCTTTTATCTTTCTGATTTTGTTGTTGTTAAGAACTGGATAAGTTGCTGATGAGCTGATTAATGTAAGGAAGGAGTTGAAGTGTAACACAGAAGTTCTGGGTTTTTCTTTCCCACTGTTTTAGCACAACACAGAACTTCTGAGTTCTCCTTACTGTTTAACACAACACAGAACTTCTAAGTTGCTCTCACTGTTTAGCAAAACACATAACTTCTGAGTTCTCTTCACTATTTTGACACAACTTTTAAAACCTTTCTTACTGTTTTAACACAACACAAAACTTCTGATTTTCACTCACTGTTTTAACACACAGAACTTCTAGGTTTTCTTACTGTTTTAGCATATACAAAGCTTCTAAGATTTTCTTACTGTTCTAACACTCAGAACTTCAGCATGTAGCGACCCAGAACTTTTATTTTCCCCCTAACGTTTCTTTCAGGACTACAACATGCATCAGCCTATAACTTCTGATCACCTCTGATGTTTCTTGATGAACCACAACGCGCCTAGCATCAGAACTTCTGGTCCTCTTTATTTTGCTTTCAGCAACATGCTGATCATGTTTCTCTTTATTTTTTCCTTTTTCTCTTTTATTTTATTATTAGTACTATTTTTATATAAAAAAAGACATAAACATATTCTCTTTTTATTAACTAATTATTTCCTTTTTCTTCTAATTCATTAAGACAAAAAACCATTTTCCAAACAAGTCTTTTCCTTTTCTTATATTATACAATTCAATATGGTTGTAATAGATAATTAGGATTTAAATTCTTGCAAATCCCCATTTGTGATTTTGTACCCCTATCCCATAATGATGTAATAGCGTAGGACTTTACATTTCTGCAATTTATTGTTTTCAAATATAAATGCTAGTAATTAGGGTGTGTATGGAAAGACATGAAATCAATAAATAGATAACCCTAATAAAGACTAAATGCATGTAAATCAAACACACTTGCACACTAGCACCCTTAGGGTAATCCCATTTTGTTGCCTCTGGAAATAGTCACGTCCCTCGAATATGGGTGTTTTAGCAAAGAACCTCGATAAAAGATCGTAGTCCCTCGATGGCCCTCAATGTTACCTTCGGTAAATGATCTAGTCCCTAAACGACATTGCTAAAACATCCCATAGGTTGCCTTCTATGACTATACAAACGTCCCTCGCCCGTCCCTTCACATCCAATGATGGGGCTTCTTACCAAGTAAGACCTTTTGAGTAGGTAGGTTACTCCTAGTTGCTCGCTTGCTCACAACAAAATATTTTATACACAACGCTTCACTTTGAAACATTTTTCAAAAGGACAAAGCACTTTGTACGCATTTTTATAGAGACAAGAACCATTACAAAGACATTTTTTTTACAAAATACTTTCAAAACCCACACCACAAAGACACTTTCAAACAAAAAGCAAGTGATCTAGCAAGCAACTAAGAGCCCGTAGATAACTACAGATGAAAATGGTGCTAACACCTTCCCTTTTCATAATCTACCCCCCGAACTCAAGAAAATAATCTCGAAAGGTCTTTCCTGTTCTTTTCAGTCTTTCCTTTTAGATAAAAGAAAATTCGGTGGCGACTCTTGCTAACTGCACAATTGCGATCAAATGCAAAACATCCCAAGTCAGTTCACCCACCGTGTTACAGAACTGGAGACTCTACTGGGGAAAGGATCTTAAAAGTGGGGTTACCTTAGGGATAGATCACCTTTACTTGCTTTCATTGTTTGATTTGTTTGATTTATATTATGGTTCCTTGTTTGGGTTTGTTTTGATCATCTACCCGAATTTGGGGCACCTTTTTTAGGTAAGTAGCAATAAGTTGTGGAAACTGTGGGGTATACCGACATGGTTTAAGAAATAGCTACGTTAGTGTGACACATTTATTGGTACCAGTAGCCCTTGAGTAGTCAAGCAGAATACAGAGCCGCTGTGTGGTGTCATGAAGCACTAACTGACTTTAGAACCTTACTTGAACAACTTGGCCATTAGGAAGTAGTGAGGTAGCCGACTTTGGTGCAATCTGAAGTTGGTTGATACTCGACACTACACTCATTGAGATCGTACTTTCAAGATATTTCGGTCGCCAATAAAGAGGCTTGCGCTGAAACAACTCCTGATGAAGAAAGATCAGTGATATTGAGATCCCCTAGAACCCGATTACTATTACTAGGACAGGTTGAGCCAACCAAACTTCAAGAGGGTACCTACCTATAAAACTCCATGCAAGCCTAAACCTAAGGATTTGTTTGATTTAAATTGTGCATATGCTTGTACATAACATCATGACATCATAGCATTTAGACTGACCATTTCAAGGATTTTGAGATTCATCTTTGTTCTGTTTTGTAGGATATGACTCCCACTCGCAGGAACACAATCTAAGTCAACCTCGTACGAGTACCTTTTCAGCTCAAAGAGTTAGTGTGATCGGTGGGAATGAGAACTGACTGTTTTGGAATGCTGGTTCGCGTTTTGCGTTTTGTTTCGCAAAATGTCGCGGTAAGCAAGAGTCGCCACCGTCTTTTATTTTATCCAACAAGGAAAGGACAAAAGCACAGAAAAATTCCTTTTTGAGATATTTCTCGGATTCGGGAGGTAGATTATAGAAAGGGAAGGTGTTAGCACCCTTTCTATCCGTGGTTATCCACGGACTCTTAGGTACTTGCTCATTGTGTTTTCAAAATTTGCTTTTCTTTGTGTTTGTGGGTTTGAAAAGAGTTTTTGTTTTGAAAGGAGTGTAAGTGCGAAAAATTTCGTTTTGTTTTAAAAGGAGCAAGTACTTAAGAACATCTACCTACTCAAAAAAGGAATTAAACTGTACAAGTGTCCTTTAGACAATGCTAGCCCACTATGAATGATTAGGTAGCACCATTGTTGGAGTTTAAGGGTCAATTCGATTAAGGGACGTATGGGCACTAAAGCAATGTTAGGACGCCTTAGTGGTAACCCTAATGTCTTAGATCATTTTATCCGAGGCAACCGTTTCGAGGCAAATTATGATCTTTGGACAAGAGGGCGACCTCTAAAACTTCCTATACTCAATGACCACGTTTGAGGCAACCAAGTGAGGTGTACCCTAAGAGTGCACATGTGCGAGTGTATTGTTTTTCAGTTATTTTATCTTTGTACATATTAAGGTGAGCTACTGTTGATTTTAAATTAAAATTGATCTTGTCATGCATTGCCTATTATTCAAACATCTAACAGTTAATGGTTGCGGAAATTAAATTGCGGAAAATAAATCTAAGCTATTACAAGACGTCGGGTATTTACATCGCCAAAGACAAACCCTTAAAAATTAAATTGCGAAAAGTAAATAAAAGCGATAAATAAATAAATAAAGTCCTAAGTTAAAAACTATTACATTCTTGAAGCAGTTACAATATTGAAATATGGATAAAAAATTATTCGCGCGCGAGAAAATTAAATCAGAGTGTCTTAGGGTTTTGACCCTTATAAATAAATAAAGCATATTTTTTTGTTATTTTTTGAATTAAAAATTAGTCTAAGTTAATAATTGAATTAATTAAGTAAATGAAAATATTTTTGGGTTTTATTTTAATTAAGGAAATAAAAATAAAAAGGTTAAAAGTTAATAATAAAAAAATCCTAATTCTAAATTAATTTTAATTTATTGCAAAATATGTTATTGTTAAACTTATTTAAACTAAATAAATTAATTAATTGTTATTTACAAAAATAAATAATAAAATTAATGGAATTAAAAAATATTATTTTTTTGTTTTCTGATTTTTTTATGAAAAAGGTTAATTAGTTAATTAATTAATTAAGATAATAATAATAATAAAATAGAAAAAATAATGAAAAGAAAATAAAATAAAGAACAAACTCAAGGGGGTGTAGGCCTGAAAAGGGTGTTTGAATGGAAATTCCCAGGCCCAGAACGTCCAGCCTTGTTGGACTTTTGTGATTCAATGCATGCTTGTTGACCAGGGAGTATGATGAGCGCGCAATCTAGGCCCTTGGATCTGATCTGAAATCCATCTGGCAAGTGGATCTCTTGAGGTGCATGATGGACCATCCTTTGAGAATTGCACATGAATACCTGAAGAAAAAACAAATAAAGTGTTTTGGGGGACCTGGGATTCCAGCCCAGGTCCCAATGCTCAATGACACGCCTATCTTGCCAACTCTACTGCGCTGTTTCTTTGTTAGTGGAATGTACAACAAACATTATATGATAAACAATTAATTATGCCTGGCAAAATAAAAAAACACGCAATTTGTTTGAATGGACCAATCACGCTAAGCCACGTCTTCGTCTTCTTCAACGAAGACTGGTTCGTTTACCTGTGGATTTTTAGTCCGCAACTAAATCCATGGCATCATCCTATCAAGAACTACAGACCATATAAATACCAATGGGAACCATCATTGCATTCGTCTCTCTCCCCTGATCATTCCTATACCCATCATTAGCCTCAATTTATCCTGCATAAAAAACGCCTAAAAAACAAGAGCAAGAACCCTAGGTTCGGGCATCATGATACAAGTCCTAAAAATAAAATTGAGTAATGCCAAAACGTTCCAAATCACACAACAAACACAAATATGCCAAGATTTTAAAGAAAAGATGCAAGAACTGGAGATTTGGATTCCATGTTCAGAGCTTGGTTCGTGGAGACTTACAGTGAGCTTTAGGCAATGAGAAGGCTTGGTTTCGATCCCTTTGGCTTCACTGGATGTCAGGGAAGAGAACTATGTCAAGCTCTTGGACTGAATCGTGCTCCAATGTTGTTTTCGATCTCACACTTTTCAAGCTTTTTCACAAACTTGTTCTGGCCGTTTCAGCAGTGCTCTGTGCGTGTTCTTGGTCTGGCTTGCTTGCACATGTATATTAGAAGTGAATTAGGTCAAGAGTTGGGCTTTTATCCAAGTGCATTCAAGGTTTTGAGATTTGATATGATCACCATTATCAAGTTTCCAAATATAGGCCAAATCTGATTTTTGTGATTAACCAAGCTTGATACGAATTTGATTTGGTTCATGATGGTAATTAAAAGTTGTACAAATCACAAAGATACTATTTCATCAATTTTTAGATTTTATTTGATTTAATATTGATTATAAATGAATTAAATCAATAAAAATTAAATAAAATAGAAAAATAAATGAATGGCCATGAAATCAAATATGGGACACGTGTGTGGTATGACAAGAGCATATCAAGAGAAAAAAGTGGGCCCTTTTGTCAAAAATTGGAGTTTTGAGGATAGTTGACTTTTAGCAATTTTGGAAAAATGCCCAACTTCAACAATGCATAACTCCATCAATTTTGAACTTTTGGAGGTGTTCTTGGACTTTTGAGAAACCTTGAGATGTCCTATAATCAACATTTTTGGTCTCATCGCATTTTGATGTTCCATTCTAAAGTTATAAGCTTTGGAAAAAAAAGGTGTTTTTGTTGACTTTCAAAAATGACCTATAATGTCCAAATTTGTAACTTTTTGTGAGATTATTTATTGATCTTGGGATGTGAAGATGGATTGTAGGAAATTGCATCCTCTTAAAAATGAGATTTGGATGGGTCATTTCTCATAAAGTATGAGAAAGTTATGCTTGGTCAAAGTTGAGTTGACTTTTCCTATAAAACCCTAATTTAGCAACTTTTGAATCTTGATGAATCTTGAGCAATCCTTGATGAGTCATGATCAACCCTTGATAAAATGATGAATTATCCTTAAAAATGAGAATGTTGACAAAAAATCTTGAGGTTTGACTGTATTTGGGACACAGTTGACTTTTGCCCTAGCACAGTCGATTTTTGGGCCTCTTGAGCAATTGACTAACCAAACTTTCTCTGCAAGGCTTGAAATTTGACATGGATGAACTTGAGAACATATTAGGACATTGGGGAGAATTTGAGGGCATTTGGATGTAAGGACCTTGATGCAACACAAAACCCTAATTTTGAATTGACTGCCTTAGGAGGTGATTTGACTGTCCAACTCTTGAGCCAACTTGAGCAACTTGAAGATTATTCTTGACATGTCTTGAGGAATATGGGAGGGCAAATTTTGGGGTACAACAGTTAGAATCAAGGGTCCCTGAGAAATCTATGTTCACCAAAAGACATGGACGACTTCTCAACTTGGTTACCTTGAGTTTTGATGAAGATATGATGAAGGTGTTTTTCTAGTTCTTTGACCCTTCGCACCATTGCTTTACCTTCCCCGATTACCAGCTTGTACCAACTATGGAATAATTCTCTCAACTCTTGGTAATTACTATTCTCGATCAACTACCTTTCAACGGTATTGAAAGAGACCCAAGTCCAGAAGAGGTTGCCCGAGCTTTATACTTGCAACAATCCGACGTCACAGCTAATTGGGAAACAAGAAGTGGTGTCAAAGGGTTCTTAGCCAAGTTCTTATTGGAAAAATCTCAAGACTGTTGGAACGATCTGGATTTATGAGCGTTCGAAGAAATTTTGGCTCTTCTCCTCTATGGGTTGGTACTGTTTCCAAATCCTGACCAACTTATAGATGCAAATGCTGTTAAAATATTTTTATTTCACAATCCCGTGCCTACTTTGTTGGGAGATATCCTGAATTACCTCCACTCTCGCACCATGAAGAGAAGAGGAACCTTCATGTGCTATACTCCTCTTTTAGCCAGATGGTTTGTTTCGCACCTCCCCCGATCCATTTTGAAGAATAAGCAAGGTTTGAGGTGGTCCAATAGGCTGATGTCACTCAGGCATTCAGATATCCACTGGTGTTCTTGATCATTGGAGGACATTAATATCATCGTCCGCTGTGGGGAATTCCCTAATGTCCCCCTACTTGGCATTAAGGGAGGTATCACTTATAACCCTTACTTAGATCTGAGACAATTTGGATACGCACGGAGAGATGGTCCACATGATATGCTCATCCAAGGAGTGGTGTTCGACTACGAAAGCTGTTAGAACAAAGTTTGAATCTACTACCCTAAGTTTAAGTTTTGATGATAACAAAATGAAAAGATATATTAATTATGTGATTCATGTAAGAACTATTTGCTACCTAAAATATTACTTTCTGTTGTGCAGAAACTCTGATAGGTATCAGCAATAGTACATCATAATCAGCATCAGAATATTGGTTATTAATATCAGCATCAGAAGATGCTATATCAGAATACCAGAATCAGAAGAACAACTCACGCGTATGCTGAAGCTTGATGAACAGAACTGCGCTTAACACTCTGATAAAGACAACAACAGTTCATCAGCACTTAAGCAGAGTCAGAATGAGCCCAATCCAGAACACGCTTTAAGTAGCAACGGTACTGTGCATTCAAGATGAGTTATTACCAACGGCATCATTCCAGACAAGATCTGCTTAATAAGGAAAGATTGTTATTGGCATTGAATCAAGATTATTGCTCCAACGTTCACCAATTTTCAATGCTATATAAACAAGACAATGAAGATTGAATTGGCTAATGCTCTACACCAATTCACACGCCTAAAAGCTAATCATCATCTTCCTTCTCTTAGTTTGCTAAAAGCTCCATATTTCCTTACTCAATTATTGTTAGCAATCTAGTTTCAATAAGCTTAAGTTGTGTAGTATCACAGTTGTGATAAACAATTTTGTAGAAAACATTCACACACCTAGATTCCTATTCTGTGTAAGAAAGTGATTCCTTGACAAACCAGTTTATGGTTTGCATCAAGAAGGCTTTAGCAGTTGTTAAAGCAGACTGTAATATTCAGTTGAATATAGTGGATTAAGACCTCGTTGGAGAGAGGCGAAATCACCTTGACGGGTGGACTGGAGTAGTTTGAGATCAAACGAACCAGGATAAAAATATCGTGTTCATTGTAATTGATTTTCAGTTTTACAATTCAACCCCCCTTCTTGTGTTTTTCACTTCTTCAATTGGCATCAGAGTGCCTGGTTCTGAGCTAAAACACTTAACCGTGTCAGTACAAGATCCAGCGTCAGAAAAACACAATGGCAGGAACTTATTCTCACACCAGCAATGACAACCATGAGGACATAGACAGATTCAGCGGCAAACCTCCAGTCTTTGATGGAGAAAACTTTGATTACTGGAAAGACAGAATTGAAAGCTTCTTTCTGGCACATGATGCTGATCTGTGGGACATGGTGACAGATGGATACACGCACCCTGTGAATGCAAGCGGTCAGAAGATTGATAGGAAAACAATGTCTGACCAACAAAAGCGTGACTTCAAGAATCACCACAAGGCCAAAACCATCCTTCTCAGCGCCATCTCGTATGCTGAATATGAAAAGATCTCCAACAGAGACACAACAAAGAACATGTTTGACTCACTCAGAATGACGCATGAGGGCAACATTCAGGTCAAAGAAACTAAAGCTCTGGTGCTCATTCAGAAGTATGAGGCATTCAAAATGGAAGAAAGTGAATCCATTGAAACAATGTTCTCAAGATTCCAGATTCTGGTAGCTGGTCTCAAGGTTCTGGACAAAGGTTACTCTACTGCTGATCACGTCAAGAAAATCATCAGAAGCTTACCAAAGCAGTGGAGGCCAATGGTTACAGCTCTGAAGCTAGCAAAAGATCTCAATAAAATTTCTCTGGAGGAACTTATTAGCTCCCTCAAAAGTCATGAGATACAACTAGAAGCTGATGAACCCCAGAAGCAAGGTAAGCCTTTAGCATTAAAATCTAACAAAAAATCTGAGTCTAAAGTTTTGCAGGCAGTTGAAGAAACATCTGATGGATCCTCATCAGAAGAAGACGAACTCTCCCTCCTCTCCAGAAGAGTGAATCAACTGTGGAAGCAGAGGCAAAGGAAGTTCAGGAATCCCAGAAGATCTGTTCAGAACGAGTCCTCTTCCAGATACAGAAGGACAGATTCTTCCTCTGGATACAGAAGATCTGAAGGCTCCTTAGGAAGCAGAAAGCCAAACACCAAGGACATCATCTGCTATGAGTGCAATGAGCAAGGACACTACAAGAGTGACTGCCCAAAGCTTCAGAGGGAAAAGCCCAAAAAGAAGTTTGGAAGAGAAAAGAAGAAAAGTCTCATGGCTACATGGGATGACTCTGACTCGTCTGAAGCTGACTCAGAATCAGATGATGAGAGAGCAAACATAGCTCTCATGGCCAACATTTCAGAAGATAGTGAAGCTTCTGAATCAGACTCAGAATCAGATACTGAAGAGGTATTTCCTGACTTTGCAGTTAATTTTACCAAGGCTGAACTTGCTGAAAGCCTCAATGAAATTCTGGAACCTGAAAAGGAATCTTGAATCTGACTCTAATAAGACTGAGAGTCTTAAATTGGAGAATTCTGAGCTGAGAAATAAAATTTCAAAATTAGAAAATACTTTACAAAACTCTCAGAAGGAACCAATTTCTGAAACTCCCAGCAACGCTGATGAGATCATCAAGGAGTATGATCACAGTTTCCAGAAGTTCCTTGCTAAAAGCATAGATAGAAGCAAAATGGCTTCAATGATCTATGGAGTTAGCAGAAACGGCAGGAAGGGAATAGGATACCAAGGTAAGGTTCCTACACCAAAGAATGTCATGGATTTAACCATTAAGCACACTCCTCTGAATTCACATTTTGTGTATGGTCACACACATGATATTAAATACACTAGCAGTAAGTACTCTGTGAAACCAAAATTCAACCAGAGTTTTGGTAAATCTAACAAATCAGGACCCAAGAAAATATGGGTACCTAAGGATAAAATAATACATGTTGCAGATATCTTTAGCAGCAAATCAGAAACACCAGTCATGGTACCTGGACTCTGGCTGCTCGCGACACATAACGGGAAGAAGGCATATGTTCCAAAGCCTGGAACTTAAGCCTGGAGGCCACGTTGGCTTTGGAGGCAATCAGAGGGGAAAGATAATTGGCTCTGGAACTGTAGGTAATGGAAATCTTCCCTCTATTAATAATGTTCTGCTAGTAGATGGATTAATGCATAATCTGTTATCCATAAGTCAATTAAGTGATAACGGTTATGATATAATCTTTAATCAAAAATCATGTAAAGCTGTTAGTCAGAAAGATGGGACTATCCTGTTTAATGGAAAGAGGAAAAACAACATTTACAAAATCAAACTTTCTGAACTGAAAATTCAGAATGTAAAGTACCTTCTGTCTGTTAACAACGAGCAGTGGATCTGGCACAGAAGATTGGGGCATGTTAGTATGTGAAGAATATCTCAGATTAACAAACTCAATCTGGTCAGAGGACTTCCTAATTTGAAGTTCAATTTAGATGCTCTGTGTGAAGCATGTCAGAAAGGCAAGTTTGCAAAACCCTCTTTTAAATCTAAAAATGTTGTTTCTACCTCTAAGCCATTAGAACTTCTGCACATTGACTTATTTGGACCAGTTAAAACTGCTTCAGTCAGTGGCAAGAAGTATGGGTTAGTAATCGTAGATGACTATAGCAGATGGACATGGGTAAAGTTCTTAAGACACAAGGACGAGTCACACTCTGTGTTTGTTACCTTCTGTAACCAAATTCAGAATGAAAAGGATCTTAGAATCGTTAAAGTCAGAAGTGATCATGGTGGAGAGTTTGAAAACAAATATTTTGAGTCATTCTTTAATGACAGAGGCATTCTGCATGATTTCTCTTGTCCTAGAACTCCCCAACAAAATGGAGTTGTAGAACGAAAGAACAGAACATTGCAAGAAATGGCCAGAACCATGATCAATGAGACAAACGTTGCTAAGATCTTCTGGGCAGAGGCAATAAACACAACGTGCTACATTCAGAATAGAATCTCAATAAGACCTATTCTGAAAAAGACTCCATATGAATTGTGGAAGAATAGAAAGCCCAACATTTCATATTTTCATCCATTTGGATGTACCTGTTTTATGTTAAATACAAAGAATTATTTGAACAAGTTTGACTCTAAAGCACAGAAGTGCATTATGTTAGGATACTCTGAACGCTCAAGAGGGTACAGAGTATACAATACAGAAACACAGATTGTGGAAGAATCAATCAGTGTTTGTTTTGATGATAAGCTTGACTCTGAAAAGTCAAAGCAGAATGAAGTTTTTGCAGGTATGGAAATTGAATTTACAGGTTCTGAAGACAAGTCATCAGAAGCTCTCAATACAAACACTCCTCCAACGTCTGAAAGGAGCACTGCTAGCAATCCTACAACAGCTGCTGATCAACCTCAGAAGAGATTACCCAGAAACAGCTTGGATCACCCAGAAGAAACTATCTTAGGAAGAAAGGAAAATCCAATCAGAACAAGAGCAAGCTTCAGAAACTCTGAAGAAACCCTCATGGGACTTGTGTCTCTGATTGAACCTTCTTCTATTGATGAAGTACTTCTGGAAGCTGCCAGTTTCTGGGAGAAAATCTGATCTCTTGGTCCAGCAAAAGGCAATCCACAATTGCGCTATCAACAGCAGAAGCTGAGTACATAGCAGCAGCAGGATGTAGCACACAAATGCTCTGGATGAAAAGTCAGCTTGAAGACTTCCAGATTTTTGAGAGTAACATCCCTATACTCTGTGACAATACTTTTGCTATTTGCTTAAGTAAGAATCCCATTTTACATTCTAGAGCTAAGCATATAGAAATAAAACATCATTTCATTAGGGACTACATTCAGAAGGGAATTTTGAACTTAAAATTTATAAATACAGACCATCAATGGGCTGATATCTTCACTAAACCCTTTTCTGAAGATAGGTTCAATTTCATTCTGAAACATCTCAGCATGAAAATCTGCCCAGAGTGAAAATGCTTTAATTCTATATATTTATCTTCAGAATGTATTTGTTTTACTGTGAACTTCTGATCAATCTCTTTTCAGAAAGATAGAACATGCAGATTGTATCAGATGCTAGTCTTAAAGATCTGAGCGTTTCAGCTCAAGGATAGACGTGCTGATCACTAAATCAAACAAGTGTCATCCAATCATCAGCAAATCTCTGAAGCAGAACACGCGTGCACGCTTCTGAGAAGGCAAAACGCTGATTGGGTGCATTGAGACACATGTCTGGTAACCGTTTCAAGTATCTTTCTCAAATCCCCCAAAATCAGCAAGCATTA
The DNA here is from genome assembly GCA_948472305.1 of Vicia faba. Lineage (NCBI taxonomy): Eukaryota > Viridiplantae > Streptophyta > Magnoliopsida > Fabales > Fabaceae > Vicia > Vicia faba. The sequence goes on from OX451738.1 coordinate 161,262,303, forward strand.
AATGAAAGTAATCACGTTTTAAAAACGTAATCATGATTTTATTTTCTCTTTCTTGAAACCGTTTACACTTTCAAAAATTTTCTTAAATCTATTTAAGCACTTTAACTTCTCACATTAATCTTTTACCGTTTCTCATAATCTCTCAAATATTTTCTGCATTTTCTCTGTGTTCATCTCTTTCAAACTTAAACCCATTTTATCAGTTTTCTCAGAAAAACCCTAAGTGTGAACATGGCAACCTCCAGCAGTGCTTCTGCAGGTTCTCAGAAGAAAGCTTCCTCTGAACAGTACCAAGTTCCATTTAGAACACTCCTTACACCAGTGAAGAATCTAGAAGTGTTGTCTGAACTGATTATTGACTTTGGCAGTCTGTCCTGGAATGATTGATCCTGCTGCCTCAGACCAGCTCTGGACACGATTCAGAATTTGGGTACGTGCTGAAGCTCTAAAATTGCAAGACATCAATTATGAGCAAGCACAACAGAATTTCAGCAAGCTTCTGAACGAAGTTGGAAGTCAGCTGCTGAAAGAAGACGTGCTCCTTCTGGATAGTGAGCCATGGTCTGAGAAGCGTCCAGCTTCAAAAGTGCAGCCAGAAGAAGATCAGACAATTCAAGCTGAAGCCAGTCAAGCTGAAGAGGTTGCAGAAAGATCTCAGAAGCTCCCTGCTTCTGATGTTTCTCAAGCTGCCTTGGACAGGCAGACTCTGGAAGAGCTGAAGCTGAATGATATTCGTCTGCAGCAAAGGATGGATGAAAATAATCAGAAGATGAAGGAAAGGATGGATGTGCAGGATAGCAAGATAGATACAGTAGTCAGCATGGTGCACAAGCAGAATGAGACTGCTGATCAGATTAAAGCAATGCTGGAGACTCTGTTCACACGCTTTCCTCCCCAACCTTAGATTTTCATTCATGCTATTTTCAAGTTTTCTTTGCATATCTTCTGTACTGTTTTGTCTAGCTCTGAATATTTTAATATAACAAGTTTTTCTGATCTAATTGTTTTAGCACATCACTTACACTTTTGGATTGCTGACAAAAAGGGGGAGAACAAGAATGATATTTTTCATCAATAACGGATTACTGAGACAAACAAAGTCTCAAACATTCTAACTCTGATATACTTGAATATGTTTTCTGTTTTTTGCTTAAGTCTACAGGTACAAGAATGCTCTCTGATTCAATGAAGACTAAAGCCCTGATACTCTGATCCAAAGAACAAAGCTCTGATATTCTGATCTGAAGTTCTGATAGTCAAAGCTCTGACATTCTGATGTTTAAATATTCAATAAAGATCTGATCCTGAAGAACTCTTGGAATTAAGAAGGGAAGTAATAAATTCAGGGGGAGTATCTCCGATCTTATCCCTGATATCTTTTCACACTATTTTCAATTAAAAATATCTAGTTTTTGCCATCATAAAAAAGGGGGAGATTGTTAGAACAAAGTTTGAATCTACTACCCTAAGTTTAAGTTTTGATGATAACAAAATGAAAAGATATATTAATTATGTGAATCATGTAAGAACTATTTGCTACCTAAAATATTACTTTCTGTTGTGCAGAAACTCTGATAGGTATCAGCAATAGTACATCATAATCAACATCAGAATATTGGTTATCAATATCAGCATCAGAAGATGCTATATCAGAATACCAGAATCAGAAGAACAACTCACGCGTATGCTGAAGCTTGATGAACAGAACTGCGCTCAACACTCTGATAAAGACAACAACAGTTCATCAGCACTTAAGCAGAGTCAGAATGAGCCCAAGCCAGAACACGCTTTAAGTAGCAATGGTACTGTGCATTCAAGACGAGTTATTACCAACGGCATCATTCCAGACAAGATCTGCTTAATAAGGAAAGATTGTTATTGGCATTGAATCAAGATTATTGCTCCAACGTTCACCAATTTTCAATGCTATATAAACAAGACAATGAAGATTGAATTGGCTAATGCTCTACATCAATTCACACGCCTAAAAGCTAATCATCATCTTCCTTCTCTTAGTTTTCTAAAAGCTCCATATTTCCTTACTCAATTATTGTTAGCAATCTAGTTTCAATAAGCTTAAGTTGTGTAGTATCACAGTTGTGATAAACAGTTTTGTAGAAAACATTCACACACCTAGATTCCTATTCTGTGTAAGAAAGTGATTCCTTGACAAACCAGTTTGTGGTTTGCATCAAGAAGGCTTTAGCAGTTGTTAAAGCAGACTGTAATATTCAGTTGAATATAGTGGATTAAGACCTCGTTGGAGAGAGGCGAAATCACCTTGACGGGTGGACTGGAGTAGTTTGAGATCAAATGAACCAGGATAAAAATATCGTGTTCATTGCAATTGATTTTCAGTTTTACAATTCAACCCCCCTTCTTGTGTTTTTCACTTCTTCAAAAGCGACAATCAAGGCTACCATCAGAGGTTTATACGAGCTTGGAGGATGGTAAACAAGGTGGACAGTAGGACATTGGGGCACAAAAATTCCATCCCCCTTGAGCCTTACCTTAGGTGGGTACGAGGTCGTGCTCAGAGTCTCGTAACGCCTTACCCTTATACCCTTCCTATTATCATGGAACCTGTTGTTGAAGGAGATGTCCCCTACACTGTCCTTCATCCCAACATGCCTACCTCTCTCGAAGACTTGCAAAAGGATTGGATTCAGCTAAAGGAAGAACGAGGCACTTTCGAAGCCAAATTCTACGCCAGTGAGAAGAAAGTTCTGGAACTCACCAAGCAGCTTCATGAAGAGTGGAGTCTGAACCCCTACATCGCGCCAAAGAGGATGTGTTCAACCTTTTTGTCTTAAGAGTCGTTATATTTCTTTCATTGTAAGCCCAAGAAGGCATGATGTACTAAAAACTTGGATTTATTAATGCAACGTGTGTTCGTTTTTGTCTAAAGCAAATTTAAATCTCTAATCCCCTTGAAATCATTTGCGTATGCATCTTCATTCATCATAACACAAACAAGTTTCTTACAACAGGTCTCCTTATCTTTCTACTGTTAATTTCAGTGAGATGGATATTGAACAAATGGTAAAAGATCTTCAGGCGCAGAATGCTCAATTTCAACAAATGTTCTTGACTCTGGCAAAAGGACAAGAGGATTTGAAAACTCTGCTGATCAAAGATAAGAAGAAGAAAGTGAAGAAATTAGCAGGTGTTTTGAATCTGGGAAGAAGGTTCAAAGGACCAGCCAGGCGAACTCTAAATTTCGCAACCTCATCATGTGAAGGAGACAATCAAGAAGGGAAAAAGAAGGAAGTGAATGACCATCCAGAATCTGAAGAAGAGGAAGAGGTTGATTATTCTGAAGAGCAGTATCCTCTAACTAATGACAAATACAAGCAGTTGGAGGATCGCCTCAATGCTATAGAGATCTAAAGGGTACCCGGGTTGGATTTTGAAGAGCTTGGACTTGTCTCAGGGGTTGTCATCCCACAGAAATTCAAGGTCCCCACTTTCTCCAAATATGACAGTGTCTCTTGTCCAAAGCTGCATCTAAGGTCATACGTTAGGAAGATTCAACCTCATACTGCCGATAGGAATCTATGGGTGCATTTCTTCCAAGAAAGCTTGTCAGGGACGCAGTTGGATTGGTTCTATCAGTTGGAAGGGGCCAATATTCGCAATTGGGAAGATTTGGCTGCAGCTTTTTACAAACAATACCAGTACAATGCTGACTTAGCTTCTACTCGGACACAGTTGCAAGGCATGTCTATGTGTACAAGTGAATGTTTCAAAACCTATGCTCAAAAATGGCGGGATCTTGCAGGGAGAGTCCAACCCCCCTATCTGACAGAGAATTGGTGGATATGTTCTTAGGCACACTATTTAGTCCATTCTTCAACCACCTGATCGGAAGCTCTTCGGTTGGATTTACTGAACTAATCATGACCAGTGAACGCGTAGAAGCTGGCATAAAAAGTGGCAAAATTAAGAGAGACGCATCCTCGAGCACAATGAAGAAACCCTTTACCGGAAAGAAGGAGGCCAGTGTTGCATATGACCATAGGAATCAAAACAAAACTGAGCGTTGCCCGATGGTAGGGGCTGTTATGATTTCTAGTCCTATACCAAATCAACAGAGAAATTATCAACGCAGGCCAGAGGTGCCCATGAGACGATTCACCCGAATCAACATGACCTTGTCTCAAGTTCTGTCGCATCTTTTGAAGTCCAATCTGGTGAACCTAAAGGAAGCTCCCAAGAATTCCAATATAACTTCTCCTTGCTACAACCCGAATGCTTGATGTTCCTATCATTCTGAAAGCCCGAGGCATGATACCAACGTTTGTTGGGCCTTGAAGAATAAGATACAAGACCTTATTGAGGAGATATAAATTGAGTTTGATCCCCCAGAAACGCCTAATGTGATAACGGCGCCAATGCCCAAACACAATCAAGGTGTCAACATTGTTGATGATGATTGATTTGTTTCCTCCGTGAATGACTTAACTACTCCTCTTTTGACTATTAAACAAAATCTGTTGCAAGCCGGTCTACTCCCGGGCTATGATTAAAGTTGTATCTTATGCGTGTCTCTACCCAATGGCTGTTTGTTACTAAAGATAGACGTCAAACGCCTGATGGCTAACAAAGAAATCCTGTTTGAAAAAGTTCCTCTTATCAGAAATTCCTGTGAAGATGTCTCAATAATCACCATCTCCGACAATCCTCCCAAGGTGTCCGCCAAAAGACCCGTTAGGATTACATCTGTAGGTGTTTAGGTATTGGCTTGCATTTTTGGTAAATTCCAAGTGTATGTGTGAATGTCATGACTGATGTCATAACATTCTAGTTCAGGTTGTACTAACTCTTTAGGTACATATGCAGAAAAATATTGTAACTCAAATACTGATGTTTATAAGTGTGTATCTGAGCATGTTTGCAAAATGATCACACTTTGCTAATCAGTAGACAGGTTTTCTCAGATGTCATAACAGATGTTATGACATCCTGTTCTGAACTAGCAGGATTACAGGATTGGATAAGTCTGAGTTTTTTCAGGAAATAACTCAGTCCTTCCTAAACAGAATCCTGCGTTTTCTGAGGAGTAACCTAGCTCAATCCTAACCTGATCAATGAAGTACTGTGACCTGGTCCTAAGGTCAAACGGAATCAACCCTAGGTTTTTGGAAACCCTAACTGAAGTTGCAGCTGCTATATATTCAACAGAGCTGCGGTTTTTGAAGTGATCCCAGCTGATTGATTAGAAGATCAAGTTTGTAATCTGTATAGATTTGTTTATTGTACTCCAAGCAATTATCATTGTGATAAGTGTCTTGGAATAGGTTTCAATTGTAAGGGTTGTGTAGCACTCAAAGCTTTGAAGCAAGAGTGTTTGAATGTTACTTGACTAAAGCTGTGAAGCAGAGTCAAGTTAGTTGTGTACATCACTCAAAGCTGTGAAGCACGAGTGATTGTGTTACTTGATTAAAAAGCTGTGAAGCTTAATCAAGAGTGTGTCTTGAAGAGTGTCTTCATCAATTCTCAAGCCAAATTGGTTTATGTATCACTGCTGTGATTGAGGGGGAGTGAGTAGGAACTCAGGTTTAAGTTGTACTTAGATTAGAATTGCATTGGGTAGGTCTTAAGTGAAGGAGATAAACTGGTTGGTTTATTCCTGAATTAACATCTCTTATAGTGGATTCTCTCCCTGGCTTGGTAGCCCCCAGAGTAGGTGTTGTTGCACACTGAACTGGGTAAACAATTGACTGTGTTGTTTACTGCTTTTGTATTTACTGTCATATAGTAAGTCAGATACGGTGTCATAACATCGGACGTGACATTAAGTATTTGTAGCCAGAATTTTCAATTGGCATCAGAGCAGGCACCCTGCCTGTATTACTGGGTGAGATCTAGGGATATCACTTTCTGGCACTATGGACAAAGGAGTTTTTGGAAACAGACCACCCATTCTGGATGGAACTAATTATGACTACTGGAAACCTCGTATGATTGCCTTCCTAAAATCTCTGGACAAAAAGGCTTGGAGAGCTGCTGACAAAGGATGGATTCATCCCACCATAACTGAAAGAGATGGGACAATCAGTCTGAAGCCTGAGGAAGATTGGAGTAAAGAAGAAGATGAGTTAGCTCTGGGAAATTCAAAAGCCTTAAATGCCTTGTTCAATGGAATTGATAGAAACATCTTCAGATTAGTACATCAATATGAACTGGCCAAAGAAGTTTGGGACACCCTCAAAACTACTCATGAGGGCACTTCCAAAGTAAAGATGTCAAGGCTTCAGATGTTGACCACTAAGTTTGAGAATCTAAAAATGATGGAAGATGAAACCATCCATGAATTTCACATGAACATCTTGGAGATTGCCAACACCTCAGGAGCACTGGGAGAAAAAATGTCAGAAGAAAAACTGGTGAGGAAGATTCTCAGATCCTTGCCTAAAAGATTTGCAATGAAGGTAACTGCCATAGAGGAAGCCCAGGACATTAGCAAGTTAAAAGTGGATGAACTTATTGGGTCTCTTCAGACTTTTGAGATGGGGATCACTGATAATGGTGACAAGAATAACAAAAGCATAGCACTTGTAACCAACACTGATGTTGAACACAAGGAGGATGAAGAAGAAAACATATCAGAAGCCATTGCCATGCTTGGAAGACAGTTCAACAGGCTCATCAAAAGAATGGACCCAAAGTCAAGGTCAAATGTTCATAACATTCCTTCTGACATTGACAGTTCCAGCAGAAGACCAAGATCAGAAGATAAGGAAAACCAAGGCAGAGGAATTCAATGCCATGGATGTGAAGGATATGGACATATTCGAGCTGAATGTCCTACCTTTCTTAAGAAGCAAAAGAAAGGAATGACTGTTACTTGGTCTGACTATGATTCAGAAAGCAATTCTGAGGAAGAATCTGCCAAACTAGTTACTGCCCTAACTAGTGTTTGTACTTCTGAAAGTGACACCAGTGATGAAGAAGTAACATTTGAAGAACTGGCTGATACCTACAAGAAATTGTGTATCAGAAGTGGTGAAGTCTGTGTGCAAAATGAGAAACAATCAAAACTCATTGTAAAGCTGGAGGCTGAAAAGAGAGCAAATCTTGAAACTATAAGTCATTTAGAAGGAGAAGTTCAACTGCTGAACTCACAACTGAATCAAATGACCAAATCAGTCAAGATGTTGACAAATGGAACAGACAAATTGGAAGAGATTCTTCAGGCTGGACAAAATATGGGAAATAAATCTGGCCTAGGATTTGTGGAAACAAAGAAATTTGTTACCAGGAAGCAAATGTCAAACCAGATGTCTCAACATTACTCTCAACATCAGGGACAGAGACACATGAAGAAGAGGTACCAAAGATGGAGATGTCATCATTGTGGGAAATATGGTCACATAAAGCCCTTCTGCTACAGACTACATGGATATCCTAATCAGAAATCAGATGTCAAACCTAAGTCTACAAAGGTACCACACGCTCCTCAATGGAAGAAAAAGGCTACTGCACTGATAGCACACACTTCCCTGAATATCTCAGCAAAGGAAGATTGGTACTTTGACAGTGGATGTTCCAGACACATGACTGGATTCAAAAATCTCCTCAATAATGTTATGCCTCACACCACCAGTTTTGTGACCTTTGGAGATGGTGCTAAAGGAGAAATCAAAGGAGTTGGTAATTTGGACTACCCTGGAGTTCCAAGTCTGAATAAGGTACTGCTGGTAAAAGGGTTGACTACTAATCTCATCAGCATCAGTCAATTATGTGATCTAGGATTCATGGTCAACTTCTCAAGATCTGAATGTCTAGTGTTTAATGAAAAACTAGATATTGTAATGAGAGGAATAAAATCCAAAAATAACTGTTATGTGTGGCAGCCTGAGAACACTGATATCCCCACTTTGAGTCAAATCATCAAAGAAGAAAAAGATATAAAACAGTGGCAGCATAAACTTGAAGGAATGAAAAGAGCTATTCCTATGGAAGATGTCAGAAGAACTCCTAAACTACAGGCTGATAATATATGTGATGTGGCAAAGAACAAGTCTCATAAATTCTGTTCTCAAAAATTCTGGTCAACACAGATGCTACCTGAAGACAAAGTTACACAAGATGTTGTGACATTGTGGTGTGATAATCTGAAAACATTCAACATTTCCTTAAACCCTATTGACTTTGGAGAGAAGAAATCATTTAAACTGAAACATAGTTTCTCTGAGCTTCAGCTAACTGATTCTTCTACCAAGGTGCTTGTTGGAAATCGACTTGAAAATTTGAGGGGCAGATTGGGCATTCACCAACATGAGAAATTATAGCAATTAGTTTTGCTGAAAACAAGGGTTGAAGGGATTAATTCTATTAAGTCTATATTTAGTGGGTTAATCATATTCACTCACAATTCCTTCAAAAGCCTTCAGAAGTTGAAAAGACTCCCTTGTACTCCCTATCTCTCTCATCCTTGCAACCTGTTTTCTCCTCCCAATCAAAGAGTTTTCTCAAACTGCTACTGCTACTCAACGTTAAACACAATGTCTCAGACATCATCTTCCACCATGGCGGCTTCGTCTCACTCATCATCATCATCTGATCAAGATTCTAGGGCAATCACTACATGCTTAGAATCTGAAGTTCTTGAGGTCACTCCTCTCAGGGAGATGGCAACTGACCCAACCAGAGTCAAAAAGCTCCGGACCAGACATGCAGGAAGAGCTCAAGCTACAATCTCTGGTAACTCTTCTCTTCCTTCGTCTGCTACACCTAATAAAGAAGGATCAGTTCAAGTACACCCAGCTATTGCTAGACTGGTTTCTAGCATTCTGAGTGGCAACCAATCTGTACCGGGGATTTCTATCCCTTTGAATCAATCAGAAAGTCCAAATGTGGAAGGTTCTGAAAATATAGATGTCACTAAGAATGTTGTGACACCAAAAGACAACATTCAAAAGGCTGCTGATCCACCTATCATTGATGTGGATGAAGACTACTCAGATAATGAACTGATTGCAAATGTGAACCCTAGCATTGCTAGGAGATTGATGAAAAGAAAGAGTAGTGAGACTGTTAAGCCTGATGCTAAGAAATCCAAGGCTGAAGGGTTGGCTGAGAAAATTCAGACTAAAGGGAAGAAGGCACAGGTGCAGACTGCTAGACAACCTGAAACTTCTGATTCTGAATCAGAATTTGAGGCTGACATTGACAATACTCCCATCAGAAGGAAGCTCCCCTCCAGCAAGATTGCTAGAGTGCCTGAAGTGCCAACAGACAACATCTCCTTTCATCATCCTGATAATGCAAACAGGTGGAAGTATGTTTGCTTGAAGAGAATAGCCTTGGAGAGAGAACTCAACAATGATGCTTTGGAGTGCAAAGACATCATGGAGCTGATCAGGAATGCTGGGCTAATAAAGACTGTGATGAAGTTTGGCAAATGTTATGAAAATCTGGTTAAAGAGTTTGTAGTGAACTTATCCAATGATTGTGCTGATGGGAGGTCAGCTGACTTTGAGAGTGTGTTTGTTAGAGGAAGAAGGGTCAAGTTCTCTCCATCAGAAATCAACAAGTTTCTTGGAAGAACAAATAAGGACTGTCCTGATCTAGAGGCAACTGACAATGAAGTATGCTTGACCATCACTGCCAGGCAAGTAAAGTGCTGGCCATTGAAAGGGAATTTGAATGCTAGTAAACTCAGCATGAAATTTGCCATCTTGCATAAAATAGGAGCAGCAAACTGGGTGCCTACAAATCACAAATCAACCATCTCCACAGGATTGGGGAGATTCATCTATGCTGTAGGAACCAAGACTGCCTTTGACTATGGAAGGTACATTTTTGAACAAACCTTGAAGCATGCTGGCAGTTATGCTGTCAAAGGACCAATTGCCTTTCCCTCCCTCATTTGTGGAATCATCCTTGCACAATATCCTGACATACTTGTAGCAAGAGATACAGTCTGCAAAAGAGCCCCTGCCCTTGGCCTGCACTACAAACTGTTTCAGGGATCCCATGCTCCAGACATTGTCATAACATCAGCTGAGACATCGTCTGCAAAGAGCCAGTCCAAAACATCAGATGTCATAGCTGTCTTAAAAGAAACTTGCAAAGATCTGGATGCTAGAAAAAGGACCCTAGAAGCACTAATTGCCAAGCTAGAAAAGGAAGAGGCTGAAGCAAGCATAAGGGAAGAAGATGAAGGACAGCTCAACATTGAAGAAAGTGGCTCCTCTGAGTCTGATGACAGTACTTGAAGGATGATTGCTGCTTGGTGGTGTTGCTGGTGGAGATCTCATTATTTTGTCTTGGATAACTGTATTACTTTATAAACATGTAATCTTTGGCCCATTTGTGGCTAAAGTGGGGGAGAATATTTTTGGTACTGCTTAATTAGTACTTAACACTATATTTTTCTGCTGTCACTTATTTCTGCTGCTATCTATCTATCTCTGATTGTCTAGGGACTTTAGCCAAAAATCTGCCAAAGGGGGAGTTTGTAGGTGTTTAGGTATTGGCTTGCATTTTTGGTAAATTCCAAGTGTATGTGTGAATGTCATGACTGATGTCATAACATTCTAGTTCAGGTTGTACTAACTCTTTAGGTACATATGCAGAAAAATATTGTAACTCAAATACTGATGTTTATAAGTGTGTATCTGAGCATGTTTGCAAAATGATCACACTTTGCTAATCAGTAGACAGGTTTTCTCAGATGTCATAACAGATGTTATGACATCCTGTTCTGAACTAGCAGGATTACAGGATTGGATAAGTCTGAGTTTTTTCAGGAAATAACTCAGTCCTTCCTAAACAGAATCCTGCGTTTTCTGAGGAGTAACCTAGCTCAATCCTAACCTGATCAATGAAGTACTGTGACCTGGTCCTAAGGTCAAACGGAATCAACCCTAGGTTTTTGGAAACCCTAACTGAAGTTGCAGCTGCTATATATTCAACAGAGCTGCGGTTTTTGAAGTGATCCCAGCTGATTGATTAGAAGATCAAGTTTGTAATCTGTATAGATTTGTTTATTGTACTCCAAGCAATTATCATTGTGATAAGTGTCTTGGAATAGGTTTCAATTGTAAGGGTTGTGTAGCACTCAAAGCTTTGAAGCAAGAGTGTTTGAATGTTACTTGACTAAAGCTGTGAAGCAGAGTCAAGTTAGTTGTGTACATCACTCAAAGCTGTGAAGCACGAGTGATTGTGTTACTTGATTAAAAAGCTGTGAAGCTTAATCAAGAGTGTGTCTTGAAGAGTGTCTTCATCAATTCTCAAGTCAAATTGGTTTATGTATCACTGCTGTGATTGAGGGGGAGTGAGTAGGAACTCAGGTTTAAGTTGTACTTAGATTAGAATTGCATTGGGTAGGTCTTAAGTGAAGGAGATAAACTGGTTGGTTTATTCCTGAATTAACATCTCTTATAGTGGATTCTCTCCCTGGCTTGGTAGCCCCCAGAGTAGGTGTTGTTGCACACTGAACTGGGTAAACAATTGACTGTGTTGTTTACTGCTTTTGTATTTACTGTCATATAGTAAGTCAGATACGGTGTCATAACATCGGACGTGACATTAAGTATTTGTATCCAGAATTTTCAACATCTATTCCAAAGTCTGCTCCCCTAATCATCACCAAGCCAAGGCCAACACCATATTCTTCGAATAAAGATGTTCCCTAGAACTATGGGGCTGACATCTATTACTATGGCGTAAAGCAGGATCTGTTGGCTATCCAAGATGAAGCTGAGAAAGTCACTGATCCTGACATCGTCAATATCGTTGGGACCAGTACGATAACAAGAAGTGGAAGGATCTTCTCACCTGAGATCTCTCCAAAGACCACTGCTACTTCTGTAATTATTCCCGCTACCGCTCCTACCAGCATTTTCAGTAATACTCCTGTTGAAAATCCTACTGACATATCTACGACCAAGACAAGGGGAAAGGAGGTGTTATCTGAGCCTGTCCAGACGAAGGCACATCTAGAAGATATTCCCGAAGCTTCTAGAAAGGAGATAAAAGAGATACTAAAGATAATCAAGAAAAGAAACTACAACGTCGTGGAACAGTTGGGGAAAACCCCCTCGAAAATATCAATGTTGGCTTTGCTTTTGTGTTATGAGGCTTCCATTAACCAAAACCCTAGTAAAGTTTCTAAAGACCGCCCATGTTCCCCAAGAGACTTCCATTGACCAATTTGAGAATTGTGTTGCAAGTGTAACTGCTGGTAACATATTGGGATTTTCTAACACCGACTTGACTCCCAAAGGAAGGAAACACAATGATGCCTTGCACGTCTCCATTGAGTACAGGGGCACTACGCTAGCCTACATTCTGGTGGATACGGGCTCATCACTGAATGTCTTGCCCAAAAATGCTCTTGACCGACTAGACTGCGAGGGACTTACTTTAAAGCCTAGCAACATTATAGTGAGAGCTTTTGATGTTTCTAAGAGGATAATAAACATAAGTTAACATCCCTATAAAAGTTGGAACTCATACTTTTGATTCAACTTTCTATGTGATGGATATCCACCCTTCCTATTCCTGTCTTTTGCGCCTACCCTGGATTCATGGTGTTGGTGCCGTCACCTCTATGTTACATCAGACGTTGAAGTATCCAATCAAGGGAAAAATCATCACTGTCCATGGAGAGGAGGAATATATGGTCAGTCACTTAAACTCTTTCAGGTACGTGGAAATGGATGGTGAGTTCATCGAAACTCCATGTCAGCATTTTGAGGAAATCCCACAAACAGTTGCGGCAGCCAAGACTACTACCAAAAACTCCAAAGGTTACTAGGCTGCATTTAAAAATGGCCTCTCTGAAAGATTCTAGAGAAGTAATCGAAGAAGGTGGATGCAATATCTGGGGTCAACTTCTGGATATTCCTTACAAATTCAACAAATTTGGTTTGGGTTTTACTTAGGAGGCACAAAGAGCTGTTCGATGGACTCGCGTTGGGGGGCCACCCTTACGTATCAGCAATCAGGGAGTCAACATAGTGGAAGACAATGATGGTAGCCATGACTTGGATGAGTGGATTTTCCCAACCATCAGCGGAGGACTCAACAACTGGGAAGCCAAAGAATTTGCCCCTATTACTTTTCTTCAAGAGTAATTGTCTTTCCATTTTTTTCAAATTTGTAATAATTAAACAATTTAGACTTTAAAACCTTGTGTCTTACCCGAGGCATAACAGTTCATTTGTGAGGGTTGTTACTTCATCTTCATATGTCATCAATAAATCATGGACGTTTTTTGCATGCAAATTTTATGCTCTTTGTTCTTCTTTTTCTACCTTTTTATTTGTTCAAAGATAGCTATGCTCTCACACACATTCACATATCAAAATGCAGATCCACATCCACTCAGGATCCCATGGGTAATGATTCTTCTATGGCCTATCATGACTTTTAAAATCCGATCTACCAAGCCGAAGACGAAGGGGATGAAGATTGTGAGGTACCCGGAGAATTAGCGAGGTTATTGCAACAGGAAGAAAGGACCATACATCCCCACGAAGAGCCAGTGGAAAAAGTTAACTTAGGTACTGAAGAGGACAAGAAAGAAGTCAAGGTAGGTGCCAACCTGGAGCCTAGTGTCAAGAAGCGCTTAACTCAATTACTATATGACTATGTTGAGGTCTTTTCCTGGTCATACGAAGACATGCCAGGACTCGGCACTGACATCATGGTCCATCGTCTACCAACAAAAGAAAACTACCCTATGGTAAAATAGAAAGTTTGTCGCATGCGGCCAGAAATTTCAGAGAAAATCAAGACTGAATTCATGAAGAAATTCAACACCGGATACTTAGATGTCACCTCCTATCCACAATGGGTCACAACGTTGTTCCAGTGCCTAAAAAGGACATTAAGGTACGTATGTATATGGACTACAGAGACTTGAATAGGGCAAGACCCAAGGATGACTTCCTGCTTCCCCACATCGATATTCTGGTTGACAACACTACACAACATAAATATTTTCCTTCATGGACGGTTTCTCCGGATATAACCAGATCAAAATGGCACCTGAGGACAAGGAAAAAATGACCTTCGTCACACAGTGGGGCATATTCTGTTACAAGGTTATGCCATTCGGTTGAAGAACGCTGGGGCAACCTATCAGCGTGCCATGGTAGCTCTGTTTCACGACATGATCCATCATGAAATAGATGTCTATGTGGATGTCATGATATCCAGATCTCAAACTAAAGAGGAACACCTTGACCATCTACATAAACTGTTTGAAAGACTGAATAAATACAAACTAAGGCTGAACCCGAATAAATGCACTTTTGGAGTAAGGTCCGGCAAGCTCTTAGGCTTCATTGTCAATGGCAAAGGTATCAAAGTGGACCCTACAAAGGTAAAAGCAATAAAAGAAATTCTTGCTCCTCGCATTGAGAAAGAAGTCAGAGGATTCTTAGGACGGCTGAACTATATCGCCCGGTTCATTTCCCATCTAACCGCTACTTGTGAACCAATCTTCGAATTACTGAAGAAAGATCAAGTGGTGGAATAGAACGACAACTGCCAGGCTTCCTTCGACAGGATCAAATAATACCTTCAAGAGTATCCCATTTTAATGCCTCCAGTCGAGGGAAGACCTTTGATCATGTATCTAACTGTCTTGGAAAAATTGATAGGGTGTGTGATGGGGCAACATGACGAGTCTGGCCAAAAAGAGCATGCAATATACCACATGAGCAAAAGGTTTACCGATTGTGAAACTAGATATTCACTGCTCAAGAAAACTTGCTGCGCTCTGGCATGGACTGCTCGGCGGCTAAGACAATATATGTTAACCCATACTACCTTATTGATATCCAAGATGGATCCAATTAAATACATATTCGAGAAGCCCGCCTCTCGGAAAGAATAACAAGATGGCAGATGTTCCTGACTGAATACGTCATTCAATACACTACCCAAAAAGCAATAAAGGGAAGTGTGCTAGCCGATCACCTTGCTCATCAGGCTGTAGATGACTATCAGTCCATGAATTTCAAATTTCCAGATGAAGATATCATGTTGGTAAACAATTGTGAAGAACTCAGACCATATGACGGACCTGAACAAGGATCCCGGTGGACCATGGTTTTTGATGGAGCTTCCAACACACTCGACAACGGCATATGCGCTGTGATCATATCCCCTGAAGGATGCCATACTCCCTTCACTGCTAGATTGTGTTTCAACTGTACCAATAATATGGCGGAATATGAAGCGTGTATTATGGGTCTCAAGGCTGCCATAGATTTGAGGATCAAGTCCTTAAGCGTATTTGGAGATTCATCCTTAGGCGTCAGTCAGATCAAAGCAGAATGGGACACGAAGCATCCTAATCTCATCCCTTACAAAAAAACTTGTGTTGACGTTAATCCCACATTTTGAGGAAATCACCTTTGAGCATTTCCCACGAGAGGAAAATCAACTAGCAGACGCGCTAGCAACTATGTCATCCATGTTCAGAATCAAGTGGGATTATGAGGCTCCTCAGATCACCATTGAAAGGATGGACAAACCAGCTTACTGTCACGAGATCGATACTGATGAAGTAGTGGACAAGCCTTGGTTCCATGAAATTAAGAGATATCTCGAGACTCAAGACAATCCGGATAGAGCTTCAGTCAATGACAAGAAATTCCTAAAAAGATTCTCTGCTAAGTTCTTCCTCAGTAATGGGATTTCCTATAAGCGCAACCACGACTCTACTCTGCTTCGGTGCATAGACAAGAGCGAGGCAGACAAGACCATGGTTGATTTACACGAAGGCACCTTTGGAACCCATTCTGGTGGGCACACGATTGCTAAAAAGATCCTCCGGGAAGGATAATATTGGTCCACCATGGAGGCAGATTGTCATCAGCATTTACGAACCTATCACAAGTGTCAGATCTATGCTGACAAAGTACATGTACCTCCAGTTCCCCTAAACATCCTGACTTCTCCTTGGCCATTCACGATGTAGGGCATTGACATGATTGGAGAGATCAAACCTACAACTTATAACGGACGCCGCTTCATCTTGGTTGCCATTGATTACTTCACTAAGTGGATTGAGGCAGCTTCCTTCGCTTCTGTTACTAAGAATGTTGTGGCCCGATTGATCAAGCAGAATATTATCTGTCGATATGGTATTCCGGAGAGAATAATCATAGATAATATTACCAATCTCAACAACACTATGATCAATGCACTATGCGCGCAATTCAAGATCCAACATCATAACTCTTCTCCTTACCGGCCAATGATGAATGGCGCTGTAGAAGCCGCTAATAAAAACATCAATAAGATCATACAAAAATGACAGTTACCTACAAGGACTGGAATGAGATGTTACGATTTGCTCTTCACGGCTAGCGTACCACGGCGCACACATCAACCGGGGCAACTCGTTTCTCCTTGGTATACGACATGGAAGTTGTCCTACCCGTAGAAGTCCAAATACCTTCTCTGAGAATCATAAAGGATGCAAGTTTGAATGAATACGAATGGGTCCAAACTCGATTTGACCAATTGAACTTGATTGATGAGAAGAGGCTTATAGCTGTCTGCCATGGCCAGATGTACCAAAAACGCATGATCAAAGCTTTCAACAAAAAGTTTAGACGTCAGGTATATCGGGTTGGTGATCTGGTAATCAAACGTATCATACTGCCACAAGGTGATCCCAGGGGAAAATGGACTCCTACATACGAAGGACCGCTTGTGATAAAAAACCTATTTTCTGGTGGGGCAATGATCTTAACCACAATGGACGGCGATGACCTACCGCACCCTGTAAACGTGGACATAGTTAAAAAATACTATGCATAAGCAAAGACCTGCTAGGTCGACTGGCCTAGGAAAAAATTAGGGCATCCAGGCGAATCAAAAGGGTTCAGGCAAAAATTAGGGATAAATACAAAAAAAATCCGTACACCCGGAAAGCTGAAAATCTGAAAGGGCGGCTTGGGCAAAAAAGGGTATCCCGGTGGACTGAAAACTCGAAAGGGCGGTCCAGGAAAAAGTTAGGGATTTAAAGCATATGACTATGTCCCGTTGGATCATCTTACAACCAATCTATGACATCAATCGTCAAGCTCAAACGGTTCGAATCAATCCAATCAGCTTTGGACAAAGCAGCAAGTGGATGAGACGCTCAGAGACATGAAGGCTATAGGAGAGTGGGAACCCCATGGGATTATTTCACATAACTATCTTTTTCTTTGTATCAGTTTTAATTTTTACGACGACATTCTCTTACTAGGATGCTCGTCTCTTTGTACAAAAATACTTATTCAAGTCAATACAAAGATATTCCTTTGAAAGTGTAAAACTATCTGTCTCTCTTTCACTGTTCCTGTTTTGTGTGCAAAAAACGTCCAGTATTTATTTTTGAACATATGCATTTGAACGTAATTACTGTTTACAAATGAACGCCTAAAAAGGGGAAACTAAACAGAAAGACAATTACTAATGGCTTTAAGAAATAGGACAATATATGTGGGCCATTCCATGAAATCCCCGCAGGTACTTTCTACAGCAGAGCAGAAGCAAGAACATCTTGCTATAGGATCATTGTAATTTCTCCAGAAGGTAGCCTAATGGTGCCTTTTTGACTTCATATCCTCGACAGATCAAAACTTCCAATTACCACTTCAAAGATTCCCCCAGTAAAATTCGCTCAGCTTTTCGGGATTTCCCAGCAGGATTTCATAAAGCCCTAAGGCAATGTACGACATTTCTCTTCCCCAGCAGAGTTTATTTCTCTAATTATGGAAACCCATCCTTCAACACTTCAACTTCAACAAACATGAAGACTCGCACCCGCATCCTTAGCAGCAGTCAGAGATTTATTTTCCCTAATCCAACAACACTGCAGCAGAACAGCTTACATGCACATACATCACATCCATACATCATAAACATCGATGACACAAATGCATACATCGCTATTGTACCCCAAAATTTTCCCTCTCATTTCGACACAAAACATACTCCTAGAGGTCCTCAATTGCTCAAGTTGACTAAGGATTGACCAGACAAATCCTTCTCTTAAGACAATAATCCTCAAACTAGGGTTTCAATTTCAAGCAAGATGGTTGAGTTCCAAGGGTCCCAAATTTCCTCCACTGTCCTTAAATGTCCTCAAGATAATACATGCCAAGTTTCATGCCTTGCACTACAAGTTTCCTCAGTCAACTGCTCAAGTGCCTGAAAATCAATTATACTCAGTCAAAAGTCAACCGTGGCCCCAATACAGTCAAACTCCAAGATTTTTGGTCAACATAAACATTTTTAAGTAATATACATCATTTGATCAAGGGTTGATCATGATTCCTCAAGAAATGCTCCCAACTCATCAAAAGTCAAAAATGGCAATTTAGGGTTTCTATAAGAAAAGTCAACCAAACTTTGACCAGGCATAACTTTCTCATACTTTATCAGAAATTTTTCCAAAAGGGCTCATTTTGAAGAGAATACTATTCCCTATAACTTATCTTCATCCCTCAAGGTCAAGAAATGCCTCAATAAAAAGATATAAGCTCAGACATTATAGGTTATTTCAAAAAGTCAACAAAAACACCTTTTGGGTCAAAGCTCTTTACATGAACATGGAAGATCCAATTGAGATGAAACCAAAATGGTTATTTAGAGGACATCCTAAGCTCTCTAACAAGTCCAAGAACACCCTCATAGGGGTAAAATTGAGAGAGATATGCATTACTAAAGTTGACCAATTTTTATGAAAATGCACAAAAGTCCATGTGAGCAAATTGGATCTTTTGGACTAACGGGCGTGGGTTTTGGATCTCTAAAACACCCATGGACTTATTTTGGATATTTAAATCCATTATTTTATTTTTATGAGATTTGTTTTAATTTATTTGAATTTTTATTCATTTAAATCATAATAAATTAAATAAAATAGTGAAATAATGAAATAAAATCCAAAAATTTGTTTTAGGATCATATCATAGGTCTAGAATCAGATGATCAAGTTAAGATTTCGTGCAAGGACTGATTGGAAAGAAAAGAGTATGTTTTGGCCAAATTTAGAAACTTAAAGTATCAATTGCAAATCAAATCTTCTTCCTCCAAATCTTCAAGATTGCATCCAATTTTATTGACCTAATGCACTCTAGTATATATTCATAACCTTGCCTGATTAAAAAGGGGAGGTTTTTCCACATAGAACACTAACTGCAAGTTCCATTTTTTTCATAAAAAAGTGGCAATCAGTTTGATATTTGCAGAATGATTCAAGGAGTGTTGACGTTTGCAATCCATTCTTGGGGGTGTTCTGAAGCTAACAACATCATTCCCAAGCATCAAAGCATCAAGAATCACCATCTACATCATCACGGTTTGCCCTTCATTTTTTGAATTTGATTTTGATCATACACGCATTAGAAATAGGTTTTGATTATGCATTATTGTTTGTATGAGCATTTAGAATGTATTTGAATACCTAATTTCCAGTTTCGATACATATATGACAAACTGCCATTGTTAGGGTTTTAACCTTCATTTTAGGGTTTTGAGATGCAGGCAAAATTGGACCTAACAATGTATACATGTTAGAACAAGATTAGTTCTGATCTATCTCAGAGTTTTGATGATAACAATAAATTATAGTTTAGATAATTTATACTCTGATGAACGTATTTGAATGTTTCAGATAATGTTCTGACAAGAAGCATTCTGAAGTGCTAAGCTAAAAATTATGGAGAAGTTCTTTAATGAAAGAACCTTTTTGTTTTAAGCGCACCTGCTGACTCTGGTAAGACATTTTATTCATATATATCTTCTAACATTTAGCAGGTTTCCTTGCTTAGAAGATTACTTGAAAGCAAGCGCTGATCAAGTTCTTAGCAAGCAAAGCACTGCCTAGAAGATGAAGTAAAGCATGTTCTGAAATCAAGACATTGAAGCATGTTCTGAAACAAACGTTAAAACCAACTTGTCTTGTCAAGTATAGGAAACATGTTCTTACAAGTTGTCGTTTACTCATTAATGCAAAGACGGCTGCAAGCACTCAAGTGTCTAAAGCTAGTTTCTTGGAAAATGGAATAGTGCAAAGAAACACGCAAGCATTTAATGCTCTCCACATTTCTGAAGGCAGCAATGGTCATTTTGTTCTTACTATAAATAGAAGGACATTTATTGCAAGCCAACTAATGAATTACATTTCAAAAGAAGCAAGAAACTACGTGAAAGATTCTGGGCTCACAAACTCTTTGTTCATACACTTTGTGCAATTTATTCTAAGTGAAAAATCAAAGTTATGATATAGCTTGATTAGAAGAAAATTTTATTTCACTATCTGTAAAGATTAAACTCTTGTAATTGTTCCTTGAGAGACCAAGGTTGGTCAGATTTCTCAAGAAAACTATGACTAGATTTAAGTCTTAGTGGTGTTAGTCACTTGTAAGATTACTTGTGCATTTTTAGTCATAACAGTTGTTGTGTGTTTGTAATCAGTTGATTATAGTGGATCAAATCCTTGTTGAGAAAGGCAAAATCACCTTGACGGGTGAACTGGAGTAGTTTTAGTTCAAACGAACCAGGATAAAAATAACCGTGTCATTCCATTATTGTTGAGCTTTGTTTTGAAAAAAAAAGAGTCACTTATTCAATCCCCCCTTCTAAGTGTTTTCTTACTCCTTCAATTGGTATCAGAGCTGGACTCTGAGCAGAACACTTAACCGTGTCAGGAAAAGATCCAGAAGAAAACACAATGGCTGCTGAACAAAACAACAATAGTTACAACAAACCTCCTGTTTTTGATGGAGAAGATTTTGAGTACTGGAAAGACAGACTAGAAAGTTTCTTTCTAGGCCATGATAGTGATCTATGGGATATAGTTTTGGATGGTTACACACATCCTACTGACTTAGAAGGAAACAAAGTTGACAAAAAATATGGATAGACTACAAAAAGCTGAATTTAAAAATCACCATAGAGCTAGAAATATTTTTCTAAATGTTATCTCTAAAGTTGAATATGAAAAAATCACTAATAGACATACAACGCATGATATATTTGAGTCTCTCAAAATGACTCATGAAGGAAACGCTCAAGTTAAGGAGTCTAAAGCTCTGGCTTTAATTCAGAAGTATGAAGCCTTCAAAGTTAAAGAAAGTGAGTCTATAGAAGTAATGTTCTCTAGGTTTCAAACTATGATCGCTGGTCTAAGAGTTTTGAACATGGGATATACTAAAGCAGACCATGTTAAAAAGATCATCAGAAGCTTACCCAGAAGATGGGCACCAATGGTCACTGCTTTCAAAGTTTCAAAGGATCTGAACAACGTGTCTCTGGAGGAACTCATCAGCGCTCTCAGAAGTCATGAGATAGAACTTGATAAGCACGAGCCTCTGAAGAAAGGTAAGTCTCTTGCCCTTAAATCAATTAAGAAATTTGATACTAACACTTTTCAGGCTAAAGACGAAAACTATGAAGAATCAGCATCAGAAGAAGACGAACTATCCTTGCTCTCTAGAAGGATCAATCATCTGTGGAAGCACAGACAAAAGAATTTCAGAAACTTCAAGAAGTCAGAAGATAAACCTGAATCTTCTGGACACAAAAAGTCAAACAGAGGAGAGATCATCTGTTATGAATGCAAAGAACCTGGTCACTAAAAAAGTGATTATCCAAAGCTTCAAAAAGAAAAACCAAAGAAAAGGTTTGGTAAGAAGAAAGGGATGATGGAAACCTGGGATGACTCAGTCTCTTCTGAAGATAAATCTGGTTCTGAAGATGAAAATGCCAACCTAGCTCTGATGGCTACCACAACAGATGACTCAGACTGTGAGTCAAAACCAAGAGAGGTATTTTCTGAATTCACTAGAAATGAACTTGCTGTTAGTTTATCATAACTTCTGGAAAACTATAGTAAACTCAAAATCAAATACAAGAAACTCAAGAAGAGTCTTGCATCTGATATTGAGAAACATGAAGCAGAAAAATCTGAACTGTTAGAAAATAATTTTAAACTTAAAGAAGAAATTCAAAATGTTCAAAAATCTTCTAGTTCAGAATATGTGTCTAGTTCAAAAGATATTCTGAAAGAATATGACTATCGTTTTCAAACTTTCCAAACTAAAAGCATAGATAGAAGCAAAATGGCTTCAATAATCTATGGAGTTAGTGGGAAAAACAGAAGAGGAATTGGATATGAACCTCCCAAAGGGAAGGAGACATACATACCAAAACCTGTTTCTAAAATGACTTTCACTTACAAACCTCTGAATAAACAATTCAAGTTTGGACACTCACATGATATAAAATATACATCACGTTATGGAAACTCTTATGCTAACCCAAAGTTCAAACAGAACTTTAAACTCTCTAACCCAAAAGGACCCAAAATGATATGGGTACCTAAGGATAAAATAATATTTGTTGCAGATGTCCTTAACATCTCAATTGAGACACCAGTCATGGTACCTGGACTCTGGGTGCTCACGACACATGACGGGAAAAAGGTCTATGTTCCAAAGCATGGAACTTAAAGCCGGAGGAGACGTGATGTTTGGAGGTAATCAGAAAGGGAAGATTATTGGTTCTGGAACCATTGGAAACAATAACCTTCCTTCTATCTCTAATGTTTTATTAGTAGAAGGATTATCTCATAATCTATTGTCCATAAGTCAATTAAGTGAGAATTGTTATGACATTATCTCCAATCAAAACTCTTGTAAAGCTGTAAGTCAAAAAGATGGATCAATCCTCTTTTCTGGCAAGAGAAAGAACACCATTTACAAAATTGATTTATCAGATCTTAAATCTCAGAATGTTAAATTCCTTTTGTCTGTTAGCAATGAGCAATGGTTATGGCACAGAAGATCGGGACATGTCAGTCTTAGAAAAATCTCTCACCTAAATAAATTAAATTTAGTCAGAGGACTTCCCAATCTGAAGTACAACTCAGAAGCTCTGTGCGAAGCATGTCAAAAAGGAAAAATTTCAAAACCTTCCTTTAAATCCAAAAATGTTGTCTCTTCCTCTAAGCCATTAGAGTTACTTCATATTGATCTGTTTGGGCCAGTTAAAACTGCATCCATCAGAGGCAAGAAGTATGGATTGGTCATTGTTGATGACTTTAGCAGATGGACATGGGTAAAGTTTTTAAAACACAAGGATGAGTCACATTCTGTGTTCATTGACTTCTGTACTCAAGTGCAAAACGAAAAAGATTTTAAAATCATAAAAGTCAGAAGTGATCATGGTGGTGAATTTGAAAATCATTATTTTGAATAGTATTTTAAATAAAATGGTATTGTTCATAATTTTTCTTGTCCTAGAACTCCCCAGCAAAATGGAGTTGTAGAAAGAAAGAATAGAACATTACAAGAAATGGCCAGAACCATGATCAATGAAACTAATATGGCAAAGCACTTTTGGGCAGAAGCTGTGAACACAGCGTGTTACATTCAGAATAGAATCTATATAAGACCTATTCTCGAAAAGAATCCCTATGAATTGTGGAAAAACAGAAAGCCCAACATTTCTTATTTCCACCCTTTTGGATGTACTTGTTTTATTTTAAACACCAAAGAAACTCTGAACAAGTTTGATTCTAAAGCACAAAAGTGTTTTCTGCTTGGAGACTCTGAACGCTCAAAAGGCTATAGAGTATATAACACAAAAACTATGATTGTTGAGAAATCAATCAAAGTCAGGTTTGATGATAAGCTTGGCCAGCCACAGCCAAAGCAAATTGATTTTTCTGTAGGTACAGAAGATCACCCCTCAAACTCTGAAACATCAGAAGCAAAGAAAGACTCAGAAGCAAAGGAAGACTCAACAGATCATCCTCTTGACAATGCTCTGGACAACCTCAGAATCTCTGATCAACCCACTCAGAAAAGGTTTCCTAGAATATCTTCAGCTCACAAAGAAGACGTAATCATTAGAAGAAAAGAAGATCCCATCAGAACAAGATCCTCTCTCAGAATCAATGAAGAACATTTGTTTGGTTTGGTTTCTCTGATTGAGCCAAGTTCCATTGATGAAGCTCTGGAAGATAATGATTGGATCTTAGCAATGCAAGAAGAACTCAATCAATTCTCAAGAAATGATGTATGGAATCTAGTTCCAAGACCCAAAGGATTCAACGTTATAGGAACCAAATGGGTTTTCAGAAACAAACTGAACGAGCAAGGAGAGGTGATCGGAAACAAAGCATGACTGGTTGCACAGGGTTATAGTCAACAAGAAGTAATTAATTATAATGAAACCTTTGCCCCAGTCGCCAGGTTAGAGTCTATAAGATTATTAATTTCTTTTGCTGTACAAAATAACATTTCATTATATCAAATGAATGTTAAAAGTGCATTTCTAAATGGCTATATTGAAGAAGAAGTTTATGTCCATCAACCTCCTGGATTTAATGATTCAAAACATCCAGAACATGTTTTTAAATTAAAAAAGTCTTTGTACGGTTTAAAACAAGCTCCCAGAGCTTGGTATGATTGTCTAAGTAATTTTCTTTTAGAAAAATATTTTACCAGAGGGAAAGTGGACACAACTCTTTTCAGAAAGACATTTAAAAATGATATTTTAATTTGTCAAATTTATGTTGATGATATAATTTTTGGAACCTCTAATATCTCCCTTGGAAAAGAATTTGCTAAGACCATGCAGGCAGAATTTGAAATGAGCATGATGGGAGAATTGAAGTTCTTTCTGGGAATTCAAATCAACCAGACTCCAGAAGGTACTTACATACATCAAACGAAGTATGTTAAAGAACTTCTGAAGAAATTTCATATGTCAGAAAGAAAAGGTGCCAAGACACCTATGCATCCAACCTGCATTCTGGGAAAAGATGAGGTAAGTATGAAGGTAGATCAGAAGCTCTATAGAGGTATGATTGGATCCATTCTCTATCTTACTGCATCTAGACCTGATATACTATTCAGCGTGTGTTTGTGTGCTAGATTTCAATCAGATCATAGAGAATCTCACTTAACAGCTGTTAAGAGAATTCTTAGGTATCTGAAAGGTACTACTAATCTGGGTTTGTGTTACAGAAGATCACAAGATTACAAACTAGTGGGTTGTTGTGATGATGACTTTGCTGGAGATAGAATTGAAAGAAAGAGCACCTCTGGAAGCTGTCAGTTTCTGGGTGACAATCTTATCTCATGGTACAGTAAGAAGCAAGCAACAATTGCACTTTCAACCACATAAGCTGAGTATATATCTGCTGCTGGATGTAGCTCTCAGATGATTTGGATGAAAAGTCAACTGGAAGATTTCAATCTTTATGAAAGTAAGATTCCTATATTCTGTGACAATACTTCTGCTATTTGTCTTTCTAAGAATCTAATTTTACATTCTAAAGCCAAACACATTGAAATTAAATATCATTTTATAAGGGACTATATTCAGAAGGGAATTTTAAACTTAATTTTTGTAAAAACAGACCATCAGTGGGCTGACATTTTTACCAAACCCCTTTCAGAAGATAGATTTAATTTCATTTTAAAAAATATTTGTATGGAATTCTGTCTTGAATAAAATAAATATTTATCTTATATGTTTGACTTTAGAATATTATGAAATGAATGCTCTGATTAACAACTCTTCACAAGTTAGAAGAGAAGTTTCTTCAGAAGCTATATGAAATGTTCTGAAATGTTCTAACGCTTCATTTCTAAGAATAGTTAAGAAATTCATTAGAACAAACAGTTGTTACATGCATCCTTTAGGAGATGAACAGGTGGTGTGTTTCTGAAAGGTCACACGTGCAAAAGCTACTGATGACGTTATAGGTAGCTGTTAATGATTAGCCATAATCTCACGTTTTCCCCTTATTTTTAGCAAAATCATTAAATGCACGTAATGATGAGATTCATTTTAAATTCATTTTTAAATTAATTTTAAATTCGTTTTAAATACTTTTTTAACTTTATTCCTAAACATGTTTCTGAAATTTTTGCATATAAATATTTTTTGAAAAACCCTTTTTCATTCTTTACCGTCTCTTTCAAACTCAATCGTTTCTGTACTTTTTCTCTTAAACCCTTTTCTTCAAACTCTCATCTCTAAAGAACTTCAATGGCTTCTTCTTCTTCTACCCACTCTGAGCAATACATAGTGCCTGAAAGAACAACTCTCATTTTGGTAGACAGTTTGGAAGTTTTAAGTGAGTTAATGGTAGATTTTGAGAATCTAAGAGAAAATGGTTTTGACTTGTTCCCTGCTGTCAAGTTTCAAGGTTGGGAGAACTTTTTTTAATCGTCTCATTGGTCCAGTCTTTCCACATCTGGTGAAGGAATTCTGGATACATGCTATTGCAACTCCAAAGGTTATTCTCTCTTTAGTAATGGGAAAGGAAATATCCATTACAGAAAACCAAATCAGAAAGTTGTTAGGGTTTAAAGGACTTGGAGTTACAAGTATGCCAAGTGGAAGAATAGAAATGTCAAGGGTCTACTCAAAGATTTTCACAAATGGCCAAGGATCTTCAAAAGTTAGGGACTTGAAAGATAAATACAAGATTTGGGCAAGGATTATTCATGGATGTATTCACCATAGGAAGGACACCAACTCTCCTGATTACATTAACGCTGATCAACAATACTTATTGTTCTGCCTTGGAACAAATGTAAAAATTGATTTGCCTTATTTGCTGTTTGAACATCTCTGGAATCATGT
This sequence comes from Vicia faba, assembly GCA_948472305.1. NCBI lineage: Eukaryota > Viridiplantae > Streptophyta > Magnoliopsida > Fabales > Fabaceae > Vicia > Vicia faba. The sequence goes on from OX451738.1 coordinate 161,288,940, forward strand.
AAAAGAGACTAGGGAAGCTGAAAGGATGAAAAACCCCAAATCCAAAAGGAATTGGATTCCTATGGGTAGATTAATATCAGACATTCTGACTGAGAATGGTCTGATTGCTCACCTAGATGAAGCCAATCTTATGGGAGAGCTAGAACCTACTTGTGGTAAGACTATGACTGGGAAGAATTTACTGAAAAGGAAAATAATTGACAAGCTGCTGGTGGAACCAACTCCGTATGTGTCAGCTGTTGTGAAGAGGAGAAGGATACCTATTGCTGATTTTCCTCTGTTTAACTCAGGAGATCATCCACGTATCATCCTGCACCACATTGAAATCTGCTCCAAGAAAGAAATCAAGTTGCTCCAGATGTTGTTCTCTAGGAATCTTTGAAGAGGAAAGTTGTAGAAGGACCTTCTGCCACTCTTCAGAAGAAGAAAAAGAAGACAGGTAAACCCGCTGAAACTATCACTGTTTATGATTCTGTCAATGTATCTACATTTGCTGAACCCTCCCAAACCTTAGGAGATATAGATGTTGATATTGACCTGACCTTACCATCTGACTCCCTTGCTGACAACCCTCATAAAAATCAAGTTTTATCAAATTTGAGTGATTTTGACTCTGATGAACACTCTGACACCCAATCAGAACCCTCTCAATCAGAACCCTCACACTCAAAACCCCCTGAACCATATGTTTTTCAACCCATTCCTGCTGAATGTTTTTCAAGACCTCCTCCCAGACCTCTATCACCCAGACCCACTGAATGGTATGGTGCTGGCTCTTGGAGAATTCCGGGGATAAATGAACCTCTGGCCACACTCAAACCTCCTTTCAACTTACCATCTAAAAACATTTTTGCTATGAATCGACCACAACCTCAGAACCCCATTCCCACTCCTGAAAATATAATAATAATTTCACCTGATGTCACTCCACCTACTTCACCATAACACCAAACACCAGACTCACCTACACTCTCACCCCCTCATATTCTAGAACAAAAATCTTTTGAACCACCTGAAACTGTTGAATCATTCGAACCTCATGAACAATCAGCACCACCTAACTTTGTTGAACAACCTGATCATTCAGCCACTCCTGAACTTACCAAAAATCCTGAACCTGCTAGCTTTTTAAGAACTGTAGTGGATTATGAATCTCTACAATTCTTGAAAAAATAACTTTCAAGAAGGCTGTCCCAAAACCTGTTCAGCCAGATGTGAATACATTGTTTCAGAATTTTTTAACAGATGGTCAAGCATGGTTGAATCTGCTGAAAGAAGATTGCTCCAGAAGCGTGAACACAACTGCAACGGATCTTCTATGGGAAACCTTCAGAAGAAATTTTGTTGCTGAGCCACTGAAGCTACAGGACTTATGCCATTTTTAGGTGCTGGACAACTTTTCCAAACATCTGCGTGCTTTCAAGACAGAAGCTGCTGACATTTGGAATAAGAAGTCTTTATTAATGATTGCTGATACACCAGCTGATATAATGGACATATCAGAAGATGAATCTGAAGAAGCTTCTGATGATTCAAACCCTCTAGCTATTGTTCTATTGAATCAACCTTCTGTTAAGGCTATAACTGAACCTGTGCCAACTCTTGCAATGGATCTGGGCACTCTGCTTTCAACCTTCGTGTATTCTAACTCAACGGTTGCTGCTTCTAAGCCTGTTTCTGCTGAAGCTTCGTCATCCTCTGCTCCTACCTCACTTATCATGGACACTCTGAATGAGCTTAAGAGGGAGAATGAAGTCATACATGAACGCTTAGATAAGCAAGACCAAACAAATCAAGAAATCAAGAACTGGATGGTGAAACAAGAAGAATATGCCTCTGAGATCAAGAATCTTCTTATGGCTCTTGTTACCAAGAAATCCTATTGTCTTTCTGTTTCTTGTCTTTTGTTTGTCGTTTTGTACTTCTGGATATATTTTTTTATAAAAACTTTTTAGCTCTTCAATTTTTTTACACTTTTTGGTTATGCCAAAAAGGGGGAGAAAATGTGTATTCTTGAACTAATCACTGTTTAACAGTTATGGGACTAAGTCTCAGACATTCTAACAAGATACAAAATTTCTTCTTGTGCAAAAGAATTTTTTTTGCAGGTATCATTTTAACTCTGAAAGAATATTCCAGCTGCACATTATCTTCATAAAGAAGTCCTGAAGAAATCCAAGAAGATTTTTTTTGCTCTGATAAATAATCTCAGAAATTTTATATATAGAAATATTCATTTCAGGGGGAGATTCTTATCTCTTATCATATTTTATTTCTATATTTGAATAATTTTTGTCATCATCAAAAAGGGGGGGATTGTTAGAACAAGATTAGTTCTGATCTATCTCAGAGTTTTGATGATAACAATAAATTATAGTTTAGATAATTTATACTCTGATGAACGTATTTGAATATTTAAGATAATGTTCTGATAAGAAGCATTCTGAAGTGCTAAGCTAAAAATTATGAAGAAGTTCTTTAATGAAAGAACCTTTTTGTTTTAAGCGCACCTGTTGACTCTGGTAAGACATTTTATTTAAATATATCTTCTAACATTTAGCAGGCTTCCTTGCTCAGAAGATTACTTGAAAGCAAGCGCTGATCAAGTTCTTAGCAAGCAAAGCACTGCCTAGAAGATGAAGTAAAGCATGATTTGAAATCAATACTTTGAAGCATGTTCTGAAACAAACGTTAAAACCAACTTGTCTTGTCAAGCATAGAAAACATGTTCTTACAAGTTGTTTTTTACTCATTAATGCAAAGACGGCTGCAAGCACTCAAGTGTCTAAAGCTAGTTTCTTGGAAAATGGAATAGTGCAAAGAAACACGCAAGAATTTAATGCTCTCCACTTTTCTGAAGGCAGCAACAATAATTTTGTTCTTACTATAAATAGAAGGGCATTTATTGCAAGCCAACTAACGAATTACATTTCAAAAGAAGCAAGAAACTACGGGAAAGATTCTGGGCTCACAAACTCTTTATTCATACACTTTGTGCAATTTATTCTAAGTGAAAAATCACAGTTGTGATATAGCTTGATTAGAAGAAAATTTTATTTCACTATCTGTAAAGATTAAACTCTTGCAATTGTTCCTTGAGAGACCAAGGTTGGTCAAATTTCTCTAGCAGACTAGGACTAGATTTAAGTCTTAGTGGTGTTAGTCACTTGTAAGATTACTTGTGCGTTGTTAGTCACAACAATTGTTGTATGTTTGTAATCTGTTGATTACAGTGGATTGAGTCTTTGTTGAGAAAGGCGAAATCACCTTGACGGGTGGACTGGAGTAGTTTGAGTTCAAACGAACCAGGATAAAAATAACCGTGTCATTCTATTATTGTTGAGCTTTATTTTGAAAAAAAAAGAGTCACTTATTCAACCCCCCCTTCTATGTGTTTTCTTACTCCTTCAATACCATCATGCTCCGGGGATCAAACCCAGTTGATCCATGACTTTAAATTGAATTTATATTGCTTGTTGTGAATTTTGGAGATTTGTAGGTCTTTTAGTGACGAATCTTGTTAGCGGGTAAAAGTATTAGGCTAAAACGACAGTCAACTAAAGATGATGATGGTGCGGTATATCATGGTTGGACCATTTGAAATAGCGCGCGTGTTTCAAAACTCTGATAATTTTTTATGTTATAGTGTTTTGTTGTTGTATGATATAACGAATGGGCACTTGGCTCAGTTGGTAACAGAAGCGCACGGAAAGGGGAAGGACCTGGGTTCGAGTCCCAGGTCCAATGTTTTATGTTTTCTGACTTGTTTATTTTAGATTCCGTGCGCTGCTTGCCCACGCGTACACATTGCACCCTCAAATTCATGCCATCAGATCTGCAAGTGCCCAGATTAAATGCTCCAGCTTCAAGTGTGCATGGAGGACATCCCAGAAGCCACCACACTAGATCCAGTGGAGGATGGGGAGCTTGCATCAATCTGGGCCTATCAATTCTTCTTCACACCCCCACAAATGCTTCAATATCAGGCCCACTCTTCTCTTTCTTTTTACTATTTTTTCTAATTTAATTTCTTTGTTATTTTAATTATTTCAAAAAAAATCAATTTTTTTATTTAATCATAAAATCAGTAAAATCACCAAAAAAATAGGATTTAGCTTTTTTTTTATTATTAAAATAAATTTTGTAAATTAATTTGATTTAAATATTTTGATTTGTTTTTTCTAAATAAAATCAATTAGAATCTATGTTTAAATTTCAAATATTTTTTTCTTAAAAATATCAAAAATTTAGTTTTTTGTCTAGAATTATTATTTTGTAATTGATAATTTTTTCCAATTAATTAATTACTTTTTATCATTTAATCTTTTTCCAAATAAAAACAACAAAAATCTTTTCTCTTAACCAAGGTGCGTTTTATGGTTTAGGCGCTTCGTTCTTCCTCGCGTGTTTATTATTTCCGCTATATTATTTTTTCATTATGTAATTGCGCCCGGTTTGTAATAGTTTAATTGGGGTTTTAATTCCGCATTTTTAATTTTTCAGTCACTAATTATGTAATTGCACCAAAGCCTTGTAATAATTAAGAATTTTATCTTTCTGCCATATATTTTCCCGCATGATAAACTGCTTAGATGAATGTTTAATAGGGCTGCCTGAAAGATAATGATTAATTGAACCTAGATAACCCTAATTGCGCAAGATACAATATCTAAAAAAAGCACACTGCCGCACACTTGCACCCATAGGGTGTTACCCCACTTGGTTGCCTTAGGAAACAGTGGTCATGTCCCTCAAAATATAGGGATACTCTTAGCAAAGACCATCGGTTAAAGTCATCATAAAGATCATAGTCCCTAAATGTCCCTCGAGTTGCCTACGAGAAATGATCTTATAATGATAGTCCCTTCGAAATGCTAAGGTATCCTTACATGTTGCCTTAAATGACCATTACGTCCCTTTCGATAGTCCCTCAAAATCCAACAACTTGGGTTACCTACTCACTAATAGTAGGATAACACGGTCTAAAGGATAAGAGGAAAAGAACAATCTTTTTTTGAGTAGGTAGATAACTGTAAAGTACTTACTCAAACAAATTTTCACGCTACACTTTCAAACACTTTTCAAACAAAGTTTTCAAAAACACTTTATCACACTCTTGAGGACTGATACAAGGGTTACCATAAAGTGAATCGCCACACTATGGAATTTTAAAAATTATTTCACACAAACACAAAAGCAATTTCAAAAAATGAGCAAGTACCTAAGAGCCCATGGAAAACCATGGATGGAAAGGGTGCTAACACCTTCCCTTTCCATAATCTACCCCCCGTACTCAGAAATATCGAAAAAAGTCTTTTTCTGTTCTTTTCACCCTTTCCTTTTTGGATAAAATAAAAGTCGGTGGCGACTCTTGCTTACTGCGACATTTGCGAACAAAAAACGCAAACCAGTATTAACAGTCGGTTCTGCCACCGTATCACAGAACTGGCGACTTTGCTGGGGACAAAATATAAAGTGGGGTTTACCTTAGGGTCTAGATCATTTTAAAAATTTCCTTCTTTGTTTGCTTTGACTGATTTTATCATTTTAAAAATATCAAAACACGATAACTTGAGTCAGGAGCTATGACCCACTTGATATGGTGAGCTTGACTCTTGTAGAAGGACTCTCAATGATACAATGTTCTTCAATCAAAGCTGCAAAATTTCAAATTCTGACATTTTCTTGTTTACCCCGCGAGATCTTTGAAAACATTGCATACATATATCATACATATCATTGCATAACAGGTCTTCCAGTACAGACTTCTCATCTTTTGGCTATTTATTTCAGCAAAAGAAATGGCTCTTGAACAAACAATCAAAGACCTTCAGGCTCAAAATTCCTAGTTCCAACAAATGTTCCTAACTCTGACCCAGGGGCAAGAAGACCTGGAAGCTCTGATCGTCAAAAAGAAGGCTAATAGGGCAAAGAAACCAGTTCATGTTTCGAGTATGGGAAGAAGGAGGTCAGCTAACCGAGCTCTAGATTTTGCAACCCCATTAAAGGGAGGAGGTAATCAAGAGAAAGAAGATGAGGAATCCAATGAAGGAGACAAAAATCCAACGTCTGAAGAAGATGAACCTGACTATGATGAGGAACAAAATCCTCCTACTGATGAAAAATACAAACAGCTGGAGGATCGACTCAATGCCATAGAGATTCAAAAGGTGCCTGGTCTGGATTTCGAAGAGTTAGGTCTGGTTCCTGGAGTGGTCATCCCACCAAAGTTCAAGGTTCCCACATTTTCTAAGTATCACGGTGTCTCCTGTCCTAAGTTGCATTTAAGATCCTATGTCAGGAAAATCCAGCCTCACACTATTGACCAGAAGTTATGGGTCCATTTCTTCCAAGAGAGTTTGACCGGCACTCAACTGGATTGGTTTTACCAGCTAGAGGGAACTGACATCCATATCTGGGAAGACTTGGCTACTACTTTCTACAAGCAGTACCAATATAATGCTTACCTGGCACCAACTTGAGTGCAACTGCAGAATATGTCCATGGGCTCGAGAGAAAGGTTCAAGGAATATGCACAAAAATGGAGGGATCTAGCTGGTAGGGTTCAACCTCCTCTGACTGATCGTGAAATGGTGGACATGTTCACGGGTACTCTGACAGGCCCATTCTTCAATTTGCTGATTGGGAGTTCCTCATCCAGGTTCACAGAGATGGTTTTAACTGGAGAGAGGATCGAAAGTGGTATCAGGAGTGGGAAGATCCCGATGGCTGCATCTTTTAAGGCTGAGAAGAAGCCATTTGGTGGTAAGAGGGAAGACAATATTGTGCACGACCATAAGGGTCGTAATAAGGCAGACTACCACCAATCTATGGGGGCTGTGCTGGTCTCTAATTCGGCACACGTGCAACTACCATAACAACGGGGTAATCAACAAAGGCAAGACGAGCCTAAGAGACAGTTTACCCAAATCAACATGCCATTTTCATAAGCATTGCAACACACGGTGAAGATGGATCTGATTACGGTAATAGGCCCTCATCCAAACCCCAAGACTTCCTCTCATAACTACAATCCGGATGCAAGGTGTGCTTATCATTCTGACAGTCCGGGGCATGATACTACCGATTGTTGGGCGTTGAAATACAAGATTCAGAATATGATTGATGCCAAGGAGATTGAGTTCGACCCTCCTAAGACTCCCAACATGATCACTGCTCCCATGCCAAATCATGGCTAGGATTGAAAGCATTTTTGTTCATTTGAATTCTCAAGTTGTATTTTCTTTGTTTATTCAAACAATTATTGTCATGTCAAAACTTTGTTATTTCATTAATGCATTACACATGTTTGTCTTAAATTAATTTATTTTCATTATGCTTAAACTGCTTTATACTTCCTTCTTGTGATATTCAACTCTTGATTAAAAGCTCTGAGCCTATAGAGGGAGGATGACGAAAATGATACTACAATCTCTACAGTATGCCTTTGAACAGACCCCACTAACGATGTACAAGCATTGTTTCAAATCCTAAACAGTGGAGTTATAAGGAAGATAATCCCTAGTCAACCCCTTTGAGCCAAAGAAGCAAGAGTTTTTCTTTTCACATAAATTAAAACCCTCTAATCATAACCTGGGGAAGGGTAGTTTTCTCAGTTAATTCAAAGGCACATTCAATCGCAAGCTCATCCTTTATACACGACAATAGTGTAGAAGATACCTTCCAAAAGATGGTAATGGTTCTGCATAATGGTCAAGACAGACATTCATTATCTCTCAAAATAAAAGCCCGCTAAGTCAAAACCTATGAAGGAGACTTAAGAAAAAACTGGGGCATCCCGCTGGTTGTAACCACAAAAGAAACAGTTAAGGCAAAAGAAGGGATAATAATAAAAAAGGAGGTTACTACAAATACTCGACAAAAAAGAAAAGGTTACAAAAATGACTGCCTTCTTCAAACAAATGTTGAATTGCTGAACTATCACCAGGATATCAAGGACAAGATGCCAATCTCAATTGGGATTCAAAATGCACAATTAACTTAGCATAGGACTAAAGAACATCATGAAGGACAGGTGGGTACAAATAAATTTTGAGCCTTTATCCTTTGTTTCTTAAACCGTGAACCATGCCACGTTACAACCCTTAAAAGTCTTAGCTGAAGCATGGGTTAGTTTGAGAGCATATTGTTACAAAGGTATCCTGACTCCTGTAAGACTTGCTACGAATCCTGAGTTGATATCACATTCTTGCAAAAAAATTTTTACTACACAAAACATATTTTCAAGACAGACATGAGTTTTGCATTATTTAAATAACATTGTTTGTGCATGATTAATCATTCAAATGACAGAGAAATTCACATAATGAATATTCAGTGAACAAAAACTTTCTCAATGAAAAGGATCACCTCAAGTGGAAAAACACTTCCGACCAAAGGGGCACGGCATGATCATTGTCCATCATCTGGGGCAGTCCAGTCAAGATCTAAGGAATCTCTCAAAGATGCCAAATAGCCAGGGGCAGATCTCCATCTGAATCACTTGGGGCATAAGGTATGAATCCCAGCACTGATTCCTGTATGATCAAACAAACATCTTCTGGCAGTGTGGCAACTCTTACCACTATGGACAGTGACAATTCTTTGTACCCGGTGAACATGGACATAATCGGAAATTACTATGCATGAACAAAGACCCGCTAGGTTGATAGGCCTAGGCAAAAATAAGGGCATCCCGACGAAACAAAAGGGTTCGGGTAAAAATTAGGGATATAAAAACAAAAAAAATGTGTACACCCGACAAGTCGAAAACCTGAAAAGGAGGCTTGGGCCAAAAAGGGTATCCTGGTGGACTGAAAATCTGAAAAGACAGGCTAGGAAAAAGTTAGGGATTAAAGCGTACGACTACGTCCCGTCACCTCGTCACTTGTTTATTCAGTAGAAGGTTTATCATCCTGACCAACATTTACCAAGCACCCCGGGAGTTGGGATGCCACTCAACTATCTACAAAGTCTCCGCAGGTACCTTCTCCAGCAGGTACAAAGGCTGGGGCATCTTACACAAGGTCGCCGCTATATCCTCAGGTTACAACCTAGCGATGTCAGATGTTCTTGTATCCCCGACATAACAGGAATTTCCAATTACTGCTTCGACGTCAGGTTTTCCCCAGTGAAGTCGTCAAACTTCTCAGGATTCCCCAATAGGATTTCACAAAATCCTCAGGCAGTGCACAAAGCTATCCTTCCCCAATAGATTTTATTCCTCTAGCAGCGGAAGATCATCTCCCAGCAGCTCAGCTTTAACAAAATCTGAAGACCTACATTCTTCATCGCCAGCTGCAATCAGGGATTTATTTCCCTAATTCAACAACGCTGCAATAAGACAACTGATACATTCACATAATGCATTCATACATCATTCTACAAACGTCATGGCATATGCAGTACAAACGCATACGACACAATCTCATTTCTTTTGAGAACGTCATTACACAATGCATTTCATACGTCATGACATTGCATATAGTTAACACTTTACTTTTTCAAGAAAGATTAATCAATAAATATTTATCATCAACAATTTCCAACAGGTCCAAGACTAGCTCCTGAAACTAAATAGAGTAATTATCTGCACGACCAAATACAACTTTACACGGGCTCTTCACGAAGTAATCTTACGCGGGTTCCTTCTCCTTCTGAAATACAGCTTTACACGGGCTCAACATGAAGCCATCTTACAGGGGTTTCTTCTGACTTCCAAAAACAGTTTTTCACGGACTTATCCTGAAGTAACCTTACCTAGGTTCCTTATGAAGTTTTACATGAACTTGTCCCGAAGTAACCCTACTCAGGTTCCTTCTGAAGTTTTACACGGACTTATCCCGAAGTAACCATACCCAGGTTCCTTCTGAAGTTTTACATGGACTTATCCCGAAGTAACCCTACCCAGGTTCCTTCTAAAGTTTTACACGGACTCATCGTGAAGCAACCCTACCCAGGTCCCTTCTCAGTTTAGATGCAGTTTTACCTAGACTCATCATGAAGCAACCCTACCCAGGTTCCTTCTTACAATTTCCCAATGCAGTTTTACCCGGACTCATCATGAAGCAACCTTACCTAGGTTCCTTCTTACAATTTCCAGATGTAGTTTTACCCGAACTCATCATGAAGCTTCCCTAACTAGGCTCCATTTCATATATCTCCTGAAATAACCCTACCCAGGTTCCTTCTCTTACACTTCCAGATGACGTCTTACCTGGACTCATCTGGAAACAACCTTATATAGGTTTCTTTTGATACGTTTCCAGGTAGCAGTTAATTTCATTCTCCCCAGCAAATTACTACCAGGCCTAGATTTCAACCAGAAAACAACAAACTTTCATCTCTCCAATCCAGAGATAACCCCTCAGTAGAGCCATGGACAACTGAAGTTCCTAGACTCTATTCCCCGTAGAGTTTTCCTCAAGCAAGATAATAACAAAATCAATAAGCTACATCTAACCAAGGACTATTCTAGGATTTTCCTCGGAAAGATAATCCAGGATCTCTCTGCTCACTATACCAGTGGAAGAGATTCCAAGACTTTCGTCTGGGTCAGTTGAATCGCTACTAAGATTTGCCTGATTACTATGCCAGTCAAAGTTGACCCAAGATCTCTCTGCTCATTATGCCGATGGAAGAGATTCCAAGACTTTCGTCTGGGTCGGTTGAATCGCTACTAAGATTTTCCTGATTACTATGCGAGTCAAAGTTAATCCAAGATCTCTCTGCTCACTATGCCGGTGGAAGAGATTCTAAGACTTTCGTCTATGTCGGTTGAATCGCTACCAAGATTCTCCTAATTACTATGCCAGTAAAAGTTATCCCAAGATCTCTCTGCTAACTATGCCGGTAGAAGAGGTTCCAAGACTTTCGTTTGGGTCAGTTGAATCGCTACTAAGATTCTCATGATTACTATGCCAGTCAAAGTTAACCTAAGATTTTCTCTGGATCTGTTAAATCGATACTAAGATTTCTATTCCAGTTAAAGAAGCTATGAAGCCCAAAAACTAACCGGATAATAGTCAATCAACAAAGCAAGACACTGTGAAGCCCGGATCCTGACCGGATAACAGTTTAATCTCATTTCCCCAGTAAGTCGATGTGAAACCTAGAATACGACCAGATAGCAGTCATCCTTATCATCCTCAGCAAGTCACTATCAAGCCTGGATCCTGACCAGATAGCGGTTCACTTCCATCTCTTCAATCAAGAGATGACTCCCCAATAGAGTAATGGACAACTGAAGCTCCTAGACTCTATTCCCCGAGACAAAGACCAACATTCTTCAACGAAGTCCTCCCTAACAATAGGAACAAGAATTCCCACGAAGGAATATCTCACGAAATCATCATTATTCTGGATGGCATCTTTAAGCCCATCTCCGACGACTCTCTGTCACATTCTCCGGATGACATCTTTAAGCCCATCCCCGACGATATTCCTTCATCTTCTCCAAATGGCATCTGTAAGCCCATTCCCGACATCATCAAACATCAATATTACTTCATGCGAGTGCAAATTTATGGGCACTCTAGTGTTCAATCATCTTCCACCCTCAGATCACAAAAGGTAGACAAGCCAATCTAAATCCTCAAGTTTAAGAAGACTGAACAGGGACAGCAGTTGTACCCCAAAATTTTCCCTCTCATTTCCACACAAAATATACTCCTAGAGGTCCCCAATTGCTCAAGTTGACTAAGGATTGACCAGACAAATCCTCCTCTTAAGACAATAAGCCTCAAAATAGGGTTTCAATTTCAAGTAAGATGGTTGAGTTCCAAGGGTCCAAAATTTCCTCCATTGTCCTAGAATGTCCTCAAGATCATCCATGCCAAGTTTCATGCCTTTCACTATAAGTTTTCTCAATCAACTGCTCAAGTGCCTGAAAATCAACTCTACTAGGTCAAAAGTCAACTGTGGCATAAATACAGTCAAACTCCAAGATTTTTGGTCAAAATCAACATTTTGAAGTAATATCTATCATTTGATCAAGGGTTGATCATGATTCCTCAAGAAATGCTTCCAACTCATCAAAAGTGAAAAATGGCAATTTAGGGTTTCTATAGGAAAAGTCAACCAAACTTTGACTAGGCATAACTTTCTCATACTTTATCAGAAATTTTTCCACAAAGGCTCATTTTGAAGAGAGTCTAATTCCTTACAACTTCTCTTCAACCCTCGAGGTCAAGAAATGCCTCAATCAAAAGATATAAGCTCAAACATTATAGGTCATTTCAAAAAGTCAACAAAAACACCTTTTGGGTCAAAGCTCTTTACATTAACATGGAAGATCCAATTGAGATGAAACCAAAAGAGTTATTTAGAGGACATCCTAAGCTTTCTAACAACTCAAAGAACACCCTGATAGGGTTAAAATTGAGTGAGATATGCATTACTAAAGTTGACCACTTTTTATGAAAATGCACAAAAGTCCATGTGAGCAAATTGGATATTTTGGACTAATGGGTGTGGGAATTTGATCTCAAAAAATCCATGGACTTATTTGGATATTTAAATCCATTATTTTATTTTTATGATATTTTTTTAAATTTATTTGAATTTTTATTCATTTAAATCATAATAAATCAAATAAAATAGTGAAATAATGAAATTAAATCCAAAGATTTGTTTTAGGATAATATCATAGGTCTAGAATCAGATGATCAAGTCAAGATTTCGTGCAAGGGCTGATTGGAAAGAAAAGAGCATGTTTTGGCCAAATTTAGAAACTTAAAGTATCAATTGCAAATCAAATCTTCTTCCTCCAAATCTTCAAGATTGCATCCAATTTTATTGACCTAATGCACTCTAGTATAGATTCATAACCTTGCCTGATAAAAAAGGGGAGGTTTTGCCGCATAGAACACTGACTGCAAGTTCCAATTTTTTCACAAAAAAAGTGGCAATCAATTTGATATTTGCATAAGGATTCAAGGAGTGTTGACGTTTGCAATCCATTCCTGGGGGCATTCTGAAGCTAACAACATCATTCCCAAGCATCAAAGCATCCAGAATCACCATCTACATCATCACAGTTTGCCCTTCATTTTTTTAATTTGATTTTGATCATACACACATTAGAAATAGGTTTTGATTATGCATTATTTTTTGTATGAGCATTTAGAATGTATTTGAATACCTAATTTCCAGTTTTGATAGATATATGACAAATTATCATTGTTAGGGTTTTAATCTTCGTTTTAGGGTTTTAAGATGCAGGTAAAATTGGACCTAACAATGTATACCATCATGCTCAGGGGATCAAACCCAGTTTATCCATGGCTTTAAATTGCATTTATATTGCTTGTTGTGAATTTTGGAGATTTGCAGGTCTTTTAGTGACGAATCTTGTCTGTGGGTAAAAGTATTAGTCTAAAACGACAGCCAACTGAAGAAGATGATGGCGTGGCATATCATGGTTGGACCATTTGAAATAGTGCGCGTGTTTTAAAACTCTGATCATTTTTTGTGTTATAGTGTTTTGTTGTTGTTCGATATAACGAATGGACACTTGGCTCAGTTGGTAAGGGAAGCGCACGGAAAGGGGAAGGACCTCGATTCGAGCCCCAGGTCCAACGTTTTATGTTTTCAGACTTATTTATTTCAGATTCCATGTGCTGCTTGCCCACGCGTACACCTTGCACCCTCAAATTCATGCCATCAGATCTGGAGGTGCCCAGATCAAACGCTCCAGCTTCAAGTGTGCATGGTGGATATCCCAGAAGCCACCACACCAGATCCAGCACAGGATGGTGGGCTTGCATCAATCAGGCCCACTCTTCTCTTTCTTTTTACTATTTTTTCTAATTTAATTTCTTTGTTATTTTAATTATTTCAAAAAAATCAATTTTTTTATTTAATCATAAAATCAGTAAATTTAGCTTTTTTTTTATTAAAATAAATTTTGTAAATTAATTTGATTTAAATGTTTTGATTTGTTTTTTTTTAAATAAAATCAATTAGAATCTAGGTTTAAATTTCAAATCTTTTTTTCTTAAAAATATCAAAATTTTAGTTTTTTGTCTAGAATTATTATTTTTTAATTAATAATTTTTCCGATTAATTGATTACTTTTTATCATTTAACCTTTTTCCAAATAAAAACAACAAAAATCTTTTTTCTTAACCGAGGCGCGTTTTAGGGTTTAGGTGCTTTGTTGTTCCTCGCGTGTTTATTATTTTTGCTATATTATTTTTTCATTATGTAATTGCGCCCAATTTGTAATAGTTTAATTAGGGTTTTAATTCCGCATTTTTAATTTTCAGTCACTAATCATGTAATTGCACCAAAACCTTTTAATAGTTAGGAATTTTATCTTTCTGCCATTTATTTTCCCGTACGATAAACTGCTTAGATGAATGTTTAATAGGGCTGCCTGAAAGATAATGATTAATTGAACATAGATAACCCTAATTACGCAAGATAAAATATATGAAAAAAGCACACTGCCGCACACTTGCACCCCTAGGGTGTTACCCCACATGGTTGCCTTCGGAAACAATGGTCATGTCGCTCGAAATGTAGGGATACTCTTTACAAAGACCCTCAGTTAAATTCATCATAAAGATCATAGTCCCTAAATGTCCCTCGAGTTGCCTACGAGAAATGATCTTATGATGATAGTCCCTTAAAAATGCTAAGGTATCCTTACATGTTGCCTTCAATGACCATTACGTCCTTTTTGATAGTCCCTCAACATCCAACGGCTAGGGTTACCTACTCACTAATAGTAGGATAACACGGTCTAAAGGATAGGAGGAAAAGAACAGTCTTTTTCGAGTAGGTAGATAACTGTTAGGTACTTGCTCAAACAAATTTTCACACTACACTTTCAAACACTTTTCAAACAAAGTTTTCAAAAACACTTTGTCACACTCTTGAGGACTGATACAAGGGTTACCATAAAGTGAATCGCCGTACTATGGCATTTTCAAAACTTTTTCACACAAACACGAAAGCAATTTCAAAAAATGAGCAAGTACCTAAAAGCCCATGGAAAACCATGGATGGAAAGTGTACTCAGAAATCTCGAAAAAAGGTCTTTTTCTGTTCTTTTCACCCTTACCTTTTTGGATAAAATAAAAGTCGGTGGCGACTCTTGCTTACTGCGACATTTGTGAACAAAAAACGCAAACCAGTATTAACAGTCGGTTCTGCCACCATATCACAATCGCGATCTCATTGCACTGTGCATTTCATGCATCATGGAATCACAAACAACTAATGCTTTACCTTTTTCTGGAAAGAAAAATCAACAGAATATTATTACCAATTTTTCAACAAGACAAGGCAAATATCTATGAACAAATCAATTGTAGATCAATGCCCGAAACAGGACAGGGTGACTATCTACATGACAATTACTTCCTTCAGACATTTTCTATGGTTCAAATAAATTGCTACAAGATTTATGTTGATTCTTTTCCAGACCCTTGCCGGTTTAGTTTAAATCTCTCAATAGTTTATCCTGATTCTTTCCCGCAGACATTTTCTCTGGTTCAGATAAATCGCTCCAAGATTTATGCTAATTCTTTTCTAGACCCCTGCCGGTTTAGTTTAAATCTCTAAATGGTTTATCCTGATTCTTTCCCTCTGATTTAGATAAATAGCTCCAAGATTTATGCTGATTCTTTTCCAGACCCCTGCCGGTTCAGTTTAAATCTCTCAACGGTTTATTTTGATTCGTTCCCAAAGACATCTTCTCCGGTTCAGATAAACCTCTCTAAGAATTATTCTGATTCTTTTCCAGAACCTTGCTAGGTTCAGTTTAAATATCTCAACGGTTTATCCCGATTCTTTCCTGCAGACTTCTTCTCTAGTTCAGATAAGTCGCTCCAAGATTTATTCTAATTCTTTTCCAGGCCCCTGCTGGTTCAGTTTAAATATCTCAATGGTTTATCCTGATTCTTTCCCACAAACATCTTCTCTGGTTCAGATAAGTCGATCCAAGATTTTTTCTGATTCTTTTCTCTACCCCTGTTGGTTCAGTTTGAAACTCTCAATGGTTTATCCTGATTCTTTGCTGCAGACTTCTTCTCTTGTTCAGATAAGTCGCTCCAAGATTTACTCTGATTCTTTTCCAGACCTCTGCTGGCTCAGTTTAAACCTCTCAATGGCCTATCCTGACACTTTCCAAATAGACACTTTCCCTGGTTCAGATAAGTCGCTCCAAGATTTATTCTGATTCTTCCCAGTTAAATATTAATCAAGACTTCTGCTAGGTTCAGTTTTAAATCGACCAAAGTTTTATTCTGATTCTTTCTCCGGTTGAAGTTAAGTTTAGACTTAGTCTAATCTGTGTCAGCGATCACCTTTAGATGACATCCGTAATCCCATCTCCGCCAGCTCTCCAGCATTTCTCCAAATGGAATCTTTAAGCCCATTCGTTACATCTCAACCTACAAATCCTCATAGTGCAAATTTCTGGGCACTGTAGTGTTCAATCATCTTCCTCCTTCAAGCCACGAATGGTAGATTCGCCAATCTAACTCTCCAGGTTTAAGAAGATTGAACAGGGGCAGTTGTTGTACCCCAAAATTTGCCCTCTCATTCCTCAAAGGATCATTTTAGACCCCCAAGTTTACTTCTGCCAAGTTTCAAGTCTCAGATCACAGGTTTCCAAGAAAGTCATTCATAAGGGCAAAATGGTCAAAAGCATACTGAAAAGTCAAACTCTGACTTCTTGATCAAAATCAAGTTCCAACAATCATATTCCATCAAGACAGGAAGTTGGTTCATCAAGAAATCTAAAATCAGAAATTGCCTTGAAAAATTTAATTTCTAAACATTTAAAGTTTTTTCTAAGTGTTAGGAGAATATGATATTTCAGAACTTCTGGGCCAGCCTTCACGCAAGTGCAATTAGAATTTGCAACCACAGTTCATAATATGATGCTTAAATCAAAACATATGGAAGCTATGTTCTTCGGTCAGAACATGACTCTTCAGCATATGGAGGCTACGCTTCTGGTCTTCTGCGATCAGAATATCACCAAATCCCAAAACCTCGTTTAAGCAGCCTGCTACCCTGCTATAGCACAATCCTGTAACCAGCTGCTGATCCAGTCCATGCCTGCATTTTCTCAAACCCCATATTTTCACCAAATTAGCATACAAAAGCTGTGATTAAATATCAATGGAACAATATGCCAAAAAGGTTTAAATCTCATTTGTTTTCCACCCAAAAAACATAGCAAACTCACCTATAAATAAGTTGCTCCATCACACTTTTAAGAGGATGGATTTTGGAGAGAGAGAATCCTCAAAGAGAGAATAGAAAACAATAAAACATTCGTGAACCCTGAATTCCTAAACAAAACCAAAATCTTTGTTCTTCCCTTTGAATCAAAGAAGATAACATTTTTTGTTCCGTTGTTCTTGTTGACTCTAGAACATCTGAAGGCAGCATCTCAAGTCCCAAACACACGATCCATATTTAAGGTAAGTCATTCTGACTTTGACTCTTTTCATTCAGAACATCATTAAATATGTAAATATCATAGTATTGATGCTGTCCATATCATTGCATAAGTAAAAAAAATTGTGGATCAAAACTTCTAGGATAAAGCTAGGCTCAGAATTAGGATTAGAACTTCTATGAACTGTTATGCTTTTATCTTTCTAATTTTCTTGTTGTTAAGAACTGGATAAGTTGCTGATGAGATGATTAATGTAAGGAAGGAGTTGAAGTGTAACACATAAATTTTGGGTTTTTCTTTCCCACTGTTTTAGCACAACACAGAACTTATGAGTTCTCCTCATTGTTTAACACAACACAGAACTTCTGAGTTCCTCTCACTGTTTAGCACAACACATAACTTCTGAGTTCTCTTCACTATTTTGACACAACTTTTAGAATATTTCTTACTATTTTAACACAACACAGAACTTCTGATTTTCACTCACTGTTTTAGCACACAGAACTTCTAGGTTTTCTTACTGTTTTAGCATATACATAGCTTTTAATATTTTCTTACTGTTCTAACACTCAGAACTTCAGCACGTAGCGACCCAGAACTTCTGTTTCCCCCCCTAACGTTTCTTTCGGGACCATAGCGTACATCAACCCAGAACTTCTGATCACCTCTTATGTTTCTTGCTGAACCACATCGCGTTTGGCATTAGAACTTCTGGTCCTCTTTATTTTGCTTTCAGCAACATGTTGATCATGTTTCTCTTTATTTTCCCCCTTTTCTCTTTTATTTTATTATTAGTACTATTTTTATATAAAAAAAGACATAAAAATATTTTCTTTTTATTAACTAATTATTTCCTTTTTCTTCTAACTCATTAAGACAAAAAACCATTTTCAAAACAAGTCTTTTCCTTTTCTTATATTATACAATTCAATATGTTTGTAATATATAATTAGGATTTAAATTCTTGCAAATCCCCATTTGTAATTTTCTACCCCCATCCCATAATGATGTAATCGCGTAGGACTTTACATTTCAGCAATTTATTGTTTTCAAATATAAATGCTAGTAATTAGGGTGTGTATGGAAAGACATAAAATCAACAAATAGATAACCCTAATCAAGACTAAATGCATGTAAATCAAACACACTTGCACACTAGCACCCTTAGGGTAATCCCATTTTGTTGGCTCGAAAAATAGTCATGTTCCTCGAATATGGGCTTTTAGAAAAGACCTTCGATAAAAGATCGTAGTCCTTCGATGACCCTCAATGTTGCCTTCGGTAAACGATCTAGTCCCTAAACGACATTGCTAAAATGTCCCATAGGTTGCCTTCTATGACTATACAAGCGTCCCTCACCCGTCCCTTCAAATCCAATGATGGGGCTTCTTACCAAATCAATGGTAAGATAGCAACATCTAAAGGAGAAGGAAAAGAACATTTAAGACCTTTTGAGTAGGTAGGTTTCTCCTAGTTTCTTGCTTGCTCACAATAAAATATTTTATACACCAACACTTCACTTTGAAACATTTTTCAAAAGGACAAAGCACTTTGTACGCGTTCTTATAGAGACAAGAACCATTACAAAGACATTCTTTTACAAAATACTTTCAAAACCCACACCACAAACACACTTTCAAACAAAAAGTAAGTGATCTAGAAAGCAACTAAGAGCTCATAGATAACTACAGATGAAAAGGGTGCTAACACCTTCCCTTTTCATAATCTACCCCCCGAACTCAAGAAAATAATCTCGAAAGGTCTTTCTTTTTCTTTTCAGCCTTTCCTTTTGGATAAAAGAAAAGTCGGTGGTGACTCTTGCTAACCGCACAATTCGATCATACGCAAAACATCCCAAGTCAGTACTCCCACCGTGTTACACATTTTCATACCATATCGTTGCATAACAGGTATTCCCAAGACAAGTTTTCTCATCTTCATCTGTTTATTTCAGCAGAAATGGCTCTTGAACAAACAATGAAAGATCTCCAAACTCAGAATGCTCAGTTCCAAGAGATGTTCCTAAGCTTAGCCAAGAGGCAGGAGGATTTGAAAGCACTCATCACCAAAGAGAAGGAGAGAAAGACAAAGAAGCCATCATGCATCCTTAACACGGGAAGAAGGTTCAGGGGACCGGTCAAGTGAGTTCAGGATCCCGATACTCCATTAGAAAAAGATGGCGAACAAGATAAGGATGATAAGAGTGGTGAAACTGAAAAAAGCAACCATGGTTATGCCAAGTACTCTGATGAAGAGGAGGAGAATTATCTGAATGAACAATATCCCCCTGCTGATGAAAAATAAAAATAGTTGGAAGATTGTCTGAATGCCATGGAGATCTAGAAAGTGCATGGGCTAAATTTTGAAGAGCTGGGATTAGTCTGCGGGTTGTTATTCCTCACAAATTCAAGGTCCTTACTTTTGCCAAGTACAATGGTGTTTATTTTCCTAAGCTTCATTTGAGGTCTTATGTCCGGAAGATTCAATGCCACATTGCCGACAAAAAATTATGGGTGCACTTCTTTCAAGAGAGCTTGTCGGGAACACAATTGGAATGGTTATATCAACTTAAGGGAACTAATCTTCATACTTGGGAAGACTTGGCTGCTGCTTTTTACAAACAATACTAGTACAATGTTGATCTTGCACCAACCCATGTGCAATTACAGAGTATGACCATGGGATCAAATACAGGCTTTAAAGAGTACATCCAGAAGTGGAGAGATCTATCAGGAAGAGTGCAACCTCATTTGTCCTATAGGGAGCTGGTTGACATGTTTATGGGAAATTTTACGGGTTCTTTCTTTAATCATCTAATTGGGAGTCGTTCATCTGGTTTCACTTAGTTGATATTAACAGGGGAACATGTTGAAGGTGGAATTAGGAGTAGAAAAATTCAGGTGGCTGCCTCTTCGAGTACTGTTGTAATATGGTGGGATAACTGACTTAGGTGTTTTTCTTTTTATCATAAATGTTGCGGATAGCAAGAGTCGCCACCGACTTTTATTTTATCCATTAAAGGAAAGGATGAAAAGAACAAGAGGACCTTTTAAAAATTTTCTTGAGTTCGGCGGGTAGGTTATGAAAAGGGAATGTGTTAGCACCCTTTTCATCCGTAGTTATCTACGGGCTCTTAATTGCTTGATCACTTTAAAATGCTTTGTGTTTGTGTAAGTTTGAAAATATTTTGAAAACACCTAAGTTTCGTAAACTTTGCAATGGTTCTCGTATCATTGAGAATGTATACAAAGTTTTGGTTTTGAAAATGTTGGTTGAAAATGAGTGATTGAAAGATGTTTTGAAAATTCCAATGTAAGGAAATTTTGTAATGATTCTCGCATCGTTGAGAATGTATACAAAATGTTTCTTTTGGAAATTGTTTTGAAAGTGTGAGGTGTGAAAATGATTTTAGTTTGTGAGCAAGCAATTACGAGAAATCTACCTACTCAAAAAGTATTTGTTCTCTTCCTCCTCCTTTAGATAGTACTATTTCACCATTGTTTGGTAGAGAGCCATATCATTGGATGTGAGGGACAGGCGTGGGTCATCGTACAGTCATAGAAGGCAATTTTTAAGATGTTTTAGCAATTATCATAAGGGACTAAGGTTATTTACCAAAGGCAGCATTGATGGGTCATTGAGGAACTATGATCTTTTAATCGAGGGTTTTTTTCTAAAACATCTCACGTTCGGGGGACATGACTATTTTATCCGAGGCAACAAGTGTGGGTTACCCTAGAGGTGCATGTGTGAAAGGTGTCTGATTTCAAGTATTTATCTTTGAATTAGGATTTTGCTAAGTTTGATTTTAAATCTTGCCATGCAAACCCTAATTACTAGCAATAATAAGGAAAGCGGTAAATTGTGGAATTTAAATATTCTATGCTATTACAACACTTTGGGAATGGGGTACATATTTGTGAATAGGGGGAAAGCAAGAAAGCCCTAATTACTATTACAAACCATTGAATATGAATTACAACAATAATTATGCACAAAATGAATGAGAAGAAAAAAAATTCTTTTCTTCGGGTTTTTTTAAATAGAAAAAGGTTTAATGTTAACCTAGTTAAACTAGTTAGTTTTAATTACAAGAAAAGTTAATTAATTATTTAATCAAAACCTAATATCTAAGTTAATTGAATTTAATAAGAAAATAAACCTAAGTATAAATAATTTACTTAGAAAATAATTTGAATGCTAATATTAATTTATAAAAATATGTTTTAAAGTATGGAAAATTAGCAAGATCTAGTTCTAAATATTAACAAGAAAATAAAACAAGTGTTTAAAATAAAATAATTATAATTTAATTATTTTAAGAAAATATATATTTGGTATCTTTTTGGTTAAGTAAAATAAATAAATAAATAAAAAATATAAAAAGAAAAAAATAAAGAATATAAAAAGTATTGGGCTAGGATGTTAAACAAGTGAAATGGGGGTTTAAAAATAGCAAAAAGGGCGCTAGGCCCAAACATGTTTTTTTGTTTAGTTAGAAAAAAAAAAGATGGGCCTGAGTATAAGTAAAGGGGGGGGGGGGGGGGGGGAGGGGTGAGGGCTCAGAAATAACTCAGGCCCAAACACAAATATCCAGCAGCTGTTTTGATTACATGTGGCTGATTTTTGAAGGCGTATCATGGTTTTGCTTATATGGAGCATTGGATTTAACCTTGTGATGATCGGATGGAATTAATGTGAGGCTTTACGGTGAGTGCGTGTGGCTTGATGCCCTGAATCTATAAGGAAAATATGAAAAAATACAACATGGTACCACTGGGGCTCAAACCCAGGTCCCTATAAATCAATGCCTTATGCGCGATTCTCCTGCCACTGGGGTGGTTTTTTCATCCGGTCATAATACAACATGCAATGAACTTAAAATAAACTCAGTTCTAAGATTTTGAACTTCATCTTCAACCTTGCGCACGTATCAGAACCAACAACACCATTTTTGAATTTTGTAACTTCCTCATTTCTCAACCATTTTCAAAAATATAAACATGAAAGTTGCTCCATTTTTCAATACGAATTCAACCATATAAATAACTAAAGCTATAGACAAAGATGAACATGAATTTCTGTTGGTACCAAATAAAACCTAATTTTTTCAGAAAGTTCATCTTCAAAATTTGCATCACTCAGGCAACATAAATAAAAACTAAGGGCATGGTTAGCTTCAGGGCTATGATATCTTCATTTTCATTCACAAAGTAAACATTAATGATGCTTGTAGAGAGAGTTCAAAGTTGAGAAAACTTACCTCAAAATTGGAAATAGTGTATGGAGTTTAAGCAACCCTGGAAGTGTGGTGATGATCTGGATAGCTTCTCTGGACTCCTAGGAAGCTAATGCAAGTGTTACTTTGTGCTGAAAGTGCCTGAATCGTGCTGGAGATGTCAATGTGCAGAATTCTGTTTTTGAGTTTGGAAGATGAGGAAGATGATTTTACAGTGCTGAAACAGGAATGAGGGTGAGTTCTAAATGAAGTAAGGAAGCTTTGAGAATGGTTTAGAGGGAAAACGCACGAGTAAATTATGAGGTTGGAGTTTTATGCCAGAAATTGTAACAATGGATATTTTGGTGCGAGTTCTCAGTTTCATGGAATTTCAAGGTATCTAAAGGCTTATAAAATCGTCTTTTAGCTTGCAAATACATCTTCTATTTATAGGCAAGAGGTTTAACATCTTGAAGTAACCAGAATTTTGAGATAACATGTTATGGTTTGGTTGAAAATGAGAAATCAAGTTGAATGAATTTTCATAGTTCCAAGGTTCAAGTACAAGCATGGTCTGAGTTTGTTGGGTGCAGGGAGGTTGCTTTTTCACTTTACAATGTTGTATGATTAGAAGAAACAAGTAAGAGGCTCAATGCATTGACTTATGCATAAAGCTTGCTTTACAAGAATGGAAATGGTATCTTTGTGCCAAAGATGGAAAATTGTCTTGGACAATGGCTAAAACACTTAGATAATGGCTCAATAAATTGTGTAAACATTTAATTATGGAGTGATTTGCAAGTTATAAGGCTTGCAAAGCATGACTATGCATCATAGCTATGAGATTATGTTATGTGTTCTTCATGAAAATGCCTCGTAATTCAAGTTTATCATGCGAACTTCTTCTCTTCGATTCTCCTAGATAAAAATGATATCTTTAAGTTCTTTGACATTTTAGAAATCTTGAAACATTGTCTACAACCTTCATGTTGACCACTTTGGCTAAATCAACTTGGAACTAGGTGAAAATTGGTCAAGAAGTTAGGTAAAAAATCTGCCTAAACTTGTTGAAATTTTCACTAAGTGTTTTATGAAAAATGTCATGACTTGATGAGCCTATATCTTCAAATGTAAGCATTTTTTGGAAATCAACCCTAAGGTAAAAATTTGTAGAATTCATAAACTTTCATGTTGAAAGTTTTCCTTGAATCATCTTGCATCTTGGTGAAAAATTGTCATGAAGTAATGAAAATTTCAAGGTTAAAAACACTTAGAATTTTTCTAAGTATTGAAAACTTTGACTTTTTTGTGGAATTTCTTGAATTTCTTGATTATTGTTGACCAAATTATATATTTTTGAATGTTTTTATGAATTTTGATCTTTGAAATTCAATGTTGATCAAAAAGTCAAAGTTTGACTTTTTGTGTATTAGTTGACTTTTCATCAGTTGATCAAACTTCAACTATCAATCCATTGATCTTGAGAAATGATTTTAGACATGAAATTAGGTCAACATGTTGTGTTTGAATACTTGAGATCATGCTTCAAGTCATTGGGTCATGTACTAGGTCAAAAGTCAATGATCAGTCATTCTTAGTCAAATCCCTAATTTTGACAATTTTGCCCCTTTGATGATTTGAGTGCTTTTCTTGAGGAATTGTGATCAACACTTGATAAATTGACGAATATTACTTAAAAATGTTGATGTTGGACAAAAATCATGAAGTTTGACTTTATATTGACTATAATTGACTTTTTACCCAATACAGTTGATTTTCAGTCATTTGAGCAACTGACTGAGCAAATTTGTGATGCAAGACTTGAAACTTGGTAGGAGCAATCTTGGAGACATATAATGAACCATGAAAGTCACTTGAGGCATCAAAAATCCAATTTTCCTTAAGAAAACAAAAACCCTAACTTGGAGGCTCAGTGCTTATGAGGTGAGCTTGTCTGATTAAACCCTTGAGAATCCCTGAGCATTTGAGATCTTTGGTGAGAAATGTCTTGAGAAAAGAGAGGGAAAATTTCGGGGTACAAAAACTTTGAATAATATGTTCAACGGAAAAAAAAGAAGCTAATGTCGTGTATGGCTCGAAGGGTCGTGCTAGAAGTGATTGCAACCAATCTGTAGAAACTGTGCTAATTTCTAATCCCGCGTCAGTGCAACAACATGAACAAGGCAATCAGTGTAGGTTAGATGTACCCAGAAGAAAATTTACCAAGATAAACATGTTGTTGTCTCAGGAATTGCAACATCTTTTGAAAGCATAGCTGATTACATTGAGAGAGCCTCCTCAAAATCCCAACACCTCCTCCACTCGGTATAATCCTAATGTAAAGTGCGCCTACCTATCCAATAGTCTCAGACATCACACAAATAGATGTTAGGCTTTTGAAGAATAAAATTCAAGATATGATTGACTCCCAAGAAATTGAATTTGATCCTCCCGAGACTCCAAATGTGATTACTGCACCTATGCCTAAGCACGACAAAGGCATTAATGTTATTGACGTTGTTCTGTATGTTTCTGATGTAAGTAACTTGACTACTCCCATCTTGATTATTAAGAAGAATCTGTTGCAAGCCGGTTTATTCCTGGGTTGCATTGAAAGGTGCTATTGTTGTACAGTTCAACCCAATGGCTACAAACTGCTGAAAGAAGGTATTCAGCGTCTGATTGATAATCATATAATTCTAGTTGAGAAATACTCCATCTATGGAGAATTTTTTTAAATATTTGGAGTTTAAAGAGGTACCTTTAATTTCTAGAACTCCTATAAGGATCACTTCCCAAGGACTTGTGAAGATTACGGTTGAACCTATAGTTGCTTCTGTTATCATCACCGCGCCCGAACCAATTCCATATTCCCCTGTCAGGGCTATCCCTTGGATTTATGGAGCTGACATCTACTACGATGGCATCAAACAAGAACCACTTGCTATTGAAAGTGAGAATACTGATGTTACTGATTCCAACATTGACAACATCGCTGGGACCAGTAAAGTTACCAGAAACAGAAGGATTTTCTCTATAGAAATCTATCTGAAGGCTGTTGCTACACCAGTTCGTGTTACTGTTGTCGAGTCAACTACAGAGACTCGAGGTAAAGAACATATGACTGAGTCTGCCTAGACTGGGGCACCTAAAGAAGTTACCTTTGAAGATACCTCCAAGCAAGAGATGGAGGAAGTACTAAAGATCATCCGAAAGAATGACTACAAGATCGTTGAATAGCTGGGGCAGACTCCCTCTAAGATATCTATGTTATCCTTATTGTTATGTTCAGAATCCCATGCTCAGGATTTGGTGAATTTCTTGAAATCCGCTCACGTGCCACAAGAAATTTCTGCTGGTCAATTTTAAAATTATGTTTCTAGCCTGACGACTGATAATGGGCTAGGCTTTTCTGATATTGATTTGACTCCTAAAGAAAGAAACCATAACAAGGCCCTACATGTATCTATTGAGTGCAGGGGAACTACCTTGGCTTATGTGTTGGTTGACACGAGTTCCTCGCTGAATGTTCTACCGAAGGGTGCTCTAGACAGGCTTGACTGTGAAGGGGTTTTGTCGAAACCTAGTGACATTGTGGTGAAAGCCTTTGATGGTTCAAAGAGGATGGTGCACAGAGAGGTGGATCTTCCGATTAAAGTAGGTTCCCAAGTATTAGTCTCTACTTTATATGTGATGGATATACGCCCGGCTTATTCCTGTTTATTTGGACGCGCTTGGATTCATGGGGTATGCACTTTCACTTCCACTTTACATCAAAAGCTGAAATATCCCGTGAAATGAAAGATTGTTACAGTTTGTGGGGAAGAAAAATACATGGTGAGTCACTTAAACTCCTTCAAGTACGTTGATATGGACGGTGAATTCGTCGAGACTTCCTGCCAAACCTTTGAAGCGGTTCCTCAGACAACTCCCGTTACTAAAGTTTCTCCTATTTTTCCTAAAGTTACCAGGATGCCACCAAGAATGGCTTCTCTAAAAGACTCTAGGGTCGTGATAGAAGAAGGTGGTTGCACTATTTAGGTTCAACTTCCCAATATTCGTTACAAGTCCGTCAAATTTGGCTTGGGTTTCACCTCAGAAGCTCAGAAGGCTATTCGTCGTGCTCGTGCTGGGAGACCACTATTCTGCATCAACAACAATGAAGTCAACATGATAGAAGAGGCTCGTAGTGACTATAATCTAGACAGTTAAATTTTTCCTACCACCGACAACGGGCTCAACAATTGGAAGACCGAAGACATTATACAATTCTCCTTTAGTCAGGAGTAAATGCTATTTTCTGTTTTCTTTCTTTCAAGTTTTTGGATATGTAATTTAAATAATAACTTTAAGCCTTGTGCCCTACCCGAGGTAGAACGGTCCATTCATTAGGGTTGTTAACTTTCATCCACATATCTTCATTTAATAAATCATTGAATGTTTGCATTCAAATTTCATGCTCTTTGTATTTCTCTCACTTTATTACTTTCAAAATAGCTATGTATTCTTACACACAAACACACACAACAAATTGCTGATCCACATCCACCCTAGATCCAATTGATAATAATTTGGTTATTTCCAATTATGACTTCGAAAATACGATCTATCAAGTCGAGGACGAAGGTAAGGAAATTTGTGAAATACATGGAGAGCTTGCTAGGCTATTAATGCAAGAGGAAAGAGACATACGACCACATGAAGAGACGGTCGAGGTTGTGAACTTGGGCACTGAAGAGGACAAGAAAGAAATTAAGATAGGTGCCAATCTAGAAGGCAGTGTCAAGAAGAGATTAATTTAGATGTTGCATGATTATGTTAAAATATTTGCTTGGTCGTATGAAGACATGCTGAGGCTTGATAATGACATTGTGGTTCATCGTCTACTAATGAAAAAAGGTTATTCTCCAATAAAGCAGAAAGTTTGTCGGATGCGTCATGAGATGTCTAAAAAGATCAAGGCTGAGGTTATGAAGCAGTTCAACGTAGGTTTCTTGGCCGTTATGTCCTATCTTGAGTGGGTTGCAAATGTGGTGCCAGTATCTAAGAAGGATGGCAAGGTACATATGTGTGTAGACTACAGGTATCTGAATAAGGTAAGCCCCAAAGATGACTTTCTGCTTTCGCATGTTGAAGTTCTGGTTGACAACACCTCTCAACATAAATTATTTTATTTCATGGATGGTTTCTCCGGTTATAATCAAATCAAGATGGCTCCTGAAGACATGGAGAAGACTACTTTTGTCACACAGTGGGACACTTTTTGTTACAAAGTGATGCCTTTCGGTTTAAAGAACGCCGGTGTGACATATCAGTGTTCCATGGTAGCTTTGTTCCATAATATGATCCACCATGAGATACAGGTTTACGTCGATGGCATGATAGCCAGGTCTCAAACTGAATAAGAGCACCTTGATCACTTGCACAAGTTGTTTGAGAGGTTAAGGAAATACAAGTTGAGACTGAGTCCAAACAAGTGCACCTTTGGGGTAAGATCCGGTAAACTCCTAGGTTTCGTCGTCAGTGGTAAAGGTATTGAAGTTGCTCCTGCCAAAGTTAAAGTCATTCAAGAAATTCCAGCTCCTCGTACTGAGAAGGAAGTTAGAGGTTTCTTGGGAAGTTTAAACTACATTTCCAGATTCATTTCCCATTTGACCGCTACTTGTAAACCAATCTTCAAGTTACTGAAGAAAGATCAAGTAGTAAAGTGGAACGACGATTATCAAATATCCTTCGACAAAATAAAAGAATACCTTCAGGAACCTCCAATTCTGATGCCACTGGTTGAAGGAAGACCCCTGATTATGTACCTAACAGTATTAGAGAACTCAATGGGGTGTGTATTGGGCAACATGGCGAGTCTGGTCGAAAAGAGCATGCAATATACTACCTTAGAAAAAAGTTTACTGACTGTGAAACAAGATACTCACTTCTCGATAAAACTTGTCATGCTTTGGCATGGGCTACTCACCGACTAAGACAGTATATGTTGACTCATACTTCTTTGTTGATCTCTAAGATGGATTCAATAAAATACATATTCGAGAAGCCTGATCTCTCAGGAAGAATAGCAAGATGGCAAATGGTCTTGACCGATACGACATTCAGTACACCACTCAGAAAGAAATCAAAGGAAGTGTATTGGCAGATCATTTGGCTCATCACACTGTAGACGACTATCAGTCTATGAATTTTGAGTTCCTGGATGAGAACATTATGCTAATTACTGATCATGAAGAACCTAGACCGTATGAAGGACCCGAGTCAGGATCCCGATGGACTATGTTTTTGATGGAGCTTCTAACACAATCAGCAATGGCATTGGTGCTATAATCGTCTCCCTTAAGGGTTTCCGTACGCCCTTCACCGTTAGATTATGCTTTGATTGTACCAACAACATGGCAGAGTATGAAGCATGCATCATGGGTATCAAGGCAGCTATCGATATGAGAATTAAATTCTTAAATGTATACGAGGACTCAGCCCTAGTAATCAGTCAGATTAAGGGAGAATGGGATACGAAGCATCCAAATCTCATTCCTTATCGAGAGCATGTGCTGACATTAATTTCGTACTTCGAAGAAATCACTTTTGAACATATTCCACAAGAAGGGAATCAATTGGCAGACGCATTGGCTACCATGTCGTCCATGTTCAAAGTCATATGGGATAATGAAGCTCCTCAAATTACTATTGAGAGGCTAGACAAGTCGACAATTGCTACGAAGTGGATACTGATGGAGTACAGGAAAATACTTGGTACCATGAAGTGAAAAGGTACCTCGATACTCAAGACTATCCTAAAGGGGCATCTATCAATGATAAGAAATTCCTACGGAGGTTCTCTGCCAAGTTCTTTATGAGTAACCGAATTTTATACAAGTGCAACTACGATTCAACTTTGCTTTGTTGTGTAGACAAGAAGGAAGACGAGAAGATTATGGAAGATATGCATGAAGGAGTCTTTGGTACTCACTCCAGTGGACATACGATGGCTAAGAAAATTCTGAGAGGAGGTTACTAGTGGTCGACCATGGAAAATGAGTGCCATCATCATTCAAGAATTTGCCACAAATTCCAGATTTATGCTGACAAAATACACGTGCCTCCGATTCCTCTGAATGTCTTGATTGCTCCTTGTCCATTTGCAATGTGGGGCATTTATATGGTTGGAGAGTTTAAGTTTACTGCATCTAATGGGCATCGTTTCATCCTGGTCGCTATTGATTACTTCGCAAAATGGGTTGAAACAGCCTCGTTCGCCTTCGATACCAAGAATGTTGTGGCCTGGTTCATCAAACGTAACCTCATATGTCGGTATGGCATACTTGAAAGGACCATCACAGACAATGGTACAAATCTTAACAATACTATGATCAGGGAACTATGCACACAATTTAAAATTAAGCACCACAATTCTTCTCCATTTCGACCAAAGATGAATGGTGCAGTGGAAGCCGCCAACAAGAATATCAAGAAGATTTTGTAGAAGATGGCAGTGACATAAAAAAATTGGCATGAGATGCTACCATTTTCTCTTCATGGTTATCTCACTTAAGTATGTACATCAACTGGGGAAACCCCGTTCTCTCTAGTCTACAATATGGAGGTTGTCTTACCCGTCGAAGTCCAGATTTCTTCCCTAAGGATTATGAAAGAAACAATTTAGATGAAGACAAGTGGATTCAGACTAGGCTGGACCAAAGAGGCTTGCGACTGTTTGTCATGGTCAGATGTATCAGAAGCGCATGATCAAGGCTTTTAACAAAAAAGCCATACATTAGGTATACCAGGTTGGTGACTTGGTAATAAAGTGCATCATCCTACCACAAGGTGATCCCAGGGGAAAATTGACTCCCGCATATGAAGGGCCATTTGTATTCAAAAGGATATTCTCAGGCAGTGCTATGATACTTACCACCATGGATGGTGAATATTTTCCCCACCCTGTGAATGCGGACATAGTAAAAAATACTACGCATAAAAGAGACTCACTAGGTTGACAAGCCTAAGAAAACATAAGGGAATCCAGGCGAACCAAAAGGGTTCGGGAAAAATTAGGGATATATATATATATATATATATATATATATATATATATATATATATATATATATATATATATATATATATATATATATATATATATATATATATATATATATATATATATATATATATAAATTATACACCCGGCAAGTCAAAAACCTAAAAAGGCAGCTTGGGCAAAAAGGGGTATCACGGTGGGCTGAAAACCCGAAAGGGAGGTCCAAGAAAAAGTTAGGGATTAAAGCGTATGACTATGCCCCGTTCGATCACCTATCTACTTACAACCATCACAATTACCAACATCAAAGTTCAAATGGTACAAATCAATTTAATCAACTTTTTCTGACAGCAAGGGATGAGATGCTTGAAGACATATGGGCAATAACAAAGTTGAAACTCGACGAGATCATTTTCACATAGCTGTTTTTCTTTATTGTACTCTTTCCCTATTATGTCAATTTCATCTTACTAGGATTTCCGTCTCTTTGTATAAAACTGTCTGTTTATAGGCAAACTTTCCAAACCAATACAATCAATTTCAAATTCAAAACTATTTTTACTTTCTCTGTTTTTCTATAAAAACGGCCAATGATTACTTTGAATGAACATATGCATTTGAATATGATTGTTGTTCACAAATATATGCATGAAAATAGGATTAGCGTTCATCAAAGACTCTAGGAATTGGGATAATGTTTAAGTCATTTATAAATCTCCACAGAGCAGTCTTCATGAAACTATCTCAATAGAGCTATCTTTGCAAGCTCACCCCCAACAGAGATATATTCCTCAACAAGGTTAGTATGCCCTCAGGCAGAAATTGGGGCATCCCCCAACATTTCACCTCCATATTCCTAATGGATAGCTTGACCTGATCATCATCCCTAATAGGTCCCCTGGCGGATAAGGAAGTTTAATCATTACACCCAGCATGCAGTGGAGACTTCCTCAGCACAACTTATAAAATTCCAATACCCATCAGAGTTTATTTCCTCGACACAGTTTACAGGAATTTAATTCCCCAGAAGAGCTTATTACTCCAATGCCATAAATCCCTAACAAAGTTCTCTTCTCTAGAAGGGTTTAATCAAAGTTGCTATCCCCATAAGAGTTGCTACAGTATCTGAAACTTGGACAGATAACACACCAAAGGAATATCCATATTTTTTATCCCTAGTCAGGGTACATTTCTTCAACAAAGAGAATGAAGAACAACCGACTCTCCTTGGATGTCTCTATCCTCAAGCAGAATTTGAAGATCCCCAACAGAGTATCCTCAAACAGAAAGCGGGAATCTCTAGCAAATTATTACAAGCAAAAATTGAAGAATTATTATCTTCATCCCCAGCAACAGTGAGGGATTTATTTTCCCCCGCCATAGTTATTACAAGGAGCTACCAATACGCTTAAATAACATATTACGTCGATACATCATGTCATAATACATTATAACATATGCATACTGAAACACATATAACATTCTCATTGATCTTGAGAGCATCTTTGATGTATTACATGCATCACGACATTACATAAAGCTAATTTTGTCTTTTCAGGTAAATTTTGTAAACAGACAAATATCATCAGCAATTTTTAAACAGGTCAAAGATTAATTCTTGAAACCGGATGGGGAAACTATCTATATGACCAGGCGGTATAAATTCCAGAAACAAGACGAGTTTACCAACGAAAAACTGGTCGCATATTAATTCCCGAAACAGGACGGAGAAACTATATATATGACCAGGCGGTATGAATTCCCGAAACAAGACGAGTTTAACAACAAAAAACAGGCCGTAGATTAATTCCTGAAACAGGACGGGGCAACTATCTATATGACCAGGCGGTAAGAATTCCCAAAACAGGACGAGTTTACAAACAAAAAACAGATTATAGATTAATTCCCAAAACAGGACGGGGCAATTATCTACATGACCAAATGATTTCCTTCAGAGACTGAATTCTGACAAGCATTCCCCCTTAGAAATTGAATTCTCACGAGAATTGTCCTTCAGGGCCTCCGTTCTAAAATAGCATTCCCCTAGAGACTGAATTCTGGCAAGCATTTTCCTTCTAAAAAACATTCTTCATATACAGTCAGGTGTAGGCTCATTTTAATAGTCTTATCAACAGTAACTTTAGATGGAATTTGTAATCCCATCTCCAACAACACTCTATCACCTCTCCAAATGGAATCTTTAAGCCCATTCAAGCAATACTATCAACCAATAACATTACTCTGTGCACCGGCGAGTGCAAATTTCTGGGCACTTAAGTGTTCAATCCTCTTCCACCTTCAGATCACGAATGGCGGACATGCCAATCTAACTCTTCAGGTTTAAGAATATTGAATAGGGGCAGCTGTTGTACCCCAAAATTTTCCTTCCCATTTTGGAAGACAATTGATTAAAGACACCTCCTCTTGCTCATGAAGGTCTCAAGTACTCAAGGCTACTCAAGGGTTGACCAGTCAAACCCTCTTCCTAAGCAGATGACCTACAACTAGGGTTTTGGTTTTCTCAAAGAAAATTGAGTTCCTAATGCCTCAAGTTAGTTTCATGGTTCCTCATATGCTTCAAGTCATCCTCATGACAAGTTTCAAGCCTTTGCATCACAAGTTTGCTCAATCAATTGCTCATATGATTGAAAGTCAACTATATTGGACAAAAAGTTAATTATGGTCAACGTACAGTCAAACTTCAAGATTTTTGGTCAACTTCAACATTTTAAAGTCATATTCATCATTTGATCAAGGGTTTATCAAGATTCATCAAGAAGACTCTCAATTCATCAAAAGTCAAAAGTTACCAAATTAGGGTTTTCTTAAGGAGAAGTCAACTAAACTTTGACCAAGCATAAATTTCACATGCTTCATCATACTTTTATAAACCAAAGCTCATTTTGAAGTAAATTCAATTTTCTACATCTTTGTAACTCTAAGCTCAAGTCCAAAAAATGTTTCATTTGAGAGATATGGGCCAAAACAATATAGGTCATTTCAAAAGTCAACAAAAAGACACTTTTTGTCAAGGCAATCTACATCAAGATAAAGTCTTCAACTTAAAGAATGATCAATATAAAGATTGTAGGGGACATGTCGAGCTTTCCAAAAAGTCAAAGATCACCTTCAAATGGTTAAATTTGAGAGAGTTATGATTGGTGCAAGTTGAGAAAAATTTTAGAAATGCATGAAGTTCACTGTTGTACCCCAAAATTTTCCCTCTCATTTCTCAAGTAATCTCATAAGATTTCCATTCATTCAAGACTGCACAAAGTTTGATCAGCTCAAGACACCTCCTCTAGCACTGATGACTGAAAATTAGGGTTTGAGATTGCACAAGGACAAATGGACTTTTAATGCCCCATATGACTTTCATGGATTATTTTGGACCCTCAAGATTGCTCATGTCAAGTTTCAAGTCTTGGATCACATTTTTGCTCAGTCAATTGATCAGTTGACCTAAAATCAATTGTATTGGGAGAAAAGTCAATTGTGGTCAACTTACAGTCAAACTTCATAATTTTTGATCCATATTGTTGTACCCCAAAATTTTCCCTCTCACTTATCAAGAATTTTCTCACAAGATCTCCTTGGGTTCAAGACTGCACTAGGGTTTGATCAGCTCAAGACACCTCCTCATGCACTAATGACCAAAATTAGGGTTTGAGTTTGTACAAGGATTTTTGGACTATCAATGCTTCATATGACTTTAAAGGATCATTATGGACCCCCAATATTACTCATGTCAAGTTTCAAGCCTTGGATCACACTTTTGATCAGTCAATTGAACAGTTGACTTAAAAATCAGTTGTATTGGGGAAAAAGTCAACTATGACCAATTTACAGTCAAACTTCATAATTTTTTATCCAAAACAACATTTTAAACTCATATGTATCATTTGATAAAGTGTGGACCATAATTCCTCAAGAAATTTGATCAAATCATCAAAAGGGCAAAATGGTCAAAATTAGGGTTTTGACTGAGAAAAGGCAATTTCTGGTTTTTGACCTAGAAAATGATCAATTGGGTTAAGGCATGATCTCAAGAGTCCAATTTCATAATTTTTACCTAATGACATGATTCAAAACATTGCAAGTCCATTGGATTGACAGGTGAATTTTGTAGTCAACTGATCAAAAGTCAATTGTATACTAAAAAGTCAAACTTTGACTTTTTGGTCAAAATCAAATGCCAAAGATCATAATTCATCAAAAAATGTCAAAATATGAAACTTGTTCATCAAGAAATCAAGAATTCGAGATTTTATTTTGAAAAGATGAAATTTCATAACTTATAAATTTTTCTAAAGTATAGAAAATTTCTTTTTTTCCCCACAACTTTGAGCCAAATTTTCACCATGATGCAAGATGATTCAAAGGAAACTTCCAACATGAAAGTTGTAGATCTACATGACATCTACAACTTTTCTTCACACAGTTTCTCCTAAAAATGCTTGTATCTCAAGTTATAATTTTGTGAATACCTGCTCATGAACTAAAAATGACAGTGAAATTTTGCCCTAGTTAGGCAAAATTTTGACCTAACTTCATGGAAAATTTTCACATAGTTACAAGGGGAATATTAAAAAACAATTAAAATATGAGTTATAGAGCACATTGAAAGATTTCAAAAATGTCAAATAACTCCTTGAGATCATTCTTGAGTAGGGAGAATCGAAGAGATGAAGTTGGTGTTTTGTCACTTGAATTATAGGTCATTTTCATGATGAACAGAAATGCAAATCAATGTTAGGCTGCATAATCTTTGCTTTTCAGGCCTCAAACTTTTTTGTCACTCCATAATCAATGGATTACACAAACTTTTGAGCTATAATATAAGTGATTTAAGCTTTATCCAATTCACATTGCCATTTTGGGAAGAAAGCTAACAATATCATTCTTGTAAAGCAAGCTTTTTGCATAAAGTCCACTCTTGAGCCTCTAACTTGTTCCCTTTGATCACACTTCACCTACAAAGTCAAAAGCAAGTATGTTTAAAGCTTAACCACTCTATCTTTGCAAGTACCCAAGCATTGAAACTTGTTTTCTCAAAAAATCACACGTTTGGCTTAAGGATGCAAATTCAAATTCTCAGTTGTTACAAGCCTCAAAACCTCTTGCTTATAAGTATACACACTATTTTCAAGTTGACACATGAGCAAGAAGCCCCTGAAACTCACTCAAACTCCCTCTGGCTAGAAATTTTCCCAAAACACCATTGTTGTGCAAGTTACGACTTTACATACCAAACTCACATTCCCCTCGTGCGTTTCTTGGCCTTTTAGTTCCTAAAGCCTCCTTGCATCAAGAGTAACTCATCCTTGTACCTGTTTCATTTCTGTAACACTATTGTCCCTATCTTCCATAACCAGAAATAAAGCATCACAGTTGGACTTCTCCAGGCCATTCCAGCCATCCTCAGCTCAAGCTAGCCATTGCATTAGCTTCCTAGAGGTCCAAGGGAGCTAACCTGATCATCATCACTGACTGAAACAAGCTCATTTGCATTTCACGATTTCCAGTTTTGAGGTTTTTTTTGAACTTCTATCTCATTACTTAGGCATTGTTAGGCTTGTATTTGTGAAGATAAAATGTAGACCTCATTGCCACGAAGCTGTACATATCCATAGTTTGCATTTACATGGCCTGAGCTTAGAGAATTTTAGAGTTGAAGTTTCTGAAAATTTTAGGGTTTAAATTAGGGCCAGAGAAATTCTCATTTATCTTTGACTTTCAACCTTAGTTATTTACATGGTTAGATTCGTGAGGAAGAATGCAACAA
This sequence comes from Vicia faba, assembly GCA_948472305.1. Taxonomy (NCBI): domain Eukaryota; kingdom Viridiplantae; phylum Streptophyta; class Magnoliopsida; order Fabales; family Fabaceae; genus Vicia; species Vicia faba. Next base: position 161,325,409 of record OX451738.1, read on the forward strand.
CTTTCATTTTGTCACTTTCCATTTTTGTTGAGAAATGAAGAAGTTACAGGTACACCGGCTGGAGGTTGAAGATGAAGTCATCAGGACTTGATTTGCATTATATATTTATGGTTTTGTCTATATAAACAGATGTATAGCCACCCCAGTGGTAAAGCGCACGCCTGTTCACCCTATGGTCCAGGGTTCAAGCCCCAACGTGACCATTTTGCTTTTTTTCCATATTTTTTGACTTTTTTTTTTGCTTGCAGGCGCTGGGCCTAGCACTCTTTTATTTTGCTAGCATACCCCCTGTTTACTTGTGACACCACCTTGGCCCATTTTATTTTATTTATTTATTTATTTCTTTTTTCTTTTAAATATATTTTCTAAAATACTAAAAAAATCATAAAATGTATAAAAAATAATAGATTTATATTTTGACATAATTTAAATATTTTTCCACATAAAAAAATATTTTTATTCATTATATTTTATTTACTTTTTACTAATTTCCTTGTGAATTAAATTAAAGCTAGATTATTATTTATCTAAATATATATTTTTTAATATAAAAAGACCAAAAATATTTCATAATACCACATACTATTTTCAAGACAAAAATGTAAAAATACTTTTATTTCTTTAAACTTATTTTCCTTTAATCAACTAAAAATAGATTTAGGGTTTCATATAAAAAATCTTTTCTTAATTAATTTCTTTTCTTAATTAACTTAAGTTAATTTAATTTAATTACTTTTTCTCTAATTAGGTCTAGGTTAAAACCTCCTTCATCCAAAAATCCAAACACAAAAAAATCCCTTCTTTCAATTTGCATTTGTACATCTATATATTCCTTCAATTATTTGTACAATATTCATTTTGGTTGTAATAGATTAATTAGTTTTATATTATTGCAATCCCCATTCATAAACTGTATACCCCTCCCACAAATGTTGTAATAGCGTAGTAACTTTAAATTTCGCAATTTGTCGCTTTTACATAACATGCTAGTAATTAGGGTTTGTATGGGAAGATAAAAACAATCAAATAGAAAACCCTAATCCAAGACAAAAATAAGCATGAAAATGACACACTTGCACACAAGCACCCCTAGGGTTATTCCACTTGGTTGCCTTATACAAAATGGCCATATTACGCATGTAAGGTATCTTAGCAAAAAACAAACAAATACAAGATCATAGTCCCTCGATGACGCTATTCAAAATCGCCTTACAAAATGATCTTAGTCCCTCAAAAGGAATGCTAAGATACCTTACAACATTGCTTATCATGGCTATACGATGACCCACGCCCGTCCTGTTTACATCCAAAGATAGGGTTTCTTACCAAATCGATGGTAAGATAACAATGTCAAAGGAAGAGAAAATGAACAAGAAAGACATTTGAGTAGGTAGATTGCTCCCAATTACTTGCTCCATTTCAAAAACAAATATCCTTGCTATTTTCAAAACAATCACATACACTTTCAAAACATCTTACAAAACATGAAGACATTTTCAAAAAGATCAACATCTTTATATACATTCTTATGAACGAGAATCATTACAAAGATTGCCTAAACAAAGGCCTCTTTACAAAATACTTTCAAAAAAACATACAAAGCACAATTTCAAACAAAAGCAAGTGATCTAGCAAGTAACTAAGAGCCCATGGGAAACCATGGATGAAAAGGGTTCTAATACCTTCCCTTTTCACAATCTACCCCCCGAACTCAAGAAACAATCTCAAAGGTCTTTCCTGTGCTTTTTCACCTTTCCTTTTTGGATAAAAGAAAAGTCAGTGGCAACTCTTGCTAACTGCAACATTTGCGATAAAACGCAAAACCTTCAAGTCAGTTCTCCCACCGTATCACAAATATCAACATCATGAATTCATATATGTCATTTTATCAAGTTTGGATCACAATTCCTAAAGAAATTTGATCAGATCATCAAAATGGCAAAATGGTCAAAATTAGGGTTTTAACTGAGAAGGTGCAATTTTTGATTTTTGACCTAGCAAATGACTTATTGGTTTGAGACATGTTCTAAAGGATTCAAATACTTCATTTTGACCTAATGACATGGCTCAAAATATTCCTTAAGATCAATTTATTGAAAAATGAATTTTAGTCAACTGATGAAAAGTCAATTGTACACAGAAAAGTCAAACTTGGACTTTTTGGTCAAAATCAAGTTTCAAAGATTACAATTCATCAAGACATGTAAAAATATGAAACTTGTTCATCAATAAATAAAAAAGTAAATATTTCATTTTGAAAGGTCAAAATTTCAAAACTTAGAATTTTTTTCTAAGTGTTGGAAATTAACATTTTTTTCACAACTTTGAGCCAAGTTTTCACCATGATGCAAGATGATTCAAAAGAAACTTACAAATGAAAGTTGTAGATATCAATAATATCTAAAACATTGTAGAGAATAACTTTTTCTAGAAATGCTTGGATTTCAAGTTATGATTTTGAGAAGACATGTTCATGAAATTTGAAAACTTAGTGAAATTTTGCCCTAGTTTAGGCAGGCTTTTGACCTAACTTCATGGAAATTTTTCACATAGTTCCAAGACGAATCTTCAAAAGTGTCCAACAAAGAGGTTGTAGAGGATGTTACAAGCTTTCCAAAATTTCAAAGAACTAATTGAGATCATATTTGATCAAGGAGAATCGAAGGCAAGAAGTTAGGGTTTCAAACTTGATTTACAAGGTATATTTTGTGATGAACATAAACCAAATCCATAGCCATGCTGCATAATCTTCACTTTGCAGACCTCAAACTTGTTTTTCACTCCATAATTAATTGTTTACACAACTCTTTAATCCCTTATCCACTTGGTTTAAACTTTGTCCAAAATGATTTTCCATTTATGGCACAAAGTTGCCATTTCCATTTTGATAAGGCATCACTTTTGCAATTGTCAACTTCTTGAGCCTTGCACTTGTTCTTTCTGCACACACAACCCCTATAAACCAAAAGAAATATGTCTAAAGCCTCTATCAACTTAGACCAAGCTTGTACAACACTTTGAGATTTGTCTTCTTACTTTTCTTCAAAAGCAAGCTATAGAGCCAAAAGGCTAAAATTCAGAAATCTTGAGTGCATTTGATCTCCAACCTTTTCCATACATATACACAAGTCTATTGCAAGCCAAGACACAAATACACAAGCCCTTAAACTCTCCCAAACTCAGAACTGCATAACAAACCACCATTGTTTCACATTCTGACCAAAAACTCCAAACTCAGAGTCCACTCGTGCGTTTCTTGGCTTTTCACTTCCTAAAGCTTCTATACATCAAATATAACCTATCTTTGTCCCTGTTTCATAACTAATTCCATTTCCATCATCCTCCATCACCAAAAACAGAGCACTGCAAGTTTACTTCTCCAGGCCATTCAAGCCATCCATTGCTCAGATAATCATTGCATTAGCTTCCTGGGAACTTGAGGAAGCTAACCTGATCATTGTAGCACCCTGAATCAAGCTCATTTACATTTCATGATTTCCAGTTTTGAGGTACCATTTCTGAACTTCTATCTTTTCATTTAGGCATTGTTAGACTTGCATTTGTGAAGATAAAATGTAGATATCATTGCCCTGAAACTGTACATGTCCATAGATTTCATTTATATTGCTTTAGTGAGAATTTTAAGTTTGAACTTTCTAGAAAATTTAGGTCAGAATTTGGTACCATTCAAAACTCATGCTCATCTTTGATTTATAGTTTTAATAATTTACATTTCTAGAATCGTTGTGAAATTTGGAACAAGTTTGATGTTTACATTTTAGCAAATGGATGAGAAATGAGAAAGTTACAGGATCCACGGCTGGAGGTTGAAGATGAAGTCATTTTAAGGACTGGGTTTATGTTATGTATTATTTGTTTTTTTTATGTTATAGGATGTACAACCACCCCAGTGGCAAAGGTAGCGCGCGTGTATGTTAGAGGTCATGGGTTCAAGACCGAGCACTACCTTTTGTTTTGTTTTTCCAGCATTTTCTCTCCTTTTTGTTCCAACAAGCAGCGCCTGGGCCTCCATCAATGGGCCATCCTTTTTTTTTCTTCTCCTAACCCCTGCCTTACTTTTACACACCTGACACAATTATCAAATTTTTTTATCATTTCATTTCCTTTTTTTATTTTATTTTGTTTCATTTTTCTTTATTATATTTTTATTATTATTATTATTATTATTATTATTATTATTATTATTATTATTATTTTCATTATTAAAAATCCAAAAAATATTTTTATTTATTATTTTCACATTTATTTATTTTATTTTCTTATAAAACAAAAATACAAAAATATTTTCTTAACAAATTAATTTCTTTTTCTTAAATAATTAATATTTAGATTTAGGTTTAATTATTTTTTTTCTTTTCTTAATTAAAATTAACTTAGAACTTAGGTTTCTTTTAATTAATTAATTTTAATATTTTATTTTATTAAACTTAAAACCTTTTCATAAAAACCCTAAAAATTGTTTCAAACATAATTTATTTCTTAATTAGTTTAAGTTTAAATTTGTCTAATTTTAATTAATTATTGTTCTTAATTAGGTCAAAGTTAAAACCTCTTTTCTCAAAAAAACTCTTAACAAAAATAATTTCTTTTCCATTAATTTTCTTGTACATTTATTCAATTACTTGTACATTACTCAATATGGTTGTAATAGATAATTAGGTTTAATTTTCTTACAAATCCCCATTTGTAAATTTGTATACCCCCTCCCCTAATGATGTAATAGCATAGTAATTTTTTACTTTCCGCAATTTACCGCTTTATATAAATGTTAGTAATTAGGGTTTGTATGGCAAGATTAAAATCAACAAGTAGCAAACCCTAATCCAAGATAAAGTAATGCATGTAAATCAAACACACTTGCACACTTGCACCCTTAGGGTAATTCCACTTGTTTCCTTACAAAAATGGCCATGTTATGCATGTGGGATATCTTAGCAAAAACAATCAAAAAATAAAAGATCATAGTCCCTCGATGACGCTACAAATGTTGCCTTTCAAAATGATCTTAGTCCCTCAAAAGAAATGCTAAGATATCTCACAACATTGCTATCATGACTATACGATGACTCATGCCTGTCCCTTTACATCCAAAGATAAGGCTTCTTACCAAATCAATGGTAAGATAACAATATAAAAGGAAGGAAGAAATGAACAAAGACTTTTGAGTAGGTAGATTGTTCCTAGTTTCTTGCTCACTTTCAAAACAAACATCCTTGCTTATTTTTAAAACAAACACCAAGACTTTCAAAACACTTTCCAAACATGAAATATTTTCAAAAAGTCCAACACTTTGTATACATTCTTACGAACGAGAATTATTACAAAGTTTTCCTAAACGAAGGCGCCTTTTCAAAATACTTTCAAAAACCACACAAAGCAGATTTTCAAACAAAAGCAAGTGATCTAGCAAGAAACTAAGAGCCCATAGATAACTATCTCAAGAAATAATCTCAAAGGTATTTCCTGTTCTTTTCATCCTTTCCTTTTGGATAAAAGAAAAGTCGGTGGTGACTCTTGCTAACCGCAACATTTGCGATCAAATGCAAAACATCCCAAGTCAGTTCTCCCACCGTATCATAGAATTGGCGACTCTGCTGGGGAATAACTTAAAAGTAGGGTTACCTTAGGGCTAGATCACCTTTATTTGCTTTCATTGTTTGATTTGTTTGCTTTAAACTTTGGTTCCTTGTTTGGGCTTGTTTTAAATCCTCTACCCAGATTTGTGATACCTTATAGGTAATTAGCAATACATTGTGGAAACTATGCGGGGTATACCGATATGGTCCAAGCAATGGCTACGTTAGTGTGACACATTTGTGGGTACCGGTAACCCTTGAGTAGTCAAGGAGAATACGGGCCGGTGTGTGGTGTCATGAAGCACTAACTGACTTTAGAATCTTTACTTGACCAACTTGGCCATTAGGACGTAGTGAGATAACCGGCTTTGGTGCAGTCCGAAGTTGGTTGATACTCGATACTACACTCATTGAGGTTTGACTTCTCTGGATATTTCGGTCGCCGTGAAAGAGGCTTGCACTGAAACAATGCCCGATAAGACAAATCAATGATCTTGAGATCCCTTAAAACCCGATTACTATTTCTAGGACAGGTTTAAGCCAACTAAACTTCAAGAGGGTACTTACCTATAAGACTCCATGAAAGCCTAAACCTAAGGACTTGTTTTCCTTGTTTGTATATACTTACTTGTACATAACATCATAAACATCATAACATCATACTCATTCTCACTAACCATTTCAAGGATTTTTGGGATTTATTTTTGTTCTATTTTGTAGGACATGGCTTCTAACCGCATGAATACTATCCAAGTCAATCTCGTAAGAAATCCTCCTCAATTCAAAGAGTTAGCATCAAGGGTCCCTGAGAGTTCTTCATTCACCAAAAGACATGGTCGCCTCCTAAATTTGGTTACTTCTAACATTGGTGAAGATATGATGAAGTTGCTTTTCCAGTTCTTCGATCCTCTACACCATTGCTTCACTTTTCTCGATTATTAACTTGTGCATACTCTATAAGAATTCTCATAACTCTTGAGGATTCCTATTCTCAATCAACTACCTTTCAACGGTACGAAAAGAGATCCAAAACCTGAAGAGATTACCCAAGCACTAAACTTGAAACAACCTGATATCATAACTAATTGGGAAACAAGGAGTGGTGTCAAAGGTTTCTTAGCCAAGTTCTTGTTCGAGAAAGCTCAAGATTGTTGGAACTCTTTGGACTTACAAGCTTTTTAAGAAATCTTTTCGCTTATCATCTATGGGATGGTTTTGTTTCCAAACCCTGACCAACTCAAATATGTAAATCTTGTCAAAATCTTCATGTCTCGTAATCTGGTGCCTACTTTGTTGGGAGATATCCTACATTCTTTTCACTCTCGCACTATGAGGAAGAGAGGGATCCTAATGTGTTGCACTCCTCTCTTGGCAAGTTGGTTTATTTCACATATTCCCCGGTCCGCGTTGAAGAACAAGCAAGGTTTGAGGTGGTCCCATAGGCTGATGATGCTCAGACATTCAGATATTCATTGGTGTTCTTGATCCTTGGAGAATGTTACTATCGTCGACCGTTATGGGGAATTCCCTAATGTACCTTTGCTTGGCGTTAGGGGAGGTATCACTTACAACCCTTGCTTATCCTTACGACAGTTTGGTTATGTCCGAAGGGATGGTCCACATGATATGCTCATCCAAGGAGTGGTATTCTACAACGAGAGCGACGATCAAGGTTACTGTCAGAGGTTTATACGAGCCTGGAGGATGGTAAGCAAAGTGGATAGCAAGACGCTAGGACACAAGAATTCCATTCCCCTCGAGCCTTACCTTAAGTGGGTACCAACTCGTTCTCAGAAACTTGTTATGCCTTATCCATCCATCTTACCAGTTATCATGGAAATTATGGTTGAAGGAGATGTCCCGTATACTGTCCTCCATCTCGACATGCCTACTTATCTTGAAGACTTGCAAAAAGGTTGGATTCAGCTAAAGGAAGAACGAGATAATTTCGAAGCTCAATTCTATGCTAGTGAGAAGAGGGTCTTGGGGCTTACAAAGCAGCTACAAGAAGAGTAAAGCGTGAACACCTACCTAGCACCGAAGAGGATGCGTTCAGTCCTTTTATCTTAGAGATTTATTTTGTAAGCCCAAGAGGCATGTTGTAATCATTTTGAACTAATTAATAAACATTGATGTTTGTTCATTCTTTTGTCTATACAAATTTAAATGTCATAAATACTTGAAATCATTTGCATATACATCTTCCATGCATCATAACATGACAGGTTTTCAAACAATAGGTTTCCTTATCTTTCTGTTATTTATTTCAGCAAGATGGATCTAGAGAAAACTGTGAAGGACCTTCAGGCACAAAACTCTCAATTCCAAGAGACTTTACTAGCCCTAGCCAAGGGGCAACAAGATATGATGACATTGCTGGAAGCCAAGAAGAAACCCAAGAGAAAAGCTTTGGTCAACATGGGCAGAAGGTTCACAGAGTCGGTCCGTCAGATCCCGGTAGTGGAAGACTCATCCGAGGAAGATGAGAATCAGATTGGAGAAGCTAGAAGTACCCAAGCTGGGTGCATCAATGATCAAGCGTCTGATGAGGATGATTATTTTGACGAGCAGTACCCTCCCACCGATGTCAAGTATAAGCAGTTAGAAGATAGATTGAAGGCCGTCGAGATCCAAGTCGTCCCCGGTTTAGATTTTTATGATTTGGGTTTGATCTCTGGGATTGTTATTCCCCACAAATTCAAAATACCAGTCTTTGCAAAGTACGATGGAGTTTCCTATCCAAAACTCCACTTGAAATCTTATGTGCGCAAGATACAGCCGCACACCGCTGATAAGAAGCTCTAGGTTCACTTTTTTCAAGAAAGCTTGGTCGGGACACAACTAGAATGGTTTTATCAGTTAGATGATTCTCATATCAATACATGGGAGTACTTAGCCACTGCTTTCTACCACCAATACCAGTATAATTCCGACTTGGCGTCGATGAGAGTTCATTACAAGATATGACGATTGGGAAGAATGAAGGATTCAAAGAATACGCACAAAAATGGAGAGCCCTCGCCAGTAGGGTTCAACCACCCTTGACTGATAGGGATCACATTGACATGTTTATGGTAACTTTATCTTGTCCATTCTTTAACTTTTTGTTGCCTGTTCTTCTTCCGGTTTCACCGAGCTGATCTTAACCGGTGAAAGAGTTGAAAGCGTAATCAAAAGCGGGAAGATTCCCATGGCATCTGCCTCCACTTCCAATCATGTAAAGAAATCTTTTGTCACAAAGAAAGAAATCAATGTTGTGCATGGGGAAAGGGCCCATACCAAGAAGGATGAACGCCAGTCTGTTAATGTTGTCCGAATCTCCAATCCAACTCCTGCTCAAAGACCATCTTCTAATCATCAATAGTTTGAAACTCCGAGAAGACAATTTACGAGGATAGGCATGTCACTATACCAAGCCTTACAACACTCGCTGAAGGCTAATTTGGTGAGATTGTATGATCCTCCTGCCAATCCAGATACCTCTTCACCAAAGTATAATCCAAACGCTAAATGTGCTTACCACTCAAGTAGCCCCAGGCATGAGACTGACCAATGCTGGGCCCTGAAGAATAAAATTCAGGACTTGATTAATAACAAGACTATTGAATTTGATCCTCCACCAACTCTGAATGTAATCACCACGCCTATGCCAAATCATGGCAAGGGTGTCAATGAAGTCAACATTGTGGTTGATTATGATGATAAAGCTGCATTTGAAGATTGGATGTATCCTACTACAACGGAGCTCAAGAATTGGCATGCAAAAGACTTCGTGCCCATCTCCTTCATTGCGGAGTAATCTACTTGTTTATTGCTTTTTATTAATTCAAGAACATTTTGTCTGTAATATTAGACAATGAATTTTAAGCCATGTGCCTGGCCCGAGGCACTATGGTCCATTTGTCAAGGGTTTTATTTATGTTCATCTTATCATATGATCATTCAATACAAATCATTGGACTCTTTTTCATTCAAATATTTCTGCTCATTTGTTTTTCTTTTCTTCAAATACATTTTTCAAAATAGCCATGTATCTTACATGCACACACACACTCTTGCAGGTCCTCATCCACTCTGGATCTTATTGCCAATGACTCTACTATTGCCGACTATGACTTTGAATGTCCAATTAACCAAGACAAAGACGAAGGCAAGGAAGATTATGAAGTACTGGGAGAACTAGCCAGACTTCTATTACAAGAGGAAAAAACTATTCATTCGCACGAAGAGTCAGTTGAAGTCATCAATCTGGGTACCAAGACAGACAAGAAAGAAGTCAAGATCGATGCTAACCTGGAAAGCAGTGTCAAGAGCAGATTGGTTGAGATGTTGCATGATTATGTGGAAGTGTTTGCTTGTTCGTATGAAGATATGCCAGGGTTGGATACCGACATCATAGTTTATCGTATACCGACAAAAGAAGATTGTCCTCTTGTCAAACAAAAAGTCTGTCGCATGAGGCCTGACATGTCTGAAAAGATAAAAGCTGAAGTGATGAAATAATTTGACGTAGGGTTCCTAGATGTGACATCTTATCCCCAATGGGCTGCAAATGTGGTTCTAGTGCCAAAGAAAGACGGAAAATTTCGCATGTGCATAGATTATAGGGATCAGAATAGGGCAAGCCCCAAGGATGATTTCCCTCTACCTCATATTGACATCTTGGTCGATAACATTACTCAGCATAAAGTATTCTCTTTCATGGATGGTTTCTCCGACTATAATCAAATTAGGATGGCTCCCGAAGACATGGAGAAGACAACTTTCGTTATGCAATCGGGCACCTTCTGTTACAAGGTCATGCCGTTCAGATTGAAGAATGCAGGGGCAACGTATCAAAGAGCTATGGTAGCTTTGTTTCATGATATGATCCATCATGAAATAGAGGTATATATGGATGATATGATTTCCAGATCACAAAATGAAGAGGAACATCTCGATCACCTGTACAAACTATTCGAAAGGTTGAAAAGTACAAGTTGAGGTTGAACCCTAACAAGTGCACATTTGGAGTACGATCTGGAAAGCTTCTAGGTTTTGTTGTCAGCAATAAAGGAATTGAAGTTGATCATGCTAAGGTAAAGACCATCCAAGAAATGCCAGCCCCCATTCTGAAAAGGAAGTTAGAGGATTCTTGGGTCGTCTCAACTATATCTCCCGCTTCATATCTCACTTGACTGCTACTTGTGAGCCAATCTTTAAACTCTTGAAGAAAGATCAAGTAGTCAGATGGAATGATGAATGCCAAGCTGCCTTTGACAAAATCAAAGAATATCTGCAAGAACCTCCTATTCTCATGCCTCCAGTTGAAGGAAGACCCTTAATCATGTATTTGACAGTGCTAGAGATCTCTATGGGGTGTGTTTTGGGCCAACATGACGGGTCTGGCTGAAAAGAACATGCTATTTACTACCTGAGCAAAAAGTTTACCGACTGCGAAACCAGATATTCATTGCTCGAGAAAAATTTCTGCGCTCTGGCATGGGCTGCTCGCCGGCTAAGACAGTATTTCTTGACTCATACCACTCAGTTGATTTCTAAGATGGATCCAATCAAGTACATATTCGAGAAAGCTGCTCTTTCCAGACGGGTAGCTAGGTGGCAAATGATCTTGACTGAGTAGGAAATTCAATATACAACACAAAAGGCCATCAAAGTAAGTGTACTAGTAGATCATTTGGCCCATCAAGCTGTTGAAGATCATCAGTCTATGAACTTTGACTTCCCGAATGAGAACATCATGCTGGTGACCGACTGCACGAAACTTGGACCATATGACGGACCTGAACAAGAATCCTGATGGACTATGGTCTTAGATGGGGCTTCCAACACCTTGGGTAACGGAATTGGTGTTGTGATCATCTCCCCTGAAGGTTGCCACTCCTTTCACTTCCAGAATATGCTTTGATTGCACGAACAACATGGCTGAGTACAAAGCGTGTATTTTGGGTCTGAAAGCTGTCATTGATTTGAGGATCAAGCATTTAAATGTGTTTAGAGATTCCGCTTTAGTGATTATCCAAGTAAAAGGAGATTGGGACACTAAACACCTTAATCTCATACCTTACAAGGAATTTGTGCTATCCCTGATTCCCTACTTCGAAGAAATCACCTTTGAGCACTTCCCTAGGGAAGAAAATCAGTTGGCTGACGCTTTGGCCACCATGTCTTCAATGTTCGAGGTCAGATGGGACAATGAAGCTCCTATGATTACCATTGAAAGATTTGAAGAACCTGCACACTGCTGTGAGCTTGACACTGACACAAAAAAGCCATGGTACCATGAAGTGAAGAGATACCTTGAGGCACAAGAGTACCCTGAGGGAGCATCCATCAATGACATAAAGTTCTTACAGAGATTTGCAGCCAAATTCTTCCTAAGTAACATAATCTTATACAAACGCAACCATGACTCTACTCTACTCCGATGTATGGACAAGAATGAGATAGAGGAAATTATGGAAGATATGCATGATGGTCTCTTTGGTACTCACTCAAGCGGACATACGATGGCTAAGAAAATCCCGAGAGCCAGTTATTATTGGTCAACAATGGAGACTGATTGCCATCAACACTCTAGAACTTGTCACAAATTCCAAATCTATGCTGACAAGGTCTATGTGCCTCATATCCCTCTGAACGTCATGACCGCTCTGTGGCCATTTTCAATGTGGGGAATTAACATGATTGGAGAAATCAAGCCCACTGCTTCCAATGGACATCGCTTCATTCTGGTCGCTATTGATTATTTCACCAAATGGGTCGAAGCCTCCTTGTTTGCCTCAGTCACCAAAAACATGGTAGCCAGATTCATCAAACACAACCTCATCTGACGTTATGGTATCCCCTAAAGGATCATCACCGACAATGGGACTAACCTCAAGAATGCTATGATTACCGAACTTTGCACTCAGTTCAAAATCAAGCATCACAATTCTTCTCCATATAGACCTAAAATGAATGGCGCAGTCAAAGTTGCCAACAAAAATATTAAGAAGATTGTGCAGAAGATGGTAGTGACCTATAAGGACTGGCATGCGATGTTACCATTTGCTCTTCATGGCTATCGTACTTCAGCTAGGACATCAATTGGGGAAACTCCCTTTTCTCTAGTCTATGGCATGGAAGTTGTTTTGCCAATGGAATTTCAAATTCCCTCACCAAGGATTATGAATGAAGCTGGTTTAGGCGAAGACGAGTGGATTCATACGAGATTGGATCAGTTGAACTTGATCGACAAAAAGCGACTGGATGTTGTTTGTCATGGTCAGACGTACCAAAAACACATGATTAAGGATTTCAACAAAAAGATAAAGCCTCGAGTATATAAAGCTATAAACTTGGTGATAAAGCGCATCATTCTGCCACAAGGATACCCCAGGGGCAAATGGACTCCCACCTACGAAGGGAATTTGTTATCAAGAGGAGTGTTCTCTGGTGGTGCTATGATGCTGACTACCATGGACGGTGAAGACTTCCCGCATCCTATAAACACAGGCATAGTTAAAAAATACTATGCATAAAGGACCCGCTAGGTTGATACACCTAGGAAAAATAAGGGCATCCTGGAAAATCAAAAGGTTTGGGCAAAAATTAGGGATATATGCAAAAGATTGTACACCCGGAAAGTTGAAAACCCGAAAGGGCGACTTGGGCAAAAATGGGTATCCTGGTGGGCTGAAAACCCGAAAGGGAGGTCCAGGCAAAAGTTAAGAATGGAAAGCGTATGACTATGTCTCGTGGAATCACCACAGTCAACTTTATCACCAAGGTCTGAGTTCAAACGGTCCAAGATCAATCCAATCAACTTCTGTCATTGGCAAGGGGAATTCGAAGACATTGAGGCAATAGTAGAGTTGGAATGCAATGAAATCACTTCCACATGGCTATTTTTGTTTTCAAAATTTTGTTTTCCTTCTGACGATTTCCTCTTACTAGGATCTCCGTCTCATTGTACGAAAAACGCCTATTCACGGGAAAAATATCAATACAAATATATTTTGAAATACAAACTTTCTATTTTTATTTTGAATGCAAAATTGTCCAATGACTAAAACTGGACGATCATATGCATATGAACATAATTAAAACAATTTGGCCCATGTGTCCTGCTAAGCAACATCAAGCATCTCTTTAATGCATACAAATATCCCCATAGAGTTATTTCATTAGCATTATCCCCACAAGACCGGCTACAATAAACCAATCCTCAACAAAGTTACCCACAAAGTCTCTTTGCATAGGTTGATTCCCAACCAAAGTCTCAATCTTTTGACATCTTTCTCCCCAACTAAATTGATCCTACAAGAAGAAGCCTTATGGATCTCTTCCCAAAAGAACTCACCTCGTCAGCAGTTCATCGAGTATTCATCAACATGGTTTATTTCCCCAACAAACAACATACAACATAAAACAATCAATGAACAGCAAAATTCCCCGGCATAGTCTATCCTCCCCAGCTGAGCCTGTATTCCCCAGTTGAGTTTATCCTCTCCAGCTTGATTTTGTATTTTAGACTATTCCAAATCATAGGGCCACAACCCCTAATCCCCAATGAAGTCGTAAATAAAGCCTTTACTATCTCCAAAAGATACTATGAAGCCTGGACCCGACCAGACATTAGTACAATTTTCAAGCTACTATAAAGCCTGGCCCCGACCAGATAATAATACAAATTTCAAATACTATGAAACCTCGACCCGACCAGATAATAGTTTAACTCTTCAAATATATGGAAGAACCTGGAGTCAACCAGACCAAGGTTTAACTTCTTTTCCCCAGTAGAGTTTGCCTCTACCCCAACAAGTTACTGTGAAGCCTGGATCCGACCAGATATCAGTTTTCAACTTCACCTTTTCAAGAAAGTTATTATGAAGCCTGGATCCGACCAGGTAACAATTCCCTTCAGAAGTTTGTTGTGAAACCTGGAATTCGACCAGATAACAACTAATTTCCAAGTAAGTTACTGTAAAGCATAGACCCGACCATATATCAGTTCAACCCTATCTTCTTAAGACAAGTTTATTGTGAAGCCTGGATCTGACCAGATAGCAATTAATTTCATCCACCTCAAAATCTGTGAAACCTGGATCCGACCAGATATCAGTTCAACTTCGTCTATTCAAGAAAGTTATTGTGAAGCCTGGACCCAACCAGATGACAACTAGCTACAATCCCCAGCAAGACACTATGAAGCCTGGATCTGACCAAATAATAGTTTAACTTTTCAAAAACCACGAAGCCTGGACCCGACCAGATAGTAGTTACCACTTCAAGTTTATTGTGAAGCTTGGATCCGACCAAATAACAGTTCAATCTCAAGAAATTTTCTACGAAGCCTGGAATTCAACCAAATAACAGTTAATTTATTCTTCCCCAGTAAGTTACCGTGAAGCCTAGATCCGACCAGATAACCGTTGACTTCCTCATCCTCAGCAATTTGAAGTGAAGCCTGGACCCGAGCAGATAGCAGCTAACAGTCAAGAGATAATCCCCAACAGCAATCCGGGATTCAGAACTCCTCAGCAGCAGTCATGGATTTATTTTACCGGACAAATATGTATCCCATATTCATACATCATAGCATATGCATACAAAATGCATTTAGCATGATCTCACTCATCTTGTGAATATCATGCATCTGCATTTAACTAACCCTTTTTCCCACAGGTGAAACATCAAGTTTTAGTATAAATCGACCAAAGATTTATGCTGATACTTCTTCCAGTATTTACCATCATTCCTCCAAATGAAATCTATAATCCCATTCCCCATACATCTTCGAGTGCAAATTTCTGAGCACTCTAGTGTTCAATCATCTTCCACCTTCAAGTCACGAATGGCGAATCTGCCAATCTAACTCTTCAGGTTTAAGAACATTGAACAGGGGAAGCTGTTTTACCCCAAAATTTTCCCTCTCATTTCTCAAGTAATCTCACAAGATTTCCATTGATTCAAGACTGCACCAAGTTTGATCAGCTCAAGACACCTCCTCTAGCACTAATGACTGAAAATTAGGGTTTGAGATTGCACAAGGACAAACGGACTTTTAATTCCCCATATGACTTTCATGGATCATTTTGTACCCTCAAGATTTCTCATGTCAAGTTTCAAGTCTTGGATCACATTTTTGCTCAGTCAATTGATCAGTTGACCTAAACTCATCTATATTGGGGAAAAAGTCAACAGTGGTCAACTTACAGTCAAACTTCATAATTTTTGATCCATATCAACATCATGAACTCATATATGTCATTTGATCAAGTTTGATCATAATTCCTCAAGAAATTTGATCAGATCATCAAAAGGGCAAAATGGTCAAAATTATGGTTTTGACTAAGAAGGTGGAATTTTTTATTATTGACCTAGCAAATGAATTATTAGTTTGAGACATGTTCTCAAGGATTCAAATACTTAATTTTGACCTAATGACATGGCTCAGAACATTCCTCAATATCAATTGATTGACATATGAATTTTAGTCAACTGATGAAAAGTCAATTGCACACTGAAAAGTCAAACTTGGACTTTTTGGTCAAAATCAAGTTTCAAAGATTACAATTCATCAAGACATGTCAAAATATGAAACTTGTTTATCACGAAATCAAAAAGTCAAGATTTCATTTTGAAAAGTCAAAATTTCTAAACTTCAAATTTTTTCTAAGTGTTGGAAATTCACATTTTTCACAATTTTGGGCCAAGTTTTCACCATGATGCAAGATAATTCAAAGGAAACTTCCAACATGAAAGTTGTAGATCTCAATGACATATAAAACATTGTAGAGCATAAATTTTTCTATAAATTCTTGGATTTCAAGTTATGATTTTGTGAAGACATGTTCATGAAATTTGAATACTTAGTGAAATTTTGCCCTAGTTTAGGCAAGATTTTGACCTAACTTCATGGAAATTTTTCACATAGTTCCAAGATGAATCTTAAGAAGTGTCCAACATAGAGGTTGTATAGGATGTTACAAGCTTTCTAAAATGTCCAAGAACTCATTGAGATCATATTTTATCAAGTAGAATCAAAGGCAAGAAGTTAGGGTTTTAAACTTGATTTACAAGGCATATTTTGTGATGAACATAAACCAAATCCATAGCCATGCTGCATAATCTTCACTTTGCAGTCCTCAAACTTGTTTGTCACTCCATAATTAATGGTTTACACAACTCTTTAATCCCTTATCCACTTGGTTTAAGCTTTGTCCGAAATGATTTTGCATTTATGGCACAAAGTTGCCATTTCCATTTTGATAAAGCATCACTTTTGCAATTGTCAACTTCTTGAGCCTTACACTTGTTCTTTCTGCACACATAACCCCTATAAACCAAAAGCAATATGTCTAAAGCCTCTATCAACTCATACCAAACTTGTACAACACTTTGATATTTGTCTTCTCACTTTTCTTCAAAAGCAAGCTATAGAGCCAAAAGGCTAAAATTCAGAAATCTTGAGTGCATTTGATCTCCAAACTTTTCCATACATATACACAAGTCTATTGCAAGCCAAGACACGAAGACACAAGCCCTCAAACTCTCCCAAACTCAGAACTGCAAAATAAACCACCATTGTTGCACATTTTGACAAAAAACTCCAAACTCAGAATCCACTCGTGCATTTCTTAGCTTTTCACGTTCTAAAGCTCCTATACATCAAATATAACCTATCCCTGTCCCTGTTTTGTAACTGTAATTCCATTTCCATCATCCTTCATAACCAAAAATAGAGCATTTCAAGTTGACTTCTCTAGGCCATTCCAGCCATCCATTGCTCAGATAATCATTGCATTAGCTTCTTGGGAACTTGAGGAAGCTAACCTGATCATTGCAGCACCTTGAATCAAGCCCATTTGCATTTCATGATTTCCAGTTTTGAGGTACCATTTCTGAACTTCTATCTTTTCATTTAGGAATTGTTAGGCTTGCATTTATGAAGATAAAATGTAGACATCATTGCCCTGAAACTGTACATGTCCATAGATTTCATTTATATTTCTTGAGTAGTGAGAATTTTAAGTTTGAACTTTTTGGAAAATTTAGGTCAGAATTTGGTACCATTCAAAATTCATGATCATCTTTGATTTATAGTTTTAATAATTTACATTTCTAGAATCGTTTTAAAATTTGGAACAAGTTTAATGTTTACATTTTTGCAAATGGATGAAAAATGAGAAATTTACAGGATCCATGACTGGAAGTTGAAGATGAAGTCATTTTCAGGACTGGGTTTATGTTATGTATTATTTGTTTTGTTTATGTTACCGGATGTACAGACACCCTAGTGGCAAAGGTAGCGCGTGTGTATGTTAGAGGTCATGGGTTCAAGACCCAGCGCTACCTTTTGTTTTGTTTTTCAACATTTTCTCTCTTTTTTGTTCCTACAAGCAGCGCCTGGGCCTCCATCAATCGGCCTTCCTTTTTTTTGCTTCTCCTAACCCCTGCCTTACTTTTGCACACCTGACCCAATTATCAATTTTTTTTATCATTTCATTTCAATTTTTTTATTTTATTTTGTTTCATTTTTCTTTATTATATTTTTATTACTATTATTATTATTATTATTATTATTATTATTATTATTATTATTATTATTATTATTATTATTATTATTATTATTATTATTATTATTATTTTCATTATTAAAAATCCAAAAATATTTTTATTTATTATTTTCACAGTTATTTTTTTTTATTTTCTTATAAAACAAAAAAACAAAAATATTTTCTTAACAAATTAATTTCTTTTTCTTAAATAATTAGTATTTAGATTTAGGTTTAATTATTATTTTTTTCTTTTCTTAATTAAAATTAACTTAGAACTTAGGTTTCTTTTAACTAATTAATTTTCATATTTTATTTTATTAAACTTAAAACCTTTTCATAAAAACCATAAAAAATGTTTCAAACTTAATTTCTTTCTTAAATAGTTTAAGTTTAAATATGTTTAATTTTAATTAATCATTATTCTTAATTAGGTCAAAGTTAAAACCTCTTTTCTCAAAAAAACCCTTAATAAAAATCATTTCTTTTTCATTAATTTTCTTGCACATTTATTCAATTACTTGTACATTATTCAATATGGTTGTAATAGACAATTAGGTTTAATTTTCTTGCAAATCCCTATTTGTTAATTTGTATACCCCCTCCCCTAATGATGTAATAGCATAGTAATTTTTTACTTTTTGCAATTTACCGCTTTATATAAATGTTAGTAATTAGGGTTGTATGACAAGATTAAAATCAACAAGTAGAAAACCCTAATCCAAGATAAAACAATGCATGTAAATCAAACACACTTGCACACTTGCACCCTTATGGTAATTCCACTTGTTGCCTTACAAAAATAGCCATGTTATGAATGTGGGATATCTTAGCAAAAACAATAAAAAATACAAGATCATAGTCCCTCGATGATGCTACAAATGTTGTCTTTCAAAATGATCTTAGTCCCTCAAAAGAAATGCTAAGATATCTCACAACATTGCTATCATGATTATACATTGACCCATGCTCGTCCCTTTACATCCAAATATAAGGCTTCTTACCAAATAAATGGTAAGATAGTAATATCAAAAGAAGGAAGAAATAAATAAAGACTTTTGAGTAGGTAGATTGTTCCTAGTTGCTTGCTCACTTTCAAAACAAATATTCTTGCTTATTTTCAAAACAAACACCAACACTTTCATAACAAACACTTTCCAAACATGAAATATTTTCAAAACACTTTCCAAACATGAAATATTTTCAAAACACTTTCCAAACATGAAATATTTTCAAAAAGTCCAACACTTTGTATACATTCTTACGAACGAGAATTATTACAAAGTTTGCCTAAACGAAGGCGCCTTTTCAAAATACTTTCAAAAACAACACAAAGCACATTTTCAAACAAAAGCAAATGATCTAGCAAGAAACTAAGAGCCCATAGATAACTATGGATGAAAAGGGTTCTAATACCTTCCTTTTTCATAATCTACCCCCCGAACTCAAGAAATAATCTCAAAGGTCTTTTTTGTTCTTTTCAGCCTTTCCTTTTGGATAAAAGAAAAGTCGGTGGCGACTCTTGCTAACCGCAACATTTGCGATCAAACACAAAATATCCCAAGTCAATTCTCCCATCGTATCACACTTACATTTATCAATTTTGAAATTGTGGGCTAATGGACCTAATTTTTTAAATTCAAACATGTTCATGACGTGATAAGAGACCCATAATTCCACTCATGCCTTATCTTTTATTTTTATTTCATTTATTTTATTTTTTATTCAGTTACATACAAAATAAATTAGATAAAAATAGTAAATGATGAACCAAGGCATATGGGCTTGGTTTTTGGATCAAATTTGAGGCCCAATGACCCTTTAACAGCCATACAAGTCGAGGGAGACAAGAGTTGAGACATAATCTTCTCAAAATGGATGTTTGAAAACATGTTTCATATGTTTTTGGTAATACATTGAACACTTGGTATTTTCCTCATTTGTGTTACATGAGGTGATACTCTATAAATACTCAACTCATTCATACACTAAGCCACACGAGCTGCCTCGAAAAACAGATCAAAAAATTCTCCAAAATTTCATAAAACTAGGGCAGAAGCAAACTCTTATTTCCTGCCCTCCTCAAGTGAAACCAGACATCACATCAGCTTACTGAAGGTCTCAGGGTTCCATTCCACCCTTTATTTAAATCCATAACATCTCAAAACACTTCATTTATCATCGCCGTTTTGGTAAGTTTGGTAAGTTTTAGATTTTCATATTCATATAGTTTCAATTGTTGCTAACATGTTATATATCCTCATACGCATCATCAGAACATGATTTATTCATTACATGTAAGGTTTGACGCAGGGATCAGAGAATGCCATTGTTAGGGCAAAAAGCTCTAGTCTCGTCGTATCTTCATTTACAAGCATTGTCATGCTAAACGGACTCCACCACTAAATTCACAGACCTGATTAAGGAGGGGGGGGGGGGTAGACTTAACCTCTTGTTTTAAATCTCATTATTTTGTAGGATAGGGTTTTGGGGGTGAACAGAGAAGAAAGTGGTCAACCACAGTGTGTGGTGGTTTGACTCTCCTCGGGGCTGCGTGGCATAACTTCATTGGCCCATTCAAAAAATTTGGACCCCACCCTCAGCGCGCACGTTTCACTTCTTTTTTTAATATATTTTTAATTCATTTTGTATTATATTTATTCATTTGCGTTTTATGACCGGATGAGAGCGTAGCACTGCTGGTCAAGGCGAAGGTTTGTAAACATAGGGGCATGGGTTCGATCCATGCGTTTGTAATATTTTTGTTATTTTTTCCAAATTAACACAGGTTTGTCATATAATAATCAAGTTCTATTTTCCCAACACAAAAGGCGCATAACTCAGCTGGCAAGGAAGGGAATTTGTGATGCAAAGGGCGTGGGTTCGAGCCCTAGTGTTTGCACCCTATTTTTTCTCCTTTAGCATTTTTCAATTTTTTTTCTTCTATTTTTCTATTTTAATTTGTCTAATTAATTTATTTTTCTTTTAATCAATTTTTTAATTAAAAAAATCATTAAAATATAATAAAATGCGATTTAGACTTTTAATAGGTTAATATAATTTTGGACATTTTTTTATTTAATTAATTAGATCTAGGTTTTTTTATATAATTAACTAAGTATTTAATCTAGATTTTAAAATTTATATATTTTATTATTCAAATCAAACCAAAAAATACATTAAAAAAATTAATTTCTAATCTTTTAGATGTTAAGACTTTAAGGAATATTTTGCAAATACTTTGTGTTTAATTTTTCCCTTTATTTTATTAGAAACGATTGTATAGGTCGCATGTGTTTTTTTGTAATTGCTTAGTGTTTAAATTCCCACAACATTGTAAATATTATAATTCTCCCGAAGCCATGTAATAGTTGTAGGTCTTTACTTTATCGCATTTTATTTTCTTGCACTTATACTTTGTATGCCGTGTATGTATATATAATTGTTAGCTAATATGATTGTATTGCAAGATAATAATCAAATGCTAGAAAACCCTAATGAAAGATAAAATAGGTGAATCAACACACTTGCACACTTGCACCTTTAGGGAAACCTCCCTCTGTTGCTTTTGGAAAAAACAATGGTCATGTTCCTCAAACGTAGGGATGCTTTAGCAAAGACCCTCGAATAAAAGATCATAGTCCCTTAATACCCTTCGATGTTGCCTTTCGAAAAATGATCCAGTCCCTTACGAAATTGCTAAAGTGTCCTTACAAGTTTCCTTCGATGACCGTACGATGACCCTCGACGTCCCCTCACATCTAATAGATAGGTGTAATACGGTGGGAGAACTGACTTGGGTGTTTTGGATTTGATCGCAATTGTTGCGGATAACAAGAGTCACCATCGACTTTTCTTTTATCCAATAAAGGAAAGGGTGAAAAGAACAGGAAAGACCTTTGAGATTATTTTCTTGAGTTCGGGGGGTAGATTACAAAAAAGGAAGGTGTTAGCACCCTTTTCATCCATAGTTATCTATGGGCTCTTAGTTGCTTGCTAGATTATTGCTTTTTTTGAAAGTGTGTTTTGGGATGGGTTTTGAAAGTATTTTTAAAAAGTGCCTTTGTTTTAGGATAACTTTGTAATGATTCTCGTCTCTATAAGAATGTATACAAAGTGTTGTACTTTTGAAAATATTTCATGTTTTGAAAGTTTTTGGTGGGTTTGAAAAGATGTTTGTTTTGAAGATGGATTGTGAGAAAGCAACTAAGAACGTTCTACCTACTCAAAAAGTATTTTGTTCATTCCTTCCTTTAATATTGCTATCTTACCATTGATTAGTAATAAGCCTTATCTTTGAATGTAAAGGGACGGATATGAGTCATCGTATAGTCATGATAGCAATGTTGTGAGATATCTTAGCATTTCTCTTAAGGGACTAAGATCATTTGTAAGTCAACATTTGAAGCATCATCGAGGGACTATGATCTTGTATTTTTTGATTGTTTTTGCTAAGACGCCTCACATGTATAACATGACCATTTTTCATAAGGCAATAAGTGGAGTTAACCGTAGAGGTGCAAGTGTGAAAGTGTTTGTATTTCATGCTTGATTTATCTTGAATTAGGGCTTTCTAAGTATTGATTTTATCTTTCCATACAAAACCTAATTACTAGCATTTATATGAAAGAGATAAATTGCGGAAAGTAAATATCCTACACTATTACAATCACTTGGGGATGGGGCGTACAAATTTACAAATGGGGGTTGCAAGAAATTAAAGTCCTAATTATCTATTACAACCATATTGGAATAATGTATAAGAATTGAAATGTAAAATAAATTTGTTTTGTTTTTATTAAGAGAAGAAATAAATTTGCTTAAGGAAATATTTTAGTCTTTTTGTTTTAAAAGAAATAAAGCAAAGTACATGAATACAAAGTATTTTTGGTGTTTTTGATTAATGAAAACAAAATTGATGATGATAATAATAAGAGAATAAGAGTTAGAGTCAGCGTGTTTCCGAAAGAATAGAAATAATAGAGAGAGAAGAAGTTCTGACCCAGGCGCGTTGCAAATCAGAAAGAAAATATTAGTAGAAATGGGGAAGGCCTGAAGTTCTGGATCCAGACGTGCTAAAGTTCTGGGGTTGTTAGAAACAAAGGAAAGCCTAGAAGTTCTGATTGCTGAGAGAGAGCCTAGAAGTTCTGATGCAGCTGGAAACCTAGAAGTTCTAGTGTTACTGGAAGGCTAGAAGTTATGTTAATGGGTAAGTGAAGTGACGATGCTGTTGGATGATAATATCTAAAAGTTCTGGTCCAGGAGTACTATTTTGACAAAAAAAATAGGGGGGGGGGGTTATCTAGAAGTTCTGGTCCAGGAATATTGTTTGACAAATAATGGGTTAAAAATGTTAAGAAATAAACATAAAAGATGCTCCTGGGGCTAGAACCCCGGACCCTTAACACTAATGCCTTATGCACGCGCTCTCTACCACTGGGGTGGCCATACATCCGATATTAGAAGCAAAAACATAAACATATCTGCAACTTAGTCATATCTCAACAAAAATGAAAAATGTAGACATAGAATTTATGGCAAATTTCATCATGGTTTCAGAAATAAAAAGCATCAAAACTGTAAACTAGAAGCAAGCATGAATTTTGCTAATCCTAATTCTGGAACCTAATTTTCTCAAGAAGTTCTGATATGAAATTATCTCTACTTAGGGCATATAAATGAAATCTATAAATATGTACAGATTCCGAGCCATGATATCTACATTATATCTTTGAAATTGCAAACCTAACAATGCCTAAGTAATGAGATGAAAATCAGAAGAATCTTACCTTGCAGCTGGAAATTGTTTTGTGAGTTAGAGCCTGATTCAGATTGCTATGATGTTCTGGTCAGCTTCCTCAAGTTCTCAGAAAGCTAAAGCAACCCTTAACTTGAGTTATTGATGGTCGAAATGCTCTGGAGCAGTCAAGATACAAAGTTCTGATTTTTGAAATGGAGATTGGTGAAGACTGTATTACAGTTTGAAAACAGAAGTTGGGAAAGCTTCTACGTGTACACTATAAACTGTGTGGATGATTTGGCCAAGAAACACACAAGCAAAATTAGAGTTGGGATGCAAAAATCAAAAACTAGCAGGTTTTGTGTTTGTGTTGCAGTTTCAGGTTCTTGGGAATTTTCAGCAAGGTTTCAGGGCTTTTTCTTTTTCCATCCTCCTTCAGTTTGCAATTTAAGTTTAATTTATAGGCAAAGGATTTAGAAGCTTGGAGAAGTCAGGAGTACAACCATCATGTGTTATGGATCATTGACTTGTTTTTGAAGCATGTTTAGACAAGCATGGTTTCAAGGTAAGGTAGGGTGGTTAGCAACTTTAAACATGCCTAATCTAAGTTTGTAGGCATGAATTGTGGGGAAGTACACTCAGAAACAAAGTAAAGTATGGGCTCAAAATAAACTTGTACAAAAGTTTGCTTTTCAAGGACAGCAGTGGTACTTTTATACCACACGTGGGAAGATATTTTAGACATAGGCTTAAACACTGGGATAAAAACTCAAAAGTTGGTGTAAGCATTAAATTATGATGAGATTTAACAAGCAAGAAGGCCTGCAACATGAGATTATGTAGCATAGCTTTAAACTGGATCAGAAGTTCAACATAAATGTAACTTAGATTAAGAACAAATGTCCAACTTCTGATCTTTGATTCTCCCTGCTCCAGCATGATCTAAAGGAGTTCTCAGACTTTTCAGAAAGCTTGTAACATGCTTTGTAACCCTTATTTGAATCATTTTTGCAAACTCTAATTGTACCTACATGAAAAGTGGCCCAGAAGTTCTAATCAAATTCTGACTTGGAAATGCTCAGAATTTACTAAGTGTTTTAGTTTCATGGACGTGTCTTCCAGGATTCATAACTTGAAATCCCAACATTTCAAGGAGGAGTTCTGTTCTGCAATATTTTAGATCTCATTGAGGTCTACAACTTCTGTGTCATAAGTTCTTCCTGAATCATCTTCCATCATGATGAAAATCAGGCCAAAAGTTCTGAACTTATCATATTTTCTTAACACTTTAGAAAAATTCCTAAGTGTTTAAAACTTTGACTTTTTCCAAAGTAATTTTGAATTTTTATTTTCTTGATGAACCAATTTCATATTCTAACATGTCTTGATTAAATGTGATTCTTGAAAGTTGATTTTGATCAAAAAGTCAAAGTTTAACTTTTTAGTGTGCATTTTGACCATTTTGCCCTTGTGCCAATTTCAAACCTAAATTGATGTATTAGTGCTGCAAACTTGAGTCTTATGAGAAAATTCTTGAGAAATGAGAGGGCAAATTTTAGGATACAACAACTGCCCCTGTTCAATCTTCTTAAACCTAAAGAGTTAGATTGGAGAGTCTGCCATTCGTGACTTGAAGGTGGAAGATGATTGAACACTAAAGTGCCCAGAAATTTGCAGTCGATGATGTGGTGGTTGATTGTGTAGGGAATAGGCTTAAAGATGCCATTTGGAGAGATGATGGAAAGTTGTTAGAGATGGGCTTACAGATGCCATCCAAAAGTGATTGTTGGTAGAAATGGAAGAAGTATCAGAATAAATCTCTGGTTGATTTATACTGAAACAATGGATGTAGTGGGATGAGTACCAAAATAATATCCATAAATGGATTATATCTTACTCATATCTGTAAGATGTACTGGATGAGTGTCAGAATGGCGTCCGTATCTGGAGCGTATCTGAAAGCTGAATCTGAAAGCTGAATCTTAAAGCTGAATCTGAATGAGTATTAGAATGGTGTCCATATCTGAAGCGTATCCGAACTGCATCTGAAAGCTGAATCTGAATGAATATCATAATGGCGTCTGTATCTAGAGTGTATCTGAACTATATCTGAAAGCTGAATCTGAATGAGTATCAGAATGGCATTCGTATCTGGAGCGTATCTGAACTGTATCTGAAAGGTGTGCTGAATGAGTGGCAGAATGTAATCCGTATCTGGATCGTATCTGGACTATATTTGAAAGGTATGCTGAATGAGTGGCAGAATGACATCTGTATCTGGATCGTATCTGGACTGTATTTGAAACGTAGGCTAAATGAGTGGCAGAATGACATCCGTATCTGAATCGTATCTGAACTATATTTGAAAGGTAGGTTGAATGAGTGGCAGAATGACATTTGTATCTGGATCGTATCTGGACTGTATTCTAGAAGAGAATCTGGAGTAAGTATCAGAATAATATCCATCTCTGGATCGCGTCTGAACTGTTTCTAGAAAAGAATATGGAGTAAGTATCAGAATAATATCCGTCTCTGGATCACATCTGAATTGTTTCTAGAAGAGTGTATGAGAAGGAGCCCGTGTAGGATTGCTTCAGCTGGTCGTGTATATAATTATCCTGGCTTGTTTCAGGTATTAATCTCTGACCTTTTGAAAATTATTGATGATAGCCATCTGTTGACTGATCTTTCCTGAAGAGGTAAAGGGTTAGTTGCTCGCAATGTCATGATGTATGAAGTGCATGGTGTAATGATGTTCTCAAAATGAATGAGATTATGTTGTATGCATTTATCATGTATGTAAATGTGATGCATGAAATATTGTCGGAATGTAATTTTGTCTTGGAAAATAAATCATTGACAAGTGCTGGGGAGTTTTGGGAAGCTGAATCCCGCACGGCCGTTGGGGATGAAGAGTATGCACACCTTTTCAGACTTTGATTTTTAGAATGTTTCCGCTAGGGATTCCTATTTTGAGGAGAACTCCATTGAGGAATGTTGATTTTTCTCGAGAAGAAAACTCTATGGAGAGTGTTGATTCCTGCTTGGGGAAAAGTGTTCAGGATTCTTATCCATTCATTGCTCTACTGGGGAGTTATCTCTTGAAAGTTAGTTGTTATCTGGTCAGATTCCACACTTCGCAATGACTTGCTGGCGATAAAAAAATTGACGGTTATCTGGTTGTTTTTTCCAGGTTTTGCAGCAGCTCACTGGGGATTGTAGAAAAGTATACTGGGGAAGAGAAGTTGTGGTCCCTTGATTTATGATAGTCTGAGAGGCAAATTCAAGCTGGGGATTCTTGCCGTTTATGGGGGAAATAAAACCTGTCGCCAATATGTTGGAGAGGTGTTTTCTTTTGGCAGAACTCCCCGAGGATTCTTGAGATCAACTAAGTTGGAGATGCTTTCAGAGATTGAAATTTTTTGCTGGGGACCACCCTATGAAAAGGACTTTGTGGGAGATTTGTCACTGCCCCTGGTAGCAAGTGTTTGTAGCATTTCTAGGAAATGTTTGCCTGACCGTACGTAACCCTTTGTTGGAGTTCATGTTTAGTGCCCCAAGTGATTCAGATACAGACTTGCCCCTGGTTATTCAGCATCTCTCGAGAGATTTCTTGGAATCTTGACTTGACTGCCCCAGGATAATGATCATGCTGATTCCCCCTTGCTTACAGGAGATCTGTCATTAGAAGCGTCATCCCATTTGAAGTGATTTTGTTTCCTGAGAGAATTTCTGTTTTATGGATATTCTCCATGTGAATTTTTCTGTTGTCAAACAATTAGCCACACACAAACAACGATATTCAAATAATGCAAAGTTTATGCTTGTCTTGAAGTCTTGAAAATGCGTTTTAGCAGATAAAAGAATTTTTGTAAGAAAATTCAACACAGGATTTGGAGTAAAGCCTTACAGGAGTCAGGATACCTTATGTAACAATATGCTTTCGAACTAACCCATGCTTCAATTAGGACTTTTGAAGGGTTGTAATGTGGCTTGGCTCACGGTTTAAGATCCAAAGGATAAGGCTCAAAGTGTATTTGTACCCGTCCGTTCTTCGTGATGTTCTTCAGTCCTAAACTCAGTTAATTATGCGTTTGAACTCCAATTGAGTCTGGAATGACGTTTTGGTGATGGTTCAGACAAGTTAAGTTTGTCGGAAGGCAGTAATTTTTGCCATATTTTCCATATTGTCGAGGATTTGTAGTGACATCTCTTTGATTTATTATCGCTAATTTTGCCTGACTGTTCTTGTTTTTGAGATTACGGTCAGCGAGATACCCCCGTTTTTCTTAAGTCTCCTTCATAGGTTTTGACTTAGTGGGCTTTCCTTTGAGAGATAATGACTGCCTATTTGATAGGGAACCATCGCTGTCTTTTGATTCAAAAGGACTTTCTTGATGCCATTCGTTGTTTAGGAAGTGAAAGCTTGCGACTGAACGCGCATTTGAATTAATTGAGAGACTACCCTGCCCCATGTTTTGTTTAAAGGTTTCAATTTGTGTAAAAAGGAAACTCATACTTCTTTGGCTCGAAAGGTGTTGACTAGGGATTATCCTCCTTATAACTCCAGTGTTTAGGAATTGAAAGAATGCTTATACACCGTCAGCAAGGTCTATTCAAAAGCATACTGTATGATATTATGGCATTGTTTTCGTCATCCTCCCTCTAAAGGCTTTCAACTTTTAAAACAAGAGTTGAATATCATAAAGGGAGTAAAAAGAATAGTTTAAATATAATTAAAATGAATGGATTAATTCAAGACAAACATATGCAATGCATTAATGAAACAAAGTTTGACATTAATAGATAAATGTTTGAACAACAAAAGAGATTACAATTGAAAATTCAAAATGAACAGGACGCTCTCAATGATTTGGCATAGGAGCAATGATCACGTTAGGAGCCTCTAGAGGGTCGAACTCAATCTCCTTGGCATCCATCATGTTTTTGATCTTGTTCTTTAGAGCCCGACAGTTGTTCGTGTCGTGTCCAGGACTATCAGAATTGTATGCACACCTTTCATTGGGATGATAAGTAGGAGCAGAAGTGTTGGGGTTCCGGAGAGGAGCCTTTAACGTAATCAGCTCTGATTTCAACATGTGTTGTAGCGCTTGAGCCGGTGGCATGTTGATCTTAGTGAATTGTCTTTTAGGCGCGACCTCCTTACGCTGATGCCCCTGTTGCCGTTGTTGCACTGATGCAGGATTGGAGATCAGAACTGCCCCCATGTACTGGTCGTGGTTACCCTGGTTACGACCTTTTTGACCGTATACAGCATCAGACTCTTTCTTCCCAATGAAAGGTTATTTCCCTGCACTCGAAGATGCACCCCATTGGATTTTACCGCTTTTAATGCCAGCTTCGACTCTTTCGCCAGTTAGTATTAGCTCAGAGAACCCGATCGATGAGCTTTTGATTAGGTGATTGAAGAAAGGTCCCGTCAAGGTTCCCATAAAGATTTAAATTAGCTCCTTGTCAGTTAAGGGTGGCTGCACCCTGCCAGCTAGGTCTCTCCACTTTTGGGCACATTCTTTGAAGCCTTGGTTGGAACACATGGTCATATTATGCAATTGCACATGAGTTGGTGCAAGATCAGCATTATATTGGTATTTCCTGTAGAAAGCCGCAGCTAGATCTTCCCAAGTGTGAATGTGGGAACTCTTCAATTGATAAAACCACCTAAGTTGCGTCCCAGCTAAACTCTCTTGAAAGAAATGGATCCAGAGCTTCTAATCAGTCGTGTATGGTTGAACCTTGTAGACACAAGACTTCAGATGCATCTTAGGACATGAGACCCCATCATACGTGGAAAAGGTAGGGATTTTGAACTTTGATGGGATGACCACTCCAAAAACCAAACCCATGTCTCCTAAGTCCAAGCCAGGCACAACTTGGATCTCCACAGCTTTTAGTCTGTCTTCAAGCTGTTTGTATTTTTCATCTGCCGGTGGATACCGCTCCTCAGAATAGTCTTCGTCATCAGTAGCTACGTTAGTTCTAATGCTTCTAGCTTCCTCTTCTTGATTGTATTCTTCTTCAGAAGAAGCATCTTCTTTTTGAGCTAGTTGGGCATGCCCCTTGGACCTTCTTCCCATGATGACATCCCTTTTCTTAGTCTTCTTCATGCTCTCTTTAGTGAAGAGTGTTTTCAGATCTTCCTGCCCCTTATCCAGAGCCAGGAACATTTGTTGGAATTAATAATTTTGTGCTTGAAGATCCTTCACTGTTTGCTCCAGATCTATCTCTACTGAAATAAATAGTAGGCAGATGAGAAACCCGCGTGAGGAAAACCTGTTATGATGATATGCATGATATGTGGATGAAATATTTTCAAGGATCTTACGGGGTAGACATAAGAAGATGTTAGAAGTTGAACTTTGATCAACAACTTTGATTGGAGAACTTCGTATCGGTGGATGTCCTTCCACGAGAATCAAGCTCACCATGTCAAGTGGGTCATAGCCCTTGACTAAAGTTACCGTACTTTGGCCTTTGACGGTGTTTGATTAAAGAATGAATCCTTTTCCCCCTTTGTGATGTGGTGGGAGAACTGACTTGAGGTTTTGCGTTTGTGTTCTCAAATGTTGCGGTTAGCAAGAGTCGCCATCGACTTTTCTTTTATCCAAAAGTAAAGGTAAAAAAGCACAGGAAAGACCTTTGAGATGTTTTCTTGAGTTCGGGGGGTAGATTATGAAAAGGGAAGGTGCTAGAACCCTTTTCATCCATGGTTTTCCATGGGCTCTTAGTTACTTGTTTAGATCACTTGCTTTGCTTTGTTTGAAATGGTGTTTGGTGTGGTTTTGAAAGGTATTTTGAAAAGAGGCCATTTTTTAGGCAATCTTTGTAATGATTCTCGTTCGTAAGAATGTATACAAAGATGTTTGTCTTTTGAAAATGTTTTCAATGTTTTGTAAGATGTTTTGAAATGTGTGTGTGTGTGTTTGTTTTTTAAAATAGCAAGGATTGTTTTGAAATGGGACAAGTAACTATAAGCTATCTACCTACTCAAATATCTTTCTTGTGCATTTTTATTCCTTTGACATTGTTGACTTACCATTGATTTGGTAAGCAACCCTATCTTTGGATGTAAACGGGACGGGCGTGGGTCATCGTATAACCATGATAGCAATATTGCCAAGTATCTTAGCAATTTGGAGGGACCAAGATCATTTTGTTTAGGCAACCTTGAATAGCGTCATCGAGGGACTATGATCTTATATTTGTTTTGTTTTGCCAAGATACTTCGCGTGCGTAACATGGCCATTTTATTTTAGGCAACCAAGTGGGAGAAACCCTAAGGGTGCTTGTGTGCAAAATGTGTCATTTTCATGCTTTTTTCTTGCATTTAGGGTTTTCTATTTTGCTTTGTTTTTGTTCTTGTCATGCAAACCCTAGTTACTAAGCATAGTATATAAAGCAATAAATTGCGTAAAATAAACTAAGCTATTACAACAATTATTATAAGAGGGGGGATACAAGTTTTGAATGGGGATTTTGCACAAATATAAACCTAAAATATTATTACAACCCAATCGAATATTGCATGAATTAAATAAATGTACAAATATTTAAAATGCAATGCAATGTATTTATGTAAGAAATGTTTTGGTATTTGTTTTTTGTATGAGAAAATAATTTAATTCAAACCCTAAAAAATAAGGAAAAAATAATATTATTTTTGGAGGGGTGAAACCCTAATTTTTTAATTAAAAGAAAATAATGCTTTATGGTATTATTTTGTCCATTTTTTTATATAAGAAAATAATAATAATATTATATGTGAATATTAAAAATTAAATATTTTATGTGTGTAAATGATATAATAAAAATATGTAGTATTTTTTAAATTATTTACAAGTTATTTTAAGAAAATAAAATCTATTTATCATAATAAACTATTTGTTGTGCAAAAAAAAAATTGCAAATAATAAAGAAATTATTTTTAGGATTTTTATTATTCAGAAAAAATAAATAAAAGCAATAAATATGAAAATAAGGAAAAAATATGAAAAATATAACAAATAAGCCAGAGGGTGTAAATAGTATGTCAGGGGGGTGTGAATAGCAAAAACAAAAAAGGCCAATGCAACAAAAAGCCCAATCAGCGCTTCATCCCTGTCCTTGGTCATCTTCTTCGCGCGCGCTAGTTCAAACCTGCAACTCTCACATGCTTGCACAAAAACAAAAACTCATAACATGAAACATGTGGCATTTGAGCTCACGATTCTAACCATATAAATTATGTGACCTAACTCTTAAAGATCAGAGAGAATTTTAGTAGCCCTAAATCGTGACCTAACTTTTTCAGCATTTTCAATCTTCAAATTCTCTCAGCATAGTTAATATAAATGAAAAGTATGCATATGTACAGCTTCACTATGATATGGACTACATTTTTTCTTCACAAATCGTGGCTTGAGGATTCCTATTCAGAGAGATAGAGTTCAAGAAAATACCTCCTTCAGTTGGATTCGAGTAGAGCAATGTAGGGACTTTAATGGAGGCCTGAGGATTGTTTGAGCTTCCTTGAACTTCCCTGAAGCTATTCCAATGCTTACTTTGCTTTGAGGATAGCTGGAAATCCCTGCACAAGTCAAGCTGCAAGCTTCAAGGTTGAAAATGGCAAAGGCTAAAACAAAGGTTACAGAACCAGGGTGATGGCTTGGATAACTTTGATATGATGTGTATGAGATTCTTGAAGTGTTTAATCACAAAATGCACGAGCCGAATAAGTGTTGGCTATGGTTTTGCAGAATCTGTGAGTTTTGGCAGAATTTTAGAGTTTTTCAGTTTTGGGAAGTTTCTAGTGTCAAGCAATCGTGTTAAGCCTTGCCACAACTTTGTGTATTTGTAAAGAAATGATACCAAGTCCACTTCTTACTAGCTGCACAAGTTCTGACCTGTTGGCAATATTTCTTGCATTTTAAGTAAAATGAAGTGATCAATGCTAACATGCTTGTACTAGCTGGTTTGAGAGGTGATAAGAGTTGGTACACATTGCTTGAAACCTGTAGAAGTTGCTTGTACCAAAGGGACAGGTCCAGGGCTCAAGATTGACAAAGTTGCAAAAGTTGCCCTTTATGAAAATGGCATTGTGAACTTCATGCCTAAAATGGAATTATCTCTTGTACAATGCTTCAAAAGCAAAGATAATGACTTTTTCAACTGAGTTGCATTTAATTATGGAGTTTAAAGTGAGTTTAGGACCTGTAAATCAAGGTACAAACAACATGGATTGGATTTGCAACTTGATGCTTGGTAAAAATGGCTTGAACAAAAGTGATAAAATGCCAACTTCTCTTCTTCGATTCTCCCTACTCAAAAATGATATTGGAGAGTTCTTTGACATTTTGGAAAGCTTGCAATGTGCTCTATAATCCATCTTTGAAATTCATTTTGATATACCTCTTGGAACTAGGTGAAAAATGTCCATGAAGTTGGGTCCAAAAACTGCCTAAATTAGGGCAAAATCTCACTAAGTTAAGAAGTTCATGGACCTATATTCACAAATTCATAACTTGAGATACAAGCATCTTTTGGGAAAAGTTTGTGAAGCAAAGTTGTAGATTTCATGGAGTACTACAACGTTCATGTTGGAAGTTTTCTTTGAATCAAATTGCATCATGGTGAAAAAGTGGTGCAAATTTGGGAAAAAATAAGAAAATTTTTATACTTAGAAAAATTCTAAGTTATGAAAATTTTCAAATTCAAAACCCTAATTCTCAAAATTGGTTTTCTTGGTGAACAAGTTTCATATTTTAACATATCTTGATGAATTATGACCCTTGGCACTTGATTTTGACCAAAAAGTAAAAGTTTGACTTTTCAGTGTACAATTGACTTTTGATTAGTTGACTGCAAAATTCATCTGTCAATCCAATGAACTTGAGATATTTTGAACCATGTAATTAGGTCAAGATGATGCCATTGAACCCTTGATATCATGTTTGAACTCAATTGGTCATTGGCTAGGTTTAAAATCAGAAATTGCCCTTTCTCAATCAAAACCCTAATTTTGACCATTTTGCCCTCTTCATGATTTGATCAAATTTCTTGAGGAGTTGTGATCCAAACTTGATCAAATGGTACATGTGAGTCTAAAATGTTGATGTGGACCAAAAATCCTTGTGCAAACTCAAACCCTAATTTTGGGTTATCAGTGCAAGATGAGATGTCTTGAGCTGATCAAACCATAATCTTGTCTAGAGTCCAAGAAGTCTTGTGAGAAAAGTCTTGATAAATGAGAGGGAAAATTTTGGGGTACAACAGCTTCCCCTGTTCAATCTTCTTGAACCTGAAGAGTTAGATTGGCGAGTTTTTTCGTTCGTGACTCGAAGGTAAAAGATGATTGGACACTAGAGTGCCCATAAATTTGCACTCGATAAAGTGTAGTTGAGGGAATGGGCTTAAAGATGCCATTTGGAGAGGTGATAGAATCTTGTTGGAGATGGGCTTGTAGATTCCATCCAAGAATGTTTGTGGAATTGTAAATTGTAAGTCAGAAGAATAAGTATCAGAATGGTATCCGCGTGTGGAATGTATCTGAGTTGTATCTGTAGACTTGAAATCTGAATGAGAAACAGAATAGCATCCGCGTCTGGAGCGTATCTGTACTGTATCAAGAGTGTGAAATCTAAATTTGAATAAGTATCAGAATGGCATCCGTATTTGGAGCGTATCTGAAATGTATCTGGGTATGAAAGTCTAAATAAGCGACAGAATGGCAACCGTGTCTGGAGCGTATCTGGACTGTATCATGCAGCTGAATCTGAATGAGTATCAGAATGGCATCCTTGTATGGAGTGTATCTGAACTGTATCTGAGATCTGAATCTGAATGAGTAACAGAATGACTTCCGTGTCTGGAGTGTATCTGAACTGTATCTGAATTTAAAACTGAATGAGTATCAGAAAGGCTTCCGTGTTTGGAGCGTATCTGTACTGTATCTGAAAGCTGAATCTGAATGAGTATGGCATCCTTGTCTGGAGCGTATCTGAACTCCTTCATGATTTCATATTGTTAAACGATAGCTGTTAATCTTATCCTAAAAAGGGTAAAATGTTAGCTGAAACACAAAGTTATGATGCATGAAATGCATGATGCAATATATGTGTTTTATCAATGTTTATGATATATGGATGAAATGTATGCGCATGTAAGATGATTTGCTGTATTGCTGAGGAAAATAAATTCTTGACTGCTGTTGGGGACAATAAAATCCTTGATTGCTAAGGATATGTGAATTCTTCATGTCTTGAAGTTGGAGTATTGACAAAAGTTCTGTTGTGAGCAATGCCGTA
The DNA here is from genome assembly GCA_948472305.1 of Vicia faba. NCBI lineage: Eukaryota > Viridiplantae > Streptophyta > Magnoliopsida > Fabales > Fabaceae > Vicia > Vicia faba. The sequence continues at coordinate 161,360,588 of OX451738.1, forward strand.
TACTGCTTGAGTAATCTTCTTGGGGAATCCAGAGAATTTTGATGACTTCTACTGGGGATTACACAAAGGGAATCCTTGTACTGCTGGGGAATAAAGAAAACTTTGTGGGGAGGAAAACTTATTCCTGTTTTGGAAAAAAGTTCAGGAGTTTCAGTCGTCTGCCACTATACTGGGGAGTTATCCTAGGTTGGGGAGAGATAAAAGTTAACTATTATCCGGTTGCTTTTCAGGCTTTAAGATAACTTGCTGGGGAATTTGGAGAAACTGGATGGTTTCCGCTGGGGATTGGTAGTTTGAAGTTTTAGCTCCGCTGGGGATCTTAACAGTTTTGAAGTTTCAGCTTCACTGGGGATTTGTAATTCAAAGTTTTGGCTCCGCTGGGGATCTTAATGACGTACTGTAGGGATTATTCCTGGAATAGCCTAAAGACGTTTTCCTATCTTTCCAACCTGTCAGTAATTGTTCTATTCCATTCTGTTTATTTGTAAACAGTAATTATGTTCACATGCATATGTTCATTAATGAATCATTGGACATTTTTGCAAATAAAAACACAAGTGTAAAGAAAAAGGCAAATAGTTTTCTGTACTTTGAAAGAGATATCTTTGTATTTACTTTGAATAAATATTTTGTACAAAGGAGACAGACATCCTAGTAAGAGGATGGTGTCATAAAAGTAAGAAAAATTTATACAAGGAAAGATAGATATGTGTGATAATCCCATGGGGTTCCCATTCTGCTATATCCTTCGTATCTCCGAATATCTTGTCCATTTGCTGCTTCGTCTGAAGATGATTGAATTGATCAGAAGCTCAGAGTTTGTCAGTGAAGAGATTGTCCTTAAAGTGATTCGACGAGACATAGTCATACGCTTTAATTCCCTAACTTTTGCCTGGACCGCCCTTTCGGGTTTTCAGTCCACCGGGAAACCCTTTTTTGCCCAAGTCGCCCTTTCGGGTTTTCAACTTGCCGGGTGTACAAATTTTTTTTATTTTATCCCTAATTTTTGCCCGAACCTTTTTGGTTCGTCGGGATGCCCTTGTTTTTCCTAGGTGTGTCAACCTAGCGGGTCTTTTATGCGTAGTATCTTTTGACTATGTCTGCGTTCGCAGGGTGTGGCAGGTCGTCGCCGTCCATGGTGGTTAAGATCATTTCCCCACCAGAAAAGATGTTCTTGATTATTAATGGTCCTTCATATGTAGGAGTCCATTTGCCCCTGGGATCACTTTGTGGCAAGATGATTCGCTTGATCACTAGATCTCCAACTTGATATACCTGGCGTCTGACTTTCTTGTTGAAGGCCTTGATCATACGTTTTTGATACGTCTGACCGTGGCAAACAGCAGTAAGTCTCTTTTCATCAATTAAGTTCAGTTGATCAAGTCGGGTCTGGATCCAATCGTCTTCACTCAAACTTGCATCCTTCATAATTCTTAAAGAGGGGATTTGAACCTCGATAGGCAAGACAACTTCCATGCCATAAACCAAAGAATAGGGTGTTGCCCCAGTTGATGTGCGAGCCGTGGTACGGTACCCGTGGAGAGAAAATGGTAGCATCTCATGTTAGTCCTTGCAGGTGACTGCCATTTTCTGTATGATCTTTTTAATATTTTTGTTAGCAGCTTCGACTGCACCATTCATCTTTGGCCGATAGGGAGATGAATTGTGATGTTGAATCTTGAACTGCTCACACAAGGCGGTGATCATAGTATTGTTAATGTTTGTACCGTTATTAGTGATGATCCTTTCTGGGATACCGTAGCCCTCATTGGAAACCATAGCCATAATCTGAAGCTAAGTACGGGTAGGAGCCAAGTCGGTGTTGTATTGATACTGTTTATAGAAAGCGGCGGCCAGGTCTTCCCAATTATGGACTTCAGCCCTTTCCAACTGGTAGAACCAATCAAGTTGCGTTCCTGATAAACTGTCTTGGAAAAAGTGGACCCACAGGTCTTTGTCAGCAGAGTTTGGTTGAATCTTCCTGACATAGGATCTGAGGTGCATTTTAGGGCAAGACACCCCATCATACTTGGTAAACAGTGGCACTTTAAACTTTGGCGGGATTACAATTCCTAACACCAGCCCTAACTCTTCAAAATCTAGCCCAAGTACTCTCTGGATTTCCATAGCGCTTAGTCGCTCTTCAAGGTGTTTGTACTTGTCATCAGCCGGAGGGTATTATTGCTCAGAGTAGTCCTCTTCTTCCTCTTCTTCTTCTTCAGAATCTGATGGTACTGCCGTTCCTTTTCCTTTTCTTTCCCCTTTGTCAGATGTTGTTGGAAAATCTAAGGTCCGTCTGGCTTGTCCCTAAAATCTTCTGCCCATGATAACCACACCAGCTGGCTTCTTCTTCTTTTTCTCTTTCTCTTTTTCTAGCAAAGTCTTCAGCTCCTCCTGCCCCTTGGCTAAGGTCATTAGTAACTGTTGAAATTGCGAGTTCTGAGCTTGCAGATCTTTGACCGTTTGTTCGAGATCCATCATACTGAAATAAACAGTAGAGAGATGAGGAAACTTGTTGCAAAGACCTGTTTATGCTTATGATGAATGATATGTATTCATGCAATGCTTTCAAGGATTTAGAAATTCAAATTTGTTTTAAACAAAAAAGAAACACACGTCATATTAATAAGATAGAATTGTGAGTACATCAATTCCCCTTGGGCAAAATAATACAAAATTCTAAGGTTAAAAGACATTGCGCATCCTCTTTGGTGCAATGTAGGTGTTGAGAGTCTGCTCTTCGTGAAGTAGCCGAGTGAGTTCCAAAACCTTCTTCTCGCTTGTGTAGAATTGGGCTTCGAAAGGATCGTGCTCTCCCTTGAGTTGTATCCAATCCCTTTGTAGATCTTCGAGTGATGTCGGCATGTCAGGATGTAGGATAGTGTATGGAACTTCTCCTTCCTTAACAGGCTCTATAATCACTGGGAGAATGGAGGGATAAGGCATCATAAGACTTTGAGCGTGGGTTCGTACCCACTTGAGGTAAGGCTCAAGAGGGATGGAATTCTTGTGTCCCAAAGTCTTGCTATCTACCTTGTTTGGCATCCTCCAAGCTCGGATGAATCTCTGACGGAGTCCTTGATTGTTGTTGTCGTAGTCGAAAACCAATCCTTGAATCAGCATATCATGTGGGCCATCCCTTCGGGCATAACCAAACTGTCTCAGAGCTAAGAAAGGGTTGTAGGTGATGCCTCCCCTAATGCTAAGCAGAGGGACATTAGGGAATTCCCCACAACAGTCAACAATAATAAAATTCTCTTTGGATCGAGAACACCAATGAAGATCTGAATGGTTAAGTGTCATCAACCTTTGTGACCACCTCAAACCTTGCTCATTCTTCAAGACTGATTGGGGAAGATGCGAAATAAACCATCTTGCTAGGAGAGGAGTACAACACATGAGAACACCTCTTTTCCTTATTGTACGAGTGTGAAAAGAGTGTAGGATATCCCCAAGCAATGTAGACACTGGGTTGCGAGTCATGAAGATTTTGACAGCGCTCACATCTATGAGTTGGTCAGGATTAGGGAACAAGACCATCCCATAGATGAGAAGAGCTACAATCTCCTCAAAAGCTTGCAAGTCTAGGGAATTCCAACAGCTTTGGGCCTTCTCAAACAGAAACTTTGCCAAGAAGCCTTTGACACCACTTCTAGTTTCCCAATGAGTTGTGACATCAGATGAGTGCAAGTGCAGGGCTTGAGCAATCTCTTCTGGCTTTGGAACACTTTCCGTACCGTTGAAGGGTAGTTGATTGAGAATAGGAATCCTCAGAAGTTGAGAGAATTCTTCCAAAGTGGGCACAAGTTGATAGTCAGGAAATGTGAAGCAATGGTGCAAAGGGTCAAAGAACTGGAAGAGAACTTTCATCATATCCTCCTCTGTGTTAGAAGTGACCAAGTTGAGTAGACGACCATGCCTCTCGGTGAATGGAGAATTCTCAGGGATCCTTGAAGCTATCTCCTTGAGTTGTGGAGGAATTCTCACAAGGTTGATTTGGATAGTTTTCCTGCGAAGTGAATCCATAACCTACAAAACAAGAACAAAGATGAATCTCCAAAATCCTTGAAATGGTTAGAGGATGCACACGATGCTCATGATGTCCATGATGTTATGCACAAGTATATATGTACAAACAAATCAAGCAAGTTCCTAGTTTAGGCTTGCATGAGGTTTCATAGGTAAGTACCCTCTTGAAGTTTAGTTGGCTCAACCGGTTCTAGAAATAGTAACCGGGTTCTAAGGAGCTCAATATCACTGGATTGTTTCCTTGTTCATTATTTCAGTTCAAGCCTCTTTACCGGCGACCAAAATATTCCAAGAAACCAACCCTCAATGAGTGTAGTATCGAGTATCTACCAACTTCGGATTGCACCAAAGCCCGTCATCTCACTACATCCTAAAAGGCCAAGTTGATCAAGTAAAGGTTCTAGAGGTTCATTAGTGCTTCATGACATCACTCACCGGCCCCGTATTCTATTTTATTGACTCAAAGGCTACTGGTACCCATAAATATGTCACACTAATATAGCTATTGCTTAGACCATGTCGATATACCCCGCACAGTTTCCACAACGTATTGCTATTTACCTATAATGTTTCCCAAATCTGGGTAGAGGATTAAAACCCAAACAAAGAACCATAATTGTAAAGCAAACAAGTCAAACAATTGCAAGCAAATAAAGGTGATCTAAACCCTAAGGTAACCCCACTTTTATAATTTTCCCCAGCAAAGTCGCCCGTTCTGTGATGCGGTAGGAGAACTGACTTGAGGTTTTGCGTTTGTGTTCGCAAATGTTGCGGTTAGCAAGAGTCGCCACCGACTTTTCTTTTATCCAAAAGGAAAGGTAAAAAAGCACAGGAAGGACCTTTGAGATGTTTTCTTGAGTTTGGGGGGGTAGATTATGAAAAGGGAAGGTGCAAGCACCCTTTTCATCCATGGTTTTCCATGGGCTCTTAGTTACTTGTTTAGATCACTTGCTTTGCTTTGTTTGAAATGGTGTTTGGTGTGGTTTTGAAAGGTATTTTGAAAAGAGGCCATCGTTTAGGAAATCTTTGTAATGATTCTCGTTCGTAAGAATGTATACAAAGATGTTTGTATTTTGAAAATGTTTTCAATGTTTTGTAATATGTTTTGAAATGTGTGTGTGTGCTTGTTTTTGAAAATAGCAAGGATTGTTTTGAAATGGGACAAGTAACTAGAAGCTATCTACCTACTCAAATGTATTTCTTGTGCATTTTTATTCCTTTGACATTGTTGACTTACCATTGATTTGATAAGCAACCCTATCTTTGGATGTAAACGGGACGGGCGTGGGTCATTGTATAACCATGATAGCAATATTGCCAAGTATCTTAGCAATTTGGAGGGACCAAGATCATTTTGTTTAGGCAACCTTGAATAGCTTCATCGAGGGACTATGATCTTATATTTGTTTTGTTTTGCAAAAGATACTTCGCGTGCGTAACATGGCCATTTTATTTTAGGCAACCAAGTGGGAGAAACCCTAAGGGTGCTTGTGTGCAAAATGTGTCATTTTCATGCTTTTGTCTTGCATTTAGGGTTTTCTATTTTGCTTTGTTTTTGTTCTTATCATGCAAACCCTAGTTACTAAGCATAGTATATAAAGCAATAAATTACGTAAAATAAACTAAGCTATTACAACAATTATCATGGGTGGGGGGATACAAGTTTTGAGTGGGGATTTTGCACAAATATAAACCTAAAATATTATTACAACTTAATCGAATATTGCACGAGTTAAATAAATGTACAAATATTTAAAATGAAATGCAATGTATTTATGTAAGAAATGTTTTGGTATTTGTTTTTTGTATGAGAAAATAATTTAATTCAAACCCTAAAAAATAAGGAAAAAATAATATTATTTTTGGAGGGGTGAAACCCTAATTTTTTAATTAAAAGAAAATAATGCTTTATGGTATTATTTTGTCCATTTTTTAATATAAGAAAATAATAATAATATTATATGTGAATATTAAAAATTAAATATGTATAAAAATAAATATTTTATGTGTGTAAATGATATAATAAAAATATGTAGTATTTTTTTATTATTTACAAGTTATTTTAAGAAAATAAAATCTATTTATCATAATAAACTATTTGTTATGCCAAAAATAATAAATAAAATAAAATAAAATTGCAAAAAATAAAGAAATTATTTTTAGGATTTTTATTTTTCAGAAAAAATAAATAAAAGCAATAAATATGAAAATATGGAAAAAATATGAAAAATGTAACAAATAAGCCAGGGGCGTAAATAATATGTCAGAGGGGTGTGAATAGCAAAAACAAAAAAGGCCAATGCAACAAAAAGCCCAATCAGCGCTTCATCCCTGTCCTTGGTCATCTTCTTCGCGCGCGCTAGTTTTAACCTGCAACTCTAACATGCTTGCACAAAAACAAAAACTCATAACATGAAACATGTGGCCTTTGAGCTCACGATTCCAACCATATAAATTATGTGACCTAACTCTTAAAGATCAGAGAGAATTTTAGTAGCCCTAAATTGTGACCTAACTTTTTCAGCATTTTCAATCTTCAAATTCTCTCAGCATAGGTAATATAAATGAAAAGTATGCATATGTACAGCTTCACTATGATATGGACTACATTTTTTCTTCACAAATCATGGCTTGAGGATGCCTATTTAGAGAGATAGAGTTCAAGAAAATACCTCCTTCAGTTGGATTCGAGTAGAGTAATGTAGGGACTTTAATGGAGGCCTGCGGATTGTTTGAGCTTCCTTGAACTTCCCTAAAGCTATTCCAATGCTTACTTTGCTTTGAGGATAGCTGGAAATCCCTGCACAAGTCAAGCTGCAAGCTTCAAGGTTGAAAATGGAAAAGGATGAAACAGAGGTTACAGAACCAGGGTGATGTCTTAGATAGCTTTGATATGATGTGTATGAGATGCTTGAAGTGTTTAATCACAAAACGCATGAGCCGAATACGTGTTGGCTATGGTTTTGCAGAATCTGTGAGTTTTGGCAGAATTTTGGAGTTTTTCAGTTTTGGAGAGTTTCTAGTGTCAAGCAATCATGTTAAGCCTTGCCACAACTTTTTATATTTGTAAAGAAATGATACCAAGTCCACTTCTTACTAGCTGTACAAGTTCTGACCTTTTGGCAACCTTTCTTGCATTTTAAGTAAAGTGAAGTGACCAATGCTAACATGCTTGTACTAGCTGGTTTGAGAGCTGATAAGAGTTAGTACACATTGCTTGAAACCTGTAGAAGTTGCTTGTACCAAAGGGACATGTCCAGGGCTCAAGATTGACAAAGTTGCAAAAGTTGCCCTTTATGAAAATTGTATTGTGAACTTTATGTCTAAAATGGAATTATCTCTTGTACAATGCTTCAAAAGAAAATATAATGCCTTTGTCAATTGGGTTGCATTTAATTATGGAGTTTAAAGTGAGTTTAGGACCTGTAAAGCAAGGTACAAACAGCATGGATTGGATTTGCAATTTGATGCTTTGTAAAAATGGCTTGAACAAAAGTGATAAAATGCCAACTTCTCTTCTTCGATTCTCCCTACTCAAAAATGATCTTGGAGAGTTCTGTGACATTTTGGAGAGCTTTCAATGTGCTCTATAATCCATCTTTGAAATGAATTTAGAGATACCTCATGGAACTAGGTGAAAAATGTCCATGAAGTTGGGTCCAAAAACTGCCTAAATTATGGCAAAATCTCACTAAGTTAAGAAGTTCATGGACCTATATTCACAAATTTATAACTTGATATACAAGCATCTTTTGGGAAAATTTTGTGAAGAAAAGTTGTAGATTTCATGGAGGACTACAACTTTCATGTTGGAAGTTTTCTTTGAATCAAATTGCATCATGGTGAAAAAGTGGTGCAAAGTTAGGAAAAAATAAGAAAGTTTTTATACTTAGAAAAATTCTAAGTTATGAAAATTTTCAAATTCAAAACCCTAATTCTCAAAATTGGTTTTCTTGGTGAACAAGTTTCATATTTTGACATATCTTGATGAATTATGACCCTTGGCACTTGATTTTGACCAAAAAGTCAAAGTTTAACTTTTTAGTGTACAGTTGACTTTTGATCAGTTGACTACAAAATTCATCTGTCAATACAATGAACTTGAGATCTTTTGAACCATGTAATTAGTTCAAGATGATGCCATTGAACCCTTGAAATCATGTTTGAACTCAATTGGTCATTGGTTAGGTTAAAAATCAGAAATTTCCCTTTCTTAGTCAAAACCCTAATTTTGACCATTTTGCCCTCTTGATGATTTGATCAAATTTCTTGAGGAGTTGCGATCCAAACTTGATCAAATGGTACACGTGAGTCTAAAATGTTGATGTGGACCAAAAATCCTTGTGCAAACTCAAACCCTAATTTTGGGTTATCAGTGCAAGATGAGATGTCTTGATAAATGAGAGGGCATATTTTGGGGTACAACACCCTTTGTTAGGCGCCTGGTTCAACATGACCCTGCATCATAGGCCCTTGAGATCCTTGAAATGTTTATTGAAAATGCTATGTGTGATACGGTGGGAGAACTGACTAGGGTTTTGCGTTTGTTTTCGCAAATGTTTCGGTTGAGCAAGAGTCGCCACCGACTTTTTATTTTATCCTAAGGAAAGGTTTAAAAAGCACAGGAAAAACCTTCGAGATTTTTTCTTGGGTTCGGGGAGTAGATTATAGAAGGGGAAGGTATTAGCACCCCTTCTATCCATGGTTATCCATGGGCTCTCAGGTACTTGCTTAGATCCACTTGCCTCAGTTTTCAATTGTTTGAAATGGTGCTTTGTGTGTGGCTTTGAAAAGGTTTTGAAAAAAAGATGCCTTGCATAGGCTACCCTTGTAACAATTCTTTACTCGAATGTTTTACAAAGGTGTTTGTCTTTTTGAAAAGATGTTTCAAGGGTTTGAAAAGTTGATTTTGAAAGTGTTTGTGAAGTGGGTTTTTGAAATAAGGCAAGTGTTTTTCTTGGAAGGTTGACAAGTACCTAAGAGTTCATCTACCCTAAAATTTTCTCAAAGATTTTTGTCATGTTTTAAACCTTTTGACAATTTTGTTTCACCATTGCATTTGGTGGACAATCTTGTCTTAGGAGATGAAAGGGATGGGCGCGGGTCATCGTTTAGACCATAGTTGCAATAGTGTTAAATGTCTTTGGGCAATTTTCTTTAAAAGGGACTTGATCATTTTATTTAGGCAACATTTTGAGGGACTATGATCATTTGTTTGTTTTACCCAAAGAAATTCAACATGCAATATGGCCCATTTTTGAAAGGCAACAAAGTGGAATACCCTAGGGGGTGCAAGTGTGAGATGTGTTGTTTATTTTCATGCTCATTTATCTTGTATTAGGTCCAACTATTTTTGTTCATTTTTATTCGCATACAAAACCCTAATTCTAGCATAGTATGTTTAGAAAGCATTAAAAGTGCGAAATTTAAATTCCTACGCTATTACATCACAATAATATGGGGAGGGGGTACAATGTTTCAAATGGGGTTTATTTGGGCAAGAATTTAAATCTAAGCTATTACATCATTTTTAGGAATATTTACAAGATAAATAATTGCATAATTAAATGGAAATTGACATAAATATGCAAAATATAAAAGGAATTTTTATGTATATGTAAAAAAAAGGTATTATTTATGTAAAATAAAATAAAGAAAATAAAAGGGTATTATTTTGAGGTATTTTATAATCTAGGGCAAAAACCCTAATTTTAATCAAAATATATATTGATTAATTAATTCATATAATATTCATTATTTACATACAAAAATAAAATAAAATATGATATATTTGTAAAAAAGGCATTTTTAGTATTAAATATTAAAAAATAAAATATGTACATTTTTTGGTATTTTTACTCTAAATGCATTAATATATATATATATATATATATATATATATATATATATATATATATATATATATATATATATATATATATATATATATATATATATATATATATATATATATATATATATATATATATATATATATATATATATATATATATATGTATATTTATATTATTTTAAATATGTACTATATATATAAATAATAATAATAATTAATTTTTTAGAAAATAGTATTTTTTTATATAAAATATTTTCAGAGGGTAATATAAAATAAAAATAAAAATAGAAGTGTTTTTACATATTTTTCTATTTATCCTAAATAATAATATGTATTTATTTATGTATAAACAAAAGAAAACCAAATAAAAAACAAATAAAAATCAAAAAATGATGAGAAAAATATTTTCAAAATTTTAATATGCTGAGAAAAAATAAATGAATCAAATGAGAAAAGAAAAAGTCAAAAATCATGAAAAATGAAGCAAATGGGCTTAGGGGGGTAAAAAAATGGAAATAGGGTGTAAAAAGAAGAAACCACACAGGCCCAGCCCATGTGGCTTCATCTTCAACCTTCGTTCAATAACATTCAAAAACGCGCGCCCTGTACTCCAGCTGCTAACTCCTGATTCCTGGCTTTTTAACAAAAACTCATAACATAAAAAATGTTCAGCATGGAGAGACGATTCTAACCATGTATAGAACTTGACCTAACTCTCTAAGACGAAGGAGAATTTCTCCTCCCCCAAATCCTAACCTAGTTTTTCTATCATTTTCAAACTCCAAATTCTCTTTACTCAGGCAAAAGAAATGAAAAGTAAAGACATGGACATGTTCAGTGGCATGAGTATGACATTATTTCTTCACAAACTTAAGACTAATGATGCATAATAAGAGAGATACGAATTCAAAATTTTACCTGTTCAGTTGAACTTCTATATGGAGATGCAGGGACCTTCAGTGCAAGGTAATGATTGGAAAAGCTTCCTTGAGGTCCAGGGATGCTGTTTCAATGCTTACTTTGTCTTGAGAGCTTCTGAATCAAGCTAGAGAACTTCAACTGCAAAACAGAAAAACAAAAATGGTGAAGTGGCTTAGAGGTGTTACAGGTTGTGTCTTAGCTTCTGGATAGTTTGCATAGGTTGTAAGGAAGGTAGAGGAACAGGTTTTGGCAAGAATGCTCGAGAGAAATGGGAGTTGGCACTCAAACTGCAGAGGCAACTCTGTTTTTGCAGTTTGAGGATGATTCTGAGATGGAGGGTGTTTTAGAGGTGCAAGGGTCGTGTATTAGCTTGGTTATGTTGTCTTGAGTGTGTTTGATAAGTTTGTTCTTGTGTTCTAATGCTGAGGTGAGAGTTGTTGTGAGATATGGAACTTTTCTTCACACTTAAGCAACAAAATGCAACTTGGGTTTCTAGGCATGTAGAGGGCCCCTAATGTGCTGCATAATCCCTCCTTGATCAGTGTGTTATGTTCATAATCTTGTGCCATTCAGATTTGCAATGTACTTGTTGGATTTCAAAATTGACATAAAGCTACCTTTTACCAAAATGGTTAATTTGCTTTATCTAGTTTGGGATTAAACCTTTATACAATGTTCAAACTCATAGAACAACACCTTAACACAATGAACATGCATTAAATTATTGAGTGTAACTTGGTTTAAGGACCTGTAATCTAACCTAAAGCATGCTGAATTCAAATTGCAAAGTTATGGGCATGGAACTTGGTCATGAACAAAGTGGTTTTTTGCTATATTGTGAAATTCGATTCTCTCTAACCATGAGGTTGTTTGAGAAGTTCTTTGACATTTTGGAAAGCTTGGAATGTGTACTACAATCCATCTTTGAAATGCAAATTGAAATTCCAAGTGGAAGTGTATGGAAAATGGCCTTGAAGTGGGGTAGAAAACCTTGTCAAAATAGGTTAAAATTTCACTAAGTTAAAAATGGTTTAGTGCCCTTATTCAAAAAATTGTAACTTGAGCTAAATGCTTCAACTGAGAAAACTTTGTGAATCAAAGTTGTAGATTATGCAACAAGCTACAACTTTCATGTTTGGACTTTTGTTTGAATCCAAATGGATCATGGTGAAAAAGTGGGGCAAAGTTGGGAAAATATTTGGGTTTTTCATAACTTAGAAAAATTCTAAGTTATGAAAAATTCAAATTTCTAAACCTAATTTGCATTTTGTGATTTCTTGATGAACAAGTTTCATGATTTGGCATGTTTTGATGAAAAATGAATCTTGACTCTTGATTTTGACCAAAAAGTCAAAGTTTGACTTTTCAGTGTACAGTCAAAATTGATCAATGGACTGGGAAATTCAACTGTCAATCTTGTGTACTTGGGATCTTTTGAGCTTGTTGATCATGTCAAGATAATTCCATGGGGTCCTTGAGTCCATGTGTGAGCTTGGTTTGTCATTGGCTAGGTCAAACAGTCAAAAATTGCCTTTGTACAGTCAAAACCCTAAAAATGACCATTTTGCCCTTTTGGTGATCTGATCAAATTTCTTGTGGAATTGTGATCCAAACTTGATAAAATGGTTCATATGAGTCCAATATGTTGATGTGGGTCAATTTTCATGAGGTTTGACTGTCAATTGGCCACAGTTGACTTTTTCCCCAATACAGTTGATTTTTAGGTCAACTGTCCAATTGACTGGGCAAAACTTGGAACCAGGACTTGAAACTTGATATGGGTAAACTTGGGAGTCCAATATGAGGCATGAAAGTCATCTTAGGCATTTTAGGTCAAAATTTCTTTGTGCAAACACAAACCCTAATTTTGAGTCCACAGTGCAAGGATAGGTCTTGAGCAGATGAAACCCTAACTGGATCTTGAGCTTTAAAGGCTTTGTGGTGAGAAATCAATGAGAAATGGGAGGGAAAATTTTGGGGTACAACAGTTGCCCCTGTTCAATCTTCTTGAATCCGAAGAGTTAGATGGGCAAGCTTGCCTTTCGTGACTCGAGGGTAAAAGGAGATTGGACACTAGAGTGCCCGGAAATTTGCACTCGTCAAAGCAATGGATACGGGAATGGGCTTAGAGATGCCATTTGGAGATGGGCTTAATGATGCCATCTAGGAGAGTGACAGAAATCTTGTCGGGGATGGGCTTAGAGATGCCATCTGGAAGGGAATATCAGGAAGGTGTCCAGGCTTGGGACCATCTCTGAACTGGGGGGTCTGAACAAGCAATAGATTGACATCCGTTGTTGGGAGGAATCTGTAAACTGTTTTCAGTGGTTTGGAGAAGAAACTGAACAAGCGATAGGTTAACATCCGTTTACTTGGAGAACCCGTGAACTGTTTTCAGAAATCTTGAAGTTGAATAAGCAATAGAGCAACATCCGTTGTTGGGAAGCGTCCATAAACTGTTTTCAAAAAGTTGTATCTGAACAAGTTGATAGATTAACATCCGTTGTTGGGAAGAATCCACAAACTGTTTTCAGAAATCTTGAGGAAGAATCTGAACAAGTGACAGGTTAACATCCGTTTACTTGGAGAACCCGTGAACTGTTTTCAGAAATCTTTAAGTTGAATAAGCAATAGAGCAGCATCCGTTGTTGGGAAGCGTCCGTAAACTGTTTTCAAAAAGTTATATCTGAACAAGTTGATAGATTAACATCCGTTGTTGGGAAGAATCCATAAACTGTTTTCAGAAATCTTGAAGAAGAATCCGAACAAGTGACAGGTTAACATCCGTTTACTTGGAGAACCCGTGAACTGTTTTCAGAAATCTTGAAGTTGAATGATTTTTAGTCTGTCGACTGATCTCTCCTGAAAAGGTAAAGAGTTAGTTGCATGCAATGTTATGATGCCTGATGCGATATACATGACATCAATGTTTTATGACATGAATGTGATGAATGCGCATGTAAGCTGACGAGCTAACTTGCTGAGGATAAATGACTTCGAGGTGGCTGAAGATAAAAGTATCTTGACTGTTGCTGGAGAAAATAAATCCTTGGCTACTACTCGGGAAGAAAATTCCTGATGACCTCTACTGGGGAGTATCAAACTAGTAGACTCATGCTGAGGAGGTAAGACTGAGAACCTTTAATTTGATGGGAAGCAACTCTGGCGATCTCACTGGGGAACTCAAGATTTCTCTTTCTAAGACTCTGTGGAGAGAAGGCTCATTAGTCTGGCTCCGCTGGGGGTTGATAATTCGAAATTTTAACTCGGCTGGGGATAACAAAGATAAGCTTCTCCGGGGATCATATTGATAAGTTAGGCTGGGGAATTTCGATGAACTCCGCTGGGGATAGGAAGAATTCTGGCGAGTGCGATCTTCTGTGGCTGTTAGCTTAGGATAACCCAGTTATAAGCCTTTGTGAGGAATAACTTTGAATAAAAGACGGAGGAGACGTTCGTGCTCTGCGGGAGAGTACCTTCCAAAATCTTACTGGGGATAAGCTTCGAGGGTCTGCTGGAGGTATGCCTCAGGGTTTGCTAGGGATGTGGATTTCAAATCTCTTGGTGTGCCTCCTTCGAGAGGGTGCCAAGGTGTTCATCTGTACCCTCATCCTATTAGTAATCCCTTTTCTTAGATTTACTTAGGAAGTGATTATGTTTCAAATGCATATGCCTATTCAACAAAACATTGGACGTTTCTCAAAATAAAACAAATAGTGCAAAAAAGAAAAGGGAAATGTCACAAATTTTTGGGAAGAGTATTTGTATTGATTTTCTTTGAGTATATTTGTACAAAGGAGACAATCATCCTAGTAAGAGGATTTTGCCGTAAATATTGAAAGATTTTATACAAAATAAAGGATGGCTATGTGAAATAATCCCATGGGATTCCATTCTGCTATAGCTTTCACAACTCTGAATATCTGTCCATTCGATGCTTCGTTTGACGATGGATGGATTGATCAGAAACCTGGAACCGGTTGATGAAGAGATTGTCTTTAAAGTGATCCGACGAGACATAGTCATACGCTTTAATTCCCTAATTTTTGCCTGAATCGCCCTTTCGGGTTTTCGATCCACCGAGAAACCCCTTTTTGCCCAAGCCGCCCTTTCGGGTTTTCGACTTGCCGGGTGTACAAATTTTTTGTTTTTATCCCTAATTTTTGCCTGAACCGCCCTTTCGGGTTTTCGGTTCACCGGGATGCCCATTTTTGCCCAAGCCGCCCTTTCGGGTTTTTGACTTGTCGGGTTATTTTATGCGTAGTATCTTTTGACTATGTCTGCGTTCGCAGGGTGTGGCAAATCGTCGCCGTCCATGGTGGTCAGAATCATTGCACCACCAGAAAATATGCTCTTGATCACAAATGGTCCTTCATATGTAGGAGTCCATTTGCCCCTGGGATCACTTTGCGGCAAGATAATCCGCTTGATTACGAGATCCCCGACTCGATACACTTGACGTCTGACTTTCTTATTGAAGGCCTTGATCATCCGCTTTTGATATGTCTGACCATAGCATATAGCAGCAAGTTGTTTCTCATCGATTAAATTGAGTTAATCAAGTCGGGTCTGCATCCAATCATCTTCATTCAAACCTGCATCCTTCATAATCCTCAGAGAAGGGATCTGGACTTCCATAGGCAAAACAGCTTCCATGCCATAAACCAAAGAAAATGGGGTTGCCCCAGTTGAAGTGCGCGTCGTCGTACGGTATCCATGCAGAGCAAACGGTAACATCTCATGCCAGTCTTTGTAAGTGACTGTCATTTTCTGAATGATCTTCTTAATGTTTTTGTTCGCAGCTTCAACAGCACCGTTCATCTTCGGCCGATAGGGAGATGAATTGTGATGATAAATCTTGAACTGTTCGCATAATGCAGTGATCATTGTATTATTCAGATTTGTACCGTTGTCCGTGATGATTCTGTCTGGAACACCATACCGACATATGAGATTTTGCTTGATAAAGCGGGCAACCACATTTTTAGTAACAGAGGCGAAGGAAGCTGCTTCGACCCATTTAGTGAAATAGTCAATGGCAACCAGGATGAAGCGATGTCCGTTGGAAGCCGTGGGCTTGATCTCTCCAATCATATCAATGCCCCACATTGCAAAAGGCCATGGAGCAGTCAGGACATTGAGGGGAACCGGAGGGATATGAACTTTGTCAGCATAGACTTGACACTTGTGACAAGTACGGGAATGTTGATGGCAGTCAGCCTCCATAGTAGACCAATAATAGCCTGCCCTTAGGATCTTCTTAGCCATTGTATGCCCGCTCAAGTGAGTGCCAAATGTGCCGCTGTGTATATCAGTCATGATCAACTCTGCTTCAACTTTATCCACGCATCGGAGTAGTACACAATCATGGCTTCGTTTGTAAAGGATGTCGTTGCTCAGGAAAAACTTAGCGGCGAATTTCCTTAAGAACTTCTTGTCATTCACGGAAGCTCCTTCAGGGTAATCCCTAGTCTCGAGATACCTTTTGATTTCATGGAACCAAGGCTGTTCCACTACTTCTTCGGTATTAATCTCGTGGCAATGTGCCGGTTCATCCATTCGCTTGATGGTGATTTGGGGAGCCTCGTTATCCCAGTTGAGTTTAAACATGGAGGACATTGTGGCCAGAGCATCGGCTAGTTGATTTTCTTCTCGCGGGAAGTGCTCAAAGGTAATTTGCTCAAAATGAGGCAACAATGTCAGGACATGTTCTTTGTATGGGATAAGATTAGGATGCTTGGTATCCCAGTCTCCTTTGATTTGGCTGATGACCAAAGCCGAGTCCCCGAATACGATCAAAGATTTGATCCCCAAGTCTATAGCAGCTTCGAGACCAAAGATGCAAGCTTCATACTCAGTCATGTTGTTTGTGCAGCTGAAACAAAGTCGGGCCGTGAAAGGAGTGTGACAACCTTCCGGAGAAATGAGTACTGCGCCAATACCATTTCCAAGTGCATTTGAAGCACCATCAAAGTACAGGGTCCATCGGGATCCCTTTTCGGATCCGTCATACGGTCCGTCACTTTCAATGTTGTCCAAATTCATGATGTCCTCGTCTGGGAAGTCAAATCTCATGGGTTGATAGTCTTCAATAGCCTGATGAGCCAGATGGTCAGCTAGTACACTCCCTTTTATAGCTTTTTGGGTGGTGTACTGGATGTCATACTCGGTCAAGATCATTTGCCATCTAGCTATCCTTCCAGATAATGCGGGCTTCTCGAAGATATACTTGATAGGGTCCATTTTGGATATCAACAAGGTAGTATGAGTCAGCATATACTGTCTTAGTCGGCGAGTAGCCCATACCAAAGCGCAGCAAGTTTTCTCGAGCAGTGAGTAGCGAGTCTCACAGTCGGTAAACTTTTTGCTAAGGTAATAAATAGCGTGCTCTTTTCGACCAGACTCGTCATGCTGGCCCAAAACACACCCCATTGAGTTATCCAAGACAGTTAAGTACATGATCAATGGTCTTCCTTCGACATGTGGCATCAGAATAGGAGGTTCTAGCAAATACTCCTTGATTCTATCAAAAGCGGCTTGGCAGTCGTCGTTCCATTCAACTACCTGATCTTTCTTCAAGAGTTTGAAAATTGGCTCACAGGTAGAAGTCAGATGTGAGATGAATCTGGCAATATAGTTTATGCGCCCCAAGAATCCTCTGACCTCTTTTTCAGTACGGGGAGCAGGCATCTCTTGTATTGCTTTCACTTTTGCTGGATCGACTTCAATGCCTTTGTTGCTTACAATGAATCCTAGAAGTTTACCAGACCTAACCCCAAAAGTGCACTTACTTGGATTCAGCCTGAGCTTGTATTCTTTTAATCTGGCAAACAGCTTTTCCAGATGTTCAAGGTGCTCTTCCTCTGTTTGTGACCGAGCTATCATATCGTCTACGTAAACTTCAATCTCATGATGTATCATGTCATGAAATAAAGCTACCATGGCGCGTTGATAAGTTGCCCCTGCGTTCTTCAGCCCGAACGGCATCACTTTGTAACAGAAAGTGCCCCATTGCGTGACAAAAGTTGTTTTCTCCATATCCTCGGGAGCCATTTTGATTTGATTGTAGCCCGAAAATCCATCCATGAAGGAAAACACTTTATGCTGAGCTGTATTGTCGATCAAGATGTCAATATGAGGTAGCGGGAAATCATCTTTAGGGCTGGCCCTATTCAAATCCCGGTAGTCCACACACATTCTGACTTTGCCATCTTTCTTTGGTACCGGTACGATGTTAGCGACCCATTGAGGATAGGACGTAACAGCCAGAAAGCCAGCGTCGAACTGCTTCATTACTTCTGCTTTGATCTTTTCGGACATGTCAGGCCTCATTCGGCGAACTTTTTGCTTGATTGGTGGACAGTCTTCTCTTGTGGGGTGACGGTGAACCACGATGTCGGTGTCTAGACCCGGCATGTCTTCATAGGACCAAGCGAAGATTTCAACATACTCATTCAGTAACTGTACCAAGCGTTCCTTGACTTCTGGTTCCAGGTTGGCACCCACTTGCACCTCCTTCCGATTCTCCTCGGTTCCCAAGTTAACAACTTCCAATGGCTCTTCATGCGGTAAGATGGCCCTTTCCTCTTGTTGCAGGAGTCTGGCTAGTTCCCCGGGTACTTCACAACCTTCGTCATCCTCATACTCGGCTAGATTGACCAGATCTTCAGAGTTATTGAAAGATACAGCAGAATAGTCGCCCATGGAATCTGGAGTGGATGGGTACCTGCATTGGTGAGTGTGGGTGTGTGTAAGGGATAGCCATCCTTAAACAAAAAATGCAAAAGGAAAGAAAATGAACATAAACAGTTTATCAAATGAAAAACATCCAATGAATCATTAAACATGGCATATGAATATGAAAAATAGTCAAAACCCTTACAAGTGGACCTACATGCCCCGGGCAAGGCAGGAGGTGAAAAGATAGTGTACAGATTGTTTGAAAGTAAAATATTACAGACCAAATAGGAAATGTTTAATAGATAAATTACTGATGAATAAAAGTGATGGGGATAAAGTCTTTAGCCTCCCAATTGCTCAACCCTCCTCTGACAGTTGGATAAATCCACTCTTCAATGCAGCTTTCCTTGTCTTCATCTTCCAGGGCGTTGATTCGGTAAGGAGAAATTTTGATCGGCGCTCTTTTAATCTTTGACTGGTGCATGGCCTTCTGGCCAGCGGCGGTGAAACCTAATCCAAACTTATCAGTTTTATGCGGAAAATCGAGTAACTGCCCCCACGCTGAATTCTTCCCTTCTTTAACTGCAGCCCTTGCATCCTCCAGAGATGCCATCCTGGCCATCTGTCCTGGTGTCTCAGTTGCCAACTTCGCCACTGCTATCTCAGGAAGCACTTCTTCGAAATGTTGAAACGGTGTCTCAATGAACTCTCCCTCAACCTCCACATACTGGAAAGAATTTAAATGGCTAATCATGTACTCTTCTTCGCCGTGGACAGTAATGATCTTTCCCTTTACAGGATACTTCAGCATCTGATGCAAGGAGGAGGTGACTGCCCCAGCATGGTGTATCCAAGGTCTACCCAGCAGGCAGGAGTATGATGGACGGATGTCCATTACATAGAAAGTGGATTTAAACACCTCAGTACCTATCTTGACAGGAATTTCAACTTCTCCATGGACCATTCTTTTTGATCCATCGAAAGCTCTGACGACAATATCACTCGGCTTCAATTCCAACCCTTCGTAATCTAGCCGGTCCAAAGCCTTTTTAGGCAAAACATTCAGCGATGAACCGGTATCAACCAAAACATGTGCAAGGGTGGTTCCGCGACACTCGATTGAAATATGCAACGCATCATTGTGGTTTCGGCCTTTAGGGGTCAGGTCGGCATCAGAAAAACCTAATCCATTGTCTGCAATCAGGCTAGCCACGCAATGTTGAAATTGATCTGCAGAGGTTTCCTGGGGCACATGAGTTGCCTTTAGAAACTTAATCAAAGCTTGAGCGTGCGCTTCTGAGCAAAGCAACAGTGCCAGCATGGAGATCTTGGAGGGGGTTTGCCCCAACTGTTCCACTACATCATAGTCACTTCTCTTGATTATCCTTAAAATCTCGTCCATTTCTTTCTTGGAGGCTTCCGGGATCACCAAGGGCTGAACCCTCGTCCTGACGGGCTCATCTTGTATTCCCTTTCCTTTATCAGCAATGGTAGGAGAGACAACACTAGGAACGACAATTTCTTCAATCAAAGGAGTTCTAGCGGAGAGTTTTACTGGTGCAGGGATGACTTCTTTAGCTGATGAGGGTCCAAAGACTGCTCTTGGAGGGGCAATCTCTGGAGAAAATATTCTCCCGCTCCTGGTGATTTTGCTGGTGCCCGCAATGTTACTAATGTTGGCTTCTTCATCATCTGAATTTTCTTCAATTATTTCAACTTGCTTGATACCATGGTAGTAGATGTCACCACCATAGTTCCAAGGTATCGACTTCTCAGAAACATAAGGAATAGGCCCCGGCATTGTTATCTTCAAAGGTATAGACTTTGCAGCTGGTGTAATCTTAACTGGCTTTTTGACGGCCTTGGAAAGATTGGCGTGAATGGTTATGATTGAGACATTTTCAACATGAACTGGAACAGCAGGAACTTTTTCGAACAAAATTTGTCGGCTATCCATGAGGCTTTGGATGCCTTTCTTCAATAGCGGACAATCAAACGGCAGAGAGTGGCAGCAGTAGCAGTCTTCTTTACATCCCGGGAAGATCCCGGCCCTTAACAAATTCAACTTAATGGTTAGAAGTGGAGTAGTCAGATCACTAACGTCAGCAACATACAGATCCTCTTCAATGGCATTGACATTCCGACCGTGCCTCGGCATAGGTGCAGATATGACATTGGGTTTTTCTGGAGCGTCAAACTCTACCTCCTTAGCCTCTATCAGGTCCTGGATCTTATGCTTGAGTGCCCAACAATCATTGGTGTCGTGTCCAACACTGTCTGAATGATAGGCGCACTTAGCATTGGCATGATAATGCGGGGAGGACGTATTTACATTCTTTGGCGCCTCCTTGATGGTGGCAAGATTCAACTTCAATAGATGGGGAAGCACCTGCGCTGGAGTCATATTAATACGGGTGAACTGCCGTTGTGGCCTTTCCATCCGTTGCTGGTTTGGTCTGGATTGGTTGTAGCGAGGCGGCTCACTTGGAGTGTTTTGAATCATTACGGCCCCCACAGTTGGCCGACGCTCCATCTTCCCTGCTCTTCTCTGAGAATATACCATAGCTGTCTCCTTCTTAAAAGGCTTCTTCTCAACACTTGCAGCAACACCCTTCTGAATCTTTCCTGATTTGATGCCAGCTTCTATTCTTTCGCCTGTTAAGATCAAATCGGTAAACCCCGCGGAAGAGTTACCAATTAGATGATTGAAAAATGGCCCAGATAGGGTCCCAAGAAACATATCAACGAGCTCACGATCGGTTAAAGGAGGCTGCACCCTGCCAGCCAAATCCCTCCATTTTTGTGCATATTCTTTGAATCCCTCACTTGTTCCTAGTGACATACCCTGAAGTTGGGTACGAGTAGGAGCAAGATCAGAATTATACTGGTATTGTTTGTAGAAAGCGGTGGCCAAATCTTCCCAATTTCTGACACTGGTTCCTTCTAACTGATAAAACCATTCCAACTGAGCTCCCGACAGGCTGTCTTGAAAGAAATGAATCCAGAGATTTTTATCTGCTGTATAAGGTTGAATTTTTCTCACATAGGACCTGAGATGCATTTTGGGACAGGACAGCCCATCATACCTCACAAACACTGGTACCTTGAATTTTGGGGGAATCACAATTCCGGCGACCAAGCCCATGTCTTCAAAATCCAAACCCGGTACCCTTTGCAATTCCATGGCAGCCAATCTGTCTTCTAAACCCTTGTACTTATCATCAGCTGGAGGGTACTACTGGTCAGAATAATCTTCATCCTCTTCAACCTCTTCCTCCTCTGCATCAGACTCGGAAGGCACCGCAACCCGATCTCTTTTACTAGTTCCTTCATCAGAAGTAGGAGGAAATTCAAGCACTCTCCGAGCTTCTCTGTCAAATCTTCTCCCCAAAGTAGCCACTCCGACTCTCTTTTTCTTCTTCACTGGGTCCTTATTCTCCAGATGAGCCTTGATATCCTCTTGACTCTTGACCAAGGTCATCAAGAGTTGCTGGAACTGTGCATTCTGGGCTTGTAGGTCTTTGACTGTTTGCTCGAGATCCATTCTACTGAAATAAACAGCAGATAGATAAGGAAACCTGGAGTGAGACCTGCTTGTGCATATGATGAATGGTATGCTGATGTATGCAATGCATTCAAGGATTTAGGACATTCAAAATTGTTTCAGACAAAGAAGAACGCACGTCATATTAATAAGAAGAAATTCGTTAGTACATAAATGCCCCATGGGCCAAATGTTACAAAATAAACTTCTCAAGGCAGAAAGACATTGCGCATCCTCTTTGGTGCGATGTAGGTATTGAGGGCCTCTTGCTCGTGGAGTCGGCGGGTAAGCTCTAGAACCTTCTTTTCACTGGCGTAGTAGCTAGCTTCAAAAGTGTTCCGTTCCTCCTTGAGCTGAATCCAACTTTTCTGCATTTCCTCCCACGATGTAGGCATGTCTGGATGCAGGATGGTGTAGGGAACCTCTCCTTCATTGACGGGCTCTTTAATCACTGGGAGTACATGAGGATAAGGCATCATCAGACTTTGGGCTCGGGCTCGTACCCACTTGAGATAGGGCTCAAGAGGGATGGAGTTCTTATGTCCCAGAGTCTTGCTATCAACCTTGTTGAGTCTTCCCCAAGATCTGATGAATCTTTGGCGAAGTCCTTGCGCATCGTTGTCGAAGTCAAAAACTAGGCTAGGAATCAACATATCATGAGGGCCATCCCTCCGTGCATATCCAAATTGCCTCAAAGCTAGGAAAGGGTTGTAGGTGATACCTCCTCTAATTCCAAGTAAAGGAACATTAGGAAATTCTCCGCAATGATCGACGATGATGACATTTTCTCTGGACCGAGAACACCAATGCACATCAGAATGAGTAAGAGTCATCAATCGTTGGGACCACCTTATACCTTGGTCATTCTTCAAGACGGATTGTGGAAGGTGCGAAATAAACCACCTTGCGAGGATAGGAGTACAACACATGAGAACACCCCTCTTTCTCATTGTTCGTGTGTAAAATGAGTGAAGGATGTCCCCAAGCAATGTTGGTATTGGATTTCTGGACAAGAAGATTTTGACGGCGTTGACATCTACCAATTGGTCAGGATTTGGGAACAAGACCAACCCGTAGATAAGGAGTGCCACAATCTCTTCAAAGGCTTGTAGGTCCAATGAGTTCCAACATTCTTGTGCCTTCTCAAACAGGAATTTTTCTAAGAATCCTTTGACGCCGCTTCTGGTTTCCCAATGCCCCTTGATTTCAGATGGTTGTAGATGTAGTGCTCGAGCAACATCTTCGGGCTTTGGTTCCTTCTCCGTACCGTTGAAGGGTAGTTGATTAAGGATAGGGATTCTTAGGAGTTGAGAAAACTCCTCCAAAGTGGGGACCAACTGATAATCAGGGAAAGTGAAGCAGTGGTGAAGAGGGTCAAAGAACTGGAATAGCACTTTCATCATGTCTTCTTCAATGTTGGTGTTGACTAAGCTGAGTAGTCTACCATGTCTCTCACTGAAGGATGAATTTTCCGGAATTCTTGAGGTGATCTCCTTGAGTTGAGGAGAGATTCTCCCAAGGTTGACTTGAATGGTATTTCTGCGAGGAATTTCCATGACCTATAAAACAAGAACAAAGCTGAAGATCCAAAACCCTTGAAATGGTTAGTGAATGCATATGATGTTTTATGATGTTTATGATGTATGCATAAAACATATGTACAAGCAAATCACACCAAACCCTAATTTCAGGCTTGCATGGGGTTTCATAGGTAAGTACCCTCTTGAGTGTAGTTGGCTTAAAAACCTGTCCTATAAATAGTAACCGGGTTCTAAGGAGCTCAATATCACTGGATTGTTTTCAATGTTCATTGTTTTGGTTTAGCCACTTAACTAGCGACCAAAATATTCCAAGAAAACAACCCTCAATGAGTGTAGTATCGAGTATCTACCGACTTCGGACTGCACCAAAGCCGGTCATCTCACTACTCCTAATAAAAGGCCAAGATGGTCAAGTAAGGTTCTAGGTCATTAGTGCTTAGTGACATCACTCAGCGGCCCCGTACTCTCCTTGATTGAACTCAAGGGTTACCGGTACTCACAAATATGTCGCACTAATATAGCCATTGCTTAGACCGTGTCGCTATATACCCCGCACAGTTTCCACAACGTATTGCTATCTATGAATGTTTCCCAAAATCCGGGTGGAGGATTGTAAACCCAAACAATAGAGCCAAAGTATAAAGCAAGCAAATCAAACAGTTAGTCATGCAAGAGGGTGATCTAAGCCCTAAGGTTACTCCACTTTAAGAGTTATCCCCAGCAGAGTCGCCAGTTCTGTGATACGGTGGGAGAACTGACTAGGGTTTTGCGTTTGTTTTCGCAAATGTTTCGGTTGAGCAAGAGTCGCCACCGACTTTTTATTTTATCCTAAGGAAAGGTTTAAAAAGCACAGGAAAAACCTTCGAGATTTTTTCTTGGGTTCGGGGAGTAGATTATAGAAGGGGAAGGTATTAGCACCCCTTCTATCCATGGTTATCCATGGGCTCTCAGGTACTTGCTTAGATCCACTTGCCTCAGTTTTCAATTGTTTGAAATGGTGCTTTGTGTGTGGCTTTGAAAAGGTTTTGAAAAAAAGATGCCTTGCATAGGCTACCCTTGTAACAATTCTTTACTCGAATGTTTTACAAAGGTGTTTGTCTTTTTGAAAAGATGTTTCAAGGGTTTGAAAAGTTGATTTTGAAAGTGTTTGTGAAGTGGGTTTTTGAAATAAGGCAAGTGTTTTTCTTGGAAGGTTGACAAGTACCTAAGAGTTCATCTACCCTAAAATTTTCTCAAAGATTTTTGTCATGTTTTAAACCTTTTGACAATTTTGTTTCACCATTGCATTTGGTGGACAATCTTGTCTTAGGAGATGAAAGGGATGGGCGCGGGTCATCGTTTAGACCATAGTTGCAATAGTGTTAAATGTCTTTGGGCAATTTTCTTTAAAAGGGACTTGATCATTTTATTTAGGCAACATTTTGAGGGACTATGATCATTTGTTTGTTTTACCCAAAGAAATTCAACATGCAATATGGCCCATTTTTGAAAGGCAACAAAGTGGAATACCCTAGGGGGTGCAAGTGTGAGATGTGTTGTTTATTTTCATGCTCATTTATCTTGTATTAGGTCCAACTATTTTTGTTCATTTTTATTCGCATACAAAACCCTAATTCTAGCATAGTATGTTTAGAAAGCATTAAAAGTGCGAAATTTAAATTCCTACGCTATTACATCACAATAATATGGGGAGGGGGTACAATGTTTCAAATGGGGTTTATTTGGGCAAGAATTTAAATCTAAGCTATTACATCATTTTTAGGAATATTTACAAGATAAATAATTGCATAATTAAATGGAAATTGACATAAATATGCAAAATATAAAAGGAATTTTTATGTATATGTAAAAAAAAGGTATTATTTATGTAAAATAAAATAAAGAAAATAAAAGGGTATTATTTTGAGGTATTTTCAAATCTAGGGCAAAAACCCTAATTTTAATCAAAATATATATTGATTAATTAATTCATATAATATTCATTATTTACATACAAAAATAAAATAAAATATGATATATTTGTAAAAAAGGCATTTTTAGTATTAAATATTAAAAAATAAAATATGTACATTTTTTGGTATTTTTACTCTAAATGCATTAATATATATATATATATATATATATATATATATATATATATATATATATATATATATATATATATATATATATATATATATATATATATATATATATATATATATATATATATATATATATATATATATATATATATATATATATATATATATATATATATATATATATATATATATATATATATATATATATATATATATATATATATATATATATATATGTATATTTATATTATTTTAAATATGTACTATATATATAAATAATAATAATAATTAATTTTTTAGAAAATAGTATTTTTTTATATAAAATATTTTCAGAGGGTAATATAAAATAAAAATAAAAATAGAAGTGTTTTTACATATTTTTCTATTTATCCTAAATAATAATATGTATTTATTTATGTATAAACAAAAGAAAACCAAATAAAAAACAAATAAAAATCAAAAAATGATGAGAAAAATATTTTCAAAATTTTAATATGCTGAGAAAAAATAAATGAATCAAATGAGAAAAGAAAAAGTCAAAAATCATGAAAAATGAAGCAAATGGGCTTAGGGGGGTAAAAAAATGGAAATAGGGTGTAAAAAGAAGAAACCACACAGGCCCAGCCCATGTGGCTTCATCTTCAACCTTCGTTCAATAACATTCAAAAACGCGCGCCCTGTACTCCAGCTGCTAACTCCTGATTCCTGGCTTTTTAACAAAAACTCATAACATAAAAAATGTTCAGCATGAAGAGACGATTCTAACCATGTATAGAACTTGACCTAACTCTCTAAGACGAAGGAGAATTTCTCCTCCCCCAAATCCTAACCTAGTTTTTCTGTCATTTTCAAACTCCAAATTCTCTCTACTCAGGCAAAAGAAATGAAAAGTAAAGACATGGACATGTTCAGTGGCATGAGTATGACATTATTTCTTCACAAACTTAAGACTAATGATGCATAATAAGAGAGATACGAATTCAAAATTTTACCTGTTCAGTTGAACTTCTATATGGAGATGCAGGGACCTTCAGTGCAAGGTAATGATTGGAAAAGCTTCCTTGAGGTCCAGGGATGCTGTTTCAATGCTTACTTTGTCTTGAGAGCTTCTGAATCAAGCTAGAGAACTTCAACTGCAAAACAGAAAAACAAAAATGGTGAAGTGGCTTAGAGGTGTTATAGGTTGTGTCTTAGCTTCTGGATAGTTTGCATAGGTTGTAAGGAAGGTAGAGGAACAGGTTTTGGCAAGAATGCTCGAGAGAAATGGGAGTTGGCACTCAAACTGCAGAGGCAACTCTGTTTTTGCAGTTTGAGGATGATTCTGAGATGGAGGGTGTTTTAGAGGTGCAAGGGTCGTGTATTAGCTTGGTTATGTTGTCTTGAGTGTGTTTGATAAGTTTGTTCTTGTGTTCTAATGCTGAGGTGAGAGTTGTTGTGAGATATGGAACTTTTCTTCACACTTAAGAAACAAAATGCAACTTGGGTTTCTAGGCATGTAGAGGGCCCCTAATGTGCTGCATAATCCCTCCTTGATCAGTGTGTTATGTTCATAATCTTGTGCCATTCAGATTTGCAATGTACTTGTTGGATTTCAAAATTGACATAAAGCTACCTTTTACCAAAATGGTTAATTTGCTTTATCTAGTTTGGGATTAAACCTTTATACAATGTTCAAACTCATAGAACAACACCTTAACACAATGAACATGCATTAAATTATTGAGTGTAACTTGGTTTAAGGACCTGTAATCTAACCTAAAGCATGCTGAATTCAAATTGCAAAGTTATGGGCATGGAACTTGGTCATGAACAAAGTGGTTTTTTGCTATATTGTGAAATTCGATTCTCTCTAACCATGAGGTTGTTTGAGAAGTTCTTAGACATTTTGGAAAGCTTGGAATGTTTACTACAATCCATCTTTGAAATGCAAATTGAAATTACAAGTGGAAGTGTATGGAAAATGGCCTTGAAGTGGGGTAGAAAACCTTGTCAAAATAGGTTAAAATTTCACTAAGTTAAAAATGGTTTAGTGCCCTTATTCAAAAAATTGTAACTTGAGCTACAAGCTTCAACTGAGAAAACTTTGTGAATCAAAGTTGTAGATTATGCAACAAGCTACAACTTTCATGTTTGGACTTTTGTTTGAATCCAAATGGATCATGGTGAAAAAGTGGGGAAAAGTTGGGAAAAAATTAGGGTTTTTCATAACTTAGAAAAATTCTAAGTTATGAAAAATTCAAATTTCTAAACCTAATTTGCATTTTGTGATTTCTTGATGAACAAGTTTCATGATTTGGCATGTTTTGATGAAAAATGAATCTTGACTCTTGATTTTGACCAAAAAGTCAAAGTTTGACTTTTCAGTGTACAGTCAAAATTGATCAATGGACTGGGAAATTCAACTGTCAATCTTGTGTACTTGGGATCTTTTGAGCTTGTTGATCATGTCAAGATAATTCCATGGGGTCCTTGAGTCCATGTGTGAGCTTGGTTTTCCATTGGCTAGGTCAAACAGTCAAAAATTGCCTTTGTACAGTCAAAACCCTAAAAATGACCATTTTGCCCTTTTGGTGATCTGATCAAATTTCTTGTGGAATTGTGATCCAAACTTGATAAAATGGTTCATGTGAGTCCAATATGTTGATGTGGGTCAATTTTCATGAGGTTTGACTGTCAATTGGCCACATTTGACTTTTTCCCCAATACAGTTGATTTTTAGGTCAACTGTCCAATTGACTGGGCAAAACTTGGAACCAGGACTTGAAACTTGATATGGGTAAACTTGGGAGTCCAATATGAGGCATGAAAGTCATCTTAGGCATTTTAGGTCAAAATTTCTTTGTGCAAACACAAACCCTAATTTTGAGTCCACAGTGCAAGGATAGGTCTTGAGCAGATGAAATCCTAACTGGATCTTGAGCTTCAAAGGCTTTGTGGTGAGAAATCAATGAGAAATGGGAGGGCAAATTTTGGGGTACAACACTATGGTATGATGTCATGATGTTATGTACAAGTATGCAAAGAAAGCAAGTTGTTATGTACAAATAATCATATACACAAAGCAGACAAGTCCTTAGGTTTAGGCTCGCATGAAGTTTATAGGTAAGTACCCTCTTGAAGTTTAGTTAGCTTAACTTGTCCTAGAAAGTAATCGGGTTCTAGGGGATCTCAATATCACTGATCTTTCTTCATCGGGTATTATTTCAGCGCAAGCCTCTTTATTGGCGACCGAAATATCCCGAAAGTCCAATCTCAATGAGCGTAGCATCGAGTATCAACCAACTTCAGACTGCACCAAAGCCGGCTACCTCACTACTTCCTAAAGTCCAAGTTGTTCAAGTAAAGGTTCTAAAGTCAGTTAGTGCTTTATAACACCACACAGCGGCCCTGTATTCTCCTTGACTAATCAAGGGCTACCGGTACCAACAAATGTGTCACACTAACGTAGCTATTTCTTAGACCATGTCGGTATACCCCGCACGGTTTCCAAAACTTATTGCTACTTACCTAAAAGGTGCCCTAGATCCGGGTAGAGGATCAAAACAAGCCCAAACAAGGAACCATAATGTAAAGCAAACAAGTCAAACAAAGAAAAGAAAGTAAAGGTGACCTAGCGCTAAGGTAAACCCACTTTTAAGTTCTCCCCAGCAGAGTCGCCAGTTCTGTAATACGGTGGGAGAACTGACTTGGGTGTTTTGCGTTAAATCGCAATTGTTGCGGATAGCAAGAGTCGCCACCGACTTTTCTTTTATCCAATAGTTATCTATGGGCTCTTAGTTGCTTTCTAGATCATTGCTTTTGTTTGAAAGTGTGCTTTGGGATGGGTTTTGAAAGTATTTTGAAAAAGCGCCTTTGTTTTAGGCTAACTTTGTAATGATTCTCGTCTCTATAAGAATGTATACAAAGTGTTGGACTTTTGAAAATATTTCATGTTTTGAAAGTTTTTGGTGTGTTTGGAAAGATGTTTGTTTTGAATATGGATTGTGAGCAAGCAACTAAGAACGTTCAACCTACTCAAAAAGTCTTTTGTTCATTCCTTCCATTGATATTGCTATCTTACCATTGATTAGTAAGAAGCCTTATCTTTGGATGTAAAGGGACGGGCGTGGGTCATCGTATAGTCATGATAGCAATGTTGTGATATATCTTAGCATTTCTCTTGAGGGACTTAGATCATTTGTAAGGCAACATTCGAAGCGTCATCGAGGGACTATGATCTTGTATTTTTTGATTGTTTTTTCTAAGACGCCTCACTTGCATAACATGACCATTTTTCATAAGGCAACAAGTGGAGTTAACTCTAGAGGTGCAAGTGTTTGTATTTCATGCTTGATTTATCTTGAATTAGGGCTTTCTAAGTATTTATTTTATCTTTCCATACAAAACCTAATTACTAGCATTTATATAAAAGCGATAAATTGCGGAAAGTAAATATCCTACGCTATTACAATCACTTGGGATGGGGTGTACAAATTTACAAATGGGGGTTGCAAGAAATTAAAGTCCTAATTATCTATTACAACCATATTGAAATTATACATAAGAATTGAAATGTAAAATAGATTTGTTTTGTTTTTATTAAGAGAAGAAATAAATTTGCTTAAGATGGGGTGTACAAATTTACAAATGGGGGTTGCAAGAAATTAAAGTCCTAATTATCTATTACAACCATATTGAAATAATGTATAAGAATTGAAATGTAAAATAGATTTGTTTTTTTTTTATTAAGAGAAGAAATAAATTTTCTTAAGCAAATGTTTTAGTCTTTTTATTTTAAAAGAAATAAAGCAAATTATATGAATATAAAGTATTTTTGGTGTTTTTGATTAATGAAAACAAAAGTGATGATAAGAATAATAAGAGAATAAGAGTTAGAGTCAGCGCGTTGCTGAAAGAATAGAAATAAGGGAGAGCAGAAGTTCTGACCCAGACGTGCTGCAAATCAGAAAGAAAATGTTAGTAGAAATGGGGAAAGCCAGAAGTTCTGGATCTAGATGCGCTAAAGTTCTGGGGTTGCTGGAAACAAAGGAAAGCCTGGAAATTCTGATGCAGTTGGAAACCTAGAAGTTCTAGTGTTACTGGAAGGCTAGAAGTTATTTTAATAGGTAAGTAAAGTGACGATGTTGTTGGATGAGAATATCTAAAAGTTCTGGTCCAGGAGTACTGTTTTGACAAACAAATGGGGGGGGGGGGGTTATATAGAAGTTCTAGTCCAGGAATATTATTTGATAAATAATGGGCTAAAAATGTTAAGAAATAAACATAAAAGATGCTCCTAGGGCTAGAACCCCGGACCCTTAACACTAATGTCTTATGCGCGCGCTCTCTACCACTTGGGTGGCCATACATCCGGTATTAGAAGCAAAAACATAAACATATATTATAAAGTAAGTTATGATGATGAACTTCATCTTTTTCTTCGCACCAGCCAGAGTATCTACAACATAGTCATTTCTCAACAAAAATGGAAAATGCAGACATAAAAGTTATGGAAAATTTCATCATGGTTTCAGAAATAAAAAACATCTAAACTGTAAACCAGAAGCAAACATGAATTTTTCTAATCCTAATTCTGGACCCTAATTTTATCAAGAAGTTATTATCTGAAATTCACTCTACTTAGGCCATATAAATGAAATCTATAAATATGTACAGATTCAGAGCCATGATATCTACATTGTATCTTTGAAATTGCAAGCCTAACAATGCCTAAGTAATGAGATGAAAATCAGAAGAAATTTACCTTGCAGTTGGAAATTGTTCTGTGAGTTAGAGCCTGGTTCAGATTGCTATGATGTTCTGGTTAGCTTCCTCAAGTTCTCAGAAAGCTAAAGTAACCCTTAACTTGAGTTATGGATGGTCGGAATGCACTGGAGCAGTCAAGATGCAGAGTTCTGATTTTTGAAATGGATATTGGTGAAAACTGTATTACAGTTTGAAAAAAATTTTGGGAAACCTTCTACGTGTACACATGAAACTGTGTGGATGATTTGGCCAAGAAACACACAAGGAAAATTAGAGTTGGGATGCAATAATCATAAACAGCAAGTTTTGTGTTTGTGTTTGTGTTACAGTTTCAGGTTCTTGGGAATTTTCAACAAGGTTTCAGGGCTTTTTGTTTTTCCATCCTCCTCCAGTTTGCAAATGAAGTTTAATTTATAGGCAAAGGATTTAGAAGCTTGGAGAAGTCAGGAGTACAACCATCATGTGTTATGGATCGTTGACTTATTTTTTAAGCAAGTTTAGACAAGCATGGTTTCAAGGAAAGGTAGGGTGGTTAGCAGCTTTAAACATGCCTAATTTGAGTTTGTAGGTATGATTTATGGGGAAGTACACATAAAAAAAGTAAAGTATGGGCTCAAAATAAACTTTGTACAAAAGTTTGCTTTTCAAGGACAGCAGTGGTACTTTTATGCCACACGTCGGAAGATCTTCTGGGATTCATAACTTGAAATCCCAGCATTTCTAGGAGGAGTTATGTTTTACAATGTTTTAGATTTCATTGAGGTCTACAACTTCTGTTTCAGAAGTTCTTCCTGAATCATCTTCCATCATGATGAAAATCTAGCCAAAAGTTCTGAACTTATCATATTTTCTTAACACTTAGAAAAATTCCTAAGTGTTTAGAACTTTGACTTTTTCCAAAGTAATTTTGACTTTTAGTTTTCTTGATGAACCAACTTCATATTCTAACATGTCTTGATGAAATGTGATTCTTGAAACTTGATTTTCATCAAAAAGTCAAAGTTTGACTTTTCAGTGTGCATTTTAACCATTTTGCCCTTGTGCCAATTCCAAACCTAAATTGATGTATTAATGCTGCAAACTTGAGTCTTGTGATAAAATTCTTGAGAAATGAGAGGGAAAATTTTGGGGTACAATAATAGGGCTACCTACCAAATAATGTTATGGATAGTACTATCTCTAAAGGAGAAGGAAAAGTACAAGAACGACCTTGAGTGGTAGAATACTCTTAATCGCTTGCTCACAAACTTAAAAAAAGCAAAACATTTCCCACATCACAATTTCAAAATAAATATTTTCAAAACACTTTGTACGCATTCTTGAGGACCGATACAAGAATCATTATAAAGTTCTCCTTATATTGGCAGTTTCAAAGTATTTTCACACATACACAAAGAAAATTTTCAGAGTGAGCTAAGCAATTAAGAGCCGGTAGATAACTATAGATGAAAAG
This sequence comes from Vicia faba, assembly GCA_948472305.1. Classification (NCBI taxonomy): domain Eukaryota; kingdom Viridiplantae; phylum Streptophyta; class Magnoliopsida; order Fabales; family Fabaceae; genus Vicia; species Vicia faba. Next base: position 161,393,439 of record OX451738.1, read on the forward strand.
GGTGATAACACCTTCCCTTTTCATAACTTACCCCCCGAACTCAAAATCTATCAAAGGTATTTCCTGTTATTTTCACCTTTCCTTATTGGGTAAAAGAAAAGTTGGTGACGACTCTTGCTATCCGCAACATTTGCAATAAAATGCAAAAGAAAGTCAGTTCTCCCACCGTATTACAGCTTTTCAGAATGAAGCTCTAAAAGAAATGCTCTTCATATTTCAGTCTCCGAGGGGAATTCTTTTTAAAATGAATCTCTGAAGGAAATGCTTTTTAGAATGAAGCTCTGGAGGAAATGCTTGTCAGATTTCAGTCTTTGAGGGGAATGCTTTTCAGATTTTAGTCTGAGGAGAGTGCTTTTCAGAATGAATTTATGAAGGTAATGCCCGTCAGATTTCAGGCTCTGAGGGGAATGCTTTTTAGAATGAATCTTTGAAGAAAATTCTTTTTCAGAATGATTCTCTGAAGAAAATGATTTTTAGAATGAAGCTCTGAAGGAAATGCTCGTCAGATTTCAGTCTTTGAGGGAAATGATCGTCAGAATAAGTTTCTGATGGAGATGCTTTTTAGAATGAATATCTGAAGGAAATTCTATTTCAGAATGAATCTCCAAAGGGAATGCTTTTCCTAAGGAATCTCTAACGGGGGTGCTTTTCAGAATGAATCTCTGAAGGGAATGCTCTCAGAATTGGTCTCTGAGGGAAATGCTCGTCAGAATTAGACTCTAATGGAAATGCTCGTCAGAATTAGTCTCTGATGAAGATGCTTTTCAGAATGCATCTCTGAAGGAAATGATTTTCAGAAGGAATCTCTGTAGGGATTCCTTTTCAGAATGAATCTTTGAAGGGAATGCTTTTCAGAATGAATCTCTGAAGGGAATGCACGTCAAAATTAGTCTCTGAGGGAAATGTTCGTCAAAATTAGTCTCTTATGTAAATGCTCGTCAGAATTAGTCTCTGATGGAGATGCTTTTCAGAATGAATCTCTGAAGGAAATTCTTTTTTAGAATGAATCTCTGAAGGAAATGCTTTTTCAGAGTGAAACTTTGAAGGGAATGATTTTCAGAATGAATCTTTAAAGGGAATGCTTTTCAGAATGAATCTCTGAAGGGAATGCTTTTCAAAAGGAATCTCTGAAGGGAATGATTTTCAGAATGAATCTCTAAAGGGAATCATCTGGTCATGTATATAGTCTCCCCATCTTGTTTCAGAATTGATCTACAACTTGTCTATAGATTGTTGATAATATTCTTCTGTTTGTGAACTTAACTTGAAAAGACAAAGTTATTTTTATGTAATGTCATGATCTATGTAATGCATTGTGTAATGACGCTCTCAAAATAAATGAGAATATTATATACGTTTTATATGCACATATCATGATATTTTGTAAATGATGTATGAATGCCATGTGTCCTTGGAACATATCGATGGCTTCGTATAACAACTTTGGATAGGGAAAATAAATCCCTGACTGTTGTTGGGGATGAAGAAAGTAATTCTTAAATTTTGTTTAGAATAACTTTGCTGGGGATTTCCGCTTTCTGTTTGAGGATACTCTGTAGGGGATGTTCGACTTCTGCTTAGGGATAGAATCATTCGAGGAGAGTCAATCGTTCATCGTTCTTTTGAAGGACTTGATTCTTTATATACCCCGACTGGGGGTAAAAGGAGATGAATAATCCTCCGATATACTATCTGACCAGGTTTCAGATACATATGTCGGCTCTTTTGGTGAGGACAACATTGAGTGACATCTAACTGGAGAAGAAAATTTTGTCGGGGATTTTGCAGTATTGGAGAAATAAACTCTGTTGGGGAATTAAATCGTGTAAACTACATTGAGGAAGTAATCTCTGACGGGGATTGGAAATTCATAGGTTGTGCTGAGGAAGTTTCCACTATATGTTGGGGAAATGATCTAACTTCCTTATCTGCTAGGGGACCTATTAGGGAAGATGATTATGTCAAGCTATCCATCAGGGATATGGAGGTGAACTGTTGGAAGATGCCATAATTTCTGTCTAATGGCATATTAGATTTGTTGGGGAATATATCTCTGTTTGGGATGAGCTTGTGAAGATAGCTCTGTAGATATAGTTCCATGGAGATTCCTCTGTGGGAATTTGTGGATAACTTTGAAAATTATCCCAACTCCTAAAGTCTTTAGCAAATGTTGATCAGAGTGATAAATCTTCTATTGATCAACGAGAGATAGTAGTACACTTTAATCCCTAACTTTTTCTTGGACCGCCTTTTCAGATTTTAAGTCCACCGGAAAACCCTTTCTTGCCCAAGCCGCCTTTTTAGGTTTTCGACTTACCGGGTGTAAAATTTTATTTATATATCCCTAATTTTTTCCTGAACTCTTTTGGTTCGTCAGGATGCCCTTATTTGTTCCTAGGCCAATCAACCTAGCAGGTCTTTTTTTCATGCGTAGTATTTTAGACTATGTCCGTGTTCATAGGGTGCGGAGAAATTTCACTGTCCATGGTAGTAAGTGTCGTAGAACTGCCAGAAAATATTTTCTTGATCATACGTGGACCTTCGTATGCAGGAGTCCATTTTCCCCTGGGATTAGTCTTGTGCACCCGATGTTTAAAGTTATTGATCAATCGTTGATTGCCAACTTTCTGATTGTCTTGACCTTCCTCAGTATTTTTCTAAGAACTATCAAAAAAGAATGACATCGTCTGATACTATTGACATAGACAAGCAGTTTGGTGATACCTAAGATAATGGCTTTTGCTGAAACTCATGATCAATGTAACATGCCCCAAGTGATTCAGATGGAGATCTTCCCCTGGCTATTCAGCACCTTTGAGAGATTCTTTGAATCTTGACTTGACTGCCACAGATGAGTTGGACAATAACATGTCATGCCCCTTGATTCATAACCTATTTGATATGTGAAATGCCTATTATTGGAAGTTTCTTTCTCTTTGACACATCATCTGAAGTAATTCTGTCCATTGGGTGGATTTTCATTTATTGAATATTCTTTATGAAAATCTTTTTATTGTCAAACATTTAGTCATATGCAAACAGTGGTATTAAAATGCAAAGCTTTATGTCTGTCTTGAATTTTTTTTAAAACATTTTTTAGTAAAACAAAATTTGTAAGAACGTGACATCAACTCAGGATTTATAGTAGGTCTTACAAGAGTCAGCATACCTTTTTGTAACATTATGCTTTTGAACTAACCCATGCTTCAATTAGGACTTTTAAGGGTTGTAACCTCGTCTGGTTCACGGTTTAAGAAACAAAGGATAAAGGATTAAAGTTTATTTGTACCTGACCCATTTATCATGATGTTCTTCCGTCCTATTCTCGGTTAATTATGCATTTAGATTCCAATAGAGTTTGGGAATATAGAAATGATACTTTGGTGATGGTTCTGAAACCGGAACATTATTTGGGAAGGCATTCATTTTTCTTGTAACATTTTTCTTTTGTTGAGGATTTGTAGCGACCTCTTTTTGACTTTCATCCCTGACTTTTCCTGATCTGCTTCGTTTGAGTTTACAGTCAACGGGATGCCCCAATTTTTTCCTAAGTCTCCTTCATAGGTTTTGACTTAGCGAGCTTCTTTTTTTGAAAGATAATAACTTCCTGATTTAATGATTATGGGTAACCATCATCGGTTTTCGATTTAGAAGAGTATATTCAATACTACTCGTCATGTATGAAGGTAAAGCTTGTGAATGCATAATTGATTTAACTGAGAAACTACCCTGCCCCAGGTTATGTTTAAAGGTTTCAATTTGTGTGAAAAAGAAAACTCCCACTTCTTAGGCTCAAAGGGGATTGACTACGGATTAACTTCCTTATATCTCCACTATTTAGGAATTGAAGCAATGCATGTACATCGTCAGCAAGGTCTGTTCAAAATCATATTATATGAGATTATGGTATCATTTTTATCATCCTGCCTCTAAAGGCTTATAACTTTAACGAGAGTTGAATATCACAAAAAGGAAGTAAGCAGCACAATTTAAATATAATGAAATGAAAGGATTAATTCAAGACAAACATATGCAATGCATTAATGGGAAAAACCAAAGTTTGACATGACAGTAATTGTTTGAACAAACAAAAGAAATTAAAAATAGAAAATCAAATAATCTCAAAGCTTCTCCTCCTGAACTTGTTACTTCAGATGGTGTGCCTTGCAGTTTCGATATTTAAGGGATGATAGAGAAACTCAATCTGACCATCTTGTGTGAACTCGAAATCTCCTTTGTTAATCAGGTCCCGAATCTTACGTTTCAAATCCCAATAACTATTAGTGTCATGTCTAGGACTGCTGGAGTGATATGCACAACTTGCATTAGGATTGTAACTGGGAGAGGAAGTGTTGGGATTCTAAGGAGATTTTGTCAATGTAATCAGCTCCATCTTTAACATGTGTTGCAATGCTTGAGACAATGACATGTTGATTTTGGTAAATTGTCTTTTGGGTGTATCCTTCTTACGCTGATTACCCTGTTGTTATTGGTGAGGTTGTTGTTGAGCTTACAATGTAGTAACAATATGGAAAGGCCCTTTTCCATTAATTGGAGGATTAGCGATGTCAACCAAGTTAGTTTCCTGTCTCATCGGAGGTTGGTTAGTGATTAGATCTCCAATTCTAGCAATTTGTCCCATACGGTTGTATCCGACCTGATGAAGCTTGTTAATGAGGATTCTCAACTCTTCTTGCCCCGAGTTAAATTTTGGATAAGAGCCATCTAACCAATCATCAGGATTCTCATCTTAGCTTTTCTTTGTTCCAAATGGTCATCCTAGTTGTCTTCAGGAGTCTTCTTGGTCATGTTCTCAGCGAGGAGTGTTTTCAATCCTTCTTGCCCCTTGGCTAAGCTCAGGAACATCTCTTGAAACTGAGCATTGTGAGCCTAGAGATCTTTGATTTTCTGTTCGAGAACCATTTTTTGCTGAAATAAACAGCAAGAAGATGATAAACCTATCTTGGGAACCTGTTATGCAATGATATGTACGGTATGTAGATGCATATGCAATGTTTTCAAGGACCTTGTTGTATTTAAATTTGTTAATTAACAGGAACATAAACAAAGACTCTTGTTAGTAAGTTCAAATTATAACTGCCATTTAGGATTACAATGAAAACAAAGAGGGTTACAAAGAAATAAAATATGAATTCAAGTCTCCCATGGACGCTACCTCTTTGTGTTGACAATGCATTAAGGCTCTATTCTTCGTGAATTCGTTTTTGTCAGCTCCAATATTTTCTTCTCACTTCCATAGAACTGAGTCTCAAATGTATCCCTTTCTTCTTTCAGTTGAATCTAAGACTTCTGTAGCTCTTCAAGTTCAGTAGGCATATCTGGATGAAAAAAAGGTATGGGAAATATCTCCTTCAACAACAGGTTCAACAATTAATGGTAGGACGGAAGTATATGGCATTATAAGATTTTGAGCACGAGATCGTACCCATTTGATGTAGGGCTCCAAAGGGATGGAGTTTTTGTGTCCCAGAGTCTCGCTATCAATCCTATTCACCATGCTCCAAGCGCGTATAAACCTTTAACGATAACCTTGAGGATCATTATCGTAATTGAATTTTATACCTTGGATAAGCATATCATGAGGACCCACTCTTCGACCATAACCAAATTGACGTAGAGCTAGAGAAGGGTTATAAGTAATACATGCCCTTATGCCAAGGAGTGGCATATTATGGAATTCCCCTTAGCGGTCAATAATAGTGATGTCCTCCTAAGATCGGGAACACTAATAGATATCTGGATGAGAGAGTGACGTCATCCTTTGAGACCATCTCAAACCTTGGTCATTCCTCAACATTGATCGGGGTAGGTGCAAAATAAACCACCTGGATAACAAAGGTATGCAACACATGAGAATCCCTCACTTCCTTATAGTACGAATATGAAGAGAGTGCAAAATGTCCCCAAGCAAAGTAGGGAATAGTCATGATCTCCTCAAATTTATGAGTTGGTTTGGATTAGGGAATAGTACCAAACCATAGATCAACAACCATGATCTCCTCAAAATTATGAAAACTCATAGTGTCTAGAAACAACTGAGCCTTCTCTATCCAAAATTTATCAAGAAGACCTTTAACTTCACTTCTTATTTCCTAATTAGACACAATGTCTGACCGCTTCAGATGTAAGGCTGCCGCAATGACTTCAGGCTTTGGAATTTTCTAAACCGGTGAAGGGTGTCTGAGCAAGATTAGGTACTCTAAGTAGCTTAGAAAACTCTTTCATTATGGGCACCAACTGATAATATGGGAAGGCAAAATAGTGATGATTAGGATCAAAGATCTGGAACAGAACACTCATCATGTCTTCTTCAAAACCTGGGGTAAACAAGCTGAGTAGATAACCATGCCTCTTAGTGAATTAAGAGTTTTTGGGAACCTTTGAGACTAACTCCTTAAGCTTGGAAGGTACCTTAACAAAGTTGATTTGAATATTATTTATGAGAGCGGAGGCCATGACCTTCAATAAAGAACAAAGATAAATCCCTAGTTCCTTGAAATGGTTAGTGAAAATGTTATGTTATGATGATAAGATGTTATGATGTTATGTTTATGTTAAATAGTAGCAAACACAAACAAGTCATACAAGATCCTTAGGTTTAAAGGCCTGCATGAAGTCCATAGGTAAATACCCTTCCCCATTGAAGTTAAAGTTGGCTTAACATGTCCTAAAATAGTAACCGGGTTCTAGGAATCTCATATCACCGATCTTTCTCGCATGTTTTATGTTAGCACAACAACTGGCTTGCCACCAAAACATCCCAAAATTTGAATCTCAATGAGCGTAGCTTCGAGTATCAACCAACCTTGGACTGCACCAAAGCAAGCCATCTCACTACTTTCTAATGGCCAAGATGACTCAATTAATGTTCTAAAAGTAAGTTAGTGTTAACTACACAGAGAAGAAGCCAAATGTTATCCTTGATTGACTCAAGGAACATCAATACAAACCATTGTGTCACACTAATTGTATCTATCATGTTAACCATATTGGTTTATGTTGTACAGGCTTTTTGATCTATTACTACTTACCTAAGGAAACCCTAGATCCGGATGTAGGATCTTACAAGCAATTATACCCAAACAAACCCTTAAAGTTAAATAAAAAAAACCATTAAAGCAAGTAAAATATGATCTAAACTCTCAAGTAACCCCTCTTTTTAAATTATTTCTCAGCAGAGTCGTCAGTTCTGTAATACGGTGGGAGAACTGACTTTTTTGGTTTTATCCAAATATGCGGATTGCTAGAGTCACCATCGACTTTTCTTTTATCCAATACTTAGGAAAGGTGAAAAGAACAGGAAAGATCTTTGATAGATTTTGAGTTACCAGCTCTTAATTGCTTAGCTCACTTTGAAAAACTTTCTTTGTGTGTGTGATTTGTTTGAAAATATTTTGAAATGCTAATGTAAGGCTAACTTTGTAATAATTCTTATATCAGTTCTCAAGAATGTGTACAAAGTATTTTTTAAAAATATTTGTCGAAAGTGTAAAAAATGTATTTTGTTTGTGAGAAAAGTTGTGAGCAAGCATTTAAGAGTTCTTACCCACTAAGTATGGTCTTTCTTATCATTTTCCTTCTCCTTTAGAGATAGTAATATCCATACCATTAGTTCGTAGGTAGTCCCATCTATTGGATGTGAAGGGACATGCGTAGGGTCATCATACGGTCATCCAAGGAAACATGTAAGGATACTTTAGCAATTGTATCGAAGGGACTATCATCATTTACTCGTAGGGTCAACGAAGGGACTATATCATTTTGTAGGTAACTCGAAAGGTCACCGAGGTATTACAATCTTTATTCGAAAGGGACCATGATGATTTGATCGAGGGTCTTTTGCTAAAGTATCCCCACTTTCGAGGGACATGACCATTATTTGTAAGGCAACAAGAGAGGTTACCCTAGAGGTGCAAGTGTGAAGAGTGTGTTAATTCAATTATATTATCTCGGGAATTAGGGTTTTCTACGTTTGTTTTTAGTCTTGCCATACAAACCCTAGTTACTAGAAATTAAGTATGTACAGAAAAATAAAGAGGGGAATGTAAAGACCTAAGCTATTACATGGCTTTAGGGAAGATACATAATTATAGAAATCTGCATGAAAAGAAATATGTGTTATTACATCCATGGAGCAGATACATAATTAGGAAAAAATGAGGGAATATAAATCTACGTTATTACATCGATAGTGCGACCTATATAATTTTCTATGAATTTAAATAGCAAAAGATAAATAAAATAATATTAGAAAAAATATTTTAAGGACCTAAAATTTAAGAGTTTTTTTTTGTGTAGAAAATAATTTAAGTGTTAATAAATAGTAATTAAACCTAAATTCTAATAAATTTTAATTTTAAGAAAAAAATTTAATTAATTAAATAATTAATAAATAAAAATATATTAGAAAAAATTCAATTATTAATTAAAATCCTATTCCTAATTTATTAGTATTAAGAAAAAAGATTAGGTTAGTTAATGATTGATTAATTAAGAAATTAATTAAGATAAAGAAAGAAAATTAGGTTAGAAAAAATAAGGTAAAAAGAATTTACATGGGGTGGGTGTTGAACCCACGCCTTGGATCTCACAGATTGCCTTCCAACCACTACGCCAGCGTTTCTTTTGTGTTTACAAATAGGAATTGACCAATATATAATAAACCTCCGTTGAAATCCTGAAAAAGAAAATAAATTGACAAAACGTAGGAATCGAACCCACACTCCGTACATTACAGGCCTCCGTCTCCAACCAATTGTGCTACCCTATGTTTTTGTTATAGAATAGAAACAAATAAATATATAATAAAAAAAACTGAATTAGAGAAGCGTCAGAGCCCTAGCTCCAGTCGTCTTCTCTGGTAACTCCAATCTCAACCTGCAAAAACAACATGAGTTAGATCATAAAAGCGACATTTCCCCCTTAATTTGACCCTTGTGAATCCAATAGTGGTGTTAGTTTAGCCTGGAAATGTTTGTATTGTGAGATTCGATGAAAATTTTCCAAGCTTCCCTAACAATGGCATCTCACAATTGTGTCAAAGCTTGCAAATAATGGATCAAAACAGTCCTTAACATGGTCATGAACATGTATACATGCATCAAATTTATTAAATATGCATAGATTAAAAGTTTGAGATTCATGAAATTTACCCAACTCGTGTAACTTGGTATGGCTTTTTTGGCGTGCTTCAGGCTTCAAGGATGGCTGGGATGGACTCCTGGTATCTTCAGGAAGATAATATGATGCTTGGAATGGAATGAAAGTGGCTGCACACAAGGTTTTCAAGTTTCTCTAGTTTTGACAATTTTGAGATTTTTTAGGGATTGTTCTTGAGGAAATTTTTCGTGTCCCTCTTGGTCTAAAGATTTCATGCATTTATAGTGAATATTTAGGTCAATAAAATTGAATCAAATCTTTTGTATTTCATGATCAAATATTTCATGGTTTGAATTTTATGATCAAATATTTATGAAATTTCAAAATATTTGAATTTCATGATCAAATATTTGATTGAAGTTTTGCATGAAATCTTTCTTTTTTAGGCCAATCTCATACCAATCACGTTTTTTTGCAAGTTTTCACCAGCTTTTTAGACTTATGATTTGATTCAAAAATAGATCCCCAAGCCTTATATCATTTATTTGATATTTTATTTGACTTAATTTGCATTTAAATGTATAAAATCCAAATAAAAGAAATAAAAATCATAATAAATATGTGTATGGATTTAGAGATCTAATATGAGGTCAGGAACACGTTTGGACCTTAAAAGATAGGCCCATTAGCCTAAAAATTCAAATTTGCTCAATTTGAACTTCATGCAATTTTCTCAAAATTGCCCAACTTGCACCAATTATAACTCTCACAATTTTTATAATATGAAGGTGATCTTAGACTTTTTGGAAACCTCAAGACGATCCTACAACTTTCATGTTGGTCATTTTTTCGTTTGAAGTCCTAGGCTTGATGTAAATTGCTTTGACAAGAGATGTCTTTTTGTTGACTTTTAAAATGACCTGTAATGTTTTGGCCCGTATCTCTCAAATGAAGAATTTTTGGCCTTGAGCTTAGAGAGACAAAGTTGTACATAATTGAATTTCCTTCAAGTTAGTATTTGATTGAGGAATTTATGATGAAGTATGTGAAAGTTATGCTTGGTCAAAGTTTAGTTGACTTTTCCTAAAGATAACCCTAATTTAGTAACTTTTGACTTTTGATGAATCTTGAGTTTTCTTGATGAATCATGATAAACTCTTGATCAAATGACGAATATGACTCCAAAATTATGATGTTGACCAAAAATATTGAGGTTTGACTGTAAATTGGTCAAAGTTGAGTTTTTATCCAATACAGTTGATTTTCAATCATCTGGCTAACTGACTGAGCAAACTTGTGCTACAAGGCTTGAAATTTGGCATGAGAATATTTTGATACATATGAGAGACCATGAAATCCACTTGATGCATTATAAGTCCAATTTCCTTTAGGAGAAGTAAAACCTTAGTTATAGGTCAATTGCTTAGGAGAAGGGTTCATCTAATTAATCCTTGAATAGTCTTGAGTATTTGAGACCTTCATGTGCATGAGAATATATCTTGAATCAATTTGTCTTGAAAATGGGAGGGAAAATTTTTGGTTACAACAACATGCAACTGATTTTTATGCAAAAATTTATTTTTAGTGCATGATACCTATTGACAACCTTTTCAAACATGTTTTAGATGCATTCTAAGATGCCGAATGCAAGGGTGTACACAATTACTCATATATCGATCAATATATAGAAAATATAAATATATCTTAGTTTTGACATCATGCAAAACATCTATGTAAGAGGCAAATGTATTTACACACACCCCATTTTTGATGATGGCATAACTTTCAAAACTTGCGATGATGCTTTTCCCGTCTTCATGAAGACTCCCCCTGAATATGCGCATACATCTTCCCTTAGGCATTTCCCCATATGGAAACACTAAAAATAGAAAAATCACGCCATGAGAAGTATCATTATTCACACAAATATGAATATATCACACAGTAAACAGCAAGAACGTGCACTCACATATAATCATTTATACGGAGTGACGCAAAAATATACACTTAAATAAATAAACCACAACAAACAACATTATAGCAAATGTATTGGACATTGTTATAAACAACAAATTCAAATACAAAACATTGTTTTTAATTCAAAGAAGTGACATAGTTGCTAATGCACAATAATAAATAAACAAATAAACCAAGAAAATAACATAAAATGCATGAAACAAAATGCATGACCCTAAATGCATGAAACAACAAGAAGCAAAAGCACCACGCTCTAGTTTCACTTATAAGTTCTATGAAATTTTCTTCCACCATGATCCATAGAACTACACATGTATTGATAGAATTGCAAGCTCTCTTCATGATTCTAAACACCAATAGTCATCATGTTGTTAATTCTGGTCTGAATAGCAGCACTGTTGGTACTTATGTCATTGTGGATAGTAGAAAACTGCATAGTACCATGGGAGGAAAATGCATCAAAATTTGAATCTTGTGAGGCCAAGTGTTCCTGAATAAGTCCGAACCTTTTATCTTGAGCAACCTCTGAATTTTTCCTCTAAAGTACTTCTTCTTCATATCGCTCATCCTGCTTGAGCTGCATATTCTGAAGTATAACAATTAAGGCTGACTTAATGCCTGATAGAGTCCCAAACTCATTTCCTTGAGAACTAGACCCACGCCCTTGGTAACCATTATCATACTCCTTATACCCATCACTTTGTTGCAGCCGGTTGTCTTGTGCCCATTATCTCCATTGTTGATCAGCAGCAAGATTCATCTAAGTTTTACTCTTGCTCATAATTACCATCAGCCATATTCATAGCCTCTTGATTAATGTCACCAATAGGTTGCTCATCAACCACAGGAGCATCAATGTTAACCTCAAATTCATCAGGATCATCAAAATTAAAAATCTCTTTATGATTTCCCGCTCTACGGAAGAAATACGCATTTGAGTCCTTATCCCAAAAGTACCCTGTGTGAGTCAAGGTAATTTGATTAAATTGTTGAGCTGGTCCTGGAGAGATGAAAAGAAGATTTAGAACTTCAATATTTAAGGAGTTGATAATCTTAGCAAACATGGAAGCATAGCATAAGGAAGATCCTTTGTTAGCTTTCTTTCTTGCAATCATACGAGTGACGAAGTAATTTTCCCAATTGATCTTAATTTTATAAAGAAGTTTGTAAATAATGTGAACCTTCATTTGGTCAAACCTTGAATTTCCAATATTCTTAGGACGTAAGATATGAGATACAACTCAATGCAATATGCGATGGAGTTGTTTCAGTTGGCCAGTTGTAAAGCCCTCATAATTGTTATCAACCTGGGGAGCTTTTAATAATTCATTTGAGTGAGTTCTCTAATAAAAGAGATCATGAACTTTTGTGTCTGTTATCCTAGGAAATTCATCACCACCAATAGCTATTGTAATACCAAACAAATATTTCCACATATTATTAGTAAATTGATAATCATTACCTCACATTATGAACATAAAACTCACTTCCACAACACTTGTGCAAATCGCATCGAAAACCCAAATTAGATCCTCATTGCAATCCTACGATAGCTACATGAAGTAGTTGATTCCTTGATGCTCAATACGTTTTACCACTTCAGTAATATTGAGTTCCTCAACCACACTTGGGTTATACACATGTTGTTTTATGGCGAGCCTATTTTTTCACTTTTCATCAAAGAAGGTGACATCCTTAGCATCAATCAAAGCAAAGGCATTTTCAGGCTCATGTGATGAAAAAGGAGCCTCACCCTTGCCCTTGGAATCCCTTTTGTTCCTTGAAACTCTTGGAGGCATGGTAAAATTTGCTAACATAGCTTGCACAAAAGGTGTTTGATGAAAGTTATGGATGAAACAACTTGTTGTTTGAGAGGTTCTTTATCACCCACAAACCACAAATGCTAGATAATGATGCAACAACTCACAAAAATGATAATGAAATAATAGATGAATTAAAATTCGAGAATTAGAGGATGTGGGTGAGTTTGAGAAGGTGAAAGAACATGTGTCGACCTATACGTATCTTGTGTCGACACATGATACAAAAAAAGTAAAATTATTTTAAGAAATAGGATTTTGGGTTGGTTTTGAGTGACACAACTTAACTCACGCATAAATGGGTATGAAATGCAAATGTAAATAATCATTTTTCATGATTTTATGCAATAAATAGCATGTAAACTTATGCATACAAAGGATTTTAAGATATTCATGTGATGAATTCGAATGAGGTCACTATAAACATATAAATTGAAAACACACAATGGTTATCAATTAGAAAATTTTGTAAATGAATACTCATAACATATATCACACATCAAGTATGTCACATACCTTTAAACAATAAAATGGTAAAAGAGAAGACTTACTTACAAAGCGAAAAGTCGAAATGATACTACCTCTCCATTTAATATGACGGAGGATGCACTTTACATTTCACAAGGAAATTTCGAACGAAAGTTGAAACAAATGCAACGTGTCACAAAAGCTTTAGACACCAATGTTTTCACCATTTTTATTTTATCAAAGTACCACATCTCTTTTGCTAATTGAGGAATACTTGTTGTTGTTTTCTAGGTCCTAACATCCTTCATCATTTCCACAAAGTCAACGAGTTTGGAGATGTCACCCATCATACGCCTTGAGCTACCACAAATGAGAACCCATATTCTATTCATAGAGCTAAGACATTTTTCCTGCAAAATCAACAAGCGGTTTCTGATTCTTCATTATCACTTTAGTCTTCATCACTTTAGGAATCATTATCGCTTCCCCAAACCACATAAGCTTTTCTAGACTTGCTAGATTTCTTGTGTTGACCCTTCTCATTATCTTTATCAAGGAGTGGACATTCTGACTTGTAATGGCCAGATTACCCATAATTATAACAAGAATGTCTTGATCTTCATTTATTGTTGTCATCTTCCTTTAAGGATATAGATTTTCTTCTAGACTTGGTGAGGTTTATGTCGGAATTCCTTTCACCATTTATTTTGATATATCTATTGTATCTTTTCACAAAGAGTACCATATCTTCATCATTTGACTTCTCATTATCACTAATTTCACAATCACTTTAGTCATTTGTTGGGGACCTTGAATTAGAAGCCTTTAGAGAAATGGACTTATTTTCTACCTCCTTATCCTTTCCTTTCTCCTTCTTTAGATTCTTCTCACCTTTTCCCATGTTTCTATAAGCAAGTGATCTCTTGCACATGTTCTTCAAGCTTACCAAACAATGTAGAGAGATCAAGTCTAATGAGATCATTAGCTTCCTTGATCACAATGACTTTTGATTACCAATTCCTAGTAAGACATCTCAAAACTTTATTAATAGCAATTTCATTAGGCAATGGTTTTCCAAGTGCATTCAAACAATTAATGAGATGAGTGAACCGCTTTTGAATTTTGGCAATGGTTTCAGCAAGCTTCATGTGAAAACTAAGTGAAACAATTTATCGAACACTTAGTGTGAACTTAATTTTTCACATTTTCCTTTGAACTTTGTTGGTATAAGAAAAAATCTTACAATCTAGTAGATTTTAAGGTAATCAACAAAGAAATTTAAAAAGCATAGGATTTGTCTATATGAATAAATTGCACAATCAAATAATTTAATAAATTGCTAATAAAAGGTAAATGAGAGATATAGAGATAGATAGAGAAAGGGGGGAAAAGATTTGTTTATCCAGTTAACCAATCGTCCTTGCTTTGACTACCTCTTCCCATAATTTCGTTTGGAATTGAGATCAGAATTCTTACTATGCAAAAAATTCATTTACTGGAGAAATGTAGCAATCCAATCCTACAAACCCTATGTATGATGTTGATCCTAGCAATTTCTCTTCCCTTGATCTGAGTTTGATCAAGTCACCCAACAATACCAATTTCATCAACCGTCCTGGCTACTCCTTTTGCAAGAAACCACTATTCTTCTAAGCTCTTCACTTGGTATAATCAAAATTTCAAATTGTTGTTACCCAATATTTCTAAACAATTTACCGTCTCCTGCTACTCCTTCACAAGAACCTTTCATTCTTCAAAGCCTTTCACTCAGTCGAATCTAATATTTGAGAAACCTTGTAAATACCCCCAAATCCACACTTTAATATTGAGGTAAAAAATCTCACCATTTATCCAATAAAACCACCTTATGAATCTCAATCCAACCTTAGGTTACAACCAACTTAAATTGAAGGTTATCAACCCAGTCTAGATGGAACTCAAATAATGAATGATTATGTGTAATTTGTTTGTGTGTATACATAAATGCAAGGTTGAATCTGTTTATAGTTTCATCAACTTGAAAAAGATGAACGTATGAAGTATATATAGGTGTGCAAGTTTGAGGCAAAAGGGAAACTATAATACGGTGGGAGAACTGACTTGGTTTTGCATTTTATCGCAAATGTTGCGGATAGCAAGAGTCGCCACTGACTTTTCTTATATCCAATAAGGAAAGGATGAAAAGAACAGGAAATACCTTTGATATTTTTCTGAGTTCGGGGGGTAGGTTATGAAAATGGAAGGTGTTAGCACCCTTTTCATCCATAGTTATCTACGGGCTCTTAATCGCTAGCTCACTTTGTTTGAAATGCTTTTTTGTGTAAGTGTATTTGAAAATATTTTGAAAAATGCCTAAGTGCGACAACTTTGTAATAATCCTCGTATCAGTTGAGAATGTTTGCAAGTTGTTTGTTTTTTTGAAAATATTTCAAAGAAAGTGTTTGTGGAAAAGATGTTATGTTTTTGTGAGCAAGCGATTACGAGCTATCTACCTACTCAAAAGTCTTTCGTGTTATTTTCCTCCTCCTTAGATAGTGCTCCCCGTACAATTAGTTAGTAGGAAGCCCTATCGTTGGATGTGAAGGGACATGTGTAGGTCATCGTACAGTCATTGAAGGCAACTTGTAGAGACGCTTTAGCAATTATCGTTTAAGGGACTAGATCATTTACCGAAGGCAACATCGAAAGGGTCATCGAGGGACTATGATCTTTTGTATCGGTTGGACTTTGCTAAATCGTCCCCACGTTCGAGGGACATAATTGTATTTTCCAAACACAACAAGTGATGTTACTCTAGAGGTGCTTGTGTAAATAGTGATTCAATTCCGTTATTGTCTTGGTATATTAGGGTTATCTAACGATTATTTTTATGTCTTGTCATACAATCCTATTAAACAAGGCAATTATAAGGAAATCAGTAAAAGCATAAAATAAAGGCCCTACACTATTAAAATGCTTCGAGGAATGGGGTAATGTGATACGGTGGCAGAACCGACTGTTAATACTGGTTTTACGTTTGTGTTCGCAAATGTTACAGTAAGCAAGAGTCGCCACCGACTTTTCTTTAATTCAATAAAGGAAAGGGTGAAAAGAATAGAAAAATACATTTTTCGAGATTTTCTGAGTAGGGGGTAGATTATGGAAAGGGAAGGTGTTAGCACCCTTTCCATCCGTGGTTTTCCACGGGTTCTTAGGTACTTGCTCATTTTGAATATTTCTTTCGTGTTTGTGTGTTTGGAAAGGTTTTGTTTGCTTTATGATAACTCTTGTGTCAGTCCTCAAGAGTGTGATAAAGCATTTTTGAAAAGAATTTTGAAAGTGTGTAAATGTAAAAAGGAATCAGATTTTAGCAAGTACTTAACAGCTTTCTACCTACTCGAAAAAGGTGTTCTTTTCCTCCTTTGCTTTAGATAGTTCTATCCTACTATTAGTGAGTAGGTATCCCTATTGTTAGATGTTGAGGGACTATCGAAAGGGACATTTATGGTCATTGAAGGCAACATGTAGAGATACCTTAGCAGTTCGAAGGGACTGTTATCATGTAGGCAACATCGAGGGACAAGATCATTTCTCGTAAGCAACTCGAGGGACATTTAGGGACTATGATCTTTATGATGGCTGTAAACTGAGGGTCTTTGCCAAAAGTATCCCTATGTTCGAGGGACATGACCATATCCGAAGGCAACCAAAGTGGGAAATACACTATGGGTGCAAGTGTGCAACAATGTGCTTTTTTCAGGTATTTTATCTTGATGTTAGTGATCTAATGATTGATTGATTAATTCTTGTCATGTACGTCTGATTTACTAACAGTTTATATACAAGCATATAATATAGTGCGGAAAGTAAATTGCAGGAAATAAACACTCCTAATCTATTACACGGCTTCGGGGCAATTACAATTATATGAGACTGAAAATGTAAAGTGCAGAAATTAAATGCCCTAATTAGACTATTACAAACTGGGTGCAGTTACAATATTTGAAAAGAAAATGCGAAAAGTGGTAAAGCGCGTGAATTGAAAACACGTCTAAAACCCTAAGGTATAAAAATATTTTTTTGTTTGTTTTTATTCTATTCAAGAAAATGTTTAAATAAGAATTAGATTATTTAACCTAAATCTAGATTTAAAGAAAAAAAGAAATAACTGAAGAAAATTCAAACTAATTAAAAAGAGTTAATTCTAATTTTTTGTAGTTTTTATTATGAAAAGAAAGTTAATTAAACATGAATTAATTCCTAGGGCTAATTAGTTTTAATTAAGAAAAGATGTTAAAATAATTAATAATTAATTTACAAAATTAAAATATAAAAAAAAACCTAAAACTATATTTTGTGATTTTATTTATTTTATGTAAAAAAATGATTTAAAACAAACACAATTAAAATAATTAAACAAAATAAAATAGAAAAAATTTAAAAAAGGGAAAGTAATAGGCCTGATAGTGAAAGCAAATTGGGGGGGATGCTGCTGAATTTTGTTAGGCCCGAAAACTCAGTAAGCCCAATACAAGCGTGTGATCCAGTAATGCTACATCTGGAAGGTCTATGGTGGGGCTGCACCCAGGAGCGTTGGATCTGGAACAATGCAAATCTGATGGCTGGTGAGTTGATGGTATATGACGCGCCTATATGGCTTGCAAGCACTGGATCTGCAATATGCATGTTAGAAAATTAAAACACCTGACCTGGGTATCGAACCCAGGTCTTTCACTTCACACGTGTTCTTCCTTACCACCAGGCCATTTTGTCATTCCTTGTATACAATAAACACAAAACAATATATTCAAAATAATGGTCAGAATTTCGTCTAAACAAAAACTGCGCGCTACTTCAAACTAGCCAACCAGGCTGCACCATGCAATCATATTTCCCAACCCTCCGTCGTATTAGCCTATGCATCTTTACCTACAGATAGTGTCCGTCACTAAATAACCTGCAATTTCCAAAATATACAGCATGCAATATAAATTCAGTTTAAGGCCATGAATCAACTGGCTTTGATCCCCTGAGCACGATGGTACTCCTCTTTAGGCCCAATTTTACCTGTATCTAAAAACCCTAAATCAAAGGTCAAAACCCTAACAATGGAATATTGTCAGACATTCATCAAAATCGGAAATTAATGATTCAAATATGTTCTAATCATTCATATAAGCAAGAATGCATGATCCAAGTCCATTTATAATGCATGTATGACCATAATCGTTTTCAAAAAGAAAGAACAAACCGTGATTGTATTGGGCACGATTCTTGGATCTTTGGTGCTTGGGAGTGATGTAGCTAACTTCAGAATTCCCTCGGGAATTTATTGCAAGCTTCATAATGCCTTGAATCCTTCTGCAACTCCAAATCCTATAGACATTTTTCTCTTGAAAATTTGGAATCTTGAACGTGAGTTTTGTGCGGCCAACCCTTGTTCTTTTTGTCTGGAAATGTTGTGTTTACATATTGGGATGTATTAGGGCAACAAAAATGGTTAGAATCATGGAGATTGAATGGAAAATATTTGATTTGAATCTTAGAATTATATGTTTCTAAATTTGGCCAAAACTTGCTCTTTTTCTCTCCAATTAGCCCTTGCACAAAATTTGGATTCAATCTTCTGATGTTAGACTCATGATCTGATCATAAAACAAATCTTTGGATTTAATTCATCATTTTACTATTTTATTTGATTTATGAAGATTTAAATGAATAAAAATTCAAATAAATAAAAACAAATCTCACAAAAATAAAATAATAGATTTAAATATTTTGAATAAGTCCATGGATATGTTTAAGACCCAAAACCCACGCCTATTAGTTCAAAAGATCCAATTTGCTCACATTGACTTTTCTACATTTTTTCAAAAATGGGTTAACTTTAGAAATGCATATCGCTCTCATTTCCAACCCTAAGAGGGTGTTATTGTACTTTTAGAGAGCTTAGTATGTCCTATAAACAACCCTTTTGGTTTCATCTCAATTGGATCTTCCATGTTCATGTAAGGAGCTTTGACCCAAAAGGTGTTTTTGTTGAATTTTTGAAAGGACCTATAATGTCTGAGCTTGTATCTTTTAACTGGTTCATTTCTTGAACGTGAAGGATGAATAGAAGTTGTAGAGAATTGGTTTCTCTTCAAAATGAGCATCCAAAATGTTGATGTTGACCAAAAATCTTGAAGTTTGACTATATATTGGCCACAATTGACTTTTGACTTAGTATAGTTGATTTCAAGGCATTTGAGCAGTTGACTGAGCAAACTTGTTGTGCAAGGACAATGGATAACATTTAGGATCCTTGGGACTCACACATCTTGCTTAAAATTGAAACCCTAGTTTGAGGTTCATTGCCTTTGGGGGGGGGGGGGGGGGGGGAGTTTGCCTGGTCAATTCTTAGTCATCCTAGGGAAAGTTGGGAATCTCAAAGAACTTGTCTTGAGTATAAAGAGAGGGAAAATTTTGGGGTACAACAGGTACAAACCACAAAAATTTGGGGAGAAAGAAAACAAATAAAACCCCTAATTAAAACTATTACAAACCATAGCAGTTACATAATCAAGAAAAATATTAAATGCGAAAATAATAAAGTGCGTGAAACGGTAAAAAGGAAAAGAAACGAAGAAATTGTTTGATGAAAAATAATTGATGATTTAACCTAAAACCTAATTGATCTTAATTGAAAAAATTATTAAGTGATTAAATTAAACAAACCCTAAAGTCTAGGTTGATTTTAATTGAGAAAGAAAACCTAAAAGAATTAACTTAGGGTTTATTAATAAAAAACCTAAAATTAATTAAGACCTAAAATTAATTAAAACCTAAAAATTAATTAACCTAAAAAATTAGGGTTTTGTTAAAAAAGTAAAGGTTTGTGAAAAATGTTAGGTTTTATGAAAAAGGTTTTGTCAATTTGAAGAAAAAAAAATGAGGAAATGGTTAGAAGAATAGAGGATTAAGAATAGAAAAATAAACCAGTAGGGGTGGGTGTTGAACCCATGCCCTCAAGGAATTCACGCAACATGCATACCATCAGACCATGTGCACACTTGTGTCCAGGATACACCTCCAACACGCGTTGTAATCAACCTGCAAAAATATGAGAAATATGAAAAACAAAATGTCAAAAGGCTGGATCGAACCAAGCCCCTTTGAGACTAATGCTTTATCGCGCGTGCTTCTGCCGCTGGGCGGCTATACATCTGTTTATATCATTGAAATGATAAATATATAATATAAGCCCGCGTGCATTGACCAGAGAGGTGTCCGAGCCCTAGCTCCGGTCGTCTTCTCCGGTGACCTGTGTTATTTAAAACCCGCAAATTCAAATAGTTAGTGATCAAAAACGTCTTATCCCCCCTAATTCGACCATCCTGAATCAAAATATGGGCTTAGTTTTGAGTAAAAGTCCTTGTATCATGATTTTCTAAGCAAAAACCCTAACTCGGTTTAAGAATGGTAAATCATGATTTGGACGTACAACCTAACTCCATGTAACGACTGCAACCTGTTCTGAACATACAAAAAAATTATTTGGATGGTTAGAAACATTCAATAATACATGGAATTAAAAATATATGAATGATAAAAAATCAATAACCGGCCATAGCCTATATGCATGTTTCAGGTCCTTTGGATCATGGTAACCGATTCAACCTTACCCTTCAATATTCCTGGAAGTAAATGGAATGGAGATTTCGAAGTGAGAGGGCTTGTCACCAAAGCTTTAAAGTTCTAGGGATCTTGAAAAAGTTTAGATGTTTTTGAAAATTTTTAGGCAAGGGTTTCATGTGTTGGGATTCTCTCTTGATGTCTAAATGATATAGAGAAAATTAGGGCAACAAAAATGATGGGCTTGGACTCTTGTAGTAAGATATAATTTTATCTTATTTTATTTTATATTATTAAATAATAAAAATAATTAAAATAAAACAAGTCCAAATGGTGTATGAATTAATTTTGAGGTGTATGAAGAGTATAACATACGTTTGGACCTCAAAATAATGGCCTAATAGCCCAAAATATCAAGCTTGCTCAAATTAAACTTCATGCATTTGATCAAAATTTCCCAAATTGCAATGGTCATAACTTACTCAATTATTATCTTTTGAAAGTTATCTTGGACTTTTGGAAATCTAAAGGTGTCCTCTACAACCTCTATGTTGATCATTTTTGCTTTTGAAGATATTATCTAGATGTAAGTTACCTTGACAAAAAGTGTCTTTTTGTTGACTTTTGAAATGACAAGTAATGTATTGGCTTATATATCTCAAATGATGCATTTTTTGGACTTGAGCTTAGAGAGAAAAAGTTGTATAGAATTAAATTTCCAAAATTGGATTTGGTTGGGGAAAAGCTGATGAAGCATGTGAAAGTTATGCTTGGTCAAAGTTTAGTTGACTTCTCCTAAGGAAACCCTAATTTGGCAACTTTTGACTTTTGATGATTTGAGTGCTTTCTTGAGGAATCATGATCAACCCTTGATAAAATGGTGGATGTCACTTTAAAATGTTTATGTTGACCAAAAATGTTGAGGTTTGACTGTATGTTGACCACAATTGACTTTTTACCCAATATAGTTAATTTTCCATCATTTGAGCAATTGACTGAGAAAACTTGTGATGCAAGGCATGAAACTTGACTTGAGAGTTCTTGAAGACCAATGGAGAACCATGAAAACCAATTGAGAACTTGGAAACCCAATATTCCTTGAGAAATACAAAACCTTAGTTGTAGACCCATTGCATAGGAAGAGAATTTGTTTGATCAATTCTAGAGCCAACTTGAGCAAATGAGGATCTCATGAGGATGTCTTGAAGAAAAAATGGGAGGGAAAATTTTTGGGTACAACACCTGCCTCTGTTCAATCTTATTAAACCTAAAGAGTTAGATTGGCATGTCCTCCATTCATGACTTGAAGTTAGAAGATGATTGAACACATAAGTGCCCAGAAATTTGCATTCTCCTGTGTATGAAGTAACATTGTTTGTTGATTATAACGATAATGGGCTTAAAGATACCATTTAGAGAGTGATAGGATGTCGTCAGAGATGGGCTTATAGATGTCATCCAGAGTAACTGTTGATAGGAATATCAGGATAAGTCTACGCATGACTTTTCCTTTAGAAGATGTATTTGGAATGAGTCTACGTCTGACTTTGTCCAAAAAATATCAAAGTGAATCTACGCTTGATTTTGCCTGAATGATATGCTAGAATGAGTCTACGCTCGACTTTGTCTAGAAGATACGTCTGGAATGACTCTACACCCGAACTTGTCCAAAAAGAATATCAGAATAAATCTACGCTTGATTTTGTCTGAATGATATACTAGAATGAGTCTATGCATGACTTTGTCTAGAAGATATGTTTGGAATGAGTCTACGCCTGTCTTTGTCCAAAAGAATTTCAGAAGGAATCTACGCTTGATTTCATATGAACTAGAAGATGTCTATGCCCGACTTAAATTATAAGAGGTATTGGAAAGATTATACGCCTGACTTTTTCCAAAAAGAGTATCAGAAGGAAATATACGCCTGACTTCATCCAAACTTAGAAGATGTCTACGCCCGACCTCAACTAGAAGAGGTATTGGAAGGAGTCTACGCCTGACTTCCATAAGAGATTGAAAACAAATCTATGCTTGATTTTATCCGAATTAGCAGATGTTGATGCTCGACTTCAACTATAAGAGGTATTGGAAAAAGTTTACGCCTGACTTTTTCCAAAAAGAGTATCAGAAGTAAATCTCTACCTGGCTTTATCTGAATGATGTAATACAAGACGTCTATGCCCGACTTCATCTAGAAGAGATATTTTTCAGAATGACTCTCTTGGGAAAGTGCTTAAGTAGCCACTTGTTAGATCTAGTCTCTGAGGGAAATACTTGTCAGAATTCAGTTACTGAAGGAAATTGTCTGGTCGCATAGATGGTCGCCCTGTATTGTTTCAGGAATCACTCTGCGACCTGTTAGAAAATTGTTTGATGATGTTCGTCTACTTACGAACTTAACCTGAAAAGATAGAGTTAGTATTTATGCAATGTCATGATGGATGTAGTGTATTGCATGATGAAGCTCTCAAAATAAAAGAGACAGTGTTATATGTGTTTTATATGCATATGCTATGATAAATGATGTATGAATGTGATATGTTGTTGAAATGTATTAGTAGCTTTATATAACATTTGTATCGGGAAAATAAATCCCTGATTATTGCTGGGGATGACGAATATGAATCTTTGATCTGTTGGGGTTTCTTGATTTATGTTTGAGGAAACTCCGCTGGGGATGTTAATTTCTTCTTGGGGAGAAGAGTTCAAGAACATTGGTCATCCATCGCTCTGCTGGGGAATTGAATTCTTATATACCCTGACTGGGGATAAAAGAGATTGATAACCTTCTGAGGTGTTGTCTGACCGAGTTTTCAATATGGATGCCTACTTGTCTGGGGAGGATATGGTTACCTGATATCTGGTCCAGTTTCAGATTTCGTAGCAACTCTCTGGGGATACTGGTCTGGACTACCCTTTACTGGAGAGAGAAGTTTTGCCTGTGATTTATAGTAGTCAAAAGTATAGACTCAAGATGGGGAGATTGAATTCCGCTGGGGAAATAAACCATGTTAGGGAAATAAACCCTGCTGGAGAAACACTCTGTTGGGGAAATAAATCCTGCTGGAGAAACACTCTGTTGAGGAAATAAATCTGTTAGAGGAATACATTCTACTGGGGACTTGAGTCCTGGTAGAGAAAAGAAATTTGTAGGGGATTTTACCGTGTTGGAGAAATAAACTCAGCTGGGGAAGAGAATTCTTGTGAACTATGTCGGTGACATACTCTTCCGATGAGTACGGCTTGCGGGGAATATGACCTTGTCGAAGATTGGCCTGTGAAGCTGATTTCACAGGGGATAATCTTATTGAACATTATCCCGCCCCCTAAAGTCTTGAGTAAATACTTATTCCTGCTTTTTATGCATATATTTGTTAACAATAATCATATTAATATGAATATGTTCATTCAATTTAGTCATTGGACATTTTTTTTGCAAACAAAACAAAAAAAGTAAAATAAAATTTGGATTTGAAACTATATTTGTATTGATAGTATGCCTATAAACAGGCGATTATTTTTCAAATATACAGAAATCCCAGTAAGAGGAAGTCATCATGAAATGAAGAGAGTACAAGGTGAAAACAAAATATATAGCTATGTGTAAATGATCTCGTCAGGTTTCAACTCTGCTATTACCTTTATGTCTTCAGAATCCTATCCCTCGCTCATTGGAAAAAGTTTATTGAATTGATATGTACCATTTGAACTTTACATTGGTGATAAAGCTGGCTGTAAGTGATCCAACGGGACATAGTTGTATGCTTTAATCCCTAATTTTTGCCTGGACCTCCCTTTCGGGTTTTCAGTCCATCGGGATACCCTTTTTTGCCAAGCCGACTTTTTAAGTTTTCAACTTTCCGGGTGTACAATATTTTATTTATATCCCTGAGTTTTGCTTGAACCCTTTTGGTTTGCTGGGATGCCCTTATTTTTTCCTAGGCTAGTCAACCTAGTGGGTCACTTTCATGCGTAGTATCTTTTAACTATATCCGCGTTCACAGGGTGTGGAAGATCTTCACTGTCCATGGTGGTAAGTATCATTACACCACCCGGAAATATATTCTTGATCATAAATGGCCCTTCATAGGTAGGAGTTCATTTGCCCCTGGGATCACCTTGCGGTAGGATGATGCACTTTATTACCAAGTCACCAACCTGATATATCTGATGCTTGATTTTCTTGTTGAAAGCTTTGATCATACGCTTCTGATACATCTGACATGACCAAATTCAACTGGTATATCCTAGTCTAAATCCATTCGTCTTCGTCTAAGTCTGCATCTTTCATAACTCTCAAGGAAGGGATCTGAACTTCGACAGGTAAGACTGCTTCAATACCGTAAACTAGAGAGAATGGGGTTTCCCCAGTTGATTTTTGAGCTAAAGTACAATAGCCGTGAAGATAAAATGGTAACATCTCGTGCCAGTCTTTGTAGGTCAAAACCATTTTCTTCACAATCTTCTTAATGTTCTTATTGGCGGCTTCCACTGCGCCATTCATCTTCAGTTGATACAGAGAAGAATTGTGGTGCTTGATCCTAAACTGTGTGCAGAGTTCCATGATCATAGTGTTATTCAGATTAGTACAATTGTTCGTGATGATTCTCTCGGGGATGTTGTACCGATAAATAAGGTTATTCTTAATGAACCTGCAAACCACATTCTTAGTAACAAGGCAAATGAGGCTGCTTCAACCCACTATGTGAAGTAATCAATGGCGAAGAAGATGAAGAGGTGTCTATTGTAAGCAGTGGGTTTGGTCTCTCCAATCATATTAATGACCCACATTGAAAATGCACAAGGAAAAGTAAAAACATTCAGAGGTACTGGAGGCACATGTACTTTGTCAACGTAGATTTAGCACTTGTAACAAGTTCTTGAGTGGTGATGACAATCAGTTTCCATAGTCCACCAATAGTAACCCACTCTCAGAATTCTCTTAGCCATAGTATGTCCACTGGAATGAGTACCAAAGATACCTTCATGCATATCTTCCATAATCTTCTCCGCCTCTTCCTTTTCCATAAAATGAAGTAGAGTTAAATCATGATTGCGCCTATACAAAATTTTGTTGCTCAGGAAGAATTTAGCTGAGAACCTCCGTAGGAATTCTTGCCATTGATAGATACCCCTTCAGGATACTCTTAAGCCTTAAGATATCTTTTCACTTCATGTAACCAAGGCTTCTCTTCTACTCCGCCAATGTCAATTTCGTAGCAATGTGCCAGTTCGTCTAGCCTTTCAATGGTAATTCTGGGAGCCTCGTTGTCCCATCTGACTTTAAACATAGACACATGGTAGCTAACGCATCTGCCAACTGATTTTCTTCTCTTGGGATGTGCTCAAAAGTAATCTCCTCGAAATATGGAATTAAGGTCAACATATGCTCTCTATAAGGAATGAGATTCAGATGCTTAGTGTCCCATTCTCCCTTAATCTGGCTGATTACCAGGGTTGAGTCTCCGTATGCACTCAAGAACTTGATTCTTAGGTCAATAGCAGCTTTGATGCCCATGATGCACGCTTCATATTCAGCCATATTGTTGGTACAATCAAAGCATAATTTGGTGGTGAAGGGTGTATGGCAACCCTGAGGAGAGATAATCACAGCACCAATTTTGTTGCCAAGTGCGTTAGAGGCTCCATCAAAAACCATAGTCCATTGGGATCCTGGCTCAGGTCCTTCATACGGTCCAGGTTCTTCACAATCTGTAATTTGCATGACATTCTCATCCTGGAATTCGAAATTCATAGATTGGTAGTCATCTACAGCTTGATGAGCCAAATGATCTTCCAATACACTTCCTTTGATTGCTTTCGGAGTGGTGTACTGTATATCGTATTCTGTCAAGACCATTTGCCATCGGGCTATCCTTCCGGAGAGAGCTAACTTCTCGAATATGTATTTGATGGGATCCATTTTAGAGATCAATAGAGTAGTATGATTCAAAATATACTGTCTTAGTCGGCGAGCAGCCCATGCCAAAGAGCAATAAGTTTTCTCGAGTAGTGAATATCTTGTTTCACAGTCGGTAAACTTTTTTGCTAAGGTAGTATATTGCATGCTCTTTTCGATCAGACTTGTCATGCTGGCCCAATACACACCTCATTGAGTTCTCTAACACTGTTAGGTACATGATCAGAGGTCTTCCTTCAACTAGTGGCATCAGAATTTGAGGTTCTTGTAGGTACACCTTGATTTTGTCAAAGGCTATCTGACAATCGTCATTCCATTTCACTACCTGATCTTTCTTCAGTAACTTAAAGATCGGCTCACAAGTAGAGGCCACATGAGAAATAAATCTGGCGATATAGTTCAGTCGTCCCAAGAAACCTCTGAATTTTGTCTTGGCGCAGGGAGGAGGCATTTATTGAATAACTTTGACTTTAGCGAGATCAACTTCAATTCCTTTACCGCTGACAACAAAACCCATGAGTTTACTGGATCTCACCCTAAATGTGCACTTGTTAGGATTCAATCTTAGCTTATACTTCCTTATTCTCTGAAAATACTTATATAGATGGTCCAAATGATCTTCTTCAGTCTGTGACTTGGCTATCATATCATCGACATACACCTCCATCTCGTGATGAATCATGTCATGGAACAAAGCTACCATAGCATGCTGATATGTTGCGCTAGTGTTCTTCAACCCAAAAGGCATAACCTTGTAGCAGGACATGCCCCACTATGTAACAAAAGTAGTATTTTCCATGTCTTCAGGTGCTATCTTGATCTAATTATACCCTGATAAACCATCCATGAAGGAAAATACCTTGTGCTGAGCAGTGTTGTCGATCAGAACATCAATATGTGGAAGCGGGAAGTCATCTTTGGGGCTCACCCTGTTCATATCCTTGTAGTCTATACACATATGTACCTTGCCATATTTCTTTGGTACCGGAACCACATTTGCAACCCATTGAGGAAAGGATGTCATTGCTAAGAAACCTGCTTTGAATTGTTTCATAACCTCAGCCTTGATCTTCTCTGACATCTCAGGACGCATACGACGAACCTTCTATCTTTTCGGAGCATAAACCTCTTTCATCGGTAGATGGTGAACCACACTATCAGTATCAAACCCTGGCATGTCTTCATATGACCAAACAAAGATCTCAACATATTCATGCGACATCTCTATTAACCCGTTCTTGACACTGTCCTCTAAGTTGCCGCCTATCTTGATATCTTTTCTGTTTGTTTCAGTATCCACATATACCACTTCAACTGGCTCTTCATGTGGTTGAATAGCTCTCTCTTCTTTCACTAATATTCTGGCAAGTTCTCCTAGTATTTCAAAATCTTCCTCACCTTCGTCCTCAACTTGGTAGATCGGATTTTGAAAGTCATAAGTGGTAACAGCAGAATCATTATCAACGGGATCCATAGTGGATGTGGATCTGCAATGTATCGTGTGAGTGTGTGTAAGAACACATAGCTATTTGAGAGTGATAAAAGTGAAAAGATAGAAAGAGAGCACAAAATTTGAATACAAAACATCCAAGGCTTTATTAAATGAAAATATGTTTATGAAGTTACAAACCTTAACAAATGAACCAATGTGCCCCAGGTAAGGCACAACGCTTAAAGTCATTGTTCAAATATTACAAAGCCAAAACTTGAAAGCAATAAAAAAAGGAATGCAAGCTATTACTCCTGACTAAAGGTGATAGAGATAATGTTTTCGGCCTTCCAGTTATTGATCCCTTTGCCAATGGTAGGAAATATCCAGCTGTCAAGGTCATGATCACTGTCATCATCCTCTATTACATTGACTCTGTTATTACTGATGTGGAAAGATGGCCTTCCGGCTCGAGCGCGAAAAACAACCCTCTGTAGTGAAACCCAAATCAAACTTATCAGATTTATAGGGGATGTTAGGAAGCTGACCCCAAATAGTACAACCACCTCGTTCTATAGTAGCTTTAGCATATCTCAATGAAGCCATCCTGGGCGGCACGCTAGTGACTTTGGGAATGGCAGAGACATCTTCAGTTGAGGCAGGAGGGTTGACTTCAAAAGTTTGACAGGGAGTCTCGATAAATTCGTTGTCCATCTCTACATACCAGAAATATTTCAAGTGGCTAACCATATACTCTTCTTCACCGTAGACAGTAACAATCTTTCCGTTCACAAGATACTTTAATTTATGATGTAGGGTAGAGGTGACAGTGCCTGCCCCATGGATCCAGGGGCATCCCAGTAAGCAAGAATAAGCTGGTCGAATGTCCATCACATAAAAGGTAGATTCAAATATCTACAAAACCACCTTGATTGGAAAATCCACTTCTCCATATACCATTCTCTTGGACCCATCAAAGGCTCGAACTACAATATCACTGGGTTTCAGTACGACCCCTTTGCAATCAAGTCTGTCAAGAGCTCCTTTCGGTAAAACATTCATCGAAGAGCCAGTATCGAACAATACATGATCCAAAGTAGTGCCCCTGCATTCAATGGAGACATACAGGGCTTTGTTGTGATTTCTTCCCTCATGAGTTAGATCAACATCAAAGAAACCTAATCCATTATCATTCGTTAATCTAGCAACATAGCTTCCAAATTGATCGGAAAAAATCTCTTGTGGCACGTGAGCAATCTTCAAAAGTTTTACTAAAGCCTGGGCATGAGCTTCAGAACACAGTAATAGGGATAACATAGAGATCTTGGATGGGTTCTACCCCAGCTGTTCAACTATTTTGTATTCACTCTTGTGGATGATCTTCAATACCTCTTCCAACTCTTGTCTAGAGGTGTCTTCAATCGTAGCTTCCTTAGGTGCCTCCGTCTGGGCAGGCTCCTTCATTTTCTCTTTGCCCTAAGCCTCAACAGTTTACTCGATAGCAGTGACTCTAACAGATGTAGCAATAGTCTTTGGAGATATTTCCTAAAAGAAAACCCTTTTGCTTCTAGTAACCTTACTCGTTCCAGCAATATTGTCAATGTTGAGATCAACAACTTCAGTAACTTCATCTTCAACAGTCGGTAGTTCTTGTTTGATGCCATGATAGTATATGTCATATCCTTAGTTCCAAGGAATAGCTTTATCCGAAGAGTATGGGATTGGTTCAGGTGTAGTTATGATCAGAGGAGCAGCTTTCAGATTGGCTGTAATCCTTATTGGACCTTTGGAGGTGATCCTAACAGGAGGGCCATAAATTACGGATAAGTCTTAACATAGATTCTTAGGATACAAATCCTTCTCGATCATAATTATATGATTTTCAATCAGGCGTTGAATGCCTTTCTCTAGTAATTTGCGGCCATTGGGTTGGACTACGCAGTAGTAACATTTTTCAATACAACCCAAAAATAAACCGGCCTACACCAGATTCTTCTTGATAATTGATTGAGGAGTCCTCAATTCACTTATAATTGCAACATAAATAACATCTTCAATTGCACTTATGCCTTTGTCATGCTTCGGCATAGGTGCAGTAATCACATTCGGGGTCTCCGGAGGATCATACTCAATTTCCTTGTTGTCAATCATGTCCTGAATTTTGTTTTTCAGGCCCCAACAATTGTTAGTGTCGTGCCCAGGATTGTTAGAATGATAGGAACATCTCACATTTGGATTGTACTTAGGAGAGGAGGTGTTGGGGTTCTAAGGACGATCCCTTAGCATAATCATCTCCTCTTTCAGTAAATGTTGTAATGCTTAAGACAATGGCATATTAATCTTTGTAAACTGCCTTCCTGGATCATCTGACCTACGCCTATTTCCCTATTGTTGTTGTTGAATAGGTGCAGGATTAGAAATTAGTACCACTCCCACAGACTGATTACGATTATTTTTACCACATCCTTTCTGGCCATAAATAGAATTGGTTTCCTTTTTACCATTGAGTATCTTCTTCACAACACTCAAAGATGCAACCACTTGAATTTTCCCGCTCTTAATATCGCTTTCCACTCTTTCTCTAGTTAGAATCAGCTCAGTAAAACCAGATGAAGAACTCCAGATCAGATGATTAAAGAATGGACCTGTTAGAGTGCCCATGAACATATCAACTAGCTCTCGGTCCGACAAGGGAGGTTGTACCCTTCCAGCTAAGTATCTCCACTTCAGGGCATATTCTTTGAACCCTTCATTCGAACCCATAGTCATGTTTTGTAATTGCACGCGAGTTGGTACAAGGTCATCATTATATTGATACTGCTTGTAAAAAGCAGCAGCCAAGTCTTCCCAAGTATGGATGTTGGTTCCCTCCAGCTGATAGAACCACTCGAGTTGTGTACCAGATAAACTTTCTCGGAAGAAGTGAACCCATAATTTTCTGTCAACAGTATGGGGTTGGATCTTCTGAACATAAGATCTCAGATGAAGTTTCAGACAAGACACACCATCATATTTAGCAAAAACAGGGATTTTGAACTTGTGAGGGATAATTACCCCCGAAATAAGACCCAGATCTCCGAAATCAAATCCATGAACTTTCTGGATTTCCATGGCCTTAAAGAGATCTTCCAGCTGCTTGTATATGTCGTCCGTAGGAGGATACTATTCATCATAATAGTCTTCGTCCTCAGAAATTTAACCAGAACCAAGGTTGCTTCCACCTTCAGCCCTAACACTTCTACCATCCTCCTCTTGGTTGTCATCTTCATCAGAGGTGATATCAGCAGTTTGAACTGGTTTAGCAGAACCTTTGAATCTTCTTCCCATGTTGAGAATAGCAATTGGCTTCCGAGTCTTCTTCTTTTTGGAGATGATTTCAATCACATCCTTCTGCCCTTAAGCTAGATTCAGGAGGGTCTCCTTGAATTGGGCATTCTGAGCTTGGAGTTCCTTAACAGTCTGTTTAAGAGCCATCTTTTACTGAAATAAACAGCAAGAAGATGAGAAAACCTGTATGGAAAAACCTGTTATGTAATTATGCATGATATGTACCTGCAATGTTTTCAAGGATAGTCGCTAGATTTAACTTTGTTTAAACAAAAGAAAACAAGAGAAATTTTAGTAAATAGCTCAAGTTATAATTTCTTTTAATAAAAGTAGTTATAAAGTAACAAAAATATAAATTCAAGTCTCCCATGGACGCTTGCTCTTTGAGTTGACATATGCGTTAAGGCTTTGTTCTTTGTGGAGTCGTTTTGTTAGCTCCAGTACTTTCTTTTCACTAGCATAGAACTGAGCTTCAAAGGTATCTCTTTCTTCCTTTAATTAGATCCAGGACTTTCATAGTTCTTCAAAGTCGATAGGCATATCAGGATGAAGAACGGTATGTGGAACATCCCCTTAAACCACGGGCTCTACGATCACTGGTAGGATAGCAGGATATGGCATTTTGAGATTATGAGCACGAGACCGCACCCATATGAGGTAAGGCTCTAGAGGAATGGAATTCTTGTGTCCCAAAGTCTTACTATAAATCCTGTTGATTGTGCCCCAAGCACGTATAAACCTTTGATGGTAGTTTTGAGGATCGTTCTCATAGTCGAATATAATACCCTGGATGAGCATATCATGAGGACCATCCCTTCGAGCATACCCAAATTGACACATAGATAGAGAGGGATTATAAGTGATACCCCCTGTTATGCCAAGGAGTTATACATTAGGGAATTCCCCGCAAAGATCAAGAATAGTGACATCTGCCTGAGATCGAGAACACCAATGGATATTTGTATGAGTGAGAGACTTCAATCTTTGATACCATCTCAAACCTTGTTCGTTCTTTATCAGTGATTGAGGCAGGTGTGAAATAAACCACTTGGATAGTAGAGGTATGCAACACATAAGAGTTCCTAGCTTCTTCATAGTACAAGTATGAAGGGAATGCAGGACATCTCTGAGCAAGGTAGGTACCTAATTATAAGTGAAAAATATTTTGATGGCATTCATATCTATGAATTGGTCTGGGTTAGGGAATATTACCAACCCATTGATCAACAAAGCCAGCATATCCTCAAAAGCAAGAAAATTCATGGACTCTAGAAATCCCTAAGCCTTCTCTATCATAAATTTAGGAGAGAAACTCCATTCCTTGTTTCCCAATTAGATACAATGTTCGGTCGTTTCAGATGTAAGGCTACTGCAACATCTTCAGGTTTTGGAAATTGCTCTAGACTTGTGAAAGGTATTTGATCAAGAATAGGCACTTCGAGCAACTTAGAAATTTCTTCCATTGTGAGTACCAACTGATAATTCGGAAAGGTAAAATAGTGATACTTTGGATCAAAGAATTGGAAAAGGACGCTCATCATATCTTCCCGGAAGCCAATAGTGACCAAACTGAGTAGATGACCATGTCTCTTGGTGAATTGAGAAATGTCAGGAACCTTTTAGACTAACTCCTTAAGTTTAGAAGGTACCCTTATAAAGTTGATATGGATGGTATTCTTACGACTGGAAGCCATGACGCTGTAACACAGAACAAAGATAAATCCCCAAGATCCTTGAAATGATTAGTCATGATATGATGATTGTGATACAGTGGGAGAACTGACTTGAGGTTTTGTGTTTGTTTTCGCAAATGTTTCGGTTGAGCAAGAGTCGACACCGACTTTTTATTTTATCCTAAGGAAAGGTTAAAAAGCACAGCAAAAACCTTTGAGATGTTTTCTTGGGTTCGGGGAGTAGATTATAGAAATGGAAGGTATTAGCACCCTTTCTATCCATGGTTATCCATGGGCTCTTAGTTACTTGCTTAGATCAACTTGCCTTGATTTTCAATTGTTTGAAATGGTGCTTTGTGTGTGGACTTTGAAAATGTTTTTGAAAAAAGGCAAATGTGGTGGCAGCCTTTGTAATGATCCATATTGGGATGTATACAAAGGTGTACGTCTTTTGAAAAGTTTTCAATGTTTTTTTTTTTTGAAAGTTGTTTTGAAAGTGTGTGGTTTTGAAAAATAGGCAAGTGTTTTTGTTTTGCAAGTTGGCAAGTAACCAAGAGCTATCTACCCTAAATTTCTCAAAGATCTTTGCTATGTTTTAGCCCTTTTAACAATTTTGTTCCACCATTGTATTTGGTGGACAATCTTGTGTTAGGATGTGAACGGGACGAGCGCGGGTCATCGTTTAGACCATGATTGCAATGGTGCCAAGTATCTTTGGGCAATTTCCTTTAAAGGACTATGATCATTTTTAGGCAACTTTTGAAAGCGTCATCGAGGGACTATGATCATTTGATTGTTTTGTTTTTGCCAAAGATACCTAACATGCAATAGGGCCCATTATTGAAGGCAACAAGTGGAGTACCCTAGGGGTGCAACTGTGATTAGTGTTGTCCATTTTCATGCTTGTTTATCTTGAATTTAGATCAAACTATTTGTTGTTTTTGATTTGCATACAAAACCCTAATTCTAACATGGCATATTTAGAAAGCTTTTAAATGCGGAATTTAAAGGTCCTAAACTATTACAACACCAATTATGGGATGGGGGGTACAAATGTTCAAATGGGGATATTTTAGCAAGAAATTAAAATCTAACTATTACATCCAAATTGAATTATACAAATTAATTAATTGCACAATAATTAAATAAAATAAAATAAATATGCAAGATGCAAAAATGATTTTTATGTGTATAAAAAAAAAGTATTTTTTTATGTGTCAAATAAACAAAAATAAAATGAATTAATTTTTGGTATTTTTATGTTTTTAGGGCAAAACCCTAATTTTATAAATAAAAGGTATTTATTATATAATATATGCAATATTTATTAATTATGTACAAAAAATAAATAAAAAGGAAGTATATTATCAAAAAGTGATTTTTTAAGTTAAATATTAATAAAAATAAAAATGTATTATTTTTGTGTTTTTAACCTAAATATACTAATAAATATATAAGTATTTACATTATTTATTAAATATATTAAATATATACAAAATTAAAATATTTAATATTTACAAAAAAAAGTTTATTTTTTTTATAAAATGTTTTCAAAGGTAAAATAAAATAAAAATCAGAAAATAAAAGTGTTTGTATTATTTTTAGTTATTTTAAAGAAAAGTATATTTATGTTTATTTATGTACAAAACTAAATGAAACCAAATAAATATTAAATAAAATGCAAAAAATGTGGGAAAAATGATTTTAATTTTTTTTCATGCTTAAATAAAAATATAGAAACAAAATCAAAAGGAAAAAATAAAAAATGACAAGTATATCTCAAAATGGGCCAGGGGGTGCATGTGAAAATTGAAAGTGCAAAAAGGAAAAACATCACAGGCCCAACCCAATAGAGGTTGTCTTCAACCTCCAGACAAAAATGTCAAAAAACGCGCGCCTCTCCCTCCTGGTTCAAACATCCTGATTCCTGGACTTTTAGCACAAACTTATAACATGAAAGATGTCAAGCATCAAGCCACGATTCCATACATATAAAAAACTTAACTTAACTCTCAAAAATGAGAGAGAATTTCTCCATCCCTAATTCTTAACCTAAGTTTTTGTCAATGTTCAGGTCTTAAATTCTCTCAGCATATGCAATATAAATGGAAAGTGAGGATATGTATAACTTCAGGGACATGAATATGACATTTTTCATTCACAAACTTAAAGCTAACTCTTCCTAGATTGAGAGATAGAAGTCCATGAACTTACATGTTCAGCTTGGATCATGTCTGGCAATGGAGGCACTTTCAAGGCAAGGTGAGGATTGGTACAACTTGCTTGAAGTCCAGGGATGCTATTCCAACCTTTAGCTTGCTTTGAAACCAAGTGAATCAAGCTATGGCAATCAACCTGCAAAACAGAAAAAGTGAAAATGGTGAAGTTGGTTAGAGGTGTTACAGGTCGTGTCCAATGCTTGGGATAGCTTGTATATGTGGTATGGAGTGTCTATGAACTGGTTTTAGCAAGAATGCACAAGTGGATTGAGTTATGGAAGTCCAACTGCAGAGGTGACTCTGTTTTCTGCAATAGGATGGTGTTTTGGTGAATGATGAGGTTTGGAAGGTGTTTTGGTCGTGCCTTAGCTCAGTTATGTTGTTTGGGATGTGTCTAACAAGTTTGCTTAAGCTTCTCTTGGCAGAAATGTGAGATGATGTGAGTTATGCAAGGTTTCTTCTATCTTAAGCAAGAAATGGCAAGTTTTTTTTACAAGCTTCTCTAGGCCCCTCAAGTATGCTGCATCTTTTTGTATTGATCCGTGTGTTATGTCCCTGAACTTGTGCCAAAAAGATTTGCCTTGTACTTCAAAGATTGCAATTTTGACATAAAGTTCCACTTTTCAAAAATGGATATATTGCTTTTTCCATTTATGGCTCAATCTTGTATGCAATGGTTAAACACACAAGATAAGGCTTAAACATAAAGGATTGGCATTAAATTTATGAGTGTAAATGAGATAAAAGACCTGTAATCTAGCTTAGAGCATGATGAGTTCAAAAATGCAAAGTTATGGACATGGAAATGGCTCATGAACAAAGTGACTTTTGCTCATATTGCCAAATTCGATTCTCCCTAACCACAAGGTTGTTTGATGAGTTCTTGGATATTTTGGAAATCTTGGAATGTGTACTACAATCCATCTTTGTAATGCAATTTTAAATTCCAAGTGGAAGCATGTGAAAAGTTGCCATGAAGTTGGGCAAAAATCCTGCCTAAAATAGGTCAAAATTTTTCTAAGTTAAGAATGTTTTGCACCCTTGTTCCAAAAATCATAACTTGAGCTACAAGCTTCTTTTGAGGAAACTTTGTGAATCAAAGTTGTATATTTTGCAATGGACTATAAATTTCATGTTTTGAATTTTGTTTGAATCCAAATGCATCTTGATGAAAAAATGGGACAAAGTTAGGAAAAAATTAGGGATTTTCATAACTTGGAAAATTTCTAAGTTATGAAAATTCTTCATTTTAAACCCTAATTTGCAATTTTTGATTTCTTGGTGAACAAGTTTCATAATTTGACATGTTTTGATGAAAAATGAATCTTGACACTTGATTTTGACCAAAAAGTCAAAGTTTGACTTTTCAGTATACAGTAAAAAATTGATCAATTGACTGGAAAATTCATCTGTCAATCTTGTGCATTTGGGATCTTTTGAACTTATTGAACATGTCAAGACAATTACATGGGGTCCTTGAGTCCATATGCGAGCTTGGCTTTCCATTGGCTAGGTCAAACAATCAAAAATTGCCTTTGTGCAGTCAAAACCCTAAAAATGACCATTTTGCCCTTTTGGTGATCTGATCAAATTTCTTGTGGAATTGTGATCCAAACTTGATCAAATGGTCCATATGAGTTCATAATGTTGATGTGGGTCAAAAATCATGAGGTTTGACTGTCAATTGACCACAATTGACTTTTTCCCCAATACAGCTGATTTCTAGGTCAACTGTCCAATTGATTGGGCAAAGATTGGAATCAAGGCTTGAAACTTGGTATGGAGAAACTTGTGAGTCCAACATGAATCATGAAAGTCATCTTAGGAATTTTAGGTCAAAACATCTTTGTGCAAACACAAACCCTAATTTGGGTCAGCAGTGCAAGGAGAAGTCTTGAGCAGAGCAAACCCTAACTTGATCTTGAGCTCCAAGGGTCTTGTGGTGAGAAAATGTTGAAGAAATGGGAGGGCAAATTTTGGGGTACAACAGTTGCCCCTGTTCAATCTTCTTGAACCTGAAGAGTTAGATTGGCAAGTTTGCCTTTCGCGACTCGAGGGTAAAAGGAGATTGGACACTAGAGTGCCCGGAAATTTGCACTCGCATACTGGAGTATCAGCAATGTGATGGTGGGAATGGGCTTATAGATGCCATTTGGAGATAGGATGGATAGGAGGATGGGCTTATAGATGCCATCTGGAGGTGTGACAGAACCTTGTCGAGAATGGGCTTATAGATGCCATTTGGAAGTGTTGATCGCGTAAGAGATTCCTTAGCGAGAACTTGTGTACTTTGAGAAAGGAAGATGTTTCCTGGCTTGTTACAGGTGTTGATCTTCAAACTCTTCATGAAGATATGCCTTGGATGGATACAGGTATTGAATCTACAATTGGTTGCTCACAGATATGCCCTGGCTGGATACAGGAATCGAATCTGGAATTGCTGTCTACAGATGTGCCCTGGCTGGATATAGGTATCGAATCTGGAATTGTCATCTACAGATATGCCTTGGCTGGATACAGGTATCGAATCTGGAAATTGCAAAAGGTTGGTAGAGATAGCTTTCCTGGCTGGATACAAGTGTCGAATCTATGCCTTGAGAATGAAAGATAATTTCCTGGCCTGTTACAGGGGTTGATCTTTAAACTCTTCATGCAGATATGCCCTGGCTAGATACAGGTATCGAATCTACAATCAATCACTCACAGATATGCCCTGGCTAGATACAGGTATTGAATCTGGAATCGCGATGGTTGATAGTAATCATCTTTCGGATTGATCTTTTTCCTAAAAAGGCAAAATATCAGTTATATGCAATGTCATGATATATGAGATGCATGATGTCATGATGTATGAGCTGAATGATGTCATGATGCATGATGTCATGACGCTCAAAATGAGACAGTGTTGTATGCACTTTATTACGTATGTATGAAATATGAAATGTCTATGAATGTATTTTTGTCTAGGAAAATAAATCCTTGACGACTGGCCGGGGAATCAAATCCTGGGCTGATGTTGAAGAGTAGAGTTCTTCGTTTCCGCTGGGGATGATGGTTGCAAGAATAAACCGGTAGGAGAAGATGACTCCGTTGGGGAATAAACTTGTTGGAGAGATTACTCTGAGGGGAAATACTCTGTGGGAAGAGATACTTCGCTGAGGTTTTGATGAGAGATCCGCTGGGGATTTCAACGATAAACTCCGCTGGGGATTCCGCTGATAAGTTATGTTGGGGAACTTTGATGAACTCCGCTGGGGATAGAAAGAACTTTGCTGAGGACGATCTTTCCGTGGCAATTAGCTGAGGATAACCCAGTTATACCCTGGTGGGGAAATAACCTTTGAATAAAGTCGGGGAGAGACGTTCGTACCCTGCAGGTGATAAGCTTCCAGAATCTACTAGGGATAAGCTTCAAGACCTGCTGGGAATAATGATTCAACTCTCCCGGGGAACTTTTCAGACTGTACTGGGGTCTTGGTATTCCGCCGGGGAACAATCTCATATTAAGACTGCCGGGGATGCTTGTTGAGGAATGTCTATACTCTGCTGGGGAATGTTGAGATCTTCTGGGGATACCCAACTTCCTTTAGGCTGGTCGTAGACTAACTCTGCTTGAGGAGAATATTGCTGACTTGCTAGGGGAATATTGTGATTTTTCCGGGTTGAGAGGAGACCAACTCTTCCTGGGGAGAGTATTGCGGAATCTTGGTCTTACTCTGTGGGGAGTCGAGGTGACTTGGTCACATTCTTCAATCGAACCTACCTTGGTACCTTGGCAGACAGAGCAACTAGACTGCTTGGACAATTCTACATTGCCCCTGTTTCTGATGTCACATGTAATCAGTCCTTTGTTTCGCATGCAACTAACCACAATTAGAAATTAATGTCAAATGCATATATCAAAAATGAACATTGGACGTTCTTCGTAAAACGAAACAGAAAAAGGAAAAACAATGGATAATTTGTCTGAGAAATTGAACTTGTATTGATTTTGAAATTTGCCTGAAAATAGGCGTTTTTATACAAGAGGCTGACGTCCTAGTAAGAGAACGCCGCCGGGCAACATAGAGTTTATACAATTTTGTGAAAGGAAACAAAACAGCTATGTGAAAAATAAATCCCACTGGGTTCCAACTCTGCTATCGCCTTTATGTCTTCAAGCGTCTCATCACTTTGATGCTTAGTTGAAGATGAAGTTGATTGATCAATGTCGTCCGAGCCCGATAGTTGATGTCGAATTCTGGATGCGAGGTGATCCAACGAGACATAGTATTACGCTGTATCCCTAACTTTTGCCTGGACCGCCCTTTCGGGTTTTCAGTCCACCGGGATACCCATTTTTTCCCAAGCCGCCTTTTCAGGTTTTCGACTTGCCGGGTGTACAGATTTTTTTCATTTCGTCCCTTATTTTTGCCCGAACCATTTTGGTTCGCCGGGAAGCCCTTATTTTTGCCTAGGTGTGTCAACCTATAGGGTCTTTGATTCATGCGTAGTATCTTTTTACTATGTCTGCATTGGCGGGGTGAGGAAGGTCGTCACCATCCATGGTGGTTAAAATCATGGCTCCTCCTGAGAAGATATGTTTAACCACAAATGGCCCTTCGTATGTAGGGGTCCATTTTCCCCTGGGATCACTTTGAGGAAGAATGATGCGCTTGATTACTAGGTCTCCGACTCGATACTCTTGTCGTCTGACCTTCTTGTTAAATGCCCTGATCATCCGTTTTTGGTACGTCTGACCATGACAAATAGCAGTGAGTCTCTTTTCGTCAATTAGGTTTAATTGATCAAGCCGAGTCTGGATCCGGTCATCTTCGCTCAAGTATGCATTCTTCATTATCCGGAGAGAGGGTATCTGGACTTCAATAGGCAAGACTGCCTCCATGGCATAGACCAAGGAAAAGGGAGTTGCCCTTGTTGACGTCCGTGCTGAGGTACGGTACCCATGAAGAGCAAACGGTAACAGCTCGTGCCAATCTTTGTAGGTCACTGTCATCTTCTGCACAATTTTCTTAATATTCGTATTCGCTGCTTCTACAGCCCCGTTCATCTTCGGCCGGTAAGGAGAAGAGTTGTGGTGCTGTATCTTGAATTGCTCGTAGAGCTCAGTGATCATCTTGTTGTTAAGATTGGTACCATTATCCGTAATGATCCTTTCAGGTATACTGTATCGACATATCAGGTTGTGCCGAATGAACCGTGCCACGACGCTCTTGGTTACGGTGGCGTAGGAAGCTGCTTCAACCCACTTCGTGAAGTAATCAATTGCTACCAAGATGAATCGATGTTCGTTGGATGCCGTCGGTCTGATTTCACCGATCATATCAATGCCCCACATTGCAAAAGGCCAAGGTGCTGTCAAGACGTTCAGAGGAACCGGAGGAATGTGCACCTTATCAGCATAGATCTGGAATTTATGATAAGTTCGCGAGTGCTGATAACAGTCGGCTTCCATTGTGGACCAGAAATATCCTGCCCGAAGGATTTTATTAGCCATGGTATGTCCACTGGAATGCGTCCCGAAGGTACCTTCATGTAGCTCTGCCATGATCCTTTCTGCCTCAGTCTTATCCATACAATGCAGTAAGGTTGAATCATGGTTTCGTTTGTACAGAATGACGTTGCTGAGGAAGAACTTTGCCGC
The DNA here is from genome assembly GCA_948472305.1 of Vicia faba. Taxonomy (NCBI): domain Eukaryota; kingdom Viridiplantae; phylum Streptophyta; class Magnoliopsida; order Fabales; family Fabaceae; genus Vicia; species Vicia faba. The sequence goes on from OX451738.1 coordinate 161,434,629, forward strand.
GAACCTCCTCAGGAACTTCTTGTCATTAACAGATGCACCTTCAGGGTATTCTTGAGCTTCCAAGTACCTCTTCACTTCATGATACCAGGGTTTTTCTGCTACCTCCCCGGTCTCGAGATCGTAGCAATATGCAGGTTCATCCAATTTCCAGATAATGATTCGGGGAGCCTCGTTATCCCATTTGACTTTGAACATAGAAGACATTGTAGCCAATGCGTCCGCCAACTGATTCTCCTCTCTTGGGAAGTGTTCAAAAGTTATCTCCTCGCAGTGGGGAAGCAATGTCAGCACATATTCCTTGTAAGGGATAAGATTTGGGTGTTTCGTATCCCACCTGCCTTTGACCTGATTGATCACGAGAGAGGAATCTCCGAAGACACTCAGAAACTTGATCCTTAAGTTAATTGCAGCTTGAAGACCCATGATGCATGCCTCATATTCCGCCATGTTGTTGGTGCAGTTGAAACATAGCCGGGCAGTGAGTGGAGTATGAGTGCCTTTAGGGGATATGATCACAGCGCCAATATCATTACCCAAAGCGTTTGAGGCTCCGTCAAAATGCATAGACCATCGGGATCCTTCCTCAGGTCCTTCATCCGGTCCAGGTACTTCACAATCAGTTACTACCATGATATCCTCGTCTGGAAATTCAAAGTTCATCGACTGGTAATCATCCATTGCCTGATGTGCCAAATGGTCTGCCAATACACTTCCCTTGATTGATTTTTGAGTCGTGTACTGGATGTCGTATTCTGTCAAGATCATTTTCCATATTGCTATTCTTCCAGACAGAGCAGGCTTTTCGAATATGTACTTGATTGGATCCATTTTTGAAATCAACAGAGTAGTGTGAGTCAACATATACTGTCTTAGCCGGCGAGCAGCCCATACCAGAGCGCAACAAGTTTTCTCGAGCAGTGAGTACCGAGTCTCACAGTTGGTAAACTTTTTGCTCAGGTAATAAATGGCGTGCTCTTTTCGACCAGACTCGTCATGCTGCCCCAGTACACACCCCATTGAGTTGTCAAGTACTGTCATGTATAGTATCAGAGGTCTCCCTTCAACCGGTGGCATAAGAATGGGTGGTTCTTGGAGATACTCTTTTATCTTTTCGAAAGCGGCCTGACATTCATCATTCCAACGTACAACTTGATCTTTCTTCAGAAGTTTGAAGATTGGTTCACAGGTAGCAGTTAGATGTGAGATGAATCGGGTAATGTAGTTCAACCGTCCTAGAAAGCCTCTGACTTCTTTCTCTGTCTTGGGAGATGGAATCTCTTGTATGGCTTTTACCTTGGCAGGATCCACTTGAATACCTTTGTCTCTTACAATGAAACCTAGTAGTTTTCCAGATCTCACCCCAAAGGTGCACTTGTTTGGGTTCAACCTCAGCTTGTACAACTTCAGTCGGTCAAACAGCTTCTTTAGGTGGTCAAGGTGTTCCTCCTCAGTTTGGGACCTTGCAATCATATTGTCGGCATATACCTCTATTTCGTGATGGATCATATCGTGAAATAAAGCAACCATGGCACGTTGGTAAGTTGCCCCAGCATTTTTCAACCCAAATGGCATGACCTTGTAGCAAAAGGTGCCCCACTGAGTAACGAAAGTGGTCTTCTCCATGTCTTCAGGAGCCATCTTGATCTGATTATAACCGGAGAAGCCGTCCATGAAGGAGAAAACTTTATGGTGAGCAGTATTGTCAACCAGAACGTCGATATGAGGTAGAGGGAAATCATCCTTGGGGCTGGCCCTGTTCAAATCCCTGTAATCAACACACATTCGGACCTTACCTTCTTTCTTTGGCACCGGAACCACGTTGGAAATCCACTGAGGGTAAGAAGTCACTGCTAGAAACCCGACATCAAATTGTTTCATAACCTCAACTTTGATTTTCTCGGACATCTCTGGACGCATACGGCGGACCTTCTGTTTTACCGGAGGGCAGTCTTCCTTGGTAGGCAGGTGATGAACCACAATGTCGGTATCCAACCCAGGCATGTCTTCATAAGACCAAGCAAATATTTCCATGTAGTCATGCAGCATCTGAATCAACCGTTGTTTCACACTGAGCTCTAGATTGGCACCAATCTTGACTTCCTTTATGTCTGTCTCAGTACCCAGATTTACCGTTTCCACTGACTCTTCATGTGGCTGGATAGCCCTCTCTTCCTGGAGTAGCAGTCTTGCAAGTTCACCAGGCATTTCGCAATCATCTTCACCTTCGTCCTCGGCTAAGTTGATCGGATTTTCGAAGTCATACCTGGCAGTAGCAGAGTTGTTACCAGTGAGATCCAGAGTGGATTGGAACCTGTATAAGTGAGTGTGTGTAAATATAGTTGTTTTGCAATATATAACAAAGAAAGAAAAGGAGCGCAATATTTTGAAATGCAACAAACGTCCAATGTTTTGATTAATGATATATGAAAATGTCATACAAAAGCCCTCACAAATGGAGCCACGGTGCCCCGGGTAGGACACCGAGCTATAAAAGCTTCAACATATTGTTTGTTACAAATTGAAAATAAAAGAGTTCATTACTGAGTGACAAAAGTAATAGGTGTAAAGTCTTTGGCAGTCCAGTTGCTTGGTCCACTGTCGGTTGTTGGGTAGATCCAGCTGTCAAATTCTGATTCCTCCACGTCGTCTTCAATAGCATTCACTCCCGGGTTGGTGATGAACACAGGAGGTCTTCCAATTCTTTCTTTACGAACAGCCTTCTGAGCCTCCGCAGTGAAACCCAAGCCAAATTTGTCAGTCTTTGGAGTGAAGTCAGGAAGTCGTCCCCAGTTTGCGCACTCACCCTTCTCAATCACAGCCCGGGCATCCTTTAAGGAAGCCATCTTCAAAGGAGGGTCTTCAATCATAGTTTCAGCCGACGCCAATGTCTGAGGCACCTCTTCAAAGTGCTGGAATGGAGTCTCAATGAATTCCCCATCCATTTTTATGTACCGGAACGAGTTTAAGTGGCTGACCATATACTCCTCTTCCCCTTGAACTGTAACAATCTTTCCTCTGACTGGATACTTAAGCTTTTGATGTAGTGTGGAGGTCACAGCTCCAGCCTTGTGGATCCATGGACGACCCAGCAAACAAGAGTAGGATGGACGGATGTCCATCACATAGAAAGTAGAATCAAAAACTTGAGAACCAACCCTGATTGGAATGTCAACTTCACCATGTACCATTCTTTTCGAACCGTCAAAAGCTCGGACAACAATGTTACTGGGCTTGAGCTCCAGACCCTCACAATCTAATATGTCTAGGGCCTTCTTGGGTAATACGTTCAATGAAGAACCGGTGTCTACCAACACATGGGCAAGAGTAGTGCCCCTGCATTCAATGGAGACATGCATGGCGTCATTATGGTTCTTTCCTTTGGCGGTCAGATCGGCGTCAGAGAAGCCCAAACCATTATCGGCAGTCAAGTTGGCCACGCAATCGGTAAATTGATCAGCAGACGTTTCTTGCGGCACATGGGCCGTCTTCAGGAAGGAAATCAGGGCCTTGGCATGGGCCTCTGAACACAACAATAGTGATAGCATAGAAATTTTTGATGGGGTGTGCCCCAACTGCTCAACAACATTGAAATCACTTTTCTTGATAATCTTGAGGATCTCCTCCATCTCTTGCTGGGAGGCTTCAACAGTGGTTTTCTTCGGTGCCTCCGTCAGGGCAGGAAAATCAGTAGCAATCCCTTTGCCCTGAGCGTTAGATGACTCGGCAGCAGGGGTAGAAACAGGAACTTGATTAGGAAGCGGAACATGCACACTTGCGGGTGTGATGATAAGGGGTTTCTGAATAGCTGGTGGCGAAATATCTGGTGAAAACAACCTACCACTGCGAGTAATTTTGGCAGGCCTGGTGATGTTGCTGATACCGGTACTTGTATCAAACTCTTGCTTCACTCCAAGCACATAAACATCTGCCCCATAGTGCCACGGGACAGCTTTGTCAGATGTATAAGGGAGAGGCCCCGGGACAGTAATGATGATGGGAGCAATCTTCTGAGCGGACATGATTTTGACAGGCTTCATTGTAGGAGCCTTGGGAGGTTTGTTGAAAATAGTGACAATAGAAACTTCTTCGGCGGGGACAGCAGGAACCGAAATATTCTCGAACAAGATCTCTTTGCTATCCATCAGGCTTTGGATACCTGATTTCAGCAAAGGACAACCAAAAGGTGAAACAGCACATAGAAGGCAATCTTCACCATATCCCGGAAATAAACCGGCTAGCAATAGATTCCTTTTAACAGTCGATAACGGAGTAACAATCTCTTCCACGGAGGCTACATACCGGTCTTCCTCCAGACCATTCACTCCATGCAGGGGCATGGGAGCAGTTACAACATTGGGTCTTTCGGGCGCCTCAAACTGTATTTCCTTAGCATCAATAAGGTCTTGAACCTTATTCCTCAGAGCCCAGCAATCATCCGTAGTATGCCCGGTGTTGTACCCCAAAATTTTCCCTCCCATATTCTTCAAGAAATTGCCAAGCCAAGCCTCAAAGTTCCCCAAGGATTGCACAGTGCAAGGGTCTCCTAAACAGGCAAAATTAGGGTTTGTGGTCTGATCAAGAAAGTGAAGTTTCCAAAGGTCCAATCAAGTCTCACATGCTTACAAATATGGTCAGGTATCCTCATATCAAGTTTCAAGACATTCAGCACAAAATTGCACAGTCAAAACCCTAAATTGCACTACAGTCAACTGTAGGGGCAAAATGGTCATTTGACAGTCAAAAGTTCAAATTTTTGGTCAACATATCATTTTGAAGCCACAAACATCATTTGATCAATGCTTGATCATGACTCTCAAAGTTTGGCTCAAAAAATCATCAAGATGCAAAAGTTTCCTTATTTGGACAGCTGAAAAAGTCAACTGAAATTGACCAGGGCATAACTTTCACATGGATTATCAGAAAAATTCCATCCAAAGCTCATTTTGAAGAGAAAGACATTTACTACAACTCATCTTCATACTTCAAGTCCAAGAAATGCTCTCACAAAAAGTTATCAATTTCAACATTATAGGTCATTTTCAAAAGTCAACAAAAAGGGACTTTAAGTCAAAGGCCATAACTTGAGATTGGTAAATCAAAATGACATGGGACCAAAGGCATTGGTTAGAGGACTCAAAGACCTTTCCAAAATGTCCAAGAACATGACCAAATATTAAAAATTGAGCAAGTTATGCCTTGTGGAAGTTGGGCAATTTTTGGATATTTTGAAAAGTCAACATTGATTCAAAGGACCTAAAATTGCTAATGGGCCCATTTTTCTTCCATAATTCATCATCCATGGCATGTGCACGACCACTTGGCCCAAAGGGAAGTATTTCTCCATTTTTTATTTATTTATTTGAATTTTTATTTATATTAATTCATTTAAATCAAATTAAATGCATGGAAAATATTTAACCTAAGTATCAAATCTTTTTGTACATGTTTTATCCTCAAGATTTCGTGCATATGCAAATAGGGAAAGATTTGGAGAGATTGGAGTTGATTTGTATCAAAAAAGCACATGGAAAGATTGAAAAATAAAGCTTGAAAATCAAATCTTCAAAGCCATCAATGAAAGAGATTTTGCTCAGAATTGTTGACCTAATTGACTCAATACAAAAGCCAAAACACAAACCTAATCATCCTACACACGCAGCTGCTCAGAAAAATCCATTCACAAATTGGAATTTTTTGCAAAAAACTCATAACTGAAAACATCTTTGCAGGTTGATTCAAGGCACGATTTTTATCTCATTAGCTTCCTGAAGCATCACTGAACATTTCCCAATCAAGAACATTCTTCAAAGCTTAAGGAATTGGTATACAGAACTTGAAATATCTCATGAAAAATTCATAATCGTGTTTTCAAATCTATGCATTTTCATAACATTTTATTCATTGATTCATATTCCTTATGCACTCCTGAAGCTAACCCATGTGTTTGATTGAGTTTTTGCAAGCTGTAGACGATTTCACCATTATCGTTTTCTAGGGTTTACAGGACCTTGGATTAGGGGTTTTTGAATGAGGAAAAATTGACCCTCAAGACCACCGCCATTCAACTCAGCGCGTCTGGACGATCTTAAACATACCCTCGCGCCTAATTTATGGAGCCCATAGGGCTAATCGTTATTTTTCCAAAAAACGGTCTAAGAAAACGCTCAGAAAATCGTTGCTTAATATGTTCTTATTTCAGGAAAATAAAACACGCGAAGAAGACGAACTCGTGGCCAGCAACCATTGGCTCTTTTAAATTTTCGCGCTAAAACATTATCCATGCGTGTTTTTCTTTTATATTATTTGTTTGTTATTATATATTAACATGCGTTAGTTGGATCAGATGGCAAGCGAAGTTGTTGGCAAAGCATGTGACCTGGGTTCGAACCCCAGGTCCTCACTATCTCAATATTGTTTTTCAATTGTTAATCACGTGCAGAGCCAACGCTGGATACCACTATACTCCTTCATGATCAAATGGCCACGCGTCCAACCTCATCCATCCAAGGGCCAGGAATTAGGGAGCATGGTAGGCTGCAGTCAACGTGCTACATGCTAGTGAAAAAGTCCAACAAGGCCAAAGTCAAATGGGCCTGAATTGCTAGAGAGAAACCTCCATGTTGGGGACTACAACCCCCCTAGGTTTGCCATATTTTCTATTTTTTTTATCTTCTTTTTAATTATTTGTTTTATTCAATTGATTAATTATTTTCATAAATATAAAAAAAAAACACCTAAAAATCAGAAAAGAGAAAAAAACAATAAATATTTTATTTTTAGTATTTTCATAAATAAATGCAGGTAAATTAATTAGTTTTAAATTAGGGTTTTAATATTAATACTTTTAACAAAAATCTAAAAAATGTAGAAATAGATTTAATTAATAATTTTTCATCCTTTTCATTTTTCTTTCATAATTAATATTATTTATCTTATTTATTTTGTAATTAAATTTGTACATAAAAATTAGGATTAATTTAGGTTAAAGTTCAATATTTCTTAATAAATTAAAAGCCACTAGAATTAGGGTTTGCATCTTATTTTAATTTTAATTAATTCTCTTTTTCACGTAAATCATAAAATAGTAAAATCCCAAAAAAACAAGTTCTTTCTTTTTTTTAATTAATTAACTCCATCCTTAATTTAATTTTCGCAAAAGGGTCCAACGCCCTCGTTCTTAATTTCTTATCAATTCGCATACTTATTTCTTTTCCGTTTAAATATTCATGTATCTCTCCCGAAGCCATGTATTTAATTACTCGCACTTTTAATTCTTTATTTTCTGTCAAATCGGGTCCTGGTTAATTTTGGCGATGTGGACCCGCGCCTTTTGTAATAGCTTAGAATTTACTTTTTCTCGCAATTTTTAATTATTAAATAATGGCATGAAAGAATGTATGGACAAAAATAAAAACAAGCGTAGAACACCAATAACATGACAAGATAAATGCAAATGAAAACGACACACAAGTCGCACACACCACCCCTAGGGTACGCCTCACTGTTGCCTTGCCTCGAAAGGTGGTCGTCGAGTAGAGGATGTCTTAGTAAGTCCTCATGATCCGGGAACCTGGCATGAGGGTAGCTTCTAAGGTGTCTTCCTATTGCTCCGGTGATCACCATGTCCCGAACCTCGAATTGACCCGAACACCTCCAACGGTGGTGCTACCTACCTCTCAATGGTGGGATGACACTACTTTAAAGGACATTTACACAGACGAATTCCTTAGGGTAGGTAGATGACTCATAGATACTTGCTCTATTCAAAAACAAATCAAAAATACTTTTCACACCAACACATTTTCAAAAAGCTTTCGAAAGCAATTTTTCAAACACTCTTGAGGACCGACACAAGAGTCGAACTGGAATTTTCAAAGAAACTTTTTAAAACCCACAGTTGAAAAGCAAACAAACCAATTTTGAAAACACAATGAGCAAGTATCTAAGAGCCCATGGATAACCATGGATAGAAAGGGTGCTAACACCTTCCCTTTCTATAACCTACCTCCCGAACCGAGAGCAATCTCTTTAAGGAATTTTTCTGTGCTTTTGTCCTTTCCATTTGGAGAAAATAAAAGACGGTGGCGACTCTTGCTTCCGCGACATTTCGCGAACCAGCGTTAAACAGTCAGTTCCAGATCCACCGATCACAGAACTGGCAACTCTGCTGGGGACAAACTTTAAAGTGAGGTGTACCTTAGGATTAAGATCACTGTGTTTTCAATTGTCTTCTTTGCTTGCTTTATTATTGTGGGTTGCTTGGGAGTTCTATAGATCCTAACCCGGATCTGTGGATACCTTCTTAGAAAGTAGCAACAAGACTGTGAGGGAACTGTGCGGGGTATACCGACATGGTTGAAACAGACTGCTACGTTGATGTGGCACTTTGGTGTGTACCGGTAACCCTTGAGTTCAGTCAAGGAGAGTACGGGGCCTCCGCGTGGTGTCATGAATCATCAACAGACCTTAGGAACCTTAATTGAACTATCTTGGCCTCTTTAGGGTAGTGAGATAACTGACTTTGGTGCAGTCCGAGGTTGGTTGATACTCGATACTACACTCAATTGAGGGTTGCTTTCCTGGAATATTTTGGTCGCCAGTTCAGTGGCTAAATCGAAACGATGAACAATGAAAGCAATCCCGTGATATTGGGACCCTTAGAACCCGGTTACTTTGATTAGGACAGGTTGAGCCCACCAACTTCAAGAGGGTACTACCCAGACCCCATGCTGGCCTTAAACCTTAAGGGCTTGTCTTGTGTGCCTTGTGTGCCTTACATGTTTGTCTTTGTAAATATCTGTGGTGTGTTTAATCATAGCATCATGACATCATCCAGCATCATATGCATTGACTAACCATTTCAGGGGTTCGAATCTTCATCTTTGTTCTTTGTTTTGTAGGACATGGAAACTGTTCGTAGAAAGACAATTCAAGTGAGCCTTGTAAGGATCCCTCCTCAGCTTAAGGAACTTATATCCAGGATTCCCGAGAACTCTTCATTCAGTGAAAGACATGGAAGTCTCATCAGCTTGGTCAACACCAACATTGAGGAAGATATGATAAAGGTCCTGTTCCAATTCTTTGACCCTCTGCATCACTGTTTCACCTTCTTGGACTATCAGTTGGTACCTACATTGGAGGAGTTCTCCCGGCTCCTGAAGATCCCTATCCTTGATAAGCTACCCTTCAACGGTACGGAAAAGGAACCTAAGCTTGAAGAGATTGCTAAAGCCTTGCACCTACAGTCATCTGACCTCAAGGGACATTGGGAAGTTAGAAGTGGTATCAAAGGGTTCTTAGCCAGGTTTCTGTTTGAAAAGGCCCTTGAATGTTGGAACTCCCTTGACTTGCAAGCTTTTGAAGAAGTTGTGGCCCTCCTTGTCTATGGTTTGGTGTTGTTCCCTAACCCAGATCAGCTTATTGATATCAGTGTTATCCAGATCTTTATGTCCAGGAATCCTATACCTACATTGCTGGGGGGACATCCTTCACTCGTGTTACACTCGAACCATGAGAAAAAGAGGTGTCCTTATGTATTGCACTCCTCTCCTGGGAAGGTGGTTTATTTCGCACCTTCCACAATCAGTTTTGAAGAATGAGCGGGGTTTGAGATGGTCACAACGGTTGATGACTCTTACACATGCAGATATACATTGGTGCCCTAGGTCCAGAGAAGATGTCACTATCATTGATCGTTGTGGGGAGTACCCTAATGTCCCTTTACTTGGAATCAGAGGAGGTATTACTTACAGCCCATGCATAGCTTGGAGACAGTTTGGTTATGCTCAGAGGGATGGTCCTCACGACATGTTAATTCCCGACATAGTTTTTGACTTCGACAACGATACTCAAGGACTTCGTCAGAGATTTATCAGAGCTTGGAGGATGCCCAGTAGGATAGACAGCAAGACACTGGGGCACAGGAACTCCATCCCATTGGAACCTTATCTCAAGTGGGTACGCGCCCGCTCCCAGAAGTTAGTGATGTCCTATCCCCATATGCTCCCTGTGATCAAAGAGCCAGTCTTGGAAGGGGAGGTGTCCTACACTATTCAGCACCCTGATATGCCCACATCCTGGGAAGAGATGCAGAATAGCTGGGTCCAGCTTAAGGAAGAACGAAATTCTCTTGAGACTAGTCTACATGCCAGTGAAAAGAAGGTCTTGGAGCTCACCCGCCTGTTGCATGAGGAGAGGAATCTCAACACTTACATAGCTCCAAAGAGGATGCGCAGCATATTTTGGGATTGATTTGATTTTTTTTACTTTTTCCCATGAGGCCTTGATGTATTAAACAATGATTTCCTTAATGATAACGTGTGTTCCTTTTTGTCTACAACAAAGTTGAATTTTCGAACCCTTGAATGCATTGCATAAACACATATCATTCATCATTTGCATAACAGGTTTTTTCTCTTTTCAGGTTGCTTACAGGTCTTCGTTGTTTATTTCAGCATCATGAATCCCGACTCGTCATCAACTGAGACATCCATCAAGGCCCTTCAGGCGCAGAATGCGCAGTTTCAGGAATTAATCAAGGGTTTGGCTCAAGGCCAAGAAGAGCTGAAGGCTATGCTCTTGAAGAAGGAGAAGAAGAAGAAGAGAAGGACTGTTATGTTCAACTCGGGCCGAAGGTTCGGCAATACTCTGCAGCATGAAGAGGCTGGTTCTTCTGTCGGCAAGAGTACTCCTCAGGCAGAAGCAAGGGTTCCTAGTCCGGTAGTCTCCGACAACGAGACTGATTTTGATGAAGAGCAGTACCCTCCTGCAGAAGACAGATACAAGCAACTGGAGGATAGGCTGAAGGCTATGGAAATACAACAGGTGCCTGGGCTGGATTTCAGAGATCTGGGTTTGTCCACTGGTGTGATTATCCCTCACAAGTTCAAAGCACCATCCTTCTCCAAATATGACGGGGCGTCTTGTCCCAAGCTGCATCTAAGGTCCTACGTTCGGAAAATTCAACCGTACTCTGCGGATAAGAATTTGTGGATCCACTTCTTCCAGGAGAGTCTTTCAGGGACTCATCTCGAATGGTTCTATCAGCTGGATGGGACCAAAGTTCGTAACTGGGAGGAGTTGGCTACTGCTTTCTACAAGCAGTATCAATATAATGCCGACCTTGCCCCTACACGTACCAAACTCCAGGGTATGTCGTTAGGTTCAAGCGAAGGTTTTAAGGAGTACGCTCAGAAGTGGAGAGACCTGGCTGGCAGGGTGCAGCCACCATTGACTGATCGGGAGTTGGTAGACATGTTCTTGGGGACCCTATCTGGGCCATTTTTCAACCATCTCATTGGGAATTCGTCTGCAGGGTTCACTGATTTGATTCTGACTGGAGAGAGAATTGAAGCTGGGTTAAAATCTGGAAAAATTCCGAAGGGTGCATCGTCTAGTTCTGAGAAGAAACCCTTCAAGAAGGAGGCTAGTGCCGTGTATGGCTCCAGGAGATCAGAGAGACCTGAGCGCCGCCAATCTGTCAGTGCGGTAACTATTGCCAAGCCTGCTGCCGCTCCTCGGCCAACCAATCCTCAAAGGGCTGAAAGACCCCGGAGAGAATTCACCCGGTTAAGCATGACCCTATCGCAGATCTTGCCACAGTTGCTATCCTCCAATTTAGTGACTGTCAGGGAGGCTCCGAAGTTCCCCAATACTGCATCTCCTAAGTACAACCCGAATGCTCGTTGTGCTTACCATTCAGATAGCCCGGGGCATTCTACTGACGACTGCTGGGCATTAAGGAGCAAGCTGCAGGATCTTATTGACGCCAAGGAGGTACAGTTTGAGGCATCTGAGAAGCCTAATGTGGTGACAGCTCCCCTGCCTGCTCATGGAGTGAATGCTATTGGAGACGAAGAGGAAGTGGATGAAGCTGAGTTTGATAGCTGGATCTATCCGGCAACCGACAGTGGACTTAACAATTGGAGTGCAAAAGACAATCTCCCTGTTTCTCTTGTTACTGAGTAATGAATTCCTATGTTTTGTTATTTTGTAATAAACAATAAATAAACTCTATGGCCCGGTGTCTTACCCGAGGCACCGTGGTTTTATTTGTGAGGGCATATAAATTGTCATTTCATATATCATGAATGAAAATCTTGGACGTTTTCTTGCATTGCAAATTTTATGCTCCTTTTCTGTCTTTCTTTCCTTTACGTATATTTCAAAACAGCTGTATTTACACACACACTCACTCATACAGGTTTCAATCCACTCTGGATCTCACTGATAACAACTCTGCTACTTCCAGTTATGACTTCGAAAATCCGATCAACTTAGCCGAAGACGAAAGTGAAGATGATTGCGAAGTTCCTGGTGAGCTTGCAAGACTGTTGCTTCAGGAAGAGAGGGCAATTCAACCCCATGAAGAGCCAGTGGAAACCATAAACTTGGGTACTGAGGCAGACAGGAAAGAGGTAAAGATTGGTGCCAACCTATAGCTCAGCGTGAAGCAACGGTTGACTCAAATGCTGCATGATTATATGGAGATCTTCGCCTGGTCCTACGAAGACATGCCTGGGTTGGATACCGATATTGTGGTCCATCACTTGCCAACTAAGGAAGACTGCCCTCCAATTAAGCAAAAGGTCTGTCGGATGCGTCCAGAGATGTATGAGAAGATTAAGGCCGAGGTTATGAAGCAGTTTGATGCCGGGTTTCTTGCAGTGACCTCTTACCCTCAGTGGGTTGCTAATGTGGTGCCGGTACCTAAGAAGGACGGTAAGGTCAGAATGTGTGTTGACTACAGGGATTTGAACAGGGCCAGCCCCAAGGATGATTTCCCCCTACCTCACATTGATGTCCTTGTTGATAATACGGCTCAGCATAAGGTGTTCTCTTTCATGGATGGCTTTTCAGGTTACAACCAGATCAAGATGGCACCTGAAGATATGGAAAAGACTACATTTGTTACTCAGTGGGGCACCTTCTGTTACAAGGTCATGCCATTCGGACTGAAGAACGCTGGGGCAACCTACCAACGTGCCATGGTTGCTTTATTTCATGACATGATCCATCATGAGATAGAAGTGTATGTTGACGACATGATCGCAAGGTCCCAGACTGAGGAAGAGCATCTAGATCATCTGCAGAAGTTGTTTGACCGGTTGAAACTGTACAAGCTGAGGTTGAACCCGAACAAGTGCACCTTCGGGGTAAGATCTGGGAAGTTGCTAGGCTTCGTTGTAAGTGACAAGGGAATTCAAGTGGACCCTGCTAAGGTCAAAGCTATTCAAGAGATGCCAGTCCCTAAGACAGAGAAGGAAGTCAGAGGCTTTTTAGGACGCCTGAATTACATTGCTCGATTCATCTCACATCTGACTGCTACCTGTGAGCCAATCTTCAAGCTGCTGAAGAAAGATCAGGTAGTACGTTGGAACGATGAATGTCAAGCTGCTTTCGACAGAATCAAAGAGTATCTCCAAGAACCACCTATTCTTATGCCACCGGTTGAAGGGAGACCTCTAATACTATATCTAACAGTGCTTGACAACTCAATGGGGTGTGTGCTGGGGCAGCATGACGAGTCTGGCCGAAAAGAGCATGCCATTTATTACCTTAGCAAAAAGTTTACCGACTGTGAGATCCGATACTCACTGCTTGAGAAAACTTGCTGCGCTTTGGTATGGGCTGCTCGCCGGCTGAGACAGTATATGCTGACTCACACTACCTTGTTGATCTCAAAGATGGACCCTATAAAATACATATTCGAAAAGCCTGCTCTGTCTGGGAGAGTTGCAAGATGGCAGATGATCTTGACGGAATACGACATTCAGTATACAACCCAGAAAGCCATCAAGGGAAGTGTATTGGCAGACCACTTGGCACATCAGGCCGTCGACGATTATCAGTCAATGAATTTCGAGTTTCCGGATGAAAGCATCATGATAGTGACTGATTGTGAAGTACCTGGACCGGATGAAGGACCTGAACCTGGATCCCGATGGTCTATGCACTTTGACGGAGCCTCCAACGCTTTGGGGAACGGTATCGGCGCCATAATCATATCTCCACAAGGTACTCATACTCCGCTCACTGCCCGGCTATGTTTCAAATGTACCAACAACATGGCAGAGTATGAGGCGTGCATCATGGGTCTTCAAGCTGCGATCGACCTAAGGATCAAGTTTCTGAGTGTCTTTGGAGATTTCGCTCTTGTGATCAATCAGATCAAAGGAGAGTGGGATACGAAACATCCGAACCTGATTCCTTACAGAGAATGCGTGTTGACCTTGGTCCCCCACTTTACAGAGATAACCTTTGAACACTTTCCAAGAGAAGAGAATCAGCTGGCGGACGCGTTAGCTACAATGGCTTCTATGTTCAAAGTTAAATGGGATAATGAGGCTCCCCGGATCATCATCTGGAAACTGGACGAACCAGCATACTGTTGTGATCTCGAGACTGAATTGGTGACTGAGAAGCCTTGGTACCATGAGGTGAAGAGATATCTGGAAGCTCAGGAATACCCTGAAGGTGCCTCTGTCAATGATAAGAAGTTCCTGAGAAGGTTCGCAGAAAAATTCTTCCTAAGCAACGGCATCTTGTACAAGCGAAACCATGATTCAACCCTACTGCGTTGTGTAGATAAGACTGAAGCGGAAAGAATCATGGAAGAGCTACATGAAGGGACCTTTGGTACACATTCCAGTGGACATACTATGGCTAAGAAAATCCTACGGGCAGGATATTACTGGTCCACAATGGAAGCTGACTGTTACCAACATTCCAGGACATGCCATAAGTGCCAGATTTATGCAGACAAAGTGCATGTTCCTCCAGTTCCCCTGAATGTTCTGACTGCTCCTTGGCCGTTTGCAATGTGGGGCATAGACATGATCGGCGAGATTAAACCTACGGCATCAAACGAGCATCGCTTCATCCTAGTGGCGATTGATTATTTTACGAAGTGGGTCGAAGCAGCTTCCTATGCTACGGTAACCAAGACTGTTGTGGCACGGTTCATTCGGCATAACCTGATCTGTCAGTACGGCGTCCCTGAGAGAATAATTACAGACAACGGTACCAATCTGAATAACAAGATGATCGCTGAGCTCTGCGAGCAGTTCAAGATACATCACCACAATTCTTCTCCTTACAGACCGAAGATGAATGGGGCTGTAGAAGCAGCAAATAAGAACATCAAGAAAATCGTGCAGAAGATGACAGTGACTTATAAAGATTGGCACGAAGTGTTACCGTTTGCTCTACATGGGTACCGTACCTCAGCTAGGACGTCAACCGGGGCAACTCCTTTCTCCCTGGTTTATGGTATGGAGGCAGTCTTGCCGATCGAAGTACAAATACCCTCTCTCCGGATAATGAAGGATGCAAATCTGAACGAGGATGATTGGATCCAGACACGACTTGATCAACTCAACCTCATTGATGAAAAAAGGCTTGCTGCTATCTGTCATGGTCAGACGTATCAGAAACGGATGATCAGGGCATTTAACAAAAAGGTCAGACCACAGGAATATCAAGTTGGGGATCTGGTAATCAAGAGAATCATCCTTCCTCAGAGTGATCCAAGGGGCAAATGGACCCCTACGTACGAAGGGCCATTTGTGGTTAAGCATGTGTTCTCAGGAGGAGCCATGATTCTAACCAACATGGATGGTGACGACCTTCCTCACCCCGCCAATGCAGACATAGTAAAAAGATACTATGCATAAAAAAGACCCGCTATGCTGACATGCCTAGGCAAAAATTAGGGCTTGCCGTCGAACCAAAAGGGTTCGGGCAAAATGAAGGGATGAAATGAAAAAAAATCTGTACACCCGGCAAGTCGAAAACCTGAAAAGGCGGCTTGGGCAAAAATGGGTATCCCGGTGGACTGAAAACCCGAAAGGGCGGTCCAGGCAAAAATTAGGGATAACGCGTAAAACTATGTCTCATTGGATCACTTTGCATCCAGAATCCGGTATCTACATCAAGTTCAGACGGCATCGATCAGTCAGCTTCACCTTCAACCAAGGTCATCAAGTGATGAGACGCTCAGAGTTATAAATGCAATAGCAGAGTTGAAACCCAGTGGGATCATTCATTTCACACAGCTGTCTTATTTTCTTTTGTACAAAATTTGTATAAACTCTTTCGCTCGGCGGCGTTCTCTTACTAGGACGTCAGCCTCTTGTACACAAAACGCCTATTTTCAGGCCATTCAAAAATCAATACAAATATACTTTTCAGTTAAAAGTGCCAATTGTTTTTCTTTTTCTGTTTTGTTTTGTGAAGAACGTCCAAGGTTCAATTTGTGATATATGCATTGACAATAATTTGCTAACTCATAAATATTTGCATACGAAACAAAGAATTGATTACAGGTAACATTAGAAACAGGGGCAATAAAGAGTTGTCTGAGCAATGTAATTGTTCTGTCCTCCAAGGTACCAAGGTAGGTTCAACTAAAGAACATGACCAGTATATCTTAATTCCCCAGAGAGTAAGTCAGCAGTAAGTGCATTCTTCTCCAAGCAGAGTTATCAAATCTCAAGGAAGTTGGGTATCCTCCAGCAGATCTCAACATTTCCCCAGTAGCCATATACACACTCATAACAAGCATCCCTGCCGTCTTGGCCTAAAGATTGTTCCCCGGCGGCATATCAACATTCAAAGGAATCACTTCCCCCGCAGTTCAAAACCTCCCCAGGAGAATCCAATCTAGTGCCCCAGGAAAGTTGGAATTCATACCCCCAAGCAATAAGCTTATCCCCAGTAAATTCTGGAAGCTTAACCTCTCAGAGCACGGACGCGTCGCCCGACTTTATTCAAAGAGTTATTTCCTTAACAGGATATAACTGGGTTATCCTCAGCCAAGAGCCATGAAAAGGTCGTCGTCGACACAGTTCTCTTACCCCCCAGCGAAGTCTATTAGCACTTCCAATACAGCAAAGATATCCTCAGCAAGTCATTCTCAACAATTCAGCAGAGTATCTCTCTCCCCACAGAATATCACTCCCCAGCATGGTCGCTAGAGTATTTTTCTCCCCGCAGAATCTTCCATTTGCCAAGTTTATTTCCCAACGGAGTCACCCTCTCCTACCGGTATTCTTGCAAGTATCATCCCTAGCAGAAGCAAAATCTATTCTTCAATATCAGCCCAGGAATGACCTCCCGGCACCCGTCAAGGATTTACTTTCCTAGACGAAAACATACATTCATAAAACATCACATACATCATTATAGCATGCCTAGACGCATCATATCATACAAATCTCATTTATGTTGAGAACATCATTGCTTGATCCATATCACGCATTGCATATGACTGACCTTTACCTTTCAGGAAAGATGCAGTTAAATTCTCAATCATATTTCAAAGACCTAGACCGGTTCAGTTAATCGACTCCAAAGATTTCTTATCCAGTACAAGGCCTTCTCTAGTCCAGCTAAATCGACTCCCAACAGATTTTTCTGATGAAGACTCAGTAGAAGTTATCAGATTATAATTTTCTATGGTTCCCTCTCCGACGGTGCATGAGGTGATAATTCCTTTTGAGATTATAATTTTCTATGGTTCCCTCTCCGACGGTGCATGAGGTGATAATTCCTTTTGAGATTATAATTTTCTATGGTTCCCTCTCCGACGGTGCATGAGGTGATAATTCCTTTTGAGATTATAATTTTCTATGGTTCCCTCTCCGACGGTGCATGAGGTGATAATTCCTTTTGAGATTATAATTTTATATGGTTCCCTCTCCGATGGTGCATGAGGTGATAATTCCCTTTGAGATTATAATTTTCTATGGTTCCCTCTCTGACGGTGCATGAGGTGATAATTCCTTTTGAGATTATAATTTTCTATGGTTCCCTCTCTGACGGTGCATGAGGTGATAATTCCTTTTGAGATTATAATTTTCTATGGTTCCCTCTCCGACGGTGCATGAGGTGATAATTCCTTTTGAGATTATAATTTTCTATGGTTCCCTCTCCGACGGTGCATGAGGTGATAATTCCTTTTGAGATTATAATTTTCTATGGTTCCCTCTCCGACGGTGCATGAGGTGATAATTCCTTTTGAGATTATAATTTTCTATGGTTCCCTCTCCGACGGTGCATGAGGTGATAATTCCCTTTGAGATTATAAATTCCTATGGTTCCCTCTCCGACGGTGCATGAGGTTATAATTTCCTATGGTTCTCTTCCCGATGCTGCGAAGATGGTAATTCCCACCATGATTTTCTCAACGAGCGTTGTTGAAGTTAAAGTCACCCAAGGTTCTCTTACCATTCATGCTA
Source organism: Vicia faba (assembly GCA_948472305.1). Taxonomy (NCBI): domain Eukaryota; kingdom Viridiplantae; phylum Streptophyta; class Magnoliopsida; order Fabales; family Fabaceae; genus Vicia; species Vicia faba. Next base: position 161,452,868 of record OX451738.1, read on the forward strand.
AGGTAGTAACCATCCCTGGTTCATTCATCATCTTGTGAAGCTCCAGACTCAGCTCCTGTAACCAGTCAGGACACATCTATACCAAGCATCTAAAAACCAACTCCTGCAACGTGTCAGGTAATCATTTTCTGTTTTGCAGGTACGCAAGTTCTCGCTAAGGAATCTCTTATGCGATCAACATCCAGATGGCATCTATAAGCCCATCATCCTGTTCACCAATCTCTAAATGGCATCTGTAAGCCCATTCCATCATCACACTGCTACTATGTGAGCGCAAATTTCTGGGCACTCTAGTGTTCAATCATCTTCTACCCTCGGATTACGAAAGGCACGTCAGCCAATCTGCATCCTCAGGTCTAAGAAGATTGAACAGGGGCAACTGTTGTACCCCAAAATTTTCCCTCCCATATTCTTCAATAAATTGCCAAGCCAAGCCTCAAAGTTCCCCAAGGATTGCACAGTGCAAGGGTCTCCTAAACAGGCAAAATTAGGGTTTGTGGTCTGATCAAGAAAGTGAAGTTTCCAAAGGTCAAATCAAGTCTCACATGCTTACAAATATGGTCAGGTATCCTCATATCAAGTTTCAAGACATTCAGCACAAAATTGCACAGTCAAAACCCTAAATTGCACTACAGTCAACTGTAGGGGCAAAATGGTCATTTGACAGTCAAAAGTTCAAATTTTTGGTCAACATATCATTTTGAAGCCACAAACATCATTTGATCAATGCTTGATCATGATTCTCAAAGTTTGGCTCAAAAAATCATCAAGATGCAAAAGTTTCCTTATTTGGACAGTTGAAAAAGTCAACTGAAATTGACCAGGGCATAACTTTCACATGGATTATCAGAAAAATTCCATCCAAAGCTCATTTTGAAGAGAAAGACATTTAATACAACTCATCTTCATACTTCAAGTCCAAGAAATGCTCTCACAAAAAGTTATCAATTTCAACATTATAGGTCATTTTCAAAAGTCAACAAAAAGGGACTTTAAGTCAAAGGCCATAACTTGAGATTGGTAAATCAAAATGACATGGGACCAAAGGCATTGGTTAGAGGACTCAAACACCTTTCCAAAATGTCCAAGAACATGAGCAAATCCTAAAAATTGAGCAAGGTATGCCTTGTGGAAGTTGGGAAATTTTTGGATATTTTGAAAAGTCAACATTGATTCAAAGGACCTAAAATTGCTAATGGGCCCATTTTTCTTCCATAATTCATCATCCATGGAATGTGCACGACCACTTGGACCAAAGGGAAGTATTTCTCCATTTTTTATTTATTTATTTGAATTTTTATTTATGTTAATTCATTTAAATCAAATTAAATGCATGGAAAATATTTAACCTAAGTATCAAATCTTTTTGTACATGTTTTATCCTCAAGATTTCGTGCATATGCAAATAGGGAAAGATTTGGAGAGATTGGAGTTGATTTGTATCAAAAAAGCACATGGAAAGATTGAAAAATAAAGCTTGAAAATCAAATCTTCAAAGCCATCAATGAAAGAGATTTTGCTCAGAATTGTTGACCTAATTGACTCAATACAAAAGCCAAAACACAAACCTAATCATCCTACACACGCAGCTGCTCAGAAAACTCCATTCACAAATTGGAATTTTTTGCAAAAAACTCATAACTGAAAACATCTTTGCAGGTTGATTCAAGGCACGATTTTTATCTCATTAGCTTCCTCAAGCATCACTAAACATTTCCCAATCAAGAACATTCTTCAAAGCTTAAGGAATTGGTATACAGAACTTGAAATATCTCATGAAAAATTCATAATCGTGTTTTCAAATCTATGCATTTTCATAACATTTTATTCATTGATTCATATTCCTTATGCACTCCTGAAGCTAACCCATGTGTTTGATTGAGTTTTTGCAAGCTGTAGACGATTTCACCATTATCGTTTTCTAGGGTTTATAGGACCTTGGATTAGGGGTTTTTGAATGAGGAAAAATTGGCCCTCAAGACCACCGCCATTCAACTCAGCGCGTCTGGACGATCTTAAACATACCCTCGCGCCTAATTTATGGAGCCCATAGGGCTAATCGTTATTTTTCCAAAAAACGGTCTAAGAAAACGCTCAGAAAACCGTTGCTTAATATGTTCTTATTTCAGGAAAATAAAACACGCGAGGAAGACGAACTCGTGGCCAGCAACCATTGGCTCTTTTAAATTTTCGCGCTAAAACATTATCCATGCGTGTTTTTCTTTTATATTATTTGTTTGTTATTATATATTAACATGCGTTAGTTGGATCAGATGGCAAGCGAAGTTGTTGGCAAAGCATGTGACCTGGGTTCGAACCCCAGGTCCTCACTATCTCAATATTGTTTTTCAATTGTTAATCACGTGCAGAGCCAACGCTGGATACCACTATACTCCTTCATGATCAGATGGCCACGCGTCCAACCTCATCCATCCAAGGGCCAGGAATTAGGGAGCATGGTAGGCTGCAGTCAACGTGCTACATGCTAGTGAAAAAGTCCAACAAGGCCAAAGTCAAATGGGCCTGAATTGCTAGAGAGAAACCTCCATGTTGGGGACTACAACCCCCCTAGGTTTGCCATATTTTCTATTTTTTTATCTTCTTTTTAATTATTTGTTTTATTCAATTGATTAATTATTTTCATAAATATAAAAAAAAAAACACCTAAAAATCAGAAAAGAGAAAAAAACAATAAATATTTTATTTTTAGTATTTTCATAAATAAATGCATGTAAATTAATTAGTTTTAAATTAGGGTTTTAATATTAATACTTTTAACAAAAATCTAAAAAATGTAGAAATAGATTTAATTAATAATTTTTCATCCTTTTCATTTTTCTTTCATAATTAATATTATTTATCTTATTTATTTTGTAATTAAATTTGTACATAAAAATTAGGATTAATTTAGGTTAAAGTTCAATATTTCTTAATAAATTAAAAGCCACTAGAATTAGGGTTTGCATCTTATTTTAATTTTAATTAATTCTCTTTTTCACGTAAATCATAAAATAGTAAAATCCCAAAAAAACAAGTTCTTTCTTTTTTTTAATTAATTAACTCCATCCTTAATTTAATTTTCGCAAAAGGGTCCAACGCCCTCGTTCTTAATTTCTTGTCAATTCGCATACTTATTTCTTTTCCGTTTAAATATTCATGTATCTCTCCCGAAGCCATGTATTTAATTACTCGCACTTTTAATTCTTTATTTTCTGTCAAATCGGGTCCTGGTTAATTTTGGCGATGTGGACCCGCGCCTTTTGTAATAGCTTAGAATTTACTTTTTCTCGCAATTTTTAATTATTAAATAATGGCATGAAAGAATGTATGGACAAAAATAAAAACAAGCGTAGAACACCAATAACATGACAAGATAAATGCAAATGAAAACGACACACAAGTCGCACACACCACCCCTAGGGTACGCCTCACTGTTGCCTTGCCTCGAAAGGTGGTCATCGAGTAGAGGATGTCTTAGTAAGTCCTCATGATCCGGGAACCTGGCATGAGGGTAGCTTCTAAGGTGTCTTCCTATTGCTCCGGTGATCACCATGTCCCGAACCTCGAATTGACCCGAACACCTCCAACGGTGGTGCTACCTACCTCTCAATGGTGGGATGGCACTACTTTAAAGGACATTTACACAGACGAATTCCTTAGGGTAGGTAGATGACTCATAGATACTTGCTCTATTCAAAAACAAATCAAAAATACTTTTCACACCAACACATTTTCAAAAAGCTTTCGAAAGCAATTTTTCAAACACTCTTGAGGACCGACACAAGAGTCGAACTGGAATTTTCAAAGAAATTTTTTAAAACCCACAGTTGAAAAGCAAACAAACCAATTTTGAAAACACAATGAGCAAGTATCTAAGAGCCCATGGATAACCATGGATAGAAAGGGTGCTAACACCTTCCCTTTCTATAACCTACCTCCCGAACCGAGAGCAATCTCTTTAAGGAATTTTTCTGTGCTTTTGTCCTTTCCATTTGGAGAAAATAAAAGACGGTGGCGACTCTTGCTTCCGCGACATTTCACGAACCAGCGTTAAACAGTCAGTTCCAGATCCATCGATCACACCCGGGGCTATCAGAGTGATAAGCGCAACGGGCGTTGGGGTTGTACTTCGGAGAAGCTGTGTTCACTACCTTCGGAGCTACTTTGACGGTTACCAAATTGGTTGATAGTAGTTGCGGCAAAATCTAAGACATGGTCATGCTAAGCCGAGTTTACTGCCTTTTGGGCCTCTCACCCCTTTGTTGATTATACTGCTGAGGAGTAACAACAGGCTTTGAAATTACCAATGCATTGACATCTTGGCGGCGTTCTGGCTTAACTTGTCTTCTGGGACCATAAACATCACTAGCTTCCTTCTTAAAGGGCTTCTTTTCAGTACTCGCAGCGGCACCTTTCTGTATCTTCCCCGACTTGATACCAGCTACTATTCTCTCACCAGTCAAGATCAAATCTGTAAACCCAGTTAAAGAATTACCAATCAGATGATTGAAGAATGGACCAGACAGGGTCCCAAGGAACATGTCAACAAGTTCACGGTCAGTCAGCGGTGGCTGCACCCTGCCAGCCAAGTCTCTCCACTTTTGCGCATACTCCTTGAATCCTTCGCCCGTCCCCAGTGACATACCCTGAAGTTGGGTACGCGTAGGAGCGAGGTCAGAATTGTACTGATATTGTTTATAAAATGCGGTAGCCAAATCTTCCCAGTTTCGGATACTGGCTCCATCCAGCTGATAGAACCACTCGAGTTGATCCCCAGAAAGGCTATCCTGAAAGAAATGGATCCAAAGGTTCTTGTCGGCAATGTAAGGTTGGATCTTCCTTACATATGATCTGAGATGCATCTTCGGGCAAGATAGCCCATCATACCTTGCAAAAGCTGGCACTTTGAACTTCGGGGGGATCACAATTCTAACAACTAATCCCAAATCTTCGAAATCTAAGCCGGGAACTCTCTACAGCTCCATAGCTGCCAACCTGTCTTCCAAGCCTTTGTACTTGTCATCAGCGGGCGGGTACTGTTGATCAGAGTATTCTTTGTCCTCTTCAGCCTCCTCTTCTTCCGCTTCGGATTCGGAAGGTACCGCAGCCGCATTCCCTTTACTGGTTCCCTCCTCAAAAGTAGGGGGAAATTCAATCACTCTTCTGGCTTCACCCTCAAACCTTCTTCCTAGGGTAGCCACCCCGATTCTCTTCTTCTTCTTTTTCACTTGGTCTTTGTTCCCCAGCAGAGCCTTTAGATCCTCCTGGCCCTTAGCCAAGGTCATCAGGAGTTGTTGAAACTGTGATTTCTGAGACTGCAAGTCCTTGACCGTCTGTTCGAGATCCATCCTACTGAAATAAACAGCAGAAAGATAAGGAAACCTGGTGTGGAGACCTGCTTATGCACATGATGAATGGTATGCTTATGTATGCAATGCATTCAAGGATATAGCAAATTCAAAATTGTGGCAAAACAAAAAATAACGCACGTCATATTAATAAGAAGAAATTTGTCAGTACATAAATGCCCCATGGGCCAAATATTACAAAAAACTTCTCAAGGTAAAAAGACATTGCGCATCCTCTTTGGTGTGATGTAGGTGTTGAGGGTCTCTTCCTCATGGAGTCGGCAGGTAAGCTCTAGAACCTTCTTCTCACTGGAGTAGAAGCTAGCTTCAAAAGTGTTCTGTTCCTCCTTGAGTTGGATCCAACTCTTCTGCATCTCCTCCCACGATGTAGGCATGTCAGGATATAGGATGGTATAGGGAACCTCTCCTTCCTTAACGGGCTCTTTAATCACAGGGAGAACATGAGGATAAGGCATCATTAGACTCTTGGCTCGGGCTCGTACCCACTTGAGATAAGGCTCAAGAGGGATTGAATTCTTGTGTCCCAGTGTCTTGCTGTCAACCTTATTAGGCATCCTCCAAGATCTGATGAATCTTTGGCGAAGTCCTTGCGCATCGTTGTCGAAGTCAAAAACTAGGTCAGGAATCAACATGTCGTGAGGGCCATCTCTTCGTGCATATCCAAATTGTCTCAAGGCTAGACAAGGGTTATAGGTAATGCCTCCTCTAATGCCAAGTAATGGAACATTAGAGAACTCTCCACAACGATCGACGATGATGACATTTTCTCTGGACCGAGAACACCAATGTACATCAGAGTGAGTGAGGGTCATCAACCGTTGTGACCACCTTAAGCCTTGGTCATTCTTCAAGACAGATTGTGGAAGGTGCGAAATAAACCACCTTGCAAGGAGAGGAGTACAGCACATGAGAACACCCCTCTTTCTCATTGTTCGTGTGTAAAATGAGTGAAGAATGTCCCCAAGCAATGTTGGTATTGGATTCTTGGATAGGAAGATTTTGACGGCGTTGACATCTATAAGCTGGTCAGGATTTGGGAACAGGACCAACCCATAAATGAGGAGTGCCACAATTTCTTCAAAGGCTTGTAGATCCAATGAATTCCAACACTCTTGTGCCTTCTCAAACAAGAATTTTGCTAAGAAGCCCTTGACACCGCTTCTAGTTTCCCAATGCCCCTTGATGTCGGATGGCTGTAGGTGTAGTGCTTGAGCAACATCTTCAGGCTTTGGTTCCTTTTCCGTACCGTTGTAGGGTAGTTGATTAAGGAAAGGAATTCTCAGGAGTTGAGAAAATTCCTCCAAAGTGGGCACCAACTGGTAGTCGGGGAAAGTGAAATAGTGGTGAAGAGGGTCAAAGAACTGGAACAACACCTTTACCATGTCCTCTTCAATGTTGGTGCTGACTAGGCTGAGCAGTCTACCATGTCTTTCACTGAAGGGAGAGCTTTCCGGAATTCTTGATGTGAGCTCCTTGAGTTGAGGAGGGATTCTCACAAGGTTGACTTGGATAGTTTTCCTGCGAGGAATTTCCATGACCTACAAAACAAGAACAAAGATGAAGATCTAAACCCTTGAAATGGTTAGTTTATGCATATGATGCTTTATGATGTATGCACAAACATATGTACAAGCAAATCACACAAAACCCTAGTTTCAGGCTTGCATGGGGTTTCATAGGTAAGTACCCTCTTGAGTGTAGTTGGCTTAAAAACCTGTCCTATAAATAGTAACCGGGTTCTAAGGAGCTCAATATCACTGGATTGTTTTCATTGTTCATTGTTTTGGTTTAGCCACTTAACTAGCGACCAAAATATTCCAAGAAAACAACCCTCAATGAGTGTAGTATCGAGTATCTACCAACTTCGGACTGCACCAAAGCCGGTCATCTCACTACCCCTAATGAAAGGCCAAGATGGTCAAGTAAGGTTCTAGGTCATTAGTGCTTAGTGACATCACTCAGCGGCCCCGTACTCTCCTTGATTGAACTCAAGGGTTACCGGTACTCATAAATATGTCGCACTAATATAGCTATTGCTTCAACCGTGTCGGTATACCCCGCACAGTTTCCACAACGTATTGCTATCTATGAATGTTTCCCCAAATCCGGGTGTAGGATTGCAAACCCAAACAAGAGAGCCAAGATATAAAGCAATCAAAGCAAACAATTAGTCATGCAAGAGGGTGATCTAAGCCCTAAGGTTACTCCACTTTTAAAAGTTTTCCCTAGCAGAGTCGCCAGTTCTGTGATACGGTGGGAGAACTGACTTGAGGTTTTGTGTTTGTTTTCGCAAATGTTTCGGTTGAGCAAGAGTCGCCACCGACTTTTTATTTTATCCTAAGGAAAGGTTAAAAAGCACAGCAAAAACCTTTGAGATGTTTTCTTGGGTTCGGGGAGTAGATTATAGAAAGGGAAGGTATTAGCACCCTTTCTATCCATGGTTATCCATGGGCTCTTAGTTACTTGCTTAGATCAACTTGCCTTGATTTTCAATTGTTTGAAATGGTGCTTTGTGTGTGGACTTTGAAAATGTTTTTGAAAAGAGGCCAATGTGGTGGCAACCTTTGTAATGATCCATATTGGGATGTATACAAAGGTGTACGTCTTTTGAAAAGTTTTCAATGTTTTTTTTTTAAAGTTGTTTTGAAAGTGTGTGGTTTTGAAAAATAGGCAAGTGTTTTTGTTTTGCAACTTGGCAAGTAACCAAGAGCTATCTACCTTAAATTTCTCAAAGATCTTTGCTATGTTTTAGCCCTTTTAACAATTTTGTTCCACCATTGTATTTGGTGGACAATCTTGTGTTAGGATGTGAACGGGACGAGCGCGGGTCATCGTTTAGACCATGATTGCAATGGTGCCAAGTATCTTTGGGCAATTTCCTTTAAGGGACTATAATCATTTTTAGGCAACTTTTGAAAGCGTCATCGAGGGACTATGATCATTTGATTGTTTTGTTTTCGCCAAAGATACCTAACATGCAATAGGGCCCATTATTGAAGGCAACAAGTGGAGTACCCTATGGGTGCAAGTGTGATTAGTGTTGTCCATTTTCATGCTTGTTTATCTTGAATTTAGATCAAACTATTTGTTGTTTTTGATTTGCATACAAAACCCTAATTCTAACATGGCATATTTAGAAAGCATTTAAATGCTGAATTTAAAGGTCCTAAACTATTACAACACCAATTATGGGATGGGGGGTACAAATGTTCAAATGGGGATATTTTAGCAAGAAATTAAAATCTAACTATTACATCCAAATTGAATTATACAAATTAATTAATTGCACAATAATTAAATAAAATAAAATGAATATGCAAGATGCAAAAATGATTTTTATGTGTATAAAAAAAAGTATTTTTTTATGTGTCAAATAAACAAAAATAAAATGAATTAATTATTGGTATTTTTATGTTTTTAGGGCAAAACCCTAATTTTATAAATAAAAGGTATTTATTATATAATATATGCAGTATTTATTAATTATGTACAAAAAATAAATAAAAAGGAAGTATATTATCAAAAAGTGATTTTTTAAGTTAAATATTAATAAAAATAAAAATGTATTATTTTTGTATTTTTAACCTAAATATACTAATAAATATATAAGTATTTACATTATTTATTAAATATATTAAATATATACAAAATTAAAATATTTAATATTTACAAAAAAAAGTTTATTTTTTTTATAAAATGTTTTCAAAGGTAAAATAAAATAAAAATCAGAAAATAAAAGTGTTTTTATTTTTTTTAGTTATTTTAAAGAAAAGTATATTTATGTTTATTTATGTACAAAACTAAATGAAACCAAATAAATATTAAATAAAATGCAAAAAATGTGGGAAAAATGATTTTAATATTTTTTCATGCTTAAATAAAAATATAGAAACAAAATCAAAAGGAAAAAATAAAAAATGACAAGTATATCTCAAAATGGTCCAGGGGGGTGCATGTGAAAAATGAAAGTGCAAAAAGGAAAAACATCACAGGCCCAGCCCAATAGAGGTTGTCTTCAACCTCCAGACAAAAATGTCAAAAAACGCGCGCCTCTCCCTCCTGGTTCAAACATCCTGATTCCTGGACTTTTAGCACAAACTTATAACATGAAAGATGTCAAGCATCAAGCCACGATTCCATACATATAAAAAACTTAACTTAACTCTCAGAAATGAGAGAGAATTTCTCCATCCCTAATTCTTAACCTAAGTTTTTGTCAATGTTCAGGTCTTAAATTCTCTCAGCATATGCAATATAAATGGAAAGTGAGGATATGTATAGCTTCAGGGACATGAATATGACATTTTTCATTCACAAACTTAAAGCTAACTCTTCCTAGATTGAGAGATAGAAGTCCATGAACTTACCTGTTCAACTTGGATCGTGTCTGGCAATGGAGGCACTTTCAAGGCAAGGTGAGGATTGGTACAACTTGCTTGAAGTCCAGGGATGCTATTCCAACCTTTAGCTTGCTTTGAAACAAAGTGAATCAAGCTATGGCAATCAACCTGCAAAACAGAAAAAGTGAAAATGGTGAAGTTGGTTAGAGGTGTTACAGGTCGTGTCTAATGCTTGGGATAGCTTGTATATGTGGTATGGAGTGTGTATGAACTGGTTTTAACAAGAATGCACGAGTGGATTGAGTTATGGAAGTCCAACTGCAGAGGTGACTCTGTTTTCTGCAGTAGGATGGTGTTTTGGTGAATGATGAGGTTTAGAAGGTGTTTTGGTCGTGCCTTAGCTCAGTTATGTTGTTTGGGATGTGTCTAACAAGTTTGCTTAAGCTTCTCTTGGCAGAAATGTGAGATGATGTGAGTTATGCAAGGTTTCTTCTATCTTAAGCAAGAAATGGCAAGTTTTTTTTTACAAGCTTCTCTAGGCCCCTCAAGTATGCTGCATCTTTTTGTATTGATCCGTGTGTTATGTCCCTGAACTTGTGCCAAAAAGATTTGCCTTGTGCTTCAAAGATTGCAATTTTGACATAAAGTTCCACTTTTCAAAAATGGATATATTGCTTTTTCCATTTATGGCTCAATCTTGTATGCAATGGTTAAACACACAAGATAAGGCTTAAACATAAAGGATTGGCATTAAATTTATGAGTGTAAATGAGATAAAAGACCTGTAATCTAGCTTAGAGCATGCTGAGTTCAAAAATGCAAAGTTATGGACATGGAAATGGCTCATGAACAAAGTGACTTTTGCTCATATTGCCAAATTCGATTCTCCCTAACCACAAGGTTGTTTGATGAGTTCTTGGACATTTTGGAAAGCTTGGAATGTGTACTACAATCCATCTTTGTAATGCAATTTGAAATTCCAAGTGGAAGCATGTGAAAAGTGGCCATGAAGTTGGGCAAAAATCCTGCCTAAAATAGGTCAAAATTTTTCTAAGTTAAGAATGTTTTGCACCCTTGTTCCAAAAATCATAACTTGAGCTACAAGCTTCTTTTGAGGAAACTTTGTGAATAAAAGTTGTATATTTTGAAATGGACTATAAATTTCATGTTTTGACTTTTGTTTGAATCCAAATGCATCTTGATGAAAAAATGGGACAAAGTTAGGAAAAAATTAGGGATTTTCATAACTTAGAAAATTTCTAAGTTATGAAAATTCTTCATTTTAAACCCTAATTTGCAATTTTTGATTTCTTGGTGAACAAGTTTCATAATTTGACATGTTTTGATGAAAAATGAATCTTGACACTTGATTTTGACCAAAAAGTCAAAGTTTGACTTTTCAGTATACAGTCAAAAATTGATCAATTGACTGGAAAATTCATCTGTCAATCTTGTGCATTTGGGATCTTTTGAACTTATTGAACATGTCAAGACAATTCCATGGGGTCCTTGAGTTCATATGTGAGCTTGGTTTGCCATTGGCTAGGTCAAACAGTCAAAAATTGCCTTTGTGCAGTCAAAACCCTAAAAATGACCATTTTGCCCTTTTGGTGATCTGATCAAATTTCTTGTGGAATTGTGATCCAAACTTGATCAAATGGTCCATATGAGTTCATAATGTTGATGTGGGTCAAAAATCATGAGGTTTGACTGTCAATTGACCACAGTTGACTTTTTCCCCAATACAGCTGATTTCTAGGTCAACTGTCCAATTGACTGGGCAAAGATTGGAATCAAGGCTTGAAACTTGGTATGGAGAAACTTGTGAGTCCAACATGAAGCATGAAAGTCATCTTAGGCATTTTATGTCAAAACATCTTTGTGCAAACACAAACCCTAATTTGGGTCAGCAGTGCAAGGAGAAGTCTTGAGCAGAGCAAACCCTAACTTGATCTTGAGCTCCAAGGGTCTTGTGGTGAGAAAATGTTGAGGAAATGGGAGGGAAAATTTTGGGGTACAACAATGATGTTATGATGTTATGATGTTATGATGTCATGATAACACGTTAAAATATATAATCAAACACAAGCAAAGCACGCAAAGGCCTTAGGGTTAAGGCTCGCATGGGGTTTGTAGGTAAGTACCCTCTTGAAGTTTAGTTGGCTCAACATGTCCTATAGAAGTAACTGGGTTCAATGGATCTCAATATCACTGATTTTTCCCACAAATTTCATCTAGCACGACAACTGACTTGCCACCAAACAAAACTCGAGAGTTGAATCTCAACAAGTGTAGTATCGAGTATCAACAAACTTTGGACTGCACCAAAGTCGGCTATCTCACTACCTTCTAATGGATAAGTTAGGTCAATTAAGGTTCTAAGGTCAGTTAGTGCTTATGACACCACACGACAACCTAATATGCTCCCCGACTGACTCGAGGGGTTCCAGTACAAACCAATGTGTCGCACTAACATAGCCATCACGTCAACCATATCGGTATACGCTGTATAGTTTCCATGGTCTATTGCTACTTACCTAAAATGTTCCCCATATTTGGGTATAGGATAAAAAATCAAACCCAAACAACCCTTTAAAATAAAGTAGACAAATCAAACAAGGAAAGAATTTAAAAGTGATATAACTCTAACGTAACCCCACTTTTTTTAGTTTTCCCCAGAAGAGTCGCCAGCTCTATAATACGGTGGGAGAACTGACTTGGTTTTGCATTTTATCGTAAATGTTGCGAATAGCAAGAGTCGCCAACAACTTTTATTTTATCCAATAAGGAAAGGGTGAAAAGAACAGGAAAGACCTTTGATATTTTCTGAGTTCGGGGGGTAGGTTATGAAAAGGGAAGGTGTTAGCACCCTTTTTATCCGTAGTTATCTACGGGCTCTTAATCGCTAGATCACTTTGTTTGAAATGTTTTTTGTGTAAGTGTATTTGAAAATATTTTGAAAAATTCCTAAGTGTGGAAACTTTTTAATAATCCTCGTGTCAGTTGCGAATGCATACAAGGTGTTTGTTTTTTTGAAAATATTTCAGAGAAATTGTTTGTGGAAAAGATGTTTTGTTTTTGTGAGCAAGCGATTGTAAGCTATCTACCTACTCAAAAGTCTTTCGTGTTATTTTCCTCCTCCTTAAATAGTGCTACCTGTACCATTAGTTAGTAGGAAGCCCTATCGTTGGATGTGAAGGGACATGTGTGGGTCATCGTACAACCATTGAAGGCAACTTGTAGAGACGCTTTAGCAATTATCATTTAAGGGACTGGCTCATTTACCGAAGGCAACATTGAAAGGGTCACTGAGAGACTATGATCTTTTGTATCAGAGGGACTTTGCTAAAGCGTCTCCATGATTCAGGGACATGATTGTATTTTCCAAAGGAAACAAGTGAGGTTACTCTATAGGTGCGTGTGTGAATAGTGATTCAATTCAGTTATTTGTCTTTGTATATTATGGTTATCTAACGATTACTTTTATGTCTTGTCCTTCAATCCTATTAAACTAGGCAATTATAAGGAAAGCAGTAATAGTAGAAAATAAAGGTGCTACGCTATTCTAATTCTTAGGGGAAGGGAGTACAAACCACAAAAATTGGGGAAGAAAGAAAACAAATAAAACCCCTAATTAAAACTATTACAAAACGTAGCAGTTACATAATTGGGAAAAATACTAAATGCAAAAATAATAAAGCGCGTTGTGATACGGTGGGAGAACTGACTTGGTTGTTTTGCATTTTATCGCAAATGTTGCGGTTAGCAAGAGTCGCCACCAACTTTTCTTTTATCCAAAAGGAAAGGTGAAAAAGCACAAGAAAGACCTTTGAGATTGTTTCTTGAGTTCGGGGGGTAGATTATAAGAAGGGAAGGTATTAGCACCCTTTTCATACATGGTTTTCCATGGGATCTTAGTTGCTTGCTAGATCACTTGCTTTTGTTTGAAATTATGCTTTGTGTGGTTTTTTGAAAATATTTTGAAAATGCGCCTTCGTTTAGGCAAACTTTGTAATGATTCTCGTTCATAAGAATGTATACAAAGTGTTTGATCTTTTGAAAATGTTTTCAAGTTTGAAAGATGTTTTTGAAAGTGTTGGTTTTTGTTTTCAAAAATAGCAAGGATGTTTTGTTTTGAAATTGGGCAAGCAACTAGGAACAATCTACCTACTCAAAAGTCTTTCATGTTTATTTCCTCTTTCCTTTGATATTGTTATCTTGCCATTGATTTGGTAAGTAACCCTATCTTTGGATGTAAAAGGGACGGGCACGGGTCATCGTATAACCATGATTAGCAATGTTGCAAGATATCTTAGCATTCTCTTTTGGGACTAAGATCATTTGAAAGGCAACATGGATAGCGTCATCGAGGGACTATGATCTTGCATTTTTGCTTGTTTTTGCTAAGATACCTCACATGCATAACATGGCCATTTTTTGTAAGGCAACCAAGTGGATTTTACCCTAGGGGTGCTTGTGTGCAAGTGTATTGATTTTCATGTTTGATTTGTCTTTGATTAGGGTTTGCTAATTGATTGGTTTTAGTCTTTCCATACAAACCCTAATTACTAGCATTTATATAAAGCTATAAATTTGGAAAAGAAAAATTACTACGCTATTACATCATTAGGGGAGGGGGTGTACAAATTTACAAATGGGGATTGCAAGAAAATTAAACCTAATTATCTATTACAACCATATTGAATATTGTACAAAATTGAAAATAAAATGCAAGAATATAAATGGAAAAAAAAAAGAAATAATTTTTGTCGTTTTTATGAAATGGTTTTGTCTTGTCCTAGTTAAAAAAATGATTAATTAAAATTAAATAAAATTAAACTTAAACTAATTAAAAGAAGAAATTAATTTAAAAAGGATTTTTTAGGTTTTTTATGAAAAAGGTTGTAAATTAATTTTAAAAAATGAAGATTAATTAATTAAATAAATCTAAGTTCTAAATTAATTTTAACTAAGAAAATAAAATAATATACTAATTTATCCTAAGTCTAAAAAAAATAATTATTTAAGAAAAAAGAAATTTATTTATTTTAAGAAAATGTTTTTTTTATCTTTTTGTTTTATAGAGAAAATAAATATATAAGTACAAAAAATAAATTTGGATTTTTTATGATTTATGAAAATAATAATAGTAATAATAATAATATTAATAATAATAATAATAATAATAATAATAATAATAATAATAATAATAATAATAATAATAATAATAATAATATTAATAATAAAGAAAAATTAAATAAAAAAATAAAAATATAAAGAAAAGTCCAGGGGGGTTAATCAGTAAGGCAAGGAGTATTGTGAGAAAAAATGGCTAGGCCCACATGAAAAGCCCAAGCGCTCAAAAACACAAAAAAAAAGTTAGAAAATTGTGAAAAAATGGAAAAAGGTCACGCTGGGGCTTGAACCCAGAACCTAAGGGTGAACAGGCAGGCGATTTAACCACTGGGGTGGTAATACATTCGTTAACTTATGTGAAAGGATAAATACATAACTCAAGACGTGCCCTGATCACGCTTCATCTTCAACCTCCAGCCAAAGGACATGTATCTTCTTCATCTCTCAACAAAAATGAAAAGTTCAAACATGAAAGTTGTGGCATTCCTTCCCACGAATCCAACCATATAAATAACTTAAGCTAATAGTCAAAGATGAATGAGAATTTTTCTGGCCCTAATTTAAAACCTAAAAATTTCAGAAAACTTCAACTCTAAAATTCTCTAAGCTCATGACATATAAATGCTAACTATGGATATGTATAGCTTCGTGGAAATGTTATCTACATTTTATCTTCACAAATCAAAGCTTAACAATGCATAAATATGAAGATAGAAGTTCAAGAAAAATACCTCAAAACTGGAAATCGTGAAATGGATTTGAGCTTGTTTCAGGAAGTGGTGATGATTAGGTTAGCTTCCTTGGACCTCTAGGAAGCTAATACAATGGCTGGCTTGAGCTGATGGTGGCTGGAATGGTCTAGAGAAGTCAGGATGCAGACCTCTATTTTTGGTTATGGAGGATGGTATAAATGGTCTTATAGTTTACAAACATGTATTGGGATGGTTTGTGTATGATGCTAAGAAGCTTTTGGAAGTGTTAAGCCAAGAAACGCACGAGTGGTTTTGAAGATTGAAGTTCAAAGTCAGAAATGACAAAAACAAGGAGGTTTTGTGCAATCTGAGTTTTCAGGGACTTTGGGAGCTTGTTCAATCCTGTGTTATGTTGCAATACACTTGTATAATTATATGGAAAAGGTTGGTCACTTGAGGAGGTCAGAAACATAAGATATAGACTTATGGCTATGTTACTTGATTTTGAAGAAAAGTGACAATATGGTTTTAAGGCATAGTACAAGCATGGCCTGAGTTTATGGGAGGCTCTAGACATGTTGCTTTTTCCATTGACATTGCTTGTGATCATAAGGAACAAGTGCAAATCTCTATGCATTGACTTTGTGATTAAAGCTTCTTTACAAGAATGGAAGGGTTACTTTGTGCCATAAATGGAAAATTTAGTTGGATAATAGCTCTAAAGCAAGTGTAATCTTCTGATTATGGAGAGATCTTGAGGTTTATAGTCATGTAAAGCAAGATTGTGCAGCATAGGTTTGAAATTGAATTCTTGTTCATCACAAAATGACTTGTATTTCAAGTTTGAAAACCCTAACTTCCTCTCTTCGATTCTCCATGCTCAAGAATGATCTCAAGGAGATCTTTGACATTTTGAAAGATTGTAACGTGCTCTACAACCCCTCTTTGAATCACTTTTGAAAATTCCCCTTGGAACTATATGAAAAGTGCCATTAAGTTAGGTCAAAATCCTGACCAAAACTAGGGCAAAATTTCACTAAGTGTTCAATTTCAAGACCATGACTTTATGAATTAATAACTTGAGATCCAAGCATTTTTAGAAGAAGTTATGTAAAATAATGTTGTAGATATCATGGAGATATACAACTTTCATGTTACAAAACTTTGACTTTTCAAAATGAAATGTTGACTTTTTGATTTCTTGATTAATAAGTTTCATATTTTGACATGTTTTGATGAATTGTGATCTTTGACATTGAATTTTGACCAAAAAGTCAAAGTTTGACTTTTCAGTGTACAGTTGACTTTTGATCAGTTGACTGAAAATTCACTATCAATCCAATTGATCTTGAGCAATGTTTTAGGTAATGCCATTAGGTCAAAATAATGCAATTGAACTCTTGAAATCATGATTCAAACCAATTGACCATTTGCTAGGGAAAAAAAATCAGAAATTGCCCTTTCTCTGTCAAAACCCTAATTTTGACCATTTTGCCCTTTTGATGATTTGATCAAATTTCTTGAGGAATTGTGGTCCAAACTTGATCAAATGATACATGTGAGTTTATAATGTTAATGTGGATCAAAAATTATGAAGTTTGACTGTAAATTGGCCATAGTTGACTTTTTCCCCAATAGAGTTGATTTTTAGGTCAACTGCTCAATTGACTGAGCAAAAATGTGATCTAAGGCTTGCAACTTGACATGAGTAATATTGGGGGTCCATAATGATCCATGAAAGTAATATAAAGCATTGAAAGTTCAATTATCTTTGTCCAATCTCAAACCCTAATTTTGGTCATTAGTGCTTAAGGAGGTGTCTTGAGCTGATCAACCCTAGTGCAGTCTTGAACCAAGAGAGGTCTTTGTAAGAAAATATTTGATAAGTGAGAGGGAAAATTTTGGGGTACAACAACTGCCCCTGTTCAATCTTCTTAAACCTGAAGAGTTAGATTGGCGGATCCACCATTCGTGACTTGAAGGTGAAAGACGATTGAACACTAGAGTGCCCAGAAATCTGCACTCAAAGATGGATGGTGAATGGGCTTATAGATGCCGTTTGGATAGCTTTTTCCTCTTATAATAGAAGTCTGGCTAGCTCTCCCGGTATGTCACAATCTTCATCTCCTTCATCTTCGGCTTGGTTGATAGGACATTCAAAGTCATAGTCGGCAATAGTAGAGTCATTGGCAATAGGATCCAGAGTGGATGTGGACCTGCAAGTGTGTGTGTGTGTGTGCATCTAAGACAAATGGATATTTTTATGAAAAATGTATTTGCAATAAAGGAAAGACAATGAACATAAATATTTAAATGAAAAAGATTCCAATGTACTGAATGATCATATGATTAGATGAACATAAGTAAAACCCTTGACAAATGGACCAAAGTTCCCTGGGCCAGGCAAGTGGCTGAAAAGTCATTGTTAAAATATTACAGATAACGTGTTCTTGAATTGAAAGAAAAGAAATAACAAGTATATTACTCCTCAATGAAGGAGATGGGAACAAAGTCTTTCGCATGCCAATTCTTCAGCTCCGTTGTAGTTAGATACACCCACTCTTCAAATGCAGCTTCTTCATCAGAATCACCCATGGCGTTGACTTCATGGCTTCCAATGCGGAGAGGTGGCTTCCCAGCACGAGCACGCCTCACTTCCTTCTGAGATTTGACGGTGAATCCCAAACCAAACTTGTCTGATTTAAATGGGATATCGAGGAGTTGTCCCCAAGTATCACAGTTTCCTTCTTCAATTTCCGCGCGGGCATCCTTGACTGAAACCATCTTTGGCGTGGCCTTAACAGCTTTAGACTCATCAGAAGAACATTTGGTAGCAGCGATCATCGGTGGCATGACTTCAAAGGCTTGACATGGGGTTTCAATGAATTCTCCATCCATCTCTACGTATTTGAACGAGTTAAGGTGGCTCACCATAAACTCCTCTTCTCTACAGACGGTGAATATTCTGCCCTTGACTGGATATTTGAGTTTCTGGTGGAGAGTTGAGGTTACCGCCCCAACTTTATGGATCCACGGGCGACCTAACAGACAAGAATAGACCGAACGAATATCCATAATATAGAAGGTGAAGTTGAATATTTGGGAGCCCACTTTGATTGGAAGATCTACCTCCCCATGAACAGTCCTCTTTGATCCATCAAACGCCCTTACAATGATATCACATGGCTTCAAGACTAAACCTTCACAGTCTACACGGTCTAACACCCCTTGGGTAATACATTCAGAGAAGAACCAGTGTCAACTAGCACATGTGCTAAGGTAGTCCATTTGCACTCGAAAGAAACATGTAAAGCTTTATTGTGATTCTTCCCAAGAGGTGTTAAGTCAGCATCTGAAAATCCCAAGCCATTATCAGCTGTCAGGCTAGCCACGAAATTCTTAAATTGGTCTGTTGTTGTCTCATGGGGGACATGAGCCTTTTTTAGGAACTTGATTAATGTCTGAGCATAGGCATCGGAGCGAAGCAGCAATGACAACATTGAAATTTTAGAAGGGGTTTGCCTTAACTGTTCTCCAATCTTGAAGTCGCTTCTTTTTATGATCTTCAAGATCTCGTCCATCTCGCGAGCAGAGGGTTCTTCATCAGCTACGTCCTTGGAGGGTACTTCAATCACATCAGGCTCAACAACCTTCTCCTTCCCTCTTGTATCAGTACTTGGCTTGGCAGCAGTAATACGGATGGGCGTCCTTGTAACAACTGGTGGTGAGATATTGGGTGAAAATATTCTCCCAGTTCTGGTTACTTTGCTTGAGCTAGCTATGTTATCAAAATTTTCGTCTTTTTCTTCTTCTATCCAGGCATCTTGTTTAATCACATGATAGAACACTTCAGCACCGTGATTCCATGGTACCGCTTTGTTTGAAGAATAGGGAATCAGTCCGTGATTGGTAATTATTAATGGAGAAATAGTGGGTTCATTTGAAATCCTAATAGGACCTTTGTAGGTGATCCTAAGAGGTTTGTTTGAGATGGAAATAATGGAGAGGTCTTCACATTTGTTAATCAAACTCTTGGCAAGCAGAGTCTTCTCAAATAGAATTTCGTGTCTATCCATCAGGCGTTGTATGCCTTTCTTCAGCCCTTCACATCCATTGATTTGTCTTGTACAACACACACAATCTTTTACACAGCCCGGGAAAATCCCGGCTTGCAACAGATTGTTTTTTATTATATTCAGGGGAGTATTCAATTCTTCAACAGAGGCAACAAAAATTGTATCTTCAAATACATTAACACTATTGTCATGTTTCGGAATCGGAGTGGTAATTACATTTGGTGTTGGAGGAGGATCAAACTCAATAGTCTTGTTGTCAATCAAATCGTGGATTTTGTTCTTCAAGACCCAGCACTAGTCAGTCTCGTGCCCGGGGCTGCTTGAATGGTAAGCACACTTAGCATTTAGATTATACTTTGGTGACGAGGTGTCAGGGTTGGCGGGAGGATCGCGTAACGTCTCTAAATTAGCCTTGAGCAAATGTTGAATGGCTTGAGACAGTGACATGCCTAACCTCGTAAATTGTCTTCTTGGAGTTTCAAAACATTGATGATTTGAAGATGGTCTTGGAGTAGGAGTTGGATTGGAGATTCAGACAATATTGACAGACGGGTGATCGTTCTTCTTGATATGGGCCCTTTCCCCATACACATCATTTATTTCCTTCTTTGCAGCAAAAGGTTTTTTGATAGGATTGAGAGTGGAGGTAGATGCCACAGAGATCTTACCACTTTTGATGCCACTTTCAACTCTTTCACCGATTAAGATCAATTCGGTGAAACCAGAAGAAGAGCAGCCAACCAACAGATTAAAGAAAGGACTAGATAAAGTGCCCATGAACATGTTGATGTGCTCCCTATCAGTAAAGGGAGGTTGTACCCTACTAGCAAGGTCTCTCCATGTTTGTGCATATTCCTTAAATTATTCATTCTTCCCCATGGTCATATCTTGCAACTGAACCCTCGTTGGCGCCAAGTCGGTGTTGTACTGATACTGATGGTAGAAGGCAGTAGCTAAATCCTCCCAAGTATTAATACGAGAACCATCTAACTGATAAAACCATTCAAGTTGTGTTCCAACCAAGATCTCTTGGAAAAAGTGAACCCAAAGCTTCTTATCAGCAGTGTGCGGCTTTATCTTGCGCACACAAGATTTCAAATGGAGTTTTGGACAAGAAACCCCATCGTACTTTGCAAAGATTGGCATTTTGAATTTATGGGGAATGATTACCCCAGAGATCAAACCTAAATCATCAAAATCTAAACCGGGGACGGCTTGGATTTCAACAGCTTTCAATCTGTCTTCTAACTGCTTGTATTTGATATCAGCGGGTGGATACTGCTCGTTGAAATAATCATCTTTAGATTCTTGGTCATTAGCACATTCATCATGAGTACTCTTGACTTCACCGACCTGGTTCTCTTCCTCTTTAGATGAGTCTCCTCCTACTGAGATTTGACGGATTGTCTCCTTGAACCTTCTACCCATATTGAGTAGAGCTTTCTTCTTTGTCTTTTTTTAACGGCCAACAAAGCCATCATATCTTGCTGCCCCTTGGCTAGGGCTAGTAGAGCTTCCTAAAACTGAAAATTCTGGGCTTGGAGATCCGTCACAGTTTTCTCTAGATCCATCTTGCTAAAATAAACAGTAGAAAGATAAGGAAACTTGTTATGCGAAAAACATGTCATGTTATGATGCATGGGATATGTACATGCAAATGATTTCAAGGATTAATCAAATTTAAATTTGTATAGACAAAAGAATGACAAATGTTAATTCTCATTATACAAAACAAGAAAGATTACATCATGCCTCTTGGGCTTACAAAATAACTTTCTAAGATAAAAAGACCGAACACATCCTCTTTGGTGCAAGATAAGCGATCACACTTTTCTCTTCTTGTAGATGCTTCGTAAGATCCAAGACCCTCTTTTCACTAGCATAGAATTGAGCCTCGAAAGTATCTCGTTCTTCCTTCAGCTGGATCCAACCCTTTTGTAGGTCTTCGAGAGAGGTAGGCATGTCAGGATGGAGGATAGTATAAGGAACATCTCCTTCGACCACAGGCTCCACGATGACTGGTAAGATGAAGGGATATGGCATCACAAGTTTCTGAGCACGAGCTCGTACCCATTTAAGGTAAGGCTTGATGGAAATGGAATTCTTGTGTCATAACGTCTTGCTATCCACCTTGTTCAACATCCTCCAAGCTCAGATAAATCTCTGGCGGTGACCTTGATTGTCGCTCTCGTAGTCAAATACCAAACCTTGAATAAGCATCTCGTGTGGACCATCCCTTCGGGCATAACCAAACTGTCTTAAGGCTAAGTAAGGGTTGTAGGTGATACCTCCTCTAATGCCAAGTAAAGGGACATTAGGAAATTCTCCACAACGACCGACAATAGTAATATTCTCCAAAGAGCAGGAACACCAATGAATATATGAATGTATGAGTGTCATCAACCTATATGACCACCTTGAACCTTGCTCGTTCTTCAATACAGATTGGGGAAGATGCAAAATAAACCATCTTGCCAAGAGAGGAGTACAACATATAAGGATAGCTATTTTCCTCATAGTGCGAGTGTGGAAGGAATGTAGGATGCCCCCTAGCAAAGTATGCATCGGGTTACGAGACATGAATATTTTTATGGCGTTCACATGTATGAGTTGGTCAGGATTTGGAAACAAAACCATCCCATAGATGAGAAGAGCCACAATTTCCACAAAGTCTTGCAAATCCAAAGAGTTCCAACAGTTTTGGGCTTTCTCAAACAAGAACTTTGCTAGGAAACCTTTGACACCAATCCTTGTTTCCCAATTAGTTGTGAGATCAAATGGTTGCAAGTGTAGCGCTTGAGCAATCTCTTCTGGCTTTGGATCTCTTTCCGTACCGTTAAAAGGTAGTTGATTGATAATGGGAATCCTCAAGAGTTGGGAGAATTCTTCCAAAGTTGGCACAAGTTGATAATCGGGAAATGTGAAGCAATGGTGTAGAGGATCAAAGAACTGAAAGAGCACCTTCATCGTGTCTTCATCAGTGTTGGAGGTGACCAAGTTTAGTAGGCGACCATGTCTTTCAGTAAATGGAGAATTTTTAGGAATCCTTGACGCTAGTTCTTTAAGTTGAGGAGGGATCCTTACGAGATTAACTTGAATGGTTTTCCTGCGAATAGAATCCATGTCCTACAAAACAGAACAAAGATAAATCCCAAAAATCCATGAAATGGTTAGTGAGTATGAGTATGATGTTATGATGTTTATGATGTTATGTACAAGTAAATATATACAAACAAAGCAAATAAGTCCTTAGGTTTAGGCTTGCATGGAGTCTCATAGGTAATTACCCTCTTAAAGTTTAGTTGGCTCAAACCTGTCCTAGTAATAGTAACCAAGTTCTAAGGAGCTCAATATCACTGATTTGTTTCCTCGGGCATTATTTCAGCGCAAGCCTCTTAAATGGCGACTGAAATATCCCAAAAAACCAAACCTCAATGAGTGTAGTATCGAGTATCTACCAACTTCAGACTGCACCAAAGCTGGTCATCTCACTACGTCCTAATGGCCAAGTTGGTCAAGTAAAGGTTCTAAAAGTTCATTAGTACTTCATGACATCACTCATCGGCCCCGTATTCTCCTTGACTACTCAAGGGCTATTGGTACCCACAAATATGTCACACTAACATAGCTATTGCTTAGACCATGTCGGTATACCCTGCATAGTTTCCACAATGTATTTCTACTTACCTATAAGGTATCCCAAATCCAGGTAGAGGATTCAAACCCAAACAAAGAACCATAAAGTAAAGCATACAAGTCATACAAAGCAAGTAAATATGATTTAACCCTAAGGTAACCCCAATTTTAAAAATCTTCCCCAGCAGAGTCGCTAGTTCTGTGATTCAGTGGGAGAACTGACTTGGTTGTTTTGCGTTTTATCGCAAATGTTGTGGTTAGCAAGAGTCACCATCAACTTTTCTTTTATCCAAAAGGAAAGGTGAAAAAGAACAGGAAAGACCTTTGAGATTATTTCTTGAGTTTGGGGGTAGATTATGAGAAGGGAAGGTATTAGCACCCTTTTCATCCATGGTTTTCCATGGGCTCTTAGTTTCTTTCTAGATCACTTGCTTTTGTTTGAAATTGTGCTTTGTGTGGTTTTTTGAAAGTATTTTGAAAAGGCGCCTTCGTTTAGGCAAACTTCGTAATGATTCTCGTTCGTAGAAATGTATACAAAGTGTTTGATCTTTTGAAAATGTTTTCAAGTTTGAAAGATGTTTTTGAAAGTGTTGGTGTTTGTTTTGAAAAATAGCAAGGATGTTTTGTTTTGAAATTGGGCAAGCAACTAGGAACAACCTACCTACTCAAAAGTCTTTCATGTTTATTTCCTCTTTCCTTTGATATTGTTATCTTACCATTGATTTGGTAAGTAACCCTATCTTTGGATGTAAAAGGGACGGACATGGATCATCGTATAACCATGATTAGCAATGTTGCAAGATATCTTAGCATTCTCTTTAGGGACTAAGATCATTTGAAAGGCAACATGGATAGCGTAGTCGAGGGACTATGATCTTGTATTTTTGCTAAGATACCTCACATGCATAACATGGCCATTTATTGTAAGGCAACCAAGTGGATTTTACCCTAGGGGTGCTTGTGTGAAAGTGTATTGATTTTCATGCTTGATTTGTCTTTGATTAGGGTTTGCTATTTGATTGGTTTTAGTCTTTCCATACAAACCCTAGTTACTAGCATTTATATAAAGCGATAAATTGCGAAAAGAAAAATTACTACGCTATTACATCATTAGGGGAGGGGGTGTACAAATTTACAAATGCGGATTGCAAGAAAATTAAACCTAATTATCTATTATAACCATATTGAATATTGTACAAAATTGAAAATAAAATGCAAGAATATAAATGGAAAAAAAAGAAATAATTTTTGTTGTTTTTATGAAATGGTTTTGTCTTGACCTAGTTATAAAAATGATTAATTAAAATTAAATAAAACTAAACTTAAACTAATTAAGAGAAGAAATTAATTTAAAAAGGATTTTTTAGGTTTTTTATTAAAAAAATTGTAAATTAATAAAAAATGAAGATTAATTAATTATATAAATCTAAGTTCTAAATTAATTTTAATTAAGAAAATAAAATAATATACTAATTTATCCTAAGTCTAAAAAAATAATTATTTAAGAAAAAAGAAATTTATTTATTTTAAGAAAATGTTTTTTTTATCTTTTTGTTTTATAGAGAAAATAAATATATAAGTACAAAAAATAAATTTGGATTTTTTATGATTTATGAAAATAATAATAGTAATAATAATAATAATAATAATAATAATAATAATAATAATAATAATAATAATAATAATAATAATAATTATATTAATAATAAAGAAAAATAAAAATATAAAGAAAAGTCCAGGGGGGTTAATCAGTAAGGCAAGGAGTATTGTGAGAAAAAATGGCTAGGCCCACATGAAAAGCCCAAACGCTCAAAAACACAAAACAAAAGTCAGAAAATTGTTAAAAATGGCAAAAGGTCACGCTGGGGCTTGAACCCAGGACCTAAGGGTGAACAGGAGCGCGCTTTAACCACTGGGGTGGTGATACATCTGTTAACTTATGTGAAAGGATAAATACATAACTCAAAACACGCCCTGAATACACTTCATCTTTAACATCCAGCCAAAGGACTTGTATCTTCTTCATCTCTCAACAAAAATGAAAAGTTCAAACATGAAAGTTGTGACATTCCTTCCTACGAATCCAACCATATAAATAACTTAAGCTAACAGTCAAAGATGAATGATAATTTTTCTGGCCCTAATTTAAAACCTAAAAATTTCAGAAAACTCCAACTCTAAAATTCTCATAGCTCGGGCCATATAAATTCAAACTATGGATACGTACAACTTCGTGGCAATGTTATCTACATTTTATCTTCATAAATCAAAGCTTAACAATGCCTAAATATGAAGATAAAGGTTCAAGAAAAATACCTCAAAACTGGAAATTGTGAAATGGATTTGAGCTTGTTTCAGGCAGTGGTGATGATCAGGTTAGCTTCCTTGGACCTCTAGGAAGCTAATGTAATGGCTGGCTTGAGCTGAGGGTGGCTGGAATGGTCTAGAGAAGTCAAGATGAAGACCTCTGTTTTTGGTCATGGACGATTGTATAAATGGTGTTACAGTTTTCAAACAAGTAATGGAATGGTTTGTGTATGATGCTAAGAAGCTTTTGGAAGTGTTAAGCCAAGAAACACACTAGTGGTTTTGAAGATTGAAGTTCAAAGTCAGAAATGACACAAAAATGGAGGTTTTGTGCAATCTGAGTTTTCAGGGAGTTTGGGAGCTTGTTCAATCTTGTGTTATGTTGCAATACACTTGTATAATTATATGGAAAAGGTTGGTGCACTTGAGGAGGTCAGAAACACAAGATATAGACTTATGGCTATGTTACTTGATTTTGAAGAAAAGTGACAATATAGTTTCAAGGCATAGTACAAGCATGGCCTGAGTTTATGGGAGGCTCTAGACATGTTGCTTTTGCCTTTGACATTGCTTGTGATCAGAAGGAACAAGTGCAAATCTTTATGCATTGGCTTTGTGATTAAAGCTTCTTTACAAGAATGAAATGATTACTTTGTGCCATAAATGGAAAATTTAGTTGGATAAAGCTTGAATCAAGTGGATAATAGCTCTAAAGCAAGTGTAATCTTCTGATTATGGAGAGATCTTGAGGTTTAGAGGCCTGCAAAGCAAGATTGTGCAGCATAGGTTTGAAATTGAATTCTTGTTCATCACAAAATGACTTGTATTTCAAGTTAGAAAACCCTAACTTCCTCTCTTCGATTCTCCATGCTCAAGAATAATCTCAAGGAGTTCTTGGACATTTTGGAAATATTGTAATGTTGTATACAACCCCTCTTTGAATCACTTTTGAAAATTCCCCTTGGAACTATATGAAAAAGTGCCATGAAGTTAGGTCAAAATCCTGACCAAAACTAGGGCAAAATTTCACTAAGTGTTCAATTTCAAGACCACGACTTTATGAATTTATAACTTGAGATCCAATAATTTTTAGAAGAATTTGTGTAAATCAATGTTGTAGATATCATGGAGATCTACAAAATTCATGTTGAAAGTTTCTTCTGAATCCTCTTGCATCATGGTGAAAAAATGGCTCAAAGTTATGGAAAAAAATGAAGTTTTAAACACTTAGAAAAATTTCTAAGTTAGAAAACATTGACTTTTCAAAATGAAATCTTGACTTTTTGATTTCTTGATGAATAAGTTTCATATTTTGACATATTTTGATGAATTGTGATCTTTGACATTGAATTTTGACCAAAAGGTCAAAGTTTGACTTTTCAGTGTACAATTGACTTTTGATCAGTTGACTGAAAATTCACTATCAATCCAATTGATCTTGAGAAATATTTTATGTCATTCCATTAGGTAAAAATGATGCAATTGAACTCTTGACATCATGCTTCAAAACAATTGACCATTTGCTAGG
This sequence comes from Vicia faba, assembly GCA_948472305.1. Classification (NCBI taxonomy): domain Eukaryota; kingdom Viridiplantae; phylum Streptophyta; class Magnoliopsida; order Fabales; family Fabaceae; genus Vicia; species Vicia faba. The sequence goes on from OX451738.1 coordinate 161,479,952, forward strand.
GAAAAAAAAATCAGAAATTGCCCTTTCTCAGTCAAAACCCTAATTTTGACCATTTTTCCCTTTTGATGATTTGATCAAATTTCTTGAGGAATTATGGTCCAAACTTGATCAAATTATACATGTGAGTTTATAATGTTGATGTGGATCAAAAATAATGAAGTTTGACTGTAAATTGGCCATAGTTGACTTTTTCCCCAATATAGTTGATTTTTAGGTCAACTGCTCAATTGACTGAGCAAAAATGTGATCCAAGGCTTGAAACTTGACATGAGTAATCTTGGAGGTCTATAATGATCCATGAAAGTCATATGAAGCATTGAAAGTTCAATTATCCTTGTGAAATCTCAAACCCTAATTTTGGTCATCAATGCTTAAGGAGGTGTCTTGAGCTGATCAACCCTAGTGCAGTCTTGAACCAAGAGAGATCTTTGTGAGAAAATATTTGATAAATGAGAGGGAAAATTTTTGGGTACAACACGCGCAGAATGTTAAAAAGGAAAAGAAACAGAGAAATTGTTTGATGAAAAATAACTGATGATTTAACCTAAAACCTAATTTATTTTAATTGAAAAAAATGATTAAGTGATTAAATTAAACAAGCCCTAAATTCTACGTTGATTTTAATTGAGAAAGAAAACCTAAAAGAATTAACTTAGGGTTTATTAATAAAAAACCTAAAATAAAATAAGACCTAAAATTAATTATAACCTAAAAATGAATTAACCTAAAAATTAATTAACCTAAAAAATTAGGGTTTTGTTAAAAAAACAAAGGTTTGTGAAAAATGTTAGGTTTTATGAAAAAGGTTTTGTCAATTTGAAGAAAAAATGAGGAAAAGGGTTAGAAGAATAGAGGATTAAGAATAGAAAAATAAACCAGTAGGGGTGGGTGTTGACCCACGCCCTTAAGGACTTCACGCATCATGCATACCACTAGGCCAAGTGTGCGCTTATGTTTAGGATACACCCCCAACACGCTTTGTAATCAACCTGCAAAAATATAAGAAATATGAAAAACAAAATGTCAAAAGGCTGGATCGAACTCAGGCCCTTTGAGACTAATGCTTTATCGCACGTTCTTTTACTGCTGGGGCGACTATACATATCTTTATATCATTGAAACGATAAATATATTATATAAGCCATCATGCATTGACCGGAGAGGCGCCAGAGCCCTAGCTCTGGTCGTCTTCTCTAGTGACCTGTGTTATTCAAAACCTGCAAATTCAAATAGTTACTGATCCAAAATGTCCATCCCCCCTAATTCGACCCTCCTGAATCCAAATACGGGCTTAGTTTTGGCTAAAAGTCCTTGTATCATGAGTTTCGAAGAAAAAATCCTAACTCGGTTTAAAAATGACAAATCAAGATTTGGACATCAAAAACTCCATGTAACGACTGCAACCTATTCTGAACATACATATAAACCTATTTGGATGGTTAGAAACATTCAGCATTGCATGGAATTGAGAATATATGAATGATAAAAAATCAAGAACCGGCCATTACTTATATGCATGTTTCAGACCCTTTGGATCATGGTAACCGATCCAACCTTATCCTTCAATATTCCTGGAAATGAATGGAATGGAGATTTCAAAGTGAGAGGGCTTGTAACAAAAGCTTTGAAGTTCTAGGGCTTGTAACACCCTAATAATTCTCAACATCTTGCAACTTCATAAATAATCCAGAAATAATAATTTAATTAAATAATTAATTAAATTACGGGCGTTACAACTCTCCCCTACTTAGAATATTTTCGTCCTCGAGAATTTATCTTAATCAAACAACTAAGGATAGGAGTCCCGCATCTTGCTTTCCAACTCCCAAGTCATGCTTTCTCCAGCAGCTCCTAACCAGACTACTTTCACCAAAGAAATCTCTTTTCCTCTCAGAATCTTCATTTCGCGATCAATGATTCTTACAGGCATTGTCTCCACAGTAAGATTATCCCGCAGTTGTACATCATCCATATGAATCACATGAGATGGATCAGGAATATACTTCCGGAGTTGCGACACATGAAACACATCATGCAAATTCTAAAGATTAGGCCGTAAATCCACTCTATAAGCAACATTCCCAACTCTTTCTGAAATCTGATATGGACCAATAAAACGAGAAGTGGGCTTTTTAGACTTCAATTCTCTCCCAACACCAGTTACAGGTGTAACTCTCAAAAACGCATGGTCACCCGCTTGAAATTCTAGGTCCTTCCTTCGCTTGTCATGATAACTCTCATGTCTACTTTAGGAAGCTTTCATATTTTCCCGAATTAACTTCACCTTCTCTGTAGTCTCTCGAACAAGTTCAGGTCTGTTGTACCCCAAAATTTTCCCTCTCACTTATCAAGAATTTTCTCACAAGATCTCCTTGGGCTCAAGACTGCACTAGGGTTTGATCAGCTCAAGACACCTCCTTAGGTACTGATGGCCAAAATTAGGGTTTGAGTTTTCACAAGGATTTTTGAACTATCAATGCTTCATATGACTTTCATGGACCATTATGGACCCCAAGATTACTCATGTCAAGTTTCAAGCCTTGGATCACACTTTTGATCAGTCAATTGAACATTGGACCTAAGAATTAATTATATTAGGGAAAAAGTCAACCATGGCCAATTTACAGTCAAATCTCATAATGTTTTATCCACATCAACATTTTAAACTCATATGTATCATTTGATTAAGTTTGGACCACAATCCCTCAAGAAATTTGATCAAATCTCTAAAAGGGCAAAATGGTCAAATTAGGGTTTTGACTGGGAAAGGGCAATTTCTGATTTTTTACCCAGCAAATGGTCAATTGGTTTAAGGCATGATATCAAGAGTCCAATTGCATCATTTTGACCTATTTACATGGTACAAAATATTGCAAATCCATTGGGTTGACAAATGAATTTTGCAGTCAATTGATCAAAAGTCAACTGTATACTGAAAAGTCAAACTTTGACTTTTTGGTCAAATTCAAGTGCCAAAAATCATAATTCATCAAAACATGTCAAAATATGAAACTTATTCATCAAGAAATCAAAAAGTCAAGATTTCATTTTGAAAAGTCAAAATTTCTAAACTTAGAAATTTTTCTAAGTGTTGGAAATTTCATGTTTTTTCATAACTTTGAGCCAAATTTTCATCATGATGAAAGATGATTCAAGATAAACTTCCAACATGAAAGTTGAAGATCTCCATGAAATATACAACGTTTCTTCACACATCTTCTTCAAAAGTGCTTGGATCTCAAGTTATAATTTCAACAACATAGGATCATAAAACTAAACACTTAGTGAAATTTTGCCCTAATTTGGTCAGGATTTTGACTCAACTTCATGGCACTTTTTCATATAGTTCCAAGGTGAATCTTCAAAAGCAATTCAAAGATGGGTTTTAGAGCACATTGCAAGCTTTCCACAATATCCAAGAACTCCTTGAGATCATTCTTTAGTAGGAGAATCAAAGAGATGAAGTTGGTGTTTTGTCACTTGAATTACAAGGCATTTTGTGATGAACAAGAATCCAATTTTCAAACCTAGGCTGCATAATATTGCTTTACAGGCCTCCTAACTTGTGTATCTATCCATTATTAATGGATTACACAAACTAATTTTGAGCTTTAATCCAAGTGGTTTAAGCTTTATCCAATCCACATTTCCATTAATGGCACAAAGTGAACACTTCCATTTTAGAAAAGCAAGCTTTTGTGTAAAGTCAATTCTTGAGCCTCTAACTTGTTCCCTCTGATCACACTCCATCCACAAAGTCAAAAGCAAGCTTGTTTAAAGCATAACCACTCTATCTTGGCAAGTACACAATGCTTGAAAACTTGAAATTCTCAAAAATCACATGTTATGCATAAACTTGTGATTTTGAATTCTGATCAACAACAAGTCTCCAAACTTGTTGCTTATAAATAGAGGCACTATTTGTGAGCTAGAGGACGAACTTGAGCACCCTGAAATACACCAAAACTCTCTCAAATCAGAAATTTCCCAAAAACTCCATTGTTGCACAGTTTCTGACCTTGAACCTCAAACTCATATTTCCCTCGTGCGTTTCTTGGCCTTTTAGTTTCTAAAGCTTCCTTGCATCAAGGGTAACTCATCCCTGTACCTGTTTCACTTTTGTAACACCATTTTCCCTGTCTTTCATAACCAAAACAGAGCATCATAGTTGGACTTTTCCAGACTATTCCAGCCACCCTCAGCTCAATCCAGCCATTGCATTAGCTTCCTAGAGGTCCAAGGAAGCTAACCTGATCATCAACACTGCCTGAAACAAGCTCAAATCCATTTCACAATTTCCAGTTTTGAGGTTTTTTCTTGAACTTCTATCTCATTACTTGGGCATTGTTAGGCTTGCATTTGTGAAGATAAAATATAGACATCATTGCCCTGAAGCTGTACATGACCATAAATTTTATTTATTTTGATTGAGCTAGGAGAATTTTGAGTTTGAACTTTCTGAAATATTTAGGTCATAATTTGGTACTTTTAAAAATTCTCATTCATCTTTGATTTATAGTTTATGATATTTATATGGTTGGATTCGTGTGACAAAATGGAGCAATTTTTATGTTTATATTTTTGCAAATGGTTGAGAAATGAGCAAGTTACAGATCCTTTGGGTGGAGGTTGAAGATGACGTACAGTAAGGGCGTGTTTTATATTATGTATTTATCATTTCATACAAGTTAACGGATGTATAGCTATCCCAGTGGTAAAGCGCGCACCTGTTCACCCCATGGTCCTGGGTTAAAGCCCCAGCATGACCATTTTGTTATTTTTACATTTTCTGACTCTTTTTTTTGTTCTTTTATGGTAGCATTTGGACTCTTCATTGGGCTTAGATTATTTTTGCTCATGAATACTCTTTTGTTTACTAATGAACCCCCCTGACTTTTTATTTATTTTATTTTCTTTTTCTTTTTATTTATTAATATTAATATTTATTTTATTGACAAAAAAAAGATAAAAAAAAAGATATTTTTATTTATACTATATACATTTATTTTATTTTCTAGACTGAAACATCAAAAATATTTTTGTTACAAACTTAACTTTTTTTAATTAAATAGATTTAGGCTTATTCTATTTTCTTAAAATAAACATAGAATTTATAATTTTCCTAATTTAATTAATTTTCATACTATTTAGTTTAATGTTAAAATCTTCTTCATAAAACTTAAAAATATTTTCTCTTTTAAACTAAATTAGTTTATTTTTTTTATTAAGCATTTTTTTAGTTCATTAGGTTAAGAAATAAAAACTTTTTTTAACAAGGACAAAACCAAATAAAATCCATTATTTTTTTTTATTCATTACTTTATACATTATTCCTTTTCATATTTTGTACATTTATTTATTCAATTCAATATGGTTTTAATAGATTAATTAGGGTTTAATTTCTTGCAATCCCCGTTTTTACTTTGTACACCCCCTTCCCACAAATCACGTAATAGCTTAGTATTTTTATCTTCCGCAATTTAAAGGCTTCATATTCACATGCTAGTAATTAGGGTTTGTATGGAAAGAATAAAATCAATCAAATAAAAAACCCTAATTCAAGATAAAAATACGCATGAAAACAATACACTTGCACACAAGCACCCCTAGGGTAAAATCCACTTGGTTGTCTTACAAAATGGCCATATTACGCATGTGAGGTATCTTAGCAAAAACAAACGAATACAAGATCATAGTCCCTCGATGACTCTATCTAAGTTTCCTTACAAAATGATCTTAGTCCCTAAAAGAGAATACTAAGATGCCTTGCAACATTTCTAATCATGGTTATACGATGATCCACGCCCGTACCGTTTACATCCAAAGATAGGTTTACTTACCAAATCAATGGTAAGATAACAATGTCAAAGGAAAAGTAAATGCATAAGAAAGACTTTTGAGTAGGTAGAATGCTCCTAATTACTTGCTCCATTTCAAAATAAACATCCTTGCTATTTTCAAAACAATCACATACACTTTCAAACATCTTACAAAATTGAAAACATTTTTAAAAGATCAAACATCTTTGTATACATTCTTACGAATGAGAATCATTACAAAGATTGCCTAAACAATGGCCTCTTTACAAAATACTTTCAAAAAACCACACAGAGCATAATTTCAAACCAAAAAGCAAGTGATCTAGCAAGTAACTAAGAGCCCATGGAAAACCATGAATGAAAAGGATGCTAATACCTTCCCTTTTCATAATCTACCCCCCGAACTCAAGAAATAATCTCAAAGGTCTTTCCTGTGCTTTTTTTCACCTTTCCTTTTGGATAAAAGAAAAGTTGATGGCGACTCTTGCTAACCGCAACATTTGCGATCAAACACAAAACCTTCAAGTCAGTTCTCCCACCGTACCATAGAACTGGCCACTCTGCTGAGGAAAATTCTAGAAGTGGGGTTACCTTAGGGTTAGATCACATTTACTTGCTTACATTGTTTGACTTGTATGCTTTACATTATGGTTCTTTGTTTGGGATTGAATCCTCTACCCTAATTTGGGATACATTATAGGTAAGTAGAAATATGTTGTGGAAACTGTGCAGGGTATACCGACATGGTCTAAGAAATAGCTAAGTTAGTGCGATATATTTGTGGGTACCGGTAGCCTTTGAGTTAATCAAAGAGAATATGGGGCCGTTGAGTGATGTCATGAAGCACGAATGAACTTTTAGAGCCTTTACTTGACCAACTTGACCTTTAGGATGTAGTGAGATGACCGGCTTTGGTGCAGTCCGAAGTTGGTAGATACTCGATACTAAACTCATTGAGGTTTGGTTTCTTGGGATATTTCGGTCGCCATTAAAGAGGCTTGTGCTGAAACAATGACCAAAGAAATAAACCAGTGATATTGAGCTACTTAAAACCCGGTTACTATTACTAGGATAGTTTTAAGCCAACTAAACTTCAAAAGGGTACTTACCTATAAAACTCCATGCAAGCCTAAACCTAAGGACTTGTTTGTTTTGTTTATACATACTTGTACATAACATCATGAACATCATGAAAATCATATACATCCACTAACCATTTCAAGGATTTTGGGATTCATCTTTGTTCTTGTTTTGTAGGATATGGATTCAAACTTCGCAGGAAAACTATTCAAGTCAATCTTGTAAGGATCCCTCCACTACTCAGGGAGCTAGCTTCAAGGATTCCTGAAAACTCTCCATTCACCGAGAGACATGGTCGCCTACTCAACTTGGTCACCTCCAACACAGATGAGGACATGATGAAGGTGCTCTTTCAGTTCTTTGATCCTTTAAACCATTGCTTCATATTTCCCGACTATCAACTTGTGCCTACTTTGGAAGAATTCTCCCGACTCTTGAGGATTCCCATTCTCAACCAACTACCTTTCAACGGTACGGAAAGAGAACCAAAGCCAGAAGAGATTGTTCAAGCTCTACACTTGCACTCATCTGATGTCACAACTCATTGGGAAACAAGGAGTGGCGTCAAGGATTTCCTAGAAAAGTTCCTGTTTGAGAAAGCCAAAAGTTATTGGAATTCCTTGGATCTGCAAGCCTTTGAGGAAATTGTGGCTCTCCTCATCTATGGGGTGGTGTTGTTTCTAAATCCTGATCAAATCATAGATGTGAACGCCATCAAAATCTTCATATCCTGCAACCCGGTGCCTATATTACTAGGGGATATCCTACACTCTTTTCACACTCGCACAATGAGGAAAAGAGGTGTCCTTATGTGTTGAACTCCTCTCTTGGAAAGATGGTTTATTTCGCATCTTCCCCAATCTGTATTAAAGAATGAGCAAGGTTCAAGGTGGTCACAAAGGTTGATGACACTCAAACATTCAGACATTCATTGGTGCTCCCGTTCAATAGAGAATGGTACTATTGTCGACCGTTATGGAGAATTTCCTAATGTCCCTTTACTTGTCATTATGGGAGGTATCACCTACAACCCCTGCTTAGCCTTAAGACATTTTGGTTACGCCCGAAGGGATGGCCCGCATGAGATGATGATTCAAGGTTTGGTATTTGTCTACAACAACGACGACCAAGGTCTTTGCCAGAGATTTATCAGAGCTTGGAGGATGTTAAACAAGGTAGATAACAAGACTTTGGGTTATAAAAATTACATCCCTCTTGAGCCTTACCTCAAATGGGTACGAACTCGTGCTCAAAGTCTTATGATGCCTTACCCCTCCATTCTCCCAGTAATCATGGAGCCTGCCATGGGAGGAAATGTTCCATACACTATCCTATATCCTGACATGCCTACCTCTCTTGAAGACCTACAAAGGGATTGGATACAACTCAAGGGAGAGCGAGATACCTTCGAAGCCCAATTCTACGCAAGCGAGAAGAAGGTTTTGGAACTCACTAGGCTATTTCATGAGGAGTAGACTATGAATGCCTACATTGCACCAAAGAGGATGCACACTACCTTTTTATCTTAGAGTTTCTTGTATTTGTTTTGCCCAAGAAGGCATTGATGTACTCAAAAGCTTTAATTTATTAATATAACATGTGTTTCCTTTTTTGTCTAAAACGAATTTGAATCTTAAAATCCTTGAAATCATTGCATACGCATTTATCATTCATCATAACATAAGCATGTTTCTTGCAAAAAGTCTCCTCATCTCTCTACTATTTATTTCAGTAAGATGGATCTCGAGCAAACAATGAAGGACCTCCAAGCTCAGAATACACAGTTTCAACAGTTGTTCTTAACTTTGGCCAAAGGACAAGAAGAGTTGAAAACTTTGCCAGCTGAGGAAAAGAAAAAGAAGACAACAAAGGTAACCGGAGTCCTAAAAATGGGAAGAAGATTTCATGGGCAGACAAGAAGGACCCTAGACTTTGCAACGAAATCCGGTGAGAGAGACAATCAAGATGGGAAAGGCAAGGAAACAGTTGTCCCGTTAGAATCATAAGTGGAAGAGGAAGAAGAAGACTATTTTGAAGAACAATACCCTCCAGCTGATGACAAGTATAAACATCTCGAAGAGCGGTTGAGTGCAATGGAAATCCAAAAAGTGCCTGGCTTGGACTTTGAGGAATTGGGGTTAGTGTCGGGGATTTTCATTCCCCCCAAATTCAAAGCACCTGTGTTCGCCAAATATGACGGAGTCTCATGCCCCAAAATGCATCTCCGGTCCTACGTGAGGAAAATCCAGCCCCATACCGCTGACAAAGATTTATGGGTACACTTCTTCCAAGACAGTTTGTCTGGAACTCAACTTGATTGGTTTTATCAGCTAGAAAGATCCAATGTTCATAACTGGGAAGATCTTGCTGCAGCCTTTTACAAATAATACCAATACAATGTTGATCTTGTGCCTACCCGTACTCAACTCCAGAGTATGGCCATGGTTTCTAATGAAAGTTTCAAGGACTATGCGCAAAAATGGAGAGACTTAGCTGGAAGAGTTCAACCTCCCCTATCTGAAAGAGAATTAGTAGACATGTTTTTGGGCACCTTGTCTGGTCCCTTCTTCAATCACCTAATTGGGAGTTCATCGTCAGGTTTTACTGAACTGATATTGACCAGAGAAAGGGTAGAAGTCGGGATAAAGAGTGGAAAGATTCAAAAGGATACATCCTCTGCTGCTATAAGAAAGCCATTTGTCGGAAAGAAAGAAGTGGTTGATGTTTATCCTTAGAGAAATCAAGATAGGGTCGAACACCGTCCAATGGTGGGGGCTGTTATGATTCCAAAATTACGCCTGATCAGCACAGAAACAACAAACCAAGGATGGAAAGGCTAGTCAGATAATTCACCAGAATTAACATGACCTTAGCTCAAGTATTTCCACATCCGTTAAGATCCAGCCTAGTGACCTTGAAAGAAGCTCCAAAGAATCCTAATACAGCATCTCCACACTATCATCCTAATGACCGCTATGCATACTACTCTGAGAGTCCCTACCATGACACTAATAATTGTCGGGCTCTAAAGAACAAAATACAAGACCTCATTGAAGAAAAATAGATTGAATTCGATGCGCCCGAAAAGCCAAATGTCATTTATGCCCCTATGCCCAAACATGGCAATAATACCAATCATGGAAAAGGAAAAAAGAACAGAAAAAAAACCTTTTTTCGAGATATTCTGAGTACGGGGGGTAGATTATATAAAGGGAAGGTGTTAGAACCCTTTCTATCAGTGGTTTTCCACAGGCTCTTAGGTACTTGCTCATTTTTTCAAATTGCTTGTGTGTGTTTGTTTTGAAAATGTTTTACTTCGTGATAACCCTTGTATCAGTCCTCAAGGATGTGACGAATTTGTTTTGAAAATTTGTTTTGAAAGGTGTTTGTGTGAAAAGTTTTCATTGAGCAAGTACTTAAGATTCTACCTACTCGAAAAAAGATTGTTCGTTCTATTTCCTTTAGACAGCGCTATCCTACTATTAAGGAGTAGGTAGCATCGTCGTTAGAGTTTGTAAGGGACATTCAAAAGGGACAAGTACAATCACTAAAGCAATAGTTAGAAAACTTTAGTAGTAACCCTAGAGTCTTAAGATCTTTTCGAGGCAACATTTCCGAGGTAACATTTCGAATGGGACACTTTGATCTTTTAGACTGGAGGACACCACTAAAATCTCCTATGCTTAATGATTGTTTACCAAAGGCAATCGAAGTGAGGTAAACCCTAGGAGTGAATATGTGCATATGATTTGTTTCAATTATTTAATCTTTACACATTAGGTGATCTACCGTTTTAATTTTCCAAACATTCTTACCATACAATCCTATTAGCATTCATCTAGACAGTTAAAAATTACGGGAATTTAAAGTGCGAGGAAATAAAACCTAACTATTACAAGGCTTCGGCGAGGGGGATTAATTACATAACCAAAAATCGGGGATTTAAACAGTAAATAAAAACCCTAGGTTAAGTATTACAAACCCTGAACAGTTACAAAATAATGGACAAATAATTAAGTGTGCGGCAAATTAAATGCGAGGACGATTGAAATAATCTAAAACCCTAATTGAGAGAAAAAGATCTTTTTGGATTTTTGTTTGAGAAAATGTTTAATTTGAAAATTAATTAAACCTAATTCCTAATTGTTTTTTTATAAATTATGAAATAAATTAAATTAACCTAATTTTCTAACTAAATTAATTAATTAAAGAAAATGATATTTACAAAAAAATGGTCTTTGAAGTATTTTAAAGGAAATTAATTAAATCATGTACAATCTAAAACCCTAATTTTCATTTATAAAAATTAAATTAAATTTCCCTAAATTAATTAAACTAATTAATTCAAAAAATATTTATTAAGAAAAAGAGATCTTTTTGTGATTTTTTGATTTGTTAATTTAATAAAAATAATTTTTGTTTTAATAAAAAAAAAGGAAAAGAAATAAAGAAAATAATAAAAGAAATAACTAAATGGGCCTGTATGCTAGCTGAAATGGGGGGTGTGGAATTGAATTTCCAAGCCCATTAGACACAAAGCCCAATCAACCACGCTGGATCCTGTGCAGCGTTGACCTGGAGGAGTATCATGGACCTTCAGGGGAGAAGCGTTAGATCTGGATGGAAGTGCATCCGATAGTCAGGAAATCCTAGCGCATGGTGGATGGTTGAGAGCGTGGTACACCTGATTAAATAAGAAAAAATAATACAAGGAAGTTGTTGGGACCTGGGATCGAACCCAGGTCCTTGTACTCCCCACCAATGATGCGTTGCCAGCTGAGCTGTTGTTGTTAGTTGTTATTATAGTAACACGAATGTATAATATCTAAAACAAATGCAATAACCCTGGAACAAAAACCGCACGCACTGAATTCAAACGGCCCAATGGGGTGATGACAAATCACTTTCTTCTACCTCCAGCTCGTCATTTTAGATAAACAACCTATACCTATGGACGTTGTCTGTTGCTAAAAACCTGTGTCATTCAAATATTCAGTACAAGCATGATAAATCCATTGTGATGGTACCAATCAACTCGTCTTGGCCTCACGAGCATCATGGTACTTGATTCATGGCTCAATTTTTTCTGTACACAAAGACCCTAAAATTCGTGTGGAAACCCTAACCATGGCAGATGCGAGTAAGGGTCCCAAAAATACAATTAAACTATGTGGTCAGCTTGCAAACATGATGGTGATCACAAATATAATAATTAAAGGTGCCAATGATGCGTAAATTGTAATGATCGAATTTGAGAATGTTTGCAAACCGTGATGTGTCTAGGCGATGATTCATGACGTTTTGGAGGCTGCAAATGATGTTGTTGGCTTCTAGAGATGGCCAGGAAGTGATTAGAGTCTTTCAATTGCATGGAATCATCCTCTAAGGCAGAAATCAAATGCCCACTTTTTGTCCAAATTCTGAGTTTTCGTTCTTGCTCCCTACGACCGCAAAACCTTGTATTTTGATCTTCAATTGTTGTATACATATAGTAGACTGAATTAGGGTTGTAAAATTGCATCATATCTTTGAGAATTATGAAAATGTGATTTGATTTGATTCATGTATGATATCTTTCTAAAACAAGTTTCAATCCAATCTTTTCCAACCCTAATGAATCTTGCACGAATTGATCATCATGCTAGCCGTACATGGACTCCAAATGTGCACAAAAATCCCAAGATTTGATTTGTTTTCATTATTTTACCATTTAATTTGATTTATTTTGATTTAAATGAATAAAAAATAAAAATAAATGATAAAAGTAATAAAATAATATGTGGAAAAGCTCAGGGGTCGTGGGTCCTATTAGAAACATGTTTCAAGCAAGAAAACATGGGTCCCTTTGGAAACAAATGTAAATTTGATCAATGTTGACTTTTGACAATTTCCCAAAAATTTCCAATTTTGACAATGCACAACTCTCTCAATTTTGACCCTAGGAGGGTGTTCTTTGACTTTTTAGAAAGATTAGGATGTCCCCTAAACAACCCTTTTGGTTTCATATCAATTGGATCTTCCATGTACTTGTATGAAGCTTTGACCCAAAAGGTATTTTTGTTGACTTTTCAAAAAAACCTATAATGTAAAAATTCACATCTTTTGAAGAGTGCATATTTTGAACTTGTGGGATGAAGATGAATTGTAGGGAATTACATCCTCTTCTAAATGAGCCTTGGATGGAAAATTTCTGATAAAGTATGTGGAAGTTATGCTTGGTCAAAGTTGGGTTGACTTTTACTAAGAAACCCTAATTTAGCAACTTTTGGGTTTTGATGAATTTGGAGCATTCCTTGAGGAATCATGATAAACCCTTAATCAAATGATGAAAGTCACTTCAAAATGTTAATGTTGACCAAAAATCTTGAAGTTTGACTGTATGTGGGCCCCAGTTGACTTTTGACCTAATACATTCGATTCTCAAGCATCTGAGCAGTTGACTGGGCAAAATTCTTGTGCAAGGCATGAAACTTGACATGTAGGGTCTTGTGAACATATTAAGACCATGGAGAGTATATGAGGCCTTTTTGGTTCTCCCACTCTTGGGAAATCTTGAGCAAATTGAAGATCTCAATGGAAATGTATTGAGTAAAATGAGAGGGAAAATTTTGGGGTACAGCAGCTGCCCCTATTCAATCTTCTTAAACCTGAGGATGTAGATTGGTTGTTTGCCTTTCGTGATCTGAAGGTGGAAGATGATTAAACACTAGAGTGCCCAGAAATTTGCACTTGCATGAAGTGGCACTTGCTTTGTGATATCGGGAATGGGCTTACAGATGCCATTTGGAGGTCAATGATAGAAGATTGTCAGAGATGGGCTTAAAGATGCCATCCTGGATGCGACGGAGAATTGTCAGAGATGGGCTTAAAGATGCCATCTAGAGAATGTTGATTTCCTAGGATATTCCTTTGACGAGAGTCCCTGTTGCTGTTGTTGATGAGGAATCTGCTGAGGAACGTTGGTATTTGTCTTAAGAGGAATCGAATTTTAGGAGCTTCAATTTTCCGTTACTCTACTAGGGAAATGCGAAATCAATCGTGTTTGATTAGGTCCCGATCTTACAGTGTTGTGGACTGCTCTCTGGAGATAAGAGAGAAGGAACCTGGATAGTAAGGTTATGAGAAGGAACCTGGATAGTAGGGTAACTTCGATATGAAAAGCCTGGATAGTAGGGTTGTGAGAAGGAACCTGGATAGGGTTGCTTTGTGATAAGTTTGTGTAAAACTTCAAGAGGAACCTGGGTAAGGTTATAAGTTTGTGTATCTTCAGAATAAACCGGGGTAAGGTTACTTCGAGATAAGTTTGTGTAAAACTTCAGGATGAACCAGGGTAAGGTTACTTTGAGATAAGCTTGTGTAAAACTTCAGGATGAACCAGGGCAAGGTTATAAGTTTGTGTAAAACTTCAGGATGAACCAGGGTAAGTTTATAAGTTTGTGTAAAACTTCAGGATGAACCGGGGTAAGGTTATAAGTTTGTGTAAAACTTCAGGAGGAACCTGGGTAAGGTTACTTCGTGATAAGTTCGTGTAAAACTTCAAGAGGAACCTGGGTAAGGTTACTTTGGGCTAAGTCCGTGTAAAACTTCAGAAGGAACCCGGGTAAGGTTACTTTGAGATATGATAATGTAGATTAGTTGACCCGTTTGGTTTTGTGAACTGAGTTTCCATGAGTTGTCTGTGGATGCGATCTGTATAACTGTTGGATTTATTGAAGGTAATCGTCTTTTCCTGAAAAGATATCAGGATTAGTTATATGCGTTGCATGAAATGCAGGGTGAGATGATATTCTCACAATAAATGAGATTGTGTTGTATATGATATGCATGTGTATGTCATGATGTATGTTCATGAAATGCTATCGGGGTATGCTCGCATCTTGGGAAAATAAATCCCTGACGGTTGCTGAAAATTTGTAAATATTCTGTCGGGAAGGGATGTTGGAGAATAACTCTGCGGGGACCAAACTTAGGGGGAAGAGATACTTCGTTGGTAGACCTGCTATTCTGGAGAAATAAACTCAACTGGGGATGAAATTCTGTTGCTAGGGATGATGAGCTATGTTGGAGATTGAGCTTCTGTATCTGTAGAAATAGACTCCGCTTGGGGGATGAAATTTGTTGACTCGCCCGCGATTATGAACCTCGGCTAGGGATAGTTATGTCCTGTTTTGGGAAAGCTGACATCGATGCCTTTTGGGTACTTTTACTCTATGGGGAGTGTATGTATTGATACTCATGTTCCACAGTTGGCTATATCCCGATACCTGCTGGGCAGAGGAACCGTTGGTTTTGGCACTTCTTATTTTTTTTCCTGTTTCTGGAATTACGAGTAATTGCCTTTGTTTCTTATGTAAATATTTATGAGCAGCAATCATTTTCAAATGCATATATCAAAAATAAATCATTGGACGTTCTTGAAAAACAAAACAGAAAAAGAAAAAACAAATTGAAGTTTTGTAAAAATGACTTGTATTGATTTTGAAATTGGCCTGTAATAGGCGTTTTATACAAGGAGGCTGACGTCCTAGTAAGAGAATGCTGCCGAAAGATAGAAATTATACAGTTTGTGTAAAAGAAGGAAAAATAGCTATGTGAAACAACCCCATTGGGTTCCAACTCTACTATTTCCTTTATATCTTCAAGCGTCTCATCACTTTGCTACTTGGCCAAAGGTTGATCAGATTGGTTGTCGCCGTTCAAGCTTGATAGTTGATACCGAAGTCTGGCCGCAAGATGATCCATTGAGACATAGTGATACGCTTCAATCCCTAACTTTTTCCTAGACCTCCCTTTCGGGTTTTCAATCCACCGGGATACCCTTTTTTGCCCAAGCCTCCTTTTCGGGTTTTTGATTTTCCAAGTGTACATATTTTTTCATTTTCATTCCTTATTTTTGCCCGAACCCTTTTGGTTCGCCGGGAAGCCCTTATTTTTGCCTAGACCAATCGACCTAGCGGGTCTTTGATCATGCGTAGTATCTTTTCACTATGTCTGCATTGACAGGGTGAGGAAGGTCGTCACCATCCATGGTGGTTAGAATCATAGCTCCCCCCGAGAAAATGTTCTTAACCACAAATGGCCCTTCGTACGTGGGAGTCCATTTTCCCCTGGGATCACCTTGCGACACTGTGATGCGTTTGATCACCAGATCCCCGACTTGATATTCTTGACGCCTGACTTTCTTGTTAAAAGCCTTGATCATTCTCTTTTGATACGTCGGACCATGACAGATAGCAGTAAGTCTATTTTCATCGATTAGATTTAGTTGATCAAGTCGGGTTTGGATCCAGTCGTCTTCGTTCAAACCTGCATCCTTCATAATCCTGAGAGTGGGTATATGGACTTCTATGGGTAGGACTGCCTCCATGCCATATACCAGAGAGTAGGGGGTTTCCCCTGTCGACGTCCATGCTGAGGTACGGTACCCATGAAGAGCGAATGGTAACATCTCATTCCAGTCTTTATAAAGCACTATCATCTTCTGCATAATCTTCTTGATATTCTTGTTAGCTGCTTCAACAACCCCATTCATCTTCGGCCGGTAAGGGGAAGAATTATGATGATGTATCTTGAACTATTTACAGAGCTTGGTGATCATTGTGTTGTTGAGATTCGTACCATTGTCAGTAATAATTCTCTCTGGCACACCGTATCGACAAATTAGATTGTGTCGGATAAACCGCGCTACGACGTTCTTGGTTACTGTAGCAAAGGAAGCTGCCTGAACCGACTTCGTGAAGTAATCATTGGCTACTAAGATGAAACAATGTCCATTGGAAGCGGTGGGCCTGATTTCTCCAATCATGTCGATGCCCCACATCGCAAAGGGCCAAGGAGATGTCAGGACTTTCATAGTAAATGGAGACACATGCACCTTATCATCATAGATTTGGCACTTATGACAAGTTCGAGAGTGCAAATAACAATCGGCTTCCATAATGGACCTATAGTATCCTGCCCGTAGGATCTTCTTAGCCATGTTATGTCCACTAGAATGGGTTCCGAAAGTGCCTTCATGTAGATCTGTCACGATCCTCTCTGCTTCGCTCTTGTCTACACACCATAGTATTGTGGAGTCATGGTTGCGTTTATGGAGGATTCCATTACTGAGGAAGAACTTTGCATCGAACCTTCTCAAAAACTTCTAATCATTGACGGATGCCCCTTCGTGATACTCCTGAGCCTCGAGTTACCTTTTGACTTCGTGAAACCAGGGTTTGTCTGCCACTTCTTTGGTGTCGACCTCACAGCAGTGTGCTGGTTTATCCAACCTCTCAATGGTAATCTGGGGAGCTTTATTGTCCCAACTAACCTCAAACATAGAAGACATGGTAGCTAGCGCGTCCGCCAACTGGTTCTCTTCTCGTGGGAAATGTTCAAAGGTTACCTCCTCAAAGTGTGGAAGCAAATGTCAGTACATACACTCTGTAAGCAATGAGATTCGGGTGCTTTGTATCCCACTCGCCTTTGATTTGACTTATCACCAGAGTGGAATCCCCGAATACACTCAAGAACTTGATCCACAAGTCAATAGCAGCTCGAATACCCATGATAGATGCTTCATACTCCGCCATGTTGTTGGTGCGGTTGAAACATAACCGGGCGGTGAACAGAGTATGATAGCCCTCAGGAGATATGATTACAGCGCCAATACCGTTACCCAGTGCGTTTGAGGCTCCATCAAAATACATAGACCATCGGTATCCTTCCTTAGGTCCTTCATCCGGTCCTGGCTCTTCGTAGTCAGTCACTAACATGATATTCTCGTCTGGGAACTCGAAATTCATGGACTGGTAGTCATCCACGGCCTGATGAGCCAAATGATCAGCCAATACACTCTACTTTATTGCTTTTTGGGTTGTATATTGTATGTCGTACTTAGTTAAGATCATTTGCCACCTTGCTATCCTTCCGGAGAGAGCGGGCTTCTCGAAAATATACTTGATCGGATCCATCTTCGATATCAATAAGGTAGTGTGAGTCAGCATATACTGTCTTAGTCGGCGAGCAGCCCATGCCAAAGCACAGCAAGTTCTCTCGAGCAATGAGTATTGTGTCTCACAGTCGGTAAACGTTTTGCTAAGGTAATAAATTGCATGCTCTTTTCGACCATACTCGTCATGCTGCCCCAACACACACACCCATTGAATTGTTTAGCACTGCCAAGTATAATATCAAAGGTCTTCCTTCAACTGGAGGCATCAGAATTGGCGGTTCTTAAAGGTATTCTTTTATTCTTTCGAAAGCGGTCTGGCATTCATCATTCCACTTTACCACTTGATCTTTCTTCAGAAGCTTAAAGATTGGCTCACAAGTAGCAGTCATATGTGAAATGAACCTGGAGATATAATTCAGGCGTCCCAAGAACCCTCTAACTTCCTTCTATGTGAAGGGAATTAGCATCTCTTGTATAGCTTTTACTTTGGCAGGGTCTACCTGAATACCCTTGTCACTGACAATGAAACCCAGAAGCTTACCAGACCTTACCCCGAAGGTAAACTTGTTCGGATTCAACCTCAGCTTATATGCCTTCAACCTGTCAAACAATTTTTGGAGATGATCATGGTGCTCTTCCTTAGTCTGAGACCTGGATATCATATCATCAACATAGACATGGATTTCGTGGTGAATCATATCGTGGAACAAAGCGACCATGGCGCGCTGATAGGTTGCCCCAGCGTTCTTCAACCCAAAAGGCATCACTTTGTAGCAGAAGGTGCCCCACTGTGTAACAAAGGTTGTCTTCTCCATGTCTTCAGGAGCCATCTTGATCTGGTTGTAGCCAGAGAAACTGTCCATGAAGGAGAATACTTTACACTGCACGGTGTTGTCGACCAGAGCATCAATGTGAGGAAGTGGGAAGTCATCCTTGGGGCTTTCCCTGTTCAGATCTCTGTAATCCACACACATTCGTACCTTACCGTCCTTCTTAGCTACCGGAACAACATTGGCAACCCACTGTGGATAGGAAGTGACAGCTAAGAATCCTGCGTCGAACTGCTTCATGACCTCTGCCTTGATCTTCTCTGACATTTCAAGGCACATACGACGGACCTTCCGCTTAACTGGAGGACAATCTTCTTTAGTCGGCAGGCGATGTACCACAATATCAGTGTTTAGTCCAGGCATGTCTTCGTAGGACCAGGCGGATATCTCAACATAGTCGTGTAACATCTGTATCAACCTCTGTTTGAAGCTAAGCTCCAGATTTGCACCTATTTTAACCTCTCTTTTGTCTTCCTCAGTACCCAAGTTCACTGTCTCAACCGACTCTTCATGAGGCTGTATGGATCTCTCTTCCTGCTGTAATAGCCTAGCAAGTTCTCCAGGCACCTCACAATCATCCTCACCTTCTTCCTCGGCTTGGTTGATCGGATTTTTGAAGTCATAACTGGCAATAGCAGAGCTGTTATCAATGGGATCCAGAGTGGATATGGATTTTCATTATGATACGTGAGTGTGTGTAAGAGAATAGCTGTTTTGGTAAAGTGAAAGTAGAAAAGAAAAACAGATAGCGCAAAATTTGTATGCAAGAAACGTCTAATGCTTTATTAATGATTATGAAATGACAAATAATAGCCCTCACAAGCAAGGCCAAGGTGCCTCGAGAAAGGCACCGGGCCGTAAAGTTTCAAATTGTTTATTACAAATCTTAAAACAAATAGGTCAATTACTGCAGAATAAAAGA
The DNA here is from genome assembly GCA_948472305.1 of Vicia faba. Classification (NCBI taxonomy): domain Eukaryota; kingdom Viridiplantae; phylum Streptophyta; class Magnoliopsida; order Fabales; family Fabaceae; genus Vicia; species Vicia faba. The sequence continues at coordinate 161,499,539 of OX451738.1, forward strand.
AACAGGTATGAAGTCCCTAGCCATCCAGTTACTCGGTCCACCGTTGGTAGTTGGGTAGATCCAGTTGTCAATGTCTGATTCCTCTTCACTGTCTTCAATGGCGTTAATCCCATGATTGATGATGCGTAGGTGAGGTCTTCTAGCCCGAGCACGTCTAACAACCCTTTGAGCCCCTGTAGTAAAGCCCAAACCAAATTTGTCAATTTTATGAGTGAAATCAGGTAGCTGACCCCAATTGGCACACCCACCTTCTTCAACCACGACCCTGGCGTCCTTGAGAGAAGCCATCTTCAAAGGAGGTTTGCTGCTGGTAGTAGTTTCAGTCGATGCTAGGATCTGAGGGACCTCTTCGAAGTTCTGGCAAGGAGTTTCTATGAATTCCTTGTCCATCTCTACGTAGCGGAAGGAACTGAGGTGGCTCACCATATACTCTTCTTCACCTAGCACTGTGACAATCTTTCCTTTCACCGGATATTTCAACATTTGGTGGAGTGTGGAGGTGACTGTCCCAGCCTCGTGGATCCAAGGACGACCCAACAAACAAGAATATGATGGCCTGATATCCATCACATAAAATGTGGACCCAAAAGTATGAGAACCCACTTTGACAGGGATGTCCACCTCCCTGTGCACCATTCTTTTTGACCCATCAAAAGCCCTTACCACAATGTTACTAGGCTTTAAAGTTAAAATCTCGCAATCTAGTCGGTCTAACGCCTTCTTCGGCATAACATTCAGCGAAGACCTAGTATCTACCAGCACATTAGCCATAGTGGTGCCCCTGCATTCAATCGAGACATGCAGAGCATCATTATGCTTCCTTCCTTTCGGTGTTAAATCCGCATATGAAAAACCCAGCCCATTATCAGCAGTCAGGCTGGCCACACAATCTTTGAACTGATCAGCTGAAGTTTCCTGCGGCACATGCGCAGTCTTGAGAAATGCAATTAAAGCCTTGGCATGGGCTTCAGAACACAACAGCAGAGACAACATGGATATCTTCGATGGGGTCTGCCCCAGCTGCTCGACCACGTTATAGTCGCTCTTCTTAATGATTTTCAGTATTTCCTCCATTTCTTGCGTAGAGGCTTCCACAACAATTTTCTTAGGCGCCTTTGTTCGGGCAGGCTCACCTAAAATTTCCTTTCCGCGGGTATCAAATGATTCGCCGACAGGGGTACTAACTGGAGTAGCAGATGTACTATCAGGAATAGCAGATGGAATGACAATAGACTTGTTGACAGTCTAAGGGGAAATCTCGGGAGAGAAAACCCTTCCACTTCGGGTAACTTTGCTGGTTCCGACAATGTTATCAATATCATGATCAGCCTCTTCATCTTTCGGATCTTGTTTGATGCCATGATAGTAAACATCGGGACCATAATGCCATGGGACAGCTTTGTCCGAGACATACGGGACAGAACCAGGAACAGTAATTATCAACGGAGCAACTCTTAGAGCAGATGTAATCCTAACAGGTCTTCTCGAGGAAACCTTGGAAGGATTGGCGGAAATGGTTATAATGACAATGTCTTCAATTGGAACAACAAGAATCATAGTTTTCTTGAACAAAATCTCATTGCTATCTATCAGGCGTTGAACACCTAACTTCAGCAAACGACAATCAGAAGGTAGAAACGAACACATGCAGCAATCTTCACCACAACCCGAAAATAAACCGGCCAACAAAAAATTCTTCTTGACAGTCATGAGAGGAGTAAATATTTCATCGATAGAGGTAATAAAAAAATCAGTATCGATAGCATTAACTCCACGACCGTGCTTAGGCATGGGAGAAGTTATGACATTTGGCTTCTCCGGAGCATCAAAATCTATTTCCTTAGCTTCAATCAAGTCTTGTATTTTGTTTCTCAGAGCCCAACAATCATTTGTATCGTGGCCGGGACTCTCAGAATGATAGGCACATCGGGCATTTGGATTATATCGGGGAGATGTAGTATTTGGATTCTTGGGGGCCTCTCTTAAGGTTGCCAAGTTGGATCTCAGCAGGTGAGGTAACACTTCAGCTAATGTCATGTTGATGCGAGTAAACTGCCGTTGTGGTCTTTCCACCCTTTGTTGATTGTTGCATTGTGGAGCAACTGCAGGTTTAGGTATCATCACGACACTTTTTGTCTGACGTTGTTCAGCCCTGTTCTGACCCCTCGGGCTATAGACGGCACTGGCTTCCTTCTTACCAGCAAAAGGATTCTTTACTGAACTTGACGAGGCATCCTTCTATATTTTTCCGCTTTGAATCCCAACTTCTACTCTTTCTCCAGTTAGAATCAGCTCGGTGAAACCAGCTGATGAGTTGCCGATCAGGTAATTGAAAAATGGACCAGATAGCGTCCCCAGAAACATATCAACCAACTCCCTATCAAACAACGGGGGTTGAACTATCCCAGCCAAGTCTCTCCATTTTTGTGCATAATCTTTAAAACCTTCACCTATACCCATGGACATACTCTGGATTTGAGTACGAGTGGGAGCAAGGTCGGCATTATATTGATACTGCTTGTAGAAAGAAACAACCAGATCTTCCCAGTTTCAGACATTGGCTCCCTCCAACTGGTAGAACCATTTAAGCTGAGTCCCTGACAGACTATCTTGAAAGAAATGCACCCACAAATTTCTATCAGCGGTGTGGGGTTGGATCTTCCTGACGTAAGAGAGGAGATAGAGTTTTAGATAGGACACCCCATCATACTTAGTAAAAACTGGAGCTTTGAACTTTTGCAGAATGACCACTCCCGACACCAAACCCAATTCTTCAAAATCCAATCTAGGTATCCTCTGAAATTCCATGGAACTCAGACGATCTTCCAACTGTTTATATCTATCCTCAGCAGGAGGATATTGCTCATCATTGTAATCAGTATCATTTTCGGACACTGCAGTACTGGGGTCTTTCTCTTCTTCTTGGTTCTTCCCTTCCTTAGATGAAGAGGTCAGATCGACTTGTCGCTTCAACCGCTCTCCAAACCTTCGGCCCATTTTCAGAATACCATCAACCTTCTTCTTTTTCTTTTTCTCTTTCAAAATGAGAGCTTTCAGATCCTCCTGCCCCTTTGCCAGACTGATGAACATTTGTTGGAATTGGGCGTTTTGTGCCTGTAGGTCCTTAATGCTTTATTCAGAAGACATTTCTGCTGAAATAAACAACGAAGGAGATGAGAAACCTGTAATGGTACCTGTAATGATGTGTATGATAATGGTATGCGCATGCAATGATTTCAAAGACTTCGGGAAATTTAAATTTGCAAACCAAAAATAAACAAAACTTTATTAGCTGAATTTGAAGTTCAAATGCCTTTTAGGCGTTACAATCAGAAATACAAGTCTAAAACTATAAAAGACATCAAAATTCCCATGGATGCTTCCTCTTTGTGCCAAGATAGTCATTCAGTCCTTTTTCCTCATGGAGTTGCTTTGTGAGCTCTAAAACCTTCCTCTCTTGAGCATGGAACTGATCCCTGTAAGTATCCCGCTCCTTCATAAACTGAGTCTAAGACCTCTGTAATTCCCCAAGATTCATGGGCATATAAGGATAGAGAACTGTGTAAGGAATACCTTCTTCAGTAGTGGGTTCCACAATCACTAGTAAAACGGCCACATAGGGCATCGTAAGCTTCTGGGCACGAGCTCGTACCCATTGGAGGTAAGGTTCCATAGGAATGGAAGTCTCTAGGCCCAGAGTCCTGGTGCCAGATCTGTTTACCATGCCCCAAGCTCGTATGAACCTCCGACGATACTCTTTAACATCATCCTCATAGTTGAATACAATGCCCTTGATAAGAAATTCATAGGGACCATCCCTTTGAGCGTGACCAAATTGTCGCAGAGCTAAATAAGGATTGTAGGTTATACCCCCTCTGATACCGAGCAGTGGGACATTAGGGTACTCTCCACAGCAGTCAATAATAGCAATGTTTTCCATAGATCGAGTACACCAAAGAATATCCATATGAGCGAGTGACATTATCCTTTGTGACCAAACCAGACCTTCTTCATTCTTCAGTATGGACTTAGGGAGGTGAGAAATAAACCACCTCGACAGCAATGGCATGCAGCACATGAGAATCCCTCTTCTCCTTATGGTACGAGTATGGAGAGTGTTCAAAATATCTCCGAGTAAGGTAGGTACAAGATTGCGAGAGAGAGAAAGATCTTCATAGCATTCCCATCTACGAATGAGTCTGGATTAGGGAAGAGAACTAAACCATAGATAAGAAGAGCCAAGACCTCCTCAAAAGCCTGAAAATCCGTATCCTCCCAAACCAGTTGGGCCTTGTCAATCAGAAACTTAGCTAGAAAACCCTTGACTCCGCTTCTTGTTTCCCAACTGGATACCACGTCGGCCCGTTTCAGGTGCAAAGCGGAGGCAATGACTTCTGGCTTAGGAAATTCTTCTAGACCTGTGAAGGGTACCTGTTCAAGAATGGGTATATCCAATAACTGCAAGAATTCTTCCAAGGTAGGCACCAACTGATAGTCTGGAAAGGTGAAGCAGTGGTGCTTGGGATCAAAGAACTGAAAGAGTACACTCATCATATTTTCATCAAAGTTTGAAGTAACTAGGTTCAGAAGTTGACCATGTCTCTTAGTAAACGCAGAAGTTTCAGAAACCCTTGATGCTAGCTCTTTGAGTTGGGAAGGTATCTTCACAAAGATGGTTCGGATGGTATTTCTATGAATAGAAGCCATGGTCTGCAAAACAGGGCAAAGATAAATTCCCTTGGTCTTTGAAATGGTTAGTGAAATAAGAATGAATGCTAAGTTATGATGCATGATGTCATGATAAAACACAAGTATAGCAAACACAGGTATAACAAGCACAATCAAATAACACAAAGTCCTTATGTTTAAGGATTGCATGAGGTTAAAGGTAATACCCTCTTGAAGTTTAGTTGGTTTCAAACCTGTCTTAAAAAGTAACCGGGTTCTAGAGGATCTCAATAGCACTGACCATCCTTTATCGGGAATTGTTTCAGCTCTCAATCTTTTCTTGCAGCCAAAATATCCCGAAAGTCTGGTCTCAATGACTGTAGCATCGAGTATCAACCATTTCTAAGCTCTACATTGAGGCCGACTATCTCACTACTTTCTAATGGCCAAGTTTGTTCAACTAAGGATCTAAGGTCTGTTAGTGCTTCACGACACCATGCAGCGGCCCCATATTCTCATCGTTTCCCCACAAAGGATACCAGTACCAACCAAAGTGTCACACCAACACAGCCATCGTTTAAACCATATCAGTCTATGTCGTATAGTCTCCACGATCTATTGTTGTTTACCTAATGAGTGCCCCCAGATCCAGGTGTAGGATCTATAGTAACCCCAAACAAACCCTTAAAAGTAAAGCAATCAAGACAATCAAAACAAGCAATTTTGACCTAGATCCTAAGGTATACCCCACTTATATTCCCCGGAAGATTCGCCAGTTCTGTGATACGGTGGCAGAACCGACTGTTAATATTGGTTTGCGTTTTGCATTTTTTGTTCGCAAAATGTCGCGGTAAGCAAGAGTCACATAGACTTTTATTTCATCCAATCATGGAAAAGGAAAAAAGAACAGAAAAAAACCTTTTTCAAGATATTTTGAGTACGAGGGGTAGATTATAGAAAGGGAAGGTGTTAGCATCCTTTTTATCCGTGGTTTTCCACGGGCTCTTAGGTACTTGCTCATTTTTTCAAATTTCTTGTGTGTGTTTGTTTTGAAAATGTTTTACTTCGTGATAACCCTTGTATCAGCCCTCAAGGATGTGACGAAGTTATTTTGAAATTTTGTTTTGAAAGGTGTTTGTGTGAAAAGTTTTCATTGAACAAGTACTTAAGATTCTACCTACTCGAAAAAAGATTATTCATTCTATTTCCTTTAGACAACGCTATCCTACTATTAAGGAGTAGGTAGCACCATCGTTGGAGTTTGTAAGGGACATTTGAAAGGGACAAGTACAATCACTAAAGCAATAGTTATAAAACTTTAGTAGTAACCCTAGAGTCTTAATATCTTTTCAAGGCAACATTTTCGAGGCAACATTTTGAATGGGACAGTTTGATCTTTTAGACTGGAGGGAAACCACTAAAATCTCCTATGCTTAATGATTGTTTACCGAAGGCAACCGAAGTGAGGTAAACCCTAGGAGTGAATATGTGCATATGATTTGTTTCAGTTATTTAATCTTTGCACATTAGGTGATCTACTGTTTTAATTTTCCAAACATTCTTACCATACAATCCTATTAGCATTCATCTAGACAGTTAAAGATTGCGGAAATTTAAAGTGAGAGGAAATAAAACCTAGCTATTACAAGGCTTCGGGGAGGGGGATTAATTACATAACCAAAAATCGGGGATTTAAACAGTAAATAAAAACCCTAGGTTAACTATTACAAACCCTGAATAGTGACAAAATAATGGACAAATAATTAAGTGCGCGGCAAATTAAATGCGAGGACGATTGAAATAATCTAAAATCCTAATTGAGAGAAAAAGATCTTTTTGGATTTTTGTTTGAGAAAATGTTTAATTTTCAAATAAATTAAACCTAATTTCTAATTTTTTTTTAAATTATGAAAGAAATTAATTTAACCTAATTTTCTAACTAAATTAATTAATTAAAGAAAATTATATTTACAAAAAAATGGTCTTTGATGTATTTTAAAGGAAATTAATTAAATTATGTACAATCTAAAACCCTAATTTTCATTTATAAAAAGAAAATTAAATTGCCCTAAATGAATTAAACTAATTAATTCAAAAAATATTTATTAAGAAAAAGAGATCTTTTTGTGATTTTTTGATTTGTTAATTTAAAAATAATAATTTGTATTAATAAAAAAAAGGAAAAGAAATAAAGAAAATAAATTAAAGAAAATAATAAAAGAAATAACCAAATGGGCTTGTATGCTAGCTGAAAGGGGGGTGTGGAATTGAATTTCCAAGCCCATTAGGCACCAAGCCCAGTCAACCACGCTGGATCCTGTGCAGCGTTGACCTGGAGGAGTATCATGGATCTTCAGGGGAGAAGCGTTAGATCTGGATGGAAGTGCATCCAGTAGTCAGGAAATGCTAGCACATGGTGGATGGTTGAGAGTGTGGTACACCTAATTACATAATAAAAAATAATACAAGGAAGTTGTTGGGACCTGGGATCGAACCCAAGTCCTTGTACTCCCCATCAACGATGCGTTGCCAACTGAGTTGTTGTTGTTAGTTGTTATTATAGTAACAAGAATTTATAATATCTAAAACAAATGCAATAACCCTGGAACAAAAACCGCGCACACTGAATTCAAACGGCTCAATGGGGTGATGACAAATCACCTTCTTCTACCTCCAGCCCATCGTTTTAGATAAACAATCTATACCTACAGACGTTGTCCTTTGCTAAAAACATGTGTCATTCAAATATTCAATCCAAGCATGATAAATCCATTGTGATGGTACCAATCAACTCGTCTTGGCCTCACGAGCATCATGGTACTTGATTCATGGCTCAATTTTTCCTATACACAAAGACCCTAAAATTCGTGTGGAAACCCTAACCATGGCAGATGCGAGTAAGGGTCCCAAAAATACAATTAAACTATGTGGTCATCTTGCAAACATGATGGTGATCACAAATATAACAATTAAAGGTGCTAATGATGCGTAAATTGTAATTATCAAATTTGAGAAAGTTTGCAAACCGTGATCTGTCTAGGCGATGATTCTTGACGTTTTGAAGGCTGCAAATGATGTTGTTGGCTTCTGGAGATGGCCAGGAAGTGATTAGAGTCCTTCAATTGCATGGAATCGTCCTCTAAGGCAGAAATCGAATGCCCATTTTTGTCTAAATTTTGAGTTTTCGTTCTTGCTCCCTACGACTCCAAAACCTTATATTTTGATCTTCAATTATTGTATACATATAGTAGACTGAATTAGGGTTGTAAAATTGCATCATATCTTTGAGAATTATGAAAATGTGATTTGATTTGATTCATGTATGATATCTTTCTAAAACAAGCTTCAATCCAATCTTTTCCAACCCTAATGAATCTTGCACGAATTGATCATCATGCTAGCTGTACATGGATACCAAATGTGCACAAAAATCCCAAGATTTGATTTGTTTTCATTATTTTACCATTTAATTTTATTTATTTTGATTTAAATGAATAAAAAAATAAAATTAAATGATAAAAGTAATAAAATAATAGGTGGAAAAGCTCAGGGGTCGTGGGTCCTATTAGAAACATGTTTCAAGCAATAAAACATGGGCCCCTTTGGAAAAAATGCAAATTTGATCAATGTTAACTTTTCACAATTTCCCAAAAATTGCCAATTTTGACAATGCACAACTCTCTTAATTTTGACCCTAGGAGGGTGTTCTTTGAGTTTTTAGAAAACTTAGGATGTCCCCTAAACAACCCTTTTGGTTTCATCTCAATTGGATCTTCCATGTTCATGTATGAAGCTTTGACCCAAAAGGTATTTTTGTTGACTTTTCAAAAGGACCTATAATGTAAAAATTTACATCTTTTGATGAGTGCATATTTTGAACTTGTGGGTTGAAGATGAATTGCAGGGAATTTCATCCTCTTCAAAATGAGCCTTGGATGGAAAATTTATGATAAAGTATGTGGAAGTTATGCTTGGTCAAAGTCAGGATGACTTTTACTAAGAAACCCTAATTTAGCAACTTTTGGGTTTTGATGAATTTGGAGCATTCCTTAAGGAATCATGATCAAACCTTGATCAAATGATGAAAGTCACTTCAAAATTTTAATATTGACCAAAAATCTTGAAGTTTGACTGTATGTGGGGCCCACTTGACTTTTGACCTAATATAGTCGATTCTCAAGCATCTGAGCAGTTGACTGGGTAAACTTCTTGTGCAAGGAATGAAACTTGACATGTAGGGTCTTGAGAACATATTAAGACCATGGAGAGCATATTAGGACTTTGTGGTTCTCCCATCTTGATAAAAATAGAAACCCTAATCGGAGGTACACTGCCTTAGGGGAGAGCTTGTCTGGTCCACTCTTGGGCAATCTTGAGCAAATTGAAAATCACAATGGACATGTATTGAGTAAAATGAGAGAGAAAATTTTGGGGTAGAACACTGGCGCTGTCACTTCTACGTTGCACCAAATGCTGAAGTATCCAATTCAAGTGAAGATTATCACCAGTCATGGAGAAGAAGAGTATATGATCAGCAATCTCAATTCCTTCAGATATGTGGAATTAGATGGTGAATTTATTGAAACTCCATTCCAACACTTTGAAGAAGTCCCACAAGATGTGGCAGTAACCAAAGTTGTTCCCAAGATCATAAGGCCTCCACTCAGGATGTCATCTTTGAAGGATGCAAAGGCAATAATAGAAGAAGGTGGGTGCACTATCTGGGGACAACTCTCGGATATCCCATACAAGTCAAATAAGTTCTGTTTGGGTTTCTCTTCAAGTGCTCAGAAGGATGCACGCCACGCTCGTGCTGGAGGACCACCCCTGAAGATCAGAAACCGTAAGGTCAACGCGGTAGAGGATGATGAAGATAGTTGCAACCTGGAGGATTAGATCTTCCCAACTGTCAGTGGAGGGCTCAGTAATTGGGAGGCTAGATATTTTGTCCAGATCACTTTTATCCCACAATAATTTTTCTTTACATTTTGTTGGATCTGTAATATTAAAATAATTCAAACTCTTAAAACCTTGTGTCTTACCCGAGGCATAATGGTCCATTTGTAAAGGTTATTATCTCATTTCCATATAACATCAATGAATCATGGATGTTTTGTATACAAACTTTGTGCTCATTGTTTTTGCTTTTTACATTTTCATTTCTTTCAAAGATAGCTATGCCCTTACACACACTCACACTCACAATGCAGGTCTACATCCATTCGGGATCCCATGGGTAACGGTTCTGCTATGGCTTTCTGTGACTCTGAAAATATAATCTACCAAGCCGAAGATGAAGGTGAGGAAGATTGTGAAGTACCATGGGAACTTTCCAGATTACTACTGCAAGAAGAGAGAACCATTCAGCCTCACGAGGAATCCGTGGACACAATCAACTTGGGTACCGAAAAATACAAAAAAGAAGTCAAGATGGGTGCCAATCTGGAACCGAGTGTCAAGGAGCATCTGATTCAGTTGCTACACGAGTATGTTGAGGTATTTGCCTTGTCATATGAATACATGTCGGAACTTGATGCAGATATTGTGGTACATCGTCTGCCTACAAAAGAGGACTGCCCACCAGTAAAACAAAAGGTCTGTCGAATGCGACTAGATATGTCAGAGAAGATTAAAGCAGAAGTCATGAAACAATTTAACGTTGGATTCTTGGTCGTCACCTCCTATCCACAATGGGTTGCCAATGTTGTTCCCGTACCCAAGAAAGACGGCAAGGTACGAATGTGAGTGGACTACAAAGATTTAAATAGGGAAAACCCTAAGGATGATTTCCCACTTCCCCGCATTGACATCCTAGTTGACAATACGGTGCAACACAAGGTGTTTTCCTTCATAGACGGATTCTCAGGTTACAGCCAAATCAAAATGGCGCCTGTGGACATGGAGAAAACAACGTTTGTCACGCTGTGGGGTACTTTCTGCTATAAGGTGATGCCATTCGGACTAAAGAATGCTGGGGAAACATATCAGTGTGCCATGGTAGCTTTATTCCATGCCATGATACATCACAAAATAGAGGTCTACGTGGACGATATGATAGCCAAATCTCAAACAGAAGAAGACCATCTTGATCACTTACAAAATCTGTTTGAGAGACTGAAGAAGTACAAGCCGAGGTTGAATACAAACAAGTGCACATTTGGAGTAAGGTCTGGTAAACTCCTAGGCTTTGCCGTTAGCAACAAAGGTATCGAGGTCGATCCTGCGAAAGTTAAAGCGATACAAGAGATGCCTGCTCCTCGTACTGAGAAGGAAGTCAGAGGATTCTTGGGGCGTTTGAACTACATTTCCAGATTCATCTCTCACCTGACAGCTACTTGTGAGCCAATCTTCAAATTGTTGAAGAAAGATCAAGTAGTCAAATGGAATGACGAGTGCCAAGTTACTTTTGACAAAATCAAAGAATACTTACAAGAGCCTCCTGTGTTGATGCCACCAGTCGAGGGAAGACCATTGATCATGTATCTGACTATTTTAGAAAACTCAATGGGGTTGTGTATCGGGGCAGCATGACGAGTCTGGCCGAAAACAGCATGCTATTTACTACCTGAGAAAAAGTTTACCATCTGTGAAACCAGATATTCACTTCTTGAGAAAACTTGCTGCGCTCTGGCATGGGCTGCTTGCCGGCTAAGATAGTATATGCTGACTCATACTACTTTTTTGATATCTAAAATGGATCCGATAAAATACATCTTTGAGAAACCTGCTCTCTCCAGGAGAATAGCGAGATGGCAGATGATCCTAACAAAGTATGACATATAGTATACCACCCAGAAGGCAATAAAGGGTAGTGTATTAGCTGATCACCTTGCTCACCAAGCCGTGGAAGAATACCAATCCATGAAGTTCGAATTTCTAGATGAAGACATCATGATGTTAGACAACTGTAAAGAATTCAAGCCACATGAGGGACCTGAACAAGGATCCCGATGGACCCTGTTCTTTGATGGGGCATCTGTCGCACTTGGAAATGGTATCGGTGATGTACTCATATCTCCAGAAGGATGTCATACTCCCCTTACTGCCAGACTCTGCTTCAATTGTACAAACAACATGGCGGAATAAGAAGCGTTCATCTTTGGTCTTAGAGCTGCCATAGACTTAGGGATCGGATCTTTGAGTGTGTTCAGAGATTTAGCTATGGTCATCAGTCATATCAAAGGAGAATGGGACACCAAACACCCTAACCTTATCCCTTACAAAGAACATGTTTTGACGTTGCTACCACATTTTGAGAAGATTACCTTAGAGCATTTCCCGCGAGAAGAAAATCAGCTAGCAGGCGCACTAGCCTCAATGTTATCCATGTTTAAACTTAAATGGGATAACGAGGCTCCCCAAATCACCATCAAACGAATGAATGAACCAGCACACTGTCACGAGATTAATACTGAAGAAGTAGGGGACCAGCCCTGGTTTGACAAAGTCAAAGGGTATCTCGAGGCTTAAGAATTTCCGGAAGGAGCTTTAGTTAATGATAAGAAGTTGTTAAGGAGATTCTCCGCTAATTTCTTCCTTATTAACGACATCCTGTACAAACACAATCATGACTCTGTGTTACTTCAGTGCGTAGATAAGGTTGAAGATGAAAGTATCATGGATGAATTACATGAAGGCACTTTTGGCACCCATTCCAGTGGGCATACGACGACAAAGAAAATTCTACGGGCAGGCTATTTTTGGTATACCATGGAAGCAGATTGTTATCAACACTCTCGAACCTGCCATAAGTGTCAGATTTATGCTGATAAAGTGAACGTACCTCCAGTTCCTCTGAATGTCTTAACGGCTCCTTGGCCCTTTTCTATGTGGGGAATTGATATGATTGGGGAAATCAAGCCAACAACTTCCAATGGACTTCGCTTCATCCTAGTGGCCATTGACTATTTTACAAAGTGGGTTGAAGAAGCCTCCTTCGCCTCCGTTACCAAGAATGTTGTTGCCTGTTTCATCAAGAAAAATCTCATTTTCCGGTACGGTATCCCGGAAAAGATCATCACCGATAATGGTACAAATCTCAACAACACTATGATCACCGCCTTGTGCGAGCAGTTCAAGATTCAACATCATAATTCTTCTCCTTACCGGCTGAAGATGAATTGTGTTGTCGAAGCTGCAAATAAGAACATTAAAAAGATCATATAGAAAATGATAGTCACATACAAATACTGGCATGAGATGCTACCATTCGCTCTCCACGGGTATCGTACCACAGCTCGCACATCAACCGGGGAAACACCCTATTCTCTGGTTTACGGCATGGAGGTTGTCTTGCCTATCGAGGTCCAGATCCCCTCTCAGAGGATTATGAAGGATGCAGGGCTGAACGAAGACGATTGGATCCAAACCCGACTTGATCAACTGGACTTGATTGATGAGAAGAGACTTACTATTGTTTGCCATGGTAAAATGTATCAAAAACGGATGATCAAGGCTTTCAACAAGAAACTCAGACGCCAAGTGTATCAAGTTAGGGATCTAGTGATCAAACGCATCATTCTGCCACAAGGTGCTCCCAGGGGCAAATGGACTCCTACCTATGAAGGACCATTTGTGATCAAAAACATATTCTCTGGTGGGGCAATGATCTTGACCACCATGGATGGCGATGACCTGCCGCACCCTGCGGACGCGGACATAGTCAAAAGATACTACGCATAAGAGACCCGTTAGGTTGACATACCTAGGCAAAACAAGGGCATCCCGGTAAACCAAAAAGGTTCGGGCAAAAATTAGGGATAAAACAAAAAAAATCTATACACCCGGCAAGTTGAAAACCCGAAAGGGCGACTTGGGAAAAAAAGGGTATCCTGGTGGATTGAAAACCCGAAAGGGCGGTCCAGGCAAAAGTTAGGGAATTAAAGCGTATGACTATGTCCCGTTGGATTACCTTACGGACAACTTGCAAACTCGACATTTCTGACCAATTCAATCATCTTCGGACAAGGCAACAAATAGACAAGATGCTCAGATATACAAAGGCTATAGCAGAATGGGAACCCCATGGGATGATTACACATAACTATCTTTTCTTTGTATTAAAATTTTCATTTTTCACGACGGTGTTCTCCTACTAGAATGTATGTCTCACTGTACAAAAATACTTACTCAAAGTCAATACAAAGATATTCCTTTGAAAGTGAAAAACTATATGATTTTCTTTACTCTTGTATTTTGTTTACAAAAACGTTCAATGATTCATTGTTGAACATATGCATTTGAACATAATTATTGTTTACAAATAAACAAAATAAAAGACAATTACTTATGGCTTTAAGGGATAGGGAAATATCTCCAAGTTATTTTCCATAAAAAAAATTCCTTGCAGTGTAAAATTTTATCCCCAGGGGAACAAAACTTCCAATTATACAGCCCCGGTAGAAATCATCCAATTTCTCCAGATTCCCCAAACAGATTTTTTAAGCAGTACCTGGCATTTCCCTTACAACAGAGTTTATTTCTCTAAATGGAAATTCATCAACACTTCGACTTCAAGACATGAAGACTTACATATCCTCAGCAACATTCAGGGATTTATTTTCCTCAATCCAACAAACAACGTAATAGACTAGCTCACATACGCATACATTGCATCTGTATATCATAAACATCGATAAAAAAATTGCATTATATCATACATTTCATACAACATGACCCTACATTTTAGCTAACATTTTACCCTTTTCAGTATAAGATTAACAGCTATCATTAACAATGTTCAGAGTTCTCAAATACAGTTCAGATATGCTCCAGACACGGATGCCATTCTAATACTCATTCGAATTCAAATCTCAGATACAGTTCAGATACGCTCTAGACACGGATGCCATTCTGATACTCATTCAGATTCAACTCTCAGATACAATTCAGATACGCTTCAGACACGGATGCCATTCTGATACTCATTCAGATTCAACTCTCAGATACAGTTCAGATACGCTCCAAACACGGATGCCATTCTGATACTCACTCAAATTCAACTCTCAGATACAGTTCAGATACGCTCCACACACGGATGCCATTCTGATAATCATTCAAAACCAGCTCCTAGATACAGTTCAGATACGCTCCAGACACGGACGCCATTCTGATACCCATTCTTTCAGCTTACAAATTACAACACAAACAATCACTTTTAGATGGCATCTTTAAGCCCATCTCCTACAACTTCCTATCACCTCTCCAAATGGCATCTTTAAGCCCATTCCCTCTACCATCACATTGCCGAGTGCAAATTTCTGGGCACTTTATTGTCCAATCATCTTCCACCTTCGAGTCACGAATGGAAAGACATGGCCATCTAACTCTTCAGGTTTAAGAAGATTGAACAGGGGCAACTGTTGTACCCCAAAATTTTACCTCTCACTTATCAAGAATTCGCTCACAAGATCTCCTTTGGCTCAAGACTACACTAGTGTTTGATCAGCTCAAGACACCTCCTTAGGTACTGATGACCAAAATTAAGGTTTGAGTTTGCACAAGGATTTTTGAACTATCAATGCTTCATATGACTTTCATGGACCATTATGGACCCCCAATATTAATCATGTCAAGTTTCAAGCCTTGGATCACACTTTTGATCAGTCAATTGAACAAAGGACCTAAAAATCAATTATATTGGGGAAAAAGTCAACCATGGCCAATTTACAGTCAAATCTTATAATTTTTTATCCACATAAACATTTTAAACTCATATGTATAATTTGATCAAGTTTGGACCATAATCCCTCAAGAAATTTGATCAAATCTCCAAAAGGGGAAAATGGTCAAAATTAGGGTTTTGACTAGGAAAGGGCAATTTCTGATTTTTTACCCAGCAAATGGTCAATTGGTTTAAGGCATGATCTCAAGAGTCCAATTTCATCATTTTGACCTATTGACATGGTTCTAAACATTGCAAATCCATTGGGTTGACATATGAATTTTGTAGTCAATTGATCAAAAGTCAACTGTATACTGAAAAGTCAAACTTTGACTTTTTGGTCAAATTCAAGTTCCAAAAATCACATTAAAACATGTCAAAATATGAAACTTATTCATCAAGAAATCAAAAAGTCAAGATTTCATTTTGAAAAGTCAAAATTTCTAAACTTAGAAATTTTTCTAAGTGTTGGAAATTTTATGTTTTTTCATAACTTTGAGCCAAAATTTCACCATGATGAAAGATGATTCAAGAGAAATTTCCAACATGAAAGTTGAAGATCTCCATGAAATCTACAACTTTTCATCACACAACGTCTTCCAAAAGTGCATGATTCTCAAGTTATAATTTCAAGAACATAGGATCATAAAACTAAACACTTAGTGAAATTTTGCCATAATTTGGTCAGGATTTTGACTCAACTTCATGGAACTTTTTCATATAGTTCCAAGGTGAATATTCAAAATAAATTCAAAGATGGTTTGTATAGCACATTGAAAGCTTTCCAAAATGTCAAAGAAATCCTTGAGATCATTCTTGAGTAGGGAGAATCGAAGAGATGAAGTTGGTGTTTTATCACTTGAATTACAAGGCATTTTGTGATGAACAAGAATCCAATTTCAAACCTAGGCTGCATAATCTTGCTTTGCAGGTCTCCTAACTTGTGTATCTATCCATCATTAATGGATTACATAAACTTTTGAGCTTTAATCCAAGTGGTTTAAGCTTTATCCAATCCACATTTCCATTAATGGCACAAAGTGAACACTTCAATTTTAGAAAAGCAAGCTTTTGTGTAAAGTCAATTCTTGAGCCTCTAACTTGTTCCCTCTGATCACACTCCATCCACAAAGTCATAAGAATGCTTGTTTAAAGTATAACCACTCTATCTTAGCAAGTAAAAAATTCTTGGAAACATGAAATTCTCAACAATCACATGTTATGCATAAACTTGTGATTTTGAATTCTGGTCAACAACAAGTCTCCAAACTTGTTGCTTATGAATAGAGGCACTATTTGTGAGCTAGAGGACGAGCTTGAGCACCCTGAAATACACCAAAACTCTCTAAAATCAAAAATTGCCCAAAAACTCCATTGTTGCATAGTTTCTGACCTTGAACCTCAAACTCACATTTCCCTCGTGCGTTTCTTGGCCTTTTAGTTCCTAAAGCTTCCTTGCATCAAGGGTAACTCATCCATGTACCTATTTCACTTCTATAACACCATTTTCCCTGTCTCCCATAACCAAAAACAGAGCTTCACAATTGGACTTCTCCAGACCATTCCAGCCACCCTCGGCTCAAGCCAGCCGTTGCATTAGCTTCCTAGAGGTCCAAGGAAGCTAACCTGATCATCAGCACTGCCTGAAACAAGCTCAAATCCATTTCACAATTTCCAGTTTTGAGGTATTTTTCTTGAACTTGTATCTCATTACTTAGGCATTGTTAGGGTTGCATTTGTGAGGATAAAATATAGACATCATTTCCCTGAAGCTGTACATGTCCATAGATTTCATTTATTTTGATTGAGCTAGGAGAATTTTAAGTTTGACCTTTTTGAAATATTTAGGTCAGAATTTGGTACTTTTAAAAATTCTCATTCATCTTTGATTTATAGTTTATGATATTTATATTGTTGGATTCGTGTGACAAAATGGAGCAATTTTCATGTTTACATTTTTGCAAATGGTTGAGAAATGAGCAAGTTACGGATTCTTTGGCTGGAGGTTGAAGATGAAGTACAGTCAGGGCGTGTTTTGTGTTATGTATTTATCATTTCATACAAGTTAACAGATGTATAGCCACCCCAGTGGTAAAGAGCGCACCTGTTCACCGCATGATCCTGGGTTCAAGCCCCAGCGTGACCATTTTGTTATTTTTACATTTTCTGACTCATTTTTTTGTTCTTTTTTGGCAGAATTTGGGCTCTTCATTGGGCTTAGTTTATTTTTGCTCATGAATACTCTTTTGTTTACTAATGACCCCCCCTGACTTTTTATTTATTTTCTTTTCTTTTTCTTTATATTTATTAATATTAAAATTAATATTTATTTTATTGACAAAAAAAAGATAAAAAAAAATATTTTTATTTATACTATATACATTTATTTTATTTTCTAAACTAAAACATCAAAAATATTTTTGTTACAAACTTAACTTTTTTTAATTAAATAGATTCATGCTTATTTTATTTTCTTAAAATAAACATAGAATTTATACCTTCCCTAATTTAATTAATTTTCATATTATTTAGTTTAATGTTAAAATCTTCTTCATAAAACTTAAAAATATTTCCTCTTTTAAATTAAATTAGTTTATTTTTTTTATTAAGCTTTTTTTTTTAGTTCATTAGGTTAAGAAATAAAAAACATTTAACAAGGACAAAACCAAATAAAATCCATTCTTTTTTTTATTCATTAATTTATACATTATTCCTTTTCCTATTTTGTACATTTATTTATTCAATTCAATATGGTTGTAATAGATTAATTAGGGTTTAATTTCTTGCAATCCCCATTTATACTTTGTACACCCCCCTTCCCACAAATCATGTAATAGCTTAGTATTTTTATCTTCCGCAATTTAAATGTTTCATATTCACATGCTAGTAATTAGGGTTTGTATGGAAAGAATAAAATCAATCAAATAGAAAACCCTAATTCAAGACAAAAACAAGCATGAAAACAATACACTTACACACAAGCACCCCTAGGGTAAAATCCACTTGGTTGCCTTACAAAATGGTCATATTACGCATGTGAGGTATCTTAGCAAAAAAAAACGAATACAAGATCATAGTCCCTCAATGATGCTATCTAAGTTGCCTTACAAATGATCTTAGTCCCTAAAAGAGAATGCTAAGATGCCTTGCAACATTGCTAATCATGGTCATACGATGACCCACGCCCGTCCCATTTACATCCAAAGATAGGGTTACTTACCAAATCAATGGTAAGATAACAATGTCAAAGGAAAAAGATATGTACAAGAAAGACTTTTGAGTAGGTAGAATGCTCATAATTACTTGCTCCATTTCAAAACAAACATCCTTACTATTTTCAAAACAATCACATACACTTTCAAACATCTTACAAAATTGAAAACATTTTCAAAAGATAAAACATCTTTGTATACATTCTTACGAACGAGAATCATTACAAAGATTGCCTAAACAATGGCCTCTTTACAAAATACTTTTAAAAAACCATACAAAGCACAATTTCAAACAAAAAAGCAAGTGATCTAGCAAGTAACTAAGAGCCCATGGAAAACCATGGATGAAAAGGATGCTAATACCTTCCCTTTTCATAATCTACTCTCCGAACTCAAGAAATAATCTCAAAGGTCTTTCCTGTGCTTTTTTTAACCTTTCCTTTTGGATAAAAGAAAAGTCGGTGGCGACTCTTGCTAACTGCAACATTTGCGATCAAACGCAAAACCTTCAAGTCAGTTCTCCCACCGTACCACAAGGTCCAAGTACTACACTTTCTCCAGATTCATGCCAACATAAAGGAGTCATACATCTTCGACCATACAACACTTCAAAATGTTCCATCCCAATACTAGAATGGTAACTGTTATTATAAGTGAACTCTATCAATGGAAGATAAGTATCCCATGAACCTCTCTGCTCAAGAACACATTCCCTCAACAAATCCTCCAATGACTAAATAGTCCTTTCTATCTGACCACCCGTTTGAGGATGATACGCCGAACTCAACCTCAACTTAGAACCCAACCCTTCTTGCAAACTCTTCTAAAAATCAGAAGTAAACCTCATATCTCTATCTGAAACAATGCACAAAGGAACACCATGCAACTTCACAATTACACTAGTGTAAATCTCAGCCAACTTCGACACTGGAGAACTGATGTTAATAGGAATAAAATGAGCCGACTTCGTAAGCCTATCAACAATCACCCAAATAGAATCATGTTCTGTTAAAGTATTAGGTAACCCCATCACAAAGTCCATAAAAATGCTATCCCATTTCCATTATGGAACTTATAACGGTTGCGTTAACCCTGAAGGCTTCTGATGTTCTACTTTCTACTTTTGACAAGTCAAATATGCATACACAAAACGAGCCACATCACTCTTCATCCCAGGCCACCAAAACAAATTCTTCAACTCCTGATACATCTTTGTAGCTCCTAGATGAATACTCAACTTGCTTCTATGGCTCTCTTCAAGAATCACTTTCTTCATCTCTGCATCATCAGAAATACAAATCCGATTACGAAATCTCAGCACACCTTGTGCATCTAACTTAAAATCATTATTCTCATACTAATCGATCCCAACCGTCGAATCTACCAGCTTTACATATAACTTCTGAGCTAATCTGATACTGTCTAGAAATTCATTATTAATCTTCAACATCCCCAACATAACACTCCACGGAGGCACCTTGCAAACTAAGCTCATATCCCTAAATTGTTCAATTAATTCCAACTCTTTAACCATCATTGCCGACATATGTAAAGTCTTTCGACTCAACGCATCAACTACCACATTCGCTTTTTCTGGATGATAATTCAAACCAAAATCATAATCCTTTAACAACTCCAACCATATTTGTTGTCTCATATTCAGTTATTTTTTATCAAATAAACACTTTATGCTTTTATGGTCACTAAACACTTCAAATCTATAACCATAAAGATAATGCCTCCAAATTTTCAACACAAAAACAACTGCAGGAAGCTCTAAATCATGCATAGGATAGTTCTTCTCATGAGTCCTCAACTACCTTGACGCATAAGCAACAACCTTCTCATTCTGCATAAGCACACCTCTCAAACCCATCATAGAAGCATCACAATATACCATAAAAGACTCTCCTGGGTTAGGTAACGTCAAAATTGGAGCCGATGTCAATCTTTTCTTCAATTCCATAAAACTCTCTTCGCACTGAACATCCCACACAAACGCTCTACCTTTACAAGTCAACTTAGTCAACGAAAGTGCTAACTTTGAGAAACCTTCGACAAACCTTCTATAGTAACCAGCTAATCCCAAAAAGCTTCTAATCTCGGTAGTTGACTTTAGAGTTTCCCATTGCAATACAACATCTGCTTTCGATGGATCTATAGCAATGCCACTACCTGAGATCACATGACCAAGAAAACTAACTTCCTTTAACCAGATGTCACACTTAGATAGCTCTGCATACAACTTTTTCTCTTTCAAAACTTGCAATACTATTCTTAAGTGTTCTGCATGCTCTTCTTCTGACTTAGAGTAAATCAAAATGTCATCAATGAACACCACTACAAACTAATCCAAATAAGCATGAAAGATACAGTTCATGTATTCCATGAATACTCCCGGTGCATTAGTAACACCGAAAGGGATCACCGAATACTCATAATGTCCATAACACATTCTGAAATCCGTCTTCTGGATATCCTCATCCTTCACTTTAATCTGATGGTAACCCGACCTAAAATCAATCTTACTAAACACACGAGCATCCACCAATTGTTCCATCAAGTCATCTATTCTTGGAAACTGATACTTGTTCTTAATACCCACTTCATTCAACTGCCAATAATCAACATAAAGCCTCATACTTCCATCTTTCTTCTTTACTAGAAACACTGGAGCTCCCCATGGTGATACACTTGGTCTTACAAACTTCTTTGTAAGTAACTCTTCCAATTGCTTCTTTAACTCTGACAATTCAGATGCAGACATCCTGTATGGTGCCATAGACACAGGTCTGATACCAAGTACAAGATCAATAGCAAATTCAACTTCCCTCTCTAGCGGTACATCAGGAATTTCATCAGGGAAAACTTCAGGAAACTCACGCACCACCTGTAATTCCTCAATTATAGCTTGATTCTCGACATTTGGCGACACCATTAATGAGAACATGTGTGCTTCTTCTAGCATCAGTTGTCACAACTATCTAGCAGACAAATACTATCTTCCTCTTCCTCAGGAGAAGAAAACCTCACAGACTTGTTATAACAGTTAATATGAACGTAGTTATGCTCTAACCAGATCATACCCAGAATCACATCCAACCCCCTTAACAGCAAACAAACCAAATCAACAGCAAAGTCTCTATCAAAGATCGATAGGGGACACTTTAAACACGCAAAAGAAGTAGTCACCGACCCCTTGGCTGGAGTATCGATAACCATCTCTCTATTTAAAGAAGACAACATAAGACCCAATCTTTCAACACAATCAACATTAATAAAGCAATGAGTAGCACCGATATCAATAATAGTAATTAAAGGAGTACTATTAATGAAACATGTACCTCTGATAAGTCTATCCTCACTGGCCTCTTGATCCTCAACCAAAGCGAACACTTTACCACTTGTCTGCGCCTTCTTTGGTTTCTAACACTGACTACCAATGTGCCCTTCTTCACCATAATTGAAACAAATTACCTCCTTATGCTTGCACTCAGATACAACATGTACAGTCTTACCACAACGGAAACACCTCTTCACCTTAGTAGTACACATTACTCTTATGCCTAGGTTTTCCATATTTGAAACAAACCACACCAGCAGGAGCATCTCTCCCACTAGTCTTCTGACCCTGAGCAGCTTTTTGTTTCCCTTTACCAGCTGGGGCATCATAAGGCTTACCACGATTCTGTTGGTGCTTACCCCTCTTCTCACTGATAATCTTATAGTGAGCATTATTATCCTCTTCATGAATCCTGTAACTATCAATCAAATCAGCAAAGACATGGATCTTCTGGTATCCGACTTCCTTCTTGATCTCGGGGCACAACTCATTCTAAAACTTGATGCACTTCGAAAACTCAACATTTGCCTCACTATAGTGCAGATAAAACTTAGCCAACTCAGCAAACTTTGCAGCATACTCTACAACCGACATACTCCCTTGCTTCAACTCAAGAAACTCAATTTATTTCTTACCATGAACATCTTCAGAAAAATACTTCCTCATAAATTCCCTACAGAACACAGCCCAAGTGACATTTTCACCTGCAGCTTCTAACCTCTGACACGTCTCTAGCCATCAATCATCAGCTTCGACCGCAAGCATATGAGTACCATATTGAACCTTCTGCGCTGGAGTGCAATCCATCACACGAAAGATTCTCTCAATCTCTTTCGAACAATCCAATGCTCCGTCAGGATCATACTTTCCCTTGAAGGTAGGAAGATTCTCTCTCTTAAAAGTTGCCAAACTACGAGATCCAGCATTCCCGTCAGCATTCGGCTAATTCTCCATAGCATGCGCCATTGCTTCTAAAGCAGCAGCAAGTGCAACATCATTCCTTCCAGCCATCTCAACTTATCACTACAACATATACAACAATTAGAACTCAAATTAACAATACTCGATTGTTAGACAACTACGACTCGACAACTTGGTCAGACAGACCGACTTTGCTCTGATACCAACTTTGTAACACCCCAATAATTCTAAACATCTTGCAACTTCACAAATAATCCAAAAATAATAATTTAATTAAATAATTCATTAAATTACAGGCGTTACAGGGCTCTTGAAAAAGTTTAGATGTTTTGACAATTTTGAGGCAAGGGATTCTCTCTTGATGTTTGAATTATATAGAGAAAATTAGGGCAACAAAAGTGATGGGCTTGACCTCTTGTAGTAAGTTATAATTTTATCTTATTTTATTTTATATTATTAAATAAAAAAATAATTAAAATAAAACAAGGCCAAAGGGTGTAAGAATGAATTCTGAGGTGTATAAAGAGTATAACACACATTTGGACCTCAAAACAATGGCACAATAGCCCAAAATATTAAGCTTACTCAAGTTGAACTTCATGCATTTACTCACAATTTCCAAACTTGCAATGGTTATAACTCACTCAATTCTTATCTTTTGAAAGTGATCTTGGAATTTTTGGAAATCTCATGATTCCCTCCACAACCTCTATGTTGATCATTTTATCTTTTGAATACATTATCTTAATATAAGTTGCCTTGACAAAAAGTGTTTTTTTGTTGACTTTTGAAATGACATGTAATGTATTGGCTTATATCTCTCAAATGATGCCTTTTTTGGACTTGAGGTAAGAGAGAAAAAGTTGTAGGAAATTTAATTTCCTTCAAAATGGGCTTTCATTGTGGAAAAGCTGATGAAGCGTGTGAAAGTTATGCTTGGTCAAAGTTTGGTTGACTTCTCCTAAGGAAACCCTAATTTGGCAACTTTTTACTTTTGATGATTTGAGTGATTTTCTTAAGGAATCATGATCAACCCTTGATCAAATGATGGATATAACTTCAAAATGTTGATGTTGACCAAAAATCTTGAGGTATGGCTGTATGTTAACCATACTTGACTTTTTACCCAATACAATTGATTTTCCATCATCTGAGCAATTGACTGAGCAAACTTGTGATGCAAGGCATGAAACTTGACACGAGCATTCTTGAATACCTATGGAGAACCATGAAAACCACTTGAGAACTTGAAAACACAATCTTCCTTTAGAAATACCAAACTCTAGTTGTGGACCCATTGCCTAGGAAGAGAATTTGTTTGATCAATTATTGACCCAACTTGAGCAAATGAGGATCTCATGAGAATGTCTTGAAGAAAAATTGGGAGGGAAAATTTTGGGGTACAATAAAAACATTTTTTGATAAATTCTAACACATGTGTCGACACATGCAAGTCATGTGTCGACACATATAATGACATGTGTCGACCTATTTAAGGTTATTGTTTCGGCACAAAGTTACACAAGCTATAGGATTTAAAACAATAGTACATATGTCAACATAAAACACGTATGTGTCGACACATCTAAGGTTTCATAATGACATGTGTCGACTAGAAATGAGAAATGTCTCGACACATAGTTACAGAGCCTACAAGATTTTATATTGATCCACATGTGTCAATGCAAATAATGAATATGTGGACACACGCAACTGATTTTTATGCAAAAATTAATTGTTAGTGCATGATACCTATTGAAAACCTTTTCAAACATGTTCTAGATACAATCAAAGATCCATAATATTAGGGTGCACACAATGATTCAAAGATACTGCTCCATATACAGAAAAGCTAAATCTATCCTAGTTTTGATATCATACAAAAACATCTATCTAAGAGGCAAATGCATTCACAAAAATGACACATGGTCCAAGTTTCAAATATCACATTTTGAATTTTTACTTTTATTTTATTTTTATCGATTGGTACCTTTCTTTTTTTCCAATTAGGATTTTCAACTGAGAAGAAATATCAACTTTTCATTTTAATCGCTACTACAAATACTCCCTGCATCTCATAAAAAGTTTCATATTTGAGCAATACGCGGTTCCTAAAATATGATTAGATATGTTGATTTTAATGATAAGAGTAATATCATTTACTAGAATACCCTTATTAATGATAGTAAATAAATTAGTTTAATAAAGTAAAAGTTAATAAATAAGGGTATAGTAGTGTAAAATAATATTAAATATTTCATTGGTATTTTAAAAGAACAATTATTTTGAGACAGAAAAAAAGTGCAAATGAGACATTTTTTATGAGATGTACGGAGTAGTAATTTTTATGACATCGCTTTCACCTCACCCATGGAAAAACTTATGTATAATTCTTGGACGCGTCACATTTTATTTAAAAAAAAAACTATCTTTTCCCACGGTTTGAATAGATAACCGAGGGAAGAACTAATTCATGGGACATGCTTCGAATCCTAGTAACCGCAATTTATGTTTTTATTTCTTTAAAAATGGAATTTTTTATTTTTTACTTAAAAATTAAATGATAAATTCTTTCGGTGTCTTCAATAACCAAGGGGTTAGATTTGATACCCAGATTTAACAATAAAAGCATCTATTCATTAAGTTGTACTCTAAACCTAACTCATCTTCAATGCTCCAAACTCTTAAACATCATTGTTTTTGGATATATTACAAGACAGGAAAATATTCAAGTTTTCTTAATTCGGTAAGAAATATTTCAAAGTTTTGTGTCGTTATTTTTCTAACATCAACCTTAAACAAAACATTTTTCTATTCTATCAATCTATCTCACATAATAGTTGTGTTGTTGTTGTTTCCACCTCTTTCAAGCCCATTATTATATTTTGGCATAACTTCTCAATGTTGTCAGTAAAAAAATATTATATAATTTGTTATACTTTACTCGACTGACAACATTCATAAATTTATTCCTAACCATACATAATGATAATATATTTCAAGTAACTTCTTGAATTTTTTTTTTGAATATAATAATTTGTTTGAATATTGCAACACACAAAGAAATTGATAAATGGTAAAAAAGTTGAAAAATAAAACAATACATGTTACTTTCAATTTTTCCACTTACCGTTTTTTGAGAAATAAAAGTAATCTATAACCTCGGTGGATTTAGAAAGAGAGGGAAAATTATCTATTTTATTATTATTTTTAAAAAATAATAATAATATTTTACCTCAAATTTTTGTCACAATCGAAGAGAAAAGTAAGCCAATTTTGTCTCAATATATCTTTGTCATATGTTTATAAAGTAAGAACGCTTAAGATATTCTCAACATATCAATCCAAAAGAAACCTTATATATCTAATCAAAAAGCAAACACCACTATTATACATCAAGGACGCTACACTTTGATAACCAGACATTAATATTGAAAGCATTTGCCATAAAAATAAAGAAAGACTTCAAGAAGTTTGGAAAAGATATTTAAATGGATGGCAAGAGTAGGAAAGAAATTTGGTTCAAGATTGGTATTCTTACATAATCTCTTATCTTGTAACTGTACATTTATTTTATTTATCTAACCCTTTTTAATTTTATATAAAAAAACAAATGCATGCAAAAGTCATTGAGAATATCCTTGGATCCAACATTTATTCTTCCCCAAGATTCAATTAAACAAGGATCTAGCATTTGATTTCACCAAGATTGACAGTGGCGACGATGAATCTGAGTCATAATTTGTCAAAAACTTCTACTTGTAGATTGAAACAAAGACAATGTAAAATAAGAAACTTTGTAGGTTAATAAAAGAAGATATATATATATATATATATATATATATATATATATATATATATATATATATATATATATATATATATATATATATATATATATATATATATATATATATTGTAAAGGACATGACGAGGGAGGGAGGTTTGCAGCCCCCGGGATGGGAGACGATCATATGTCGCCCTCTAGAAAATATCTCCTCACCCCAAATAACTTCTACTCACCCAGTTATAGGAAACATGGAAAAAGATGTTTCTTAGACAAAGAGAATTCAGGGTCAAAAGTTAATCCACATCTCTCAAGGATATAGGGATTCAATGGTCAACCATTGATTTGGTAGGAGATGATCCTTCCCAAGGAAACCCTAGGCTCAGAGACCTATATAAGTATTTCTTCCCTAGCGGGAGAAAGGACAAATCATAACCTCGTCACTATTATGCATAATACATAGTCTTTCAACTCACGTGAGAAGATCCTATAAACATTGTAACATCATCATGCATGGCTTCTCATTGTTATGTGTAAGCCCTAACCACTATAAATTATTATAAGCTTACTAACGCCTCTGAGTATTTCCTACCCTTGTAAGAATACCATGCACAACCATAATTTTTGACTAGTACAATGGTGACCACTATGGGCCCCCCAGTAAAACTAACCCATGGCACACCTAATTCATTCTCATTCCTTTCATCTTTCTTCCGAGGATGATCGATAAAACTCTATGCTTTAATACTAACACCATATTCGGAGGTTTCAGCGGCGGAGAAAGTTTTAGCTCGTCCCAAAGGAAATATTCAAGAAAAGTGATTATTGTAAATATGATATCTCCTGGTTTCCACATAGGAGAATGAGGGGAAGTAGGGTTTATTATCATCTTGTCTGATATGGATTCCATTAAAGTCGCCTCTTATGATACTGACCATATGGACATCATTGTGCAGCATGGAAATTGGGTTATCAAGCGAGTCTTGATAGATCTTGGGAGTTATGTTGATATCTTATTTTGGGATTCTTTTGAAAAGATTTTTCTCAAGCCTAACAATATTAAAGTGTTAATGGGCTCTTTAAAAGGAACGTCTACCAAACAGGTACATGTAAGAGGCCACATGATACTATATACCATACCTGGCGAGGGAGAAAACATCGAGGAGATTAAATTGAACAGCCTTATCATAGTCATCCAGTCACTCTACAAAACCATTATAGGCCTACCTTCCTTCAATGTATTAGGGGCAATTATTTCAACCCGATGCCGAGTTTTGAAGTAATCATTTCCTGGTGGGGAAAGTCGAGGTTATTCGAGGAAACTAACATACCGCTCATGACTTTTGTCAAAATAGCTTGGAGACTGAAAGTTAATAGTTCACCTTGTGGGTGCCCGCTCCCTGAAGACCCAGATGCAAACATCATGTGTTAGGATCCCATGTTGAGCGTAGACAATGAGATACTCTCACCCATAGAGGACCTGAAGGTAGTCAAAATTGTGAGAACAAAGTTTGTTCTACATCTAGCCTTATGGTTTGTTAATAACTTTACATGTAATATTTAAGAACAATTGTATACTCTAGTAGGTTTTTGTCTATTGTGTGGCTTAGTCATGTAGGTTCTGACTTTGGTAAGGAGGCGTGTGACATCATCAGGTTTTGAACTCAGCACTCTAGAAAAATATCTTTGGTGTGTTAATGGTTAAGTCAAGACTAAGGAATGTGTCTTATGCAACGGTTCTAAGGAACGTTAGTAAAAGAGCTTCTGATCGTGGCTTATTCAGGGAAGCTTTGGAGGCCTTATAAAGCTTTACTTATGTTGTTCCAAGTTTTGAAGATGCTGAAGACAAAGGTTCTACTGAATAAATATCTGAAGACATTCTTCTGAAAACCAAGTGCTGAAGAACTAGCTAAGGCAAGGGTTCTCTGAACAAGCCCTAAAAGGTTCTAATGACTTAGATTTTGGAAGATACTAGTTATGGTCCTTCTATAACATGCTTCTTCAAAAATTATATCATAAGCCTCTAAAGACATAGAAGAGGAAGATCAAGACTAAAGGGATTGCGTGTAAGGGTGAGTATAAAAGTACAATGTGACCTCTACTCTCTACAGTGGCGCAAGGGACAAAGCTTTTACTATTGTCCACCAGTATCACCATGATTGTTAGGAATAATACAGCTGTATTTGTATTTCCTAATCTACCCTCCAATGGATATGTAATTTTCAGATATAAAAGGAGTACTTGGAAGAATTTGAAATCAACGAATCAGTTCAACAAATCTATACTAAAACCGCTGCATAAAAACTCTGTAGAGAAATATTATTTTGTATAGTTTTGTAAAT
Source organism: Vicia faba (assembly GCA_948472305.1). Taxonomy (NCBI): domain Eukaryota; kingdom Viridiplantae; phylum Streptophyta; class Magnoliopsida; order Fabales; family Fabaceae; genus Vicia; species Vicia faba. Next base: position 161,528,475 of record OX451738.1, read on the forward strand.
AAGCAAGGAGTTATTGGTCGTATCTTGCTATCAACATTTTTGTGTTGTCGTACTCAAACATTGTTTAATTTGCTTGTGTAAAAGCATCTTGGTATACACGTCTTTGTAAATCAACTGTTGTTGATAGATTCCTTGAGTGACTGAGTGAAGGTATGAAGACTCAAGAAGATTCTGTCAGTGATCATGGTAGTTTTCAATAAGGATCAATAGACTTATTGGGGGTTCCAATAGGGTTGATCGAACTTATTATGGTTCTCTCTAATCTGGTTGATTATAGTAGATTAAGTATTTGCCTATAAGGCAAATCACCTTGCAGGGTGGACTCGAGTAACTCAGTTAAAAGTGAACCAGGATAAAAATAATTGTGTTCATCTTTTTTTATTCACTTGTTATCTTTGTGTTTTGAGTTTCAAAAAGATTATATTTGGTGCACCCCAATTCAAACCCCCCACTTTCTTGTGTTTCTCGCACCTTCAATTGGTATCATAGCTCAGGTTCTGGTATTGATATCTATCAAACACTTAACTGTGTCAGATAAAGATCCATACGAGTTTTAGAAACACTGGTTGATCTTGTTCCACCATCACCTGCTCCAATTTCTGATATAGATAACTACAATGCTAAACCTCCCATTTTTTATGGTGAAAAGTTTGAGTACTGAAAATATAGACTAGAAAGTTTCTTTCAATGTCATGATGTTGATATCTGGGATATGTTAGTCGATGTCTACGAACATCCTACAGATGAGAATGGAAAGCAACTTGAGAGGAAAGTTATGGCGGATCAACAAAAGAAGAATTGTAAAAATCATCACAAAGCAAGAACTATCTTGATAAATGTTATTTCTTACATTAAGTATGAGAAGATCACAAATAAACTCATCTAAGTCTATATTTGACTCTCTCAAAATGACTCATGAAGGAAATGATCGAGTCAATGAAACCAAGGCTTTGGCCTTGATTCAAAAGTATGAAGCCTTCAAGATGAAGGACGATAAAATAGTTGAGATGATGTTCTCAAGGTTTCAAACCTTAGTTGCAGGACTGAGAGTTCTAAACAAAGGATATTGAACAACAAATTAAGTGAAGAAGATTATCATAAGCTTTCTAGCCAAATGGTGGCCTATGGTAACTACGCTCAAGCTTGCAAAGGATCTGAACAACGTTTCTCTAGAAGAACTGGTGAGTTCTCTAAGAAGTCATGAGATTGAGCTAGACCAATATGAACCTCAGAAAATAGGGAAATCTATTACGCTCAAATCTATCAGAAAATTAGAGAAGTCCAAAGCTCTTAAAGCTGAAGAGATTAAGGATTCAGAAGAATATTCTTATGAAGATGACGATGAGTTATCTCTAATATCTAGAAGGGTTAATTGTCCCTAGAAGAATCAAGGCAACATGTTCATAAGTATTAGAAAGATAGGAGGTCGCTTCAAGTCTACTTTTGATCAGAGGGAGTCTAGTGGCAAATAAGTCACTTGTTATGAGTGCAACGAGCCAAAACACTACAAGAATGATTATCCTGAACTGCAGAAGGACAACTCCAAGAAGAAAGCTCTTAAGAGCTAGAAGAAAGGGCTTATGGCAACCTGGGATGACTCTGACTCCTCAGAAGACAAATCAGAAGAAGAACATGCTAATGTAGCACTGATGGCTCAAGTTGAAACGTATGTTGAAAGGATCCCTCTAGAACATGAAGCAAAATAAAATTCACACACAAAAGAGGTTTTCTCCAAAGAGGTATTTTCTGACCTTACTCATTCTGAATTCAAGGAACTTAAAAAATCCTAAGAATCCACGTCTCTTAAAAATAGTAAGCTTAAGGAAGATCTCTCTATTCTAATTAAGGAAAACTTCTCTCTTAAAAATGAGAACTCTGCCCTAAAAGGTTCAAGAACTTTTCCAGAAGCTTATGAGAGTTCTAATGAGGTCATCACAGAACATGAAAAAACTCTTCAAAAATGTTTAGCTAGAAACATAGGGAGAAGCATATTGGTTTCTATGATCTATGTTGCAAGCAGAAATGGAATAAAAAGTATTGGTGATAACTTCTATCACGAATCTAATTCTGATGAGAAAGTCAAATCTAATACCCTTCATTTTGTCTCTTCTGGGTATATGTCTTAAAGAAAATTAAAAGAAAAAATCTAGTTCTAAGGCAAAACCTTTGGCAATATAATCTAGGTTTATCTTTTATAATTATTCTATTGTTTAACCCAAAGTTATCAAAAAATCTAGGGATCTAACAAGAGAGGACCTAAGAAATTATAGGTACCCAAAAATCAAATAATTTGTTGCAGATATTCTTAGCAGTGCTGGTAAAACACATGTTTTGGTATCTGGACTCTAGTTGATTACAACATGAGAGAAAGCATATGTTTACAATCCTGAAACTTCATTATAAAGGAATTTGGAAATGGATCCACTATAGAAGATAGTAAAGTTAGATTCTCCAAAGATTGATCTCTGTCTATTTTTGATGAAAACTATAACACGTCAAAAAGACTATGATAAATGAGGAAAGTATCTACTCTCTGCACTTAGTTCCTCAAAGAAACATATCAACTTATACGGTATGCATCATTCATGTCATTGTCTTTTCAGATGTGGTACCTCAATCCAATGAAGTTATCATACTATGAGAATCACCCCATTCAAATTCGTTGAACATCTCTGTTTGTTGGTTTCTAAAAACTTGTTCATTAATTGTGTTGTCAAAAAAGTGTATGGTTAATGATTCAATATAAGACATTTGTCTATTATAAACCACGCCTTGCATTTAATGTGATGCTTTGGATATTGAGATTATCTTGGGATTATAGTGATAAATATTTAGGCTTTCCTCCCTGTCTTATCAGGCTTACTATTCTAGGATTAGTAATCATTTCTAAAGTCTTTTTCTGAAAACCTCTCACCTCATCTTTCTCAATTTCACCCTCCTTATGCTACTTAGTCATCTTGTAAGCCCTAATTTCCAAAAACCCTAAAAACATTTGTTCTTATTTACTCCTCTCTAAAAATGGCATCATCCTCACAAAATAGTCAACAATCTATCCAACAACAACAACCTCGAGAAAATGATGATCCTATCATAACTTTGGCTATCCCAATTGATAAGATTTATGTTATCTCCGAAATGTTTGTAGACTTTGAAAATCTTTCCTCCCATGATTTTGACCTCTATGATACATTGAAGTCTCAAGGATGGGAGATCTACTTCAATCTACTCAAAGGTCCTACATTTCCTGCTATGGTCAAAGAATTTTGGTCTAATGCCTTCATCTCAAACCAAAGCTTAATTTGCTCCAAGATTTTTGGGAAAGACATCTGCATTCGTGAAGAAGATATTGCAAAACTCATCCATCACAATGGTTCAGGGGTACATTGTCATTGCAATAGAAATACTTGGGAAACACAAAGGAGTGAAACTTATGAATATATTGTTCAAAAAATTATTCCAATCATCTTTAAAACTGGTGGAGACTCTCAAAAGGAATCAGATCTTTTTTATATCCTACGAGTATAGTTCAGAATTTTCTCTGACAGTGTCTTTCACAAAAGTTCAACAACTTTTGTTAATCACATTGATTTAGATCACAAGTTCTTGCTATACAATTTGACCTTGGGTGAATATATCAACCTATCAGGTTATCTCATAACTTATCTATATGGTGCTATCATACTCTCTAAGAAGATATCCAAAAACAAAAGGAACTGGATTCCTTATGAAAGGTTAATCTCTCCCATCTTAATCGAAAGCAAGTTTGTAGAAAACTTGATCCCTCAAGTTATATCTGAGGTTCTGACTGGTAAACCCTTCATTGGTGAGGACTTAATTGAAATGTCCTTAATTTCAAAAGTAATCAAGTTTCCTGAAAACATGGATCAAATGGATATTTCTCAAAGAAGAAACCCCAAAAAATTTTCTCCTGAGAAATTCATCAAAACCCCTCCCTCTACAATTGATCATAAAGTCTCTTATGTAATTTCTCATGTTGAGAAAAGGAAACAATCAAAGGAATATTTTCCTTCTAAGTATAAGAAGAAATCCAAGAAACTGAATTCCAAAGAAAAAACTTTAGGAATTAAGAAATATGGTCCAATTACCTCTGATACTCCTTCATCAAAAGATATCTCCACAAACCCACTCAAATTCTCCACCTTAAATATCCCATCTGTTTTCACACTTGGAACAAAATCCTCTCATAAAACTCCATTGGTTTTAGAAGTAAGTCCTTCTATTCCTTCATCGGAAATCACCCACATAAGGCTTCCATACAACATCTTATATAACATCTCAAATACATTATATCATCCACCCTTTCACCGAACTTTTGTTCGTCACCCAACCTTTCCTGAGCTCATGGTACAATTTAAGCAAAATGCTTTTCTCACTTTCCAACATACCTTAGGAAGCTCCTCACTATTATGAGTCTTGAGAAAACAGATGCCATCTAGATTTATTTTCGATGATGGATAGAGATCAACTCCGACATCATGAAAATTATATGTCACCAAGAAACTAAAAAGAGATATGAAGAATGGATCAAAACCCTCTCAAACATTCCTTAGATTTTACCAGCTCCAAAGGCTTTTGGGTTTGATGAGCAACAAGATGCTTCCTATGTTGATTCTTCAGAAAAAGCTACTGATGATGCTATTGCTTCAAGGTCTAGTACGCCATTGGTTTTTGGACTATCATCTGGTTCAAAAGGAAAACAAGTTGTGAATGCTGAAGACCAACAGACTTGGTTGAAGGTTGTTAAGGAAAAACAACATGAAGAAAGGATTGAAGCTCAAGCGGCTTCTTTCAAGGAACTGTCTAACGCTTTGAAAACATTCATGGAAAAGTTTGACAAGAAGGATGATGCTTAGAGCCTTATCCCTTTGTATTAGAATTTAAGAATAATTTTTTTCTTTTGTTTCTAAAATAATTGTATCTTTATCCTTTTGTTTTTCAATGAAAATATATTTTGTCTAATAAATCCTTTTTTCTTTTTGACAAAACGGGAGAAGGAGTAAATGATTTTGATAGTACTTAATCTCATATCTCAAACCCAAACATGATATAATGCTTTTACCGCTAACAGTTTGTTTGATGTTTGATTATGAACTTTGCAAAAGTTCACTGGTTTTCATAAGACATGTCAATTGGATATCAGAAGATTACCATCTGCCAACAAGAAGATCAAGATCAAGATGCTTAAAGAATTCTATGATGAGCTAAAGCATCTGGGAAGAAACCATAAAATCAAGATGCTCAAAGAAGTCTCTGATGAGCTAAATCATCTGGGAAGAAACCAGGAGATCAAGATGCTTGTAGAAAGCTCTGATGAACTAAGCATTTATGAACATGTATTCGTTAGAAGTTGTTAATTGTCTAAAACAAAATCATGAAATGAAACTATGATTTGGTCAGAAGGCTCTGACTAAGTTAAAAGGTGAAATAGAAATTGATTTACCTATTGTTCAGAAGGAGTGAACTTCTTGAAAATATGGTTAATCAAGTTATAATATTCGTATTATTCAAAAATTTGTGAACTAACTGAAAGTAAGGAAATCATGTGTTAATTTTACCTATTGTTCAAAAGGATTGAACATCGTGGAAATATGGTTACATCAAGCTCTGATATTCCTATTGTTCAAGGAATTTGTGAAATTTCTGAAAGTAAGAAGATTGTATGTTGAAAATACATATTGTTCAGAAGTTGTGGACTTTCTGAAAATATGGTAATCAGACATTGTTGCTTCAGAAGTTGTAAACTGTCTGAAAGCTTAACGAAGATGGTATGTTACTTAGTATCAATTTCAAAAGTCATGGACTATCTGAAAGAATGTCAATGTGTGCTTCGACAATGTTTGATCCACTATCACAAGACTGTTCAGAAGTTGTTAACTGTCTGAAAGTGTTTGTAACCAGGTTACGTATTATCTGATTCTGATACTACAGAAGTTGTGAACTATCTGGTAGTATAGTAATTATGTTGATAACCAATTTGCTTCAAAGATTGTGAATCATTAGAATACATGGTCTAAACACATGTTTGGAAGACATGGTCTAAGACATAGTCAAAGATATGGTCTAAGACATGTTCGAAAGACATGGTCTAAGACCTATTTGAAAGACATGGTCTAACAAGTGGTCTAAGACATGTTCGGAAGACATGGTCTAGGACATGTATGGAAGACATGGTCTAAGACATGTTCACAAGATATGGTCTAAGACATGTTCTGAAGACATGGTCTAAGATATGGTCTAATACATGTTCTAAAGACATGGTCTAAAACACATGTTCTGAGACATGGTCACAAGACATGTTCAAAAGACATGGTCATTCAGGAAATAGTTCATGTGCTGAGCTCACTGATGACATGATGTTATGCACCTTCTGGTGGCATAATTCTAGTTTTTGGAAGAACCACATATTAGTTCTAATGTTATTCAATTTACTAAGACAATGACTAAACATGTTCTAATGCCTCATAGTGTTCTGATAGCAATCCAGGTTCTGAGATGAAGACCAGGTATTTCTAGTCAAACGTTAATGAGCCTTCGATGGATAAGTATTCCTTCTCTATGTTACTTTGTGTACTACAAAATTTATTATGTGAGTCTTAGGCTCAAGGGGAGACTCTGATCAAGATTTAATGTAATTTTGAGTATTAACAGATTCATGGGGAGCCTGCTAGTTCTACTGAAATTGTGTTGCATGGTGATTACCCTGTATAAATTGTTCTTTTAAAATACATGGTTTTATCATCATAAAAAAAGGGGATATTGTGAGAACAAAGTTTGTTCTACATTTGGCCTTATGCTTTGATGAGAACTTTACATGTTCTCTTTAAGAACAATTGTATACTCTAACGGGTTTATGTCTAGTGTGTGGCTTTTTTCATGTAGGTTCTTACTCTGGTAAGAAGGCGTGTGATGTAATCAGGTTTTGAACTCAACAATCTAGAAGAATACCTTTGGTTTGTTACAAGTTAAGTAAAGATTAAGTAATGTGTATTATGAAACGGTTCTAAGGAATGTTAGTAAAAGAGATTCTCATCGTTGCTTATTTAAGGAAGCTTTGGAGGCCTTCTAAAGCTTTACTTCTATTGTTCCAAGTTCTGAAGATGATGAAGATAAAGGTTCTAATGAACAAATTTGTGAATATCTGAAGACATTTTTTTGACGACCAAGTGTTGAAGAACTAACTAAGGCAAGGGTTCTCTGAACAAGCCCTGGAAGATTCTAATGACTTAGGTTCTGGAAGATACTAGTTCAGGTCCTTCTACAATATGTTTCATCAATAATTATATCAGAAGCCTCTGAAGACATAGAAAACAAAGATCAAGACTTAAGGGATTGCGTGTGATGGTGAGTATAAAAGTACAAAAGTACACTGTGACCTCTACTCTCTATAGTGGCACAAGGGACATACCTTTTACTATTGTCTACCAGTATCACCATGATCGTTGGGAATAATACAACTATATTTGTATTTCCTATTTTACCCTTCAATGGGTCTGTTCTTTTTACCTATAAAAGGAGTACTTGGAAGAATTTTAAATCAATAAATCAGTTCAACAAATCTATACTAAACTGCTGCATAAAAACTATGTAAAGAAATCTGATTTTGTATAGTTTTGTAAATAAGAAAGGGGTTATTTCTCGTATCTTAATATCAATAATTTTATGTTGTTGTACTTAAACATTGTGTAATCATCTTGTGTAGAAGCATATTTATATACACATCTCTGTAAGTCAGTTGTTGTTGATAGACTCCTTGAGTGACTAAGTGAAGGTCTGAAGACTCAAAAAGACTCTGGATGCGGTCATAATGGTTTACAATAAGGATCAACAGACTTATTAGGGGTTCTAATAGTGTTGATCGAACTTATTGTGGTTATTTGTAATTTGGTTAATTACAGTGTTTAAGTTCTTGTGTATAAGTTAAATCACCTTATGGGATGGAATGGAGTAACTTAGTTAACAATGAATCAAGATAAAAATAATTATGTTCATTAATTTTTATTCACTTGTTATCTTTGTGATTTAAGTTGCAAAAATATTATATTTGGTGCAACCCAATTCAACCCCCCCCCCCCCCCCCCCCTTTTCTTGTGTTTCTAGCACCTTCAAAAATATTCCTCACAACTCACCAGGTGACAAAAATAGGTAATTCGCTTACCAAGGAAGAAGAACATGAGCTAGTTGACCAACTCATTAGAAATATAAATTTGTTCACCTGGGCTCCCTCTTGTATTCCCTAGATATATACCGAAAAAGGAGAGCCATTTCCTCACCATCAACCCCACTACCAAGCTCGTGGCATAGAGAAAGAAAAAAGTTGGCACTGAGAAGAGAGTTTCCATATATGATGAGGTAGGAAATCTATCCAACACCAATTTGATTATATAAACAAAATACCCCACCAAATTTGCCAAGGTGGTAATGGTAAGGAGGGCAGAGAACAAATGAAGCATATGCGTGAACTTTACCGATCTGAACGCTTCTTATCCTAAAGACCTATATCCCCTGCCTGAAATTGATCATCTTACTAATGGATCCTCAGGCTACCACACATTAAGATTTATATATTCCTACTCGGTACAAACATAGTTGGATGGATCCTCTAGATGCCCCAAAAACAACCTTTATGTCAAACCATGGAAATTGCTACTATAATGTCTTTCCCTTCAGTCTTAAGAATGTTGGTGCCATCTACCAGCGACTCATAGACGATGTGTTCTCTTATTAGATAGGGTGGACCTAGAGGCTTGTGTTGACAACATGATAGTAAAAACTATCGAAGGAGATTGCCATGTTGAAGATTTGGAAGATTTTCTGCAGTTAGTCAGGAAAAACTATCAAAGTCAACTTTACTGCTTCTGAATTTCTGGTAACTGATGAGAAGAATGAAGTTATCATGAGGGAATCATATCAAAAGACAATTGTTACTTGTTAATTCCTCAAGAAACAAATTGCTTCTCCACATGCTTTATGCCAAAAGAGAATGAGGTGAAGTTACTTTAGAAGAAACTTGATCGGTTACTCCTAAAAGGCACGAAGAAAGTCCAACCAAAGGAACCAATCATAGTACTCCAACGGTGAACATGGAGAAAGAAAAATTTCTGGTGAATATGAAATAAAGAACCAAACCAAGATGTCACATTCTAAATTGCATCATCAAGTTACTTTCAAGAGGTTATAAACTCTTTGTTTGGCGCTAGTGGAACCTAAGCAAGTTGACAATTTTGGTAAAAAGAGATGTGTTGGTGTAATTGGTGATAATCTTCCAAAATCTGTTGGAAGAACTTTATCAATGAAGAACCAAATGGTATTGGAGTTCTGAAGGAATTTTAGAAATTATTAATAGGGAGGGATGCAATAAATGCTATATATTTCCTCCATGTTGCTATTTTTACAACTGTCAAAGGATGGAATAAAAAAATCTATGCAAAGGACTGACTTAAAGAAGAGGTTAACGATATGAAAGGTCATTGATATCACTCCTAAAACATGACACCGATTCAAGGAGTGAAGGAGGCTATTTGATAGAGGCAAGAGGTATATGTTCACTTGAAGATGATCAAGACTGTCTTGTTCCCTTCGCTATAGTATGCCCTTACTACTATTACCGAAGGTGGTGCGCGTGAATGATGTCCTACCAAATGTTACGACATCCGTCCGGGTGTGTGAATGTGAAAGGTTCATATTGGTGTATTGATTTTGGAATTTCTATTGAGGGGGAAATAATCATCTAAAAGAACAAGGGAGGATGGTAGATCACAAGTTTGAAGAAGACACCTATTATATGTGGATTCATCATGAATTGTTTTGGTCATCCATGACTGTTGGGTGTTCATAGATTGAACTCTCTAAAGTAAGTCTAGTGGTGTTATCATACCATTATCCAAGATGGTGTTGGGACATCATCTCGGCAGTTATGTGTCTAGGAGTCAAGAGTAGATATATCTAAAGCTCTCTAATTATTATGTCTATTTTCAAATAGCTATTACTTTGGTGGTTGTTTCTTTAGTGAAATGCTAAAAGTAACACTCTTGGTCAAGTCTGATGAAATCATAGGGTTTGAATAACTATTTTGTGTGGCTCCTAGTTCATGCTTAGTCTATAAATTTAAAAGAGCGGATAGTATGACAAGGGGTATGAAAGGCGGGAGTGTATACTTTTGTGGACAATATGACAACATTGTATCTTCATCTAGGGACATGCGAGAAGTGCTTTCAAGGGTATGAAATATGTCACTCCCAATGTTGGAACATTTCACCGGTCAAATCTTAGAAATAGAGAGATAGATCATATCTTTACCTCTCTCCCGAATTGAGTGGTGCCCCGATAACAAGAATTATCTTATCTTCCTTGGAAGTTTCTTGCATTGACAGGTTGTTGTTTTATAACAAGGCATCGTTATAATCTATAATAACTTCCTTGGTGTTTAAATACCCCTTACTAGTTTTTTAGGTTGTGTGGTGTTTTCCTTTTTGGTTTCCCCTTAATTTTGTTCATATGTGTGTGCTTCATACTCAAACTCAATTTTTGTCAATTTTGGATAAAAAGAGGGAGAGTGGTATTGTGTGTCGTTCATTGAGTCTTGATTTTGAATGCAGGGGAACTACTTTGGCTCATGTATTGGTCGATATTGATTCCTCGTTAAATGTTCTATCGAATGGAGCTCTGGAAAAACCTGATTGCGAAGGGGTTGCACTAAAACCCAGTGATATTATAGTTCGAGCCTTTGACGAGTCAAAAAGGATGGTACATGGAGAAGTGGATCTTTCGATCAAGGTAGGTTTGCAGATCTTTGAATCTACTTTATATGTAATGGATATTCGACCAACTTATTCTTGCTTACTGGGACACCCCTAGATCCATGGGGTAGGTGATGTTACCTCAACCCTACATCAGAAGTTAAAATGTCATGTGAACGGAAAGATTGTTACTGTCTGCGGTGAAGAAGAGTATATGGTTAGCCACTTGAATGCATTCCAGTATGTAGAGATGGACGGCGAATTCATTGAGACTCCCTATAAGACTTTTGAAGTTATCCCTTTAGCCCCTACTGAAGATGTCTCATTCGTTCCCAAAGTTACCAGGGTTCCACCCATAATGGATTTACTGAAAGATGCTAAAGCTATTGTAGAAGAAGGTGATTGTACTATTTGGGGTCAACTTTCTGACATTCCGTATAAATCTGAAAATTTTGGTTTGGGTTTCGCTGTAGAGGGTCAATAGGTTATTCGTCACGCTTGCGCTAGAAGACCACCATTCTGCATCAGCAGTCAACGCTATAAAAGATGCTGACAGTGATTATGACCTTGACAGCTGGATCTTTCCTACCATTGCAAAGGACTCAGCAACTGGAAGGCGAAAGACATTATCTCTATCTCCTTTAGTCAGGAGTACTAGCTGCATTTCTATTTTTATTGTTTTCAAGTTTTGACTTTGTAATATTTAAACAATGACTTTAAGTCTTGTGCCTTACTCGGGGCACAACGGTTCATTTGTTAAGGATTGTCATTTCATAAACATATGTTCATTTAATAAAAGCATTGGATGTTTTGCATTAAATTTTATGCTCTCTTTCTTTCTTTTTACTTTGATCAAATAACTATGTGTTCTTACACACACCCAAACACTACATTGTAGATCCACATCCACTATTGATCCTGTTGATAACGATTCTGCTATTTCCCCTTATGACTTTGAAAATATGATCTACCAAGTCGAGGACGAAGGTGAGGAAGATTGTGAAATACCTAGCGAACTTTCCAGAATGTTAATGTAAGATGAAAAGGCTATTCGACTACATGAAGAGACATTCTAAGTGGTAAACTTGGGTACTGAAGCAGATAGAAAAGAAGTCAAGATAGGTGTAAACCTAAAGGGTAGTGTCAAGAGAAAATTAATCCAGATGTTGCATGAATATGTTAAGATCTTTGCTTGGTCATAAAAAGACATGCCATTGCTCTATACTGATATTGTGGTTCACCGTCTGCTGATGAAAGAAGGTTGTTTTCCAATAAAGCAGAAGGTTCGTCGCATGCGTCCCAAGATGTCATAAAAGATCAAAGTTGGAGTTATGAAGAAATTCAATGCAGGTTTCTTAGCAGTGACATCCTATCCTCAGTGGGTTTTGAATATGGTTCTGGTACCGAAGAAAGATGACAAAGTACGCATGTGTGTAGACTATAGGGATCTGAACAAGGCAAACCTCAAAGCTGACTTCCCACTTTCATATATTGATGTTTTGGTTGACAACACCGCTCAGCACAAGGTTTTCTCTTTAATGGAGGGCTTCTCAGGGTATAATTAGATTAAGATGGCACCTAAAGACATGGAAAAGACTACTTTTGTTACACAGTGGGACACTTTCTGCTACAAGGTTATGCATTTTGGGTTGAAGAACACCGGTGCGAATTATCAGAGTGCCATGGTAGCTTTATTCCATCACATGATTCATTACGAGATAGAGGTCTATGTTGATAATATGATAGCCAGATCTCAGACTAAAGAAGAACATCTTGATCATCTATTCAAGTTGTTTGAGACACTGGAGAATTATAAGTTGAGGTTGAATCCGAACAAGTGCACCTTTGGGGTGAGATCTGATAAACTCCTGGGTTTCTTCATCAGCGGTAAATGTATTGAGGAATGCCCACTCCCCGTACTGAGAAGGAAGTCAGAGGTTTCTTGCAATGACATAATTATATTGCCTGATTCATTTCTCATTTGACTACTACTTGTGAGCCAATCTTCAAAATACTGAAAAAAGACCAGGTAGTAAAATGGAAAGGCGATTTTCAGATAGCCTTCGACAAAATCAAGAAGTACCTATAAGAACCTCCAATTCTGATGCCACCAGTTGAAGGAAGACCTCTAATCATGTATCTAACAGTAGTAGAGAATTCAATAGGGTGTGTACTAGGCCATCATGATGAGTCTAGCCAGAAAGAGCATGCAATATACTACCTTAGCAAAAAATTTACCGACTGTGAAACAAGATACTCATTGCTCGAGAAAACTTGTTACGCTTTGGCATGGGCTGCTCGTCGACTAAGACAGTATATGTTGACTCATATTACTCTATTGATCTCTAAAATGGATCCCATCAAATACATATTCGAGAAGCCCGCTCTCTCTGCAAAAATAGCCAGATGGCAAATGGTTTTGATAGAATATGACATTTAATACACCACTCAGAAAGAAATCAAAGGAAGTGTACTGGAAGATCATTTGGCTCATCAAGATATAGATGACTACTTGTCTATGAACTTTGAAATCCCATATGAGAACATTATGCTAGTTATAGAGTCTGAAGAAATTGGACCGTGTGAAGGACCTAATACAGGATCCCGATGGACTATGATTTTCGACGGAGCTTATAATGCACTTGGCAACGGAATTGGTGCTGTAATTATCTCTCCTCGGGGTTGCCGTACACCCTTCACCGCCAGATTATGCTTTGACTGTACCAATAACATGGCTGAATACGAAGTGTGCATCATAGGTATTAAAGCTGCAATTGACCTGAGAATTAAATTCTTGAGTATATATGGGGACTCAGCCCTAGTAATCAATCAAATCAAGGGAGAATGGGATATTAAGCATCCGAATCTCATTCTGTATCGAGAGCATGTGTTGACCTTAATCTTGTACTTCGAGGAGATCACTTTTGAGCATATCCAAAGGAAAGAGAATCAGTTGGCATACGCATTAACAACCATGTCGTCTATGTTTAAAGTCAGATGGGACAACGAAGCTCCCAGAATTACCATTGAGAGGTTATACGAACCTGCACACTGCTACGAAGTTGACACTAATAGAGTGGAATAGAAGCCTTGGTTTTATGAAGTTAAAAGATATCTTGAGGCTCAAGAGTATCCTGAAGGAGCATCTATCAATGACAAGAAATTCCTACAGAGGTTCTCTTCTAAGTTCTTCATGATTAATAGAATTATGTACAGGCGCAACCATGATTCAACTCTGCTTTGCTGTGTGGATAAGAAAGAGGCGGAGTAGATTATAGAAGATATGCATGAAGGTATCTTTGGTACTCATTCCAGTGGACATACTATGGCTAAGAAGATTCTGAGAACAACTTACTATTGGTCGACCATGGAAACCGATTGCCATCGTCACTCAATAACTTGTCACAAGTGCTAGATCTATGCTGACAAAGTACATGTGCCTCCAATTCCTCTGAATATCTTGACTTTTCCTTGGCCTTTTACAATTTGGGGCATCGATATGATTGGAGAAATAAAGCCTACGGCTTCCAACAAACACCGCTTCATCCTCGTTGCCATTGATTACTTCACAAAGTGGGTTGAAGCAGCCTCGTTTTCCTCTGTTACCAAGAATGTGGTCGCCCAATTCATTTAACATAACCTTATCTGTTGGTATGTCATTCCCGAGAGGATTATTATAGACAATGGTACTAATCTCAACAACAATATGATCACTGAACTCTTCATGCAGTTCAAGATCAAGCACCACAATTCTTCTCCGTATCGACCAAAGATGAATGGCACAGTGGAAACCGCCAATAAGAATATTAAGAAGATTATACAGAAGATGAATGATTGCTCTTCATGGCTATCTCACTTCAGCAAGAACATCAATTGGGGCAACCTAGTTCTCTCTGGTCTATGGTATGGAGGTTGTTCTACATGTCGAAGTTCAGATTCCTTCTCTAAAAATTATAAAAGATGCAGATTTAGACGAAGATGAATGGGTTCAGGCTAGGTTGGATTAGTTGAATTTGATTTACGAGAAGAGGCTTTCAACTATTTGTCATGATTAGATGTATCAGAAGCGTGTGATCAAAGTGTTCAATAAGAAAATCAAGCATCGAGTATATCAGGCTGGTGACTTGGTAATAAAGAGCATTATCCTACCACAGGGTGATCGAAGGGGAAAATGGACTCCCACCTATGAAGGGCCATTTGTAATCAAGAAGATATTTTCGGACGGTGCAATGATACTTACCACCATAGACGGTGAAGATCTTCCACACCCTGTGAACGCAGACATAGTCAAAAGATACTACGCATAAAAAACGACCCGCTAGGTTGAATGTCCTAGGAAAAAATAAGGGCATCCCGGCGAACCAAAAGGGTTCGAGCAAGAATTAGGGATATACATAAAAGAATGTACACCCGATAAGGCAAAAACTTGAAAAGGCGGCTTGGGCAAAAAAGGGTATCTCGGTGGACTGAAAACCCGAAAGGGCGGTCCAGGAAAAAGTTAGGGATTAAAGCATACGACCATGTCCCATTAGATTACTTACATCCATCTTTATTACCAACATCAAGTTCAAATGGTATAGATCAATTCAATCAACTTCTTCCGACAGCAAGGGATGAGATGCTCGAAGACATAAGGACAATAGCAGAGCTTAAACCTGACGAGATCATTTATACATAACTATATGTTTTATTTTACTATGTATTATTTTCATTTCACAATGATTTCCTTTTACTAGGATTTCTGTCTCTTTGTACAACAGTCGCCTGTTTTTAGACAAACTATCAATATAAACACAATTTCAAAATTCAAATTTTTGTTTTAACTTTTGCTGTTTTGTTTGCAAAAAAAATGTCCAATCACTAAATTGAATCAACATATGCATATGAATATGATTAGTTGTTGTACTCCAAAATTTTCCCTCCCATTTTCACTCAAGACATGCCCATTGAGGTCCCCAACTTGCCCTAGAATGACTAAGAATTGACCAGGCAAATTCTCCTCCTAGGGCAATGAACCCCCAACTAGGGTTTCAATTTTCATCAAGATGGTTGAGCTCCAAGGATGCCAAATGTTCATGGTCCTAATATGTCTTCAAGATTATCCATGCCAAATTGCATGCCTTGCACAATAAGTTTGCTCAGTCAATTGCTCAAGTATTAGAAAATCAACTATGTTAGGTCAAAAGTCAACTGTGGCCCATGTACAGTCAAACTTCAAGATTTTTGGTCAACATCAATATTTTGAAGTGATATCCATAATTTGATCAAGGGTTGATCATGATTCCTCAAGATATTCTCGTAATTCATCAAAAGTAAAAAATGACAATTTAGGGTTTCTATGGGAAAAGTCAACTGAACTTTGACCAGGCATAACTTTAACATACTTCATCCATTTTTCCCTAACCAAAGCTCATATTGAAGATAATCTCATTAACTACAACTTCTCTTCAGCCCTCAAGTCCAAGAAATGCACTATTTGAAATATACAAGCTCATACATTACAGTTCATTTTCAGAAAGTCAACAAAAGCCACTTTTTTCCAAGACCTTTTACATCAAGATAAAATATTCAAATGCAAAATGGATCAAAGAGGGATTGAAGTGGGCATATTGGGTTTTCCAAAAAGTCCAATATCATCATCATGAGATGAAAATTGAGCAAGTTATGGCTTGCCCAAGTTGAGAAAATTTGGGAACTTTCAAGAATTATGCATTGAGCAAACTTGAAGTTTTAGGTCACTGACTTAATTTCTTAGACTTCAAAAATATTCCTAAGCCTATAGAGGCCCTCTAAAATTATTCTTGCCATGCCTTGTATTTTCTAACTATTTTATTCATATTTATTTTAATTTTTTTCAAATAAATATAAAATAAAATGTATAAAATAATTGGAAATGGCCTTTGAGCTTTGGGTTGATGTTTTGGACAGCCTAGGCCCGTAAAATTTCGTGCAAGCAATGTCCACATTCATTCAAATTCGAAAAGAACAAGATTCCATGTCTTTGGCAAAGTTACAAAACATCATTCATGGCTTTAAAAGTACATGTTTATGGTTATTATTAACTTTGTTCTCTTGTCTCCTCCATCCTCTATATATAAAGGACACATTAGCAAGCTTCAACACAGGATATACAACCCAGAAAAGCTCTACAAATTTTGCAAAAAATATCAAATTTGTAAAATTCACATTTTAGGTTCCAGCATTTCTCAGTCCAAACAAAAGATCCAAATACATTCCTGGAGGCTCTCTGAAGCTTTTGCAATCATTACCAAGTCCTAAAATATCACAAAATGCCTCAGTAAGCTCCATTTTTATATTTTCTAACTTATTTCATGTAAATCCAGTGCTCCTCGTAGCTATATGTGCATTATACACCATCGAACATGTGCCATAAGATGTCCATCTGATCAGATCTAGCGCACTCTATCTGCGGGCTCACCATGTGCAATCAAGACTAATCCACATTAGATCCAGAAGCAAATTTGGGCCTCTCCCTTCATGGGTCAGCGAATTCAACAACCACACCCCCACTTTTTTTTACTATCTCAGGCCCATCTAGTTTTTTTTAGTAATGTTTTAATTTCTTTTATCTTCTTTACTTAATTAAGCAAATAATAAAAAAAAACTCAAAAAAAATTAGGCTTAGACTTTTTTTAATTAAAATAATGAATTTCTTTAATTAATTAATTAATTAAATTTTAACTACTTTCTTATTTTAAAATGAACTAGAATTTAGGATTTAATTTATGTTTCAAATGTTTTCTTAATAAAAAATGCAAAAATATTAGAATTAGATTAATTTCATTCAATATTCATTTTCTTAAATTAAATTTAGATTTTGTTTAATTATTTTTCTTGAAATTAATAAAAATAAAACCAAAAAAGATTTTTCTCACTAGGTTTTAGAACGCATTTTCACTCTTTCGGGCATTATTCATTTTTCGCATTTTTTATATATATTCATGTAACTGTTATTTGGGACGTAATAGTTTTAAATAGGAATTTTCATTTCTTTCTTTATTTTCCCCCCAATTGCTTTGGAATATAAATCCCCCTCCCTGAAGCCATGTAATAGTTTAGATTTATACTTTCTGCATTTTATTTTTCTGTATATATTACTGTTAGTAACTAGGCGTTTATGGGAAGACTAATAATCAAACGTTAGCTAACCTAACAAAAATAAAAAAAAATAACAAAATCTCAACACACTTGCACATGCGCACCTCTAAGGTATCTCCCACTTTGGTTGCCTTTAAATAAAACAGTCATGAGCCAGGAACGCTTTAGTAAAGACCCATAAATAAAAAAAGATCATAGTCCCTCGATGACCCTACAGTTGTCTTTCGGTAATTGATCTAGTCCCTAAAAGAAAATTGCTAAAGCTTTTCCATAAACTTCCTTCGTGATTGTAAAAAGTCCCTTCGATTGTCCCTCAAGATAGGGCTACATACTCACTAATAGTAGGATAGCACTATCTAAAGGAAATAAGGAAAAGAACATCCTTTTTCGAGTAGGTAGATTGTTCTTAAGTACTTGCTCAAACCTAAATTTTTTACACTTACACACTTTCAAAAAAATCTTTTCAAAAACGCTTTATCACACTCTTGAGGACTGATACAAGCGTTACCATAAAGCAAACAAAAACATTCAAAACCACAAACACACAAACAATTTTCAAAAATGAGCAAGTACCTAAGAGCCCATGGAAAACCACTGATGGAAAGGGTGCTAATACCTTCCCTTTCCATAATCTACCCCCCTTACTCAAAATCTCAAAAAAAGGTCTTTTTATGTTCTTTTGAACCTTTCCTTTGTTGGATAAAAGAAAAGTCGGTGGAGACTCTTGCTTACCACGACATTTGAGAACAAAAAATGCAAACCAGTATATAACAATCAGTTCTGCCACCGTATCACAGAACTGGCGACTCTGCTGGGGAAAAAATAATAAAGTGGGGTTTACCTTAGGGTCAGAACATTTTGCTTCTTTGACTGTTTGTTTGCTTTATTTTTAAGGGTACTATTTTGGATTACTATAGATCCTACACTCGGATATGGGGAAACCTTTTAGGTAATTAGCAATAGATCGTGGAAACTGTGCGGGGTATACGGACACGGTTGAAGCGATGGCTACGTTGATGCGACACTTTGGTTGGTATTGGTAGCCCTTGAGTTAATCAAGGAGAATACATGGCTGTTGTATGGTGTCATAAAGCGTCAGCTGACCTTAGAACCTTTAATTGAATAACTTGGCCATTAGGACGTAATTAGATGGCCGTCTTTGGTGTATTCCCAAAGTCAGAAGATACTCGATGCTACACTCATTGAGACTTAACTTCTGAGTATTGTTTAGTTGTGAGTCAGTCGCCTATCGAACGAAGCTTGTGGGAAAGGTCAATGATATTGAGATCGCTTAGAACCCTGTTACTATTTATAGGACAGGTTGAACCAATCCAACTTTAAGAGGGTACTACCTTAAAACCCATGCAAGCCTTAAACTTAAGGTCTTTTGTGTGATTTGCTTGATATATATGTGATTTCTTAGCATAATAATACACATCACAACATTTCCTTAACCATTTCGAGGATCTCAAGGGTTTGTGATGCAGGTTATGGTAAATCAGACGTCTAGAAAGGGGAAAAGGGGATTTATTTTCCTCTAGCCAATGTCGTCGAAAGATAAAAACTCAACAACTTGAGTCAAGGGCTATGACCCACTTGATATGGTGAGCTTAACTCTCGTATAAGGACACTCAATGATACGAAGTTCTTCAATCAAAGCTGTAAATTTCAACTTCTGACATTTCTTGTTTACCCCGTGAGATCCTTGAAAACATTGCATACATATATCATACATATCATTGCATAAAAAGGTTTCATAGCAGGTTTCTAATCTTCTCCACTGTTTATTTCAGCAATGGCTCTAGAACAAACAGTGAAGGATCTACGGACTCAGAATGCCCAGTTTCAATAGATGATCATGGCTCTGACCAAGGGGAAAGAAGAATTGAAAGCCCTGCTTGTTAAAGAAAAGAAGAAGCCAAGGAAACCAACTTGTGTGGTGAACTTGGGAAGAAGGATCAGAGGACCAGTGCGGCAAGCCTCTAAACTGATAATTTCATCAAAGGAAGGAGGCAATCAGAAGAGGAAACAAGGGAGGAAGACTCCAGTCCAAAAGAATCCAATGATGAATCTAACTATGATGAGGAGCAGTATCCTCCTGCTGATGAAAAATACAAACAACTGGAGGATCATTTGAATGTAATGGAGGTCCGAAAGGTACCAGGTCTGGATTTTGAAGAACTGGGTTTAGTTTCTGGGGTTGTCATCCCGCAAAAGTTCAAGGTTCTGGTATTCACAAAATATGATGGGGTTTCATGTCCCAAGATGCACCTCCGATCTTATGTGAGGAAGATCCAGCCTCACACTGCTGACAAGGACTTATGAGTCCACTTCTTTCAGGATAGTTTGTCCGAAACTCAACTAGAATGGTTCTACCAGTTGGAAGGGTCCAACATCCGTAATTGGGAAGACTTGGTTGCTGCTTTCTACAAGCAGTATCAGTGTAATGCAGACCTTTCTCACACCCGTACACAACTCCAAAGTATGTCTATGGGTTCGAGCGAGGGCTTTAAAGACTATGCTCAAAAATGTTTCTGGGTACCCTGTATGGTCCATTTTTCAATCACCTGATTGGAAGCTCCTCAACCGGCTTCACTAAATTTATCTTGATGGGAGAAAGAGTGGAAGCTGGAATTAGTAGTGGTAAGATCCAGAAGGATGCATCCTCTAGTGCAACAAGGAAGCCATTTTCTGGGAAAAATAGGTTACTGTTGTGTACAACCAAAGGAATCAGGACAGAACTGAACACTGTCCAGTGGTAGGGGATATTATGATCTCTAAACCTGCACCTACTCAACAAAGGAACAATCAACCGAGAGCAGAAATTCCTGTGAGATAATTCACCCGGATAAATATGACTTTATCTCAAGTCATGCCTCAATTACTGAAATCCAATCTGGTTACCTTGAGGGAAGCTCCCAAAAATCCCAACACCGTATTTCCCCACTACAATCCAAATGCTCGATGCTCCTACCATTCTGAGACTCCGGGGCATGATACGAACGACTGCTGGGCTTTGAAAAACAAGGTGCAAGACCTTATTGAAGCAAAGGAGATTGAATTTGATGCTCCTAAAACTCCCAACGTCATAATTGCATCCATGCCCAAGCATGGCTCGGGAATTAATGCTATTGATGTTGTCACCGCCACAGAAGATGCTGACAATAACTATAATGTGGATAGCTGGATCTTCCCTACTACCAACAGTGGACCTAGTAACTGGACAGCAAAGGACTTTGTACCATGTGTCTTACTCGGGGCACAATGGTTTATTTGTGAGGGTTATCATGTTTCAATTTCATATGGTATTAATAAAGCATTGGATGTTTATGCATACAAATTTTGCTCTCTATGTTTTTCTTTTTTTCTTTTTACTTTGTCTATACAGCTATGCTCTTACACACACCCACGTATCAAACTGCAGATCCATATCCACTCTGGATCCCATTGATAATAGTTCTGTTATTGCCAGTTATGACTTTGAAAATCCAATCAACCAAGCCAAGGACGAAGGTGAGGAAGATTGTGAGGTACTTGGAGAACTTGCCAGACTATTACAGTAGGAAGAAAGGGCTATAAAACCTCATGAAGAGGCAATTGAGACAATGAATTTGGGAAAAGAAGAGAAAAGAAAAGAGGTCAAGATAGGTGCAAATTTGGAGCTTCGTGTCAAACAGCGTTCGATTCATATGTTACATGATTATGTTGAGATCTTTGCCTGGTCATATGAAGACATGCCAAGACTAGACACAGATATTGTGGTTCATCATCTGCCAACTAAAGAAGATTGCTCTCCGTTGAAGCAGAAGGTCCGTCGCATGCGCCCTGAAATGTCAGAGAAGATCAAAGTAGAGGTTATGAAACAGTTCAACATTGGGTTCCTAGCTATCACTTCTTATCCCCAATGGGTTGCTAACGTAGTCCCGGTACCTAAAAAGGATGGCAAGGTACGAATGTGTGTGGACTACCGAGATTTGAATAGGGCAAGCCCCAAGGATGACTTCCCGCTTCCCCACATTGACATTCTGGTTGACAACACTGCATATCACAAGATCGTTTCCTTCATGGATGGGTTCTCTGGTTATAATCAGATCAAGATGGCACCCTAAGACATGGAGAAGACAACCTTTGTCACACAATGGGGAACTTTCTGTTACAAAGTGATTCCATTTGGGTTAAAGAATGTCGGGGAAACCTATCCGCGAGACATGGTAGCTTTGTTTCATGACATGATTCACCATGAGATAGAGGTCTATGTTGATGAAATTATAGCCATGTCTCAAATTGAGGAAGAGCACCGTGATCATCTACAAATATTGTTTGATAGGTTGAAGACGTACAAGCTGAGGTTGAATCCGAACAAGTGCACCTTCGGGGTAAGGTCTGGTAAACTGCTAGGTTTCATTGTCAGTGGCAAGGGCATTCAAGTAGAAGCTAAAAAGTGAAAGCTATACAAGAAATGCCGGCTCCTCGCACTGAGAAGGAGGTTAGAGGTTTCTTGGGACACTTGAATTACATTGCCAGATTCATTTCCCATTTAAATGCTACTTGTCAGCCAATCTTCAAACTCCTAAAGAAAGATCAAGTGGTAAAGTGGAATGATGAATTCCAGACTGCCTTCGAAAGAATCAAAGGATACCTTCAAGAGCCTCAAATTATGATGCCTCCAATTGAAGGAAGACCTTTGATAATGTACTTAACAATATTAGATAATTCAATGGGGTGTGTGCTGGGGCAGCATGACGAGTCTGGTCGAAAAGAGCACGCAATATACTACCTTAGCAAAAAGTTTACCGACTGTGAAACAAGATACTCACTGCTCGAGAAAACTTGTTGTGCTTTGGCATGGGCTGCTCGCCGACTAAGATAGTATATGTTGACCCACACCACTTTGTTGATATCTAAGATGGATCCGATCAAGTACATCTTCAAGAAGCCCACTCTCTCCAGAAGAATAACAAGATGGCAAATGATCCTGATCGAATACGATATCCAATACACGACCCAAAAAGCAATCAAGGGAAGTGTAATAGTTGATCATTTGGCTCATCAGGCTGTGGATGACTACCAATCCATGAACTTTGAATTCCCGGATGAGAACATTATGTTAGTGACTGACTGTGAAGAACCTGGACCGGATGAAGGACCTGAGGAAGGATCCCGTTGGACTATGGTTTTTGATGGAGCCTCCAACGCACTTGGCAATGGCATCAGTACTGTAATCATATCTCCCGAAGGCTGTCATACTCCTTTCACGGCCAGATTATGTTTCAACTGTACCAACAATATGGCGGTGTATGAAGCATGCATCATGGTCTCAAAGCTGCTATTGACCTGAGGATCAAGTTCTTAAGCATTTTTGGGGATTCAACCTTGGTAATAAGTCAAATCAAAGGGGAGTGGGACACTAAGCACCCGAATCTCATCCCTTATAGAGAACATGTGCTGACATTGCTTCACACTTTGAAGAGGTCACCTTTGAATATTTCCCACGAGAAGAGAATGAGTTAGCGGACGCGCTAGCTACTACGCCGTCTATGTTCAAGGTCAAGTGGGACAACGAAGCTCCTCAAATCACTATTGAGAGGTTGGATGAACCAGTATACTGCTATGAGATTGACACTGAAGAAGTAGCAGACAAATCTTCATTCCATGAAGTGAAGAGGTATCTCGAGGCTCAAGAATATCCTGAGGGGGCATCTGTCAATGATAAGAAGTTTCTGAGAAGGTTCTCCGCAAAGTTCTTCCTCAGTAATGGAATCCTCTACAAGCGTAACCATGACTCCAATTTACTTCGATGTGTAGATAAAAATGAAGCAGAGAGGATTATGGCGGATTTACACGAAGGTACCTTTGGTACCCACTCTAGTGGACACACCATGGCTAAAAAGATCCTACGGGCAGGATACTATTGGTCCACTATGGAAGCAGACTGTTATTAGCATTCCCGAACTTGTCACAAATGCCAGATCTATGCTGATAAATTACATGTACCTCCGGTTCCATTAAACGTCTTGACGGCTCCCTGGCCCTTTGTAATGTGGGACATCGACATGATCGGAGAGATTAGACCTACCGCTTCCAATGGGCAACGCTTCATCCTAGTGGCCATTGATTACTTCATGGAGTGGGTTAAGGCTGCCTCTTTTGCTACAATTACCAAGAATGTTGTGGCGTGGTTTATCAAGCATAACCTGATTTTTTGGAATGGTGTGCCAGAGAGAATCATCACAGACAATGGTACAAATCTCAATAATACGATGATCACCAAACTCTGTAAACAGTTCAAGATCCAGCATCATAATTCTTCCTCTTACCAGCC
The DNA here is from genome assembly GCA_948472305.1 of Vicia faba. Taxonomy (NCBI): domain Eukaryota; kingdom Viridiplantae; phylum Streptophyta; class Magnoliopsida; order Fabales; family Fabaceae; genus Vicia; species Vicia faba. The sequence goes on from OX451738.1 coordinate 161,552,673, forward strand.
GAAGTTGAATGGTGCTGTAGAGGTTGCTAACAAGAATATAAAGAAAACCATACAGAAGATGACGGTGACATACAAAGACTGGCATGAGATGTTACCATTTGCTCTTCATGGTTACCGCACCTCAGCGCGTACATCAATAGGGGCAACACCTTATTCTCTAGTATATGGTATGGAGGTTGTCTTGCCTATTGAGGTCCAGATCCCTTCTTTGAGGATCATGATGGATGCAGGTTTGAACGAAGATGATTGGATCCAAACTCGACTTGATCAACTGAATCTGATCGATGAGAAAAGGCTTACTGCTGTCTGTCATGGTCAAATGTATCAAAAACGAAGGATCAAGGCTTTCAAAAAAAAGGTCAGACATCAAGTATATCAAGTGGGTGATCTAGTGATCAAGCGCATCATACTTCCGCAAGGTGATCCCAGGGGAAACTGGACTCCCACGTACGAAGGGCCATTTGTGATCAAGAGCGTATTTTCCAGTGGAGCCATGATTCTAACCACCATGGATGGTGACGACCTTCCTCACCCTGTTAATGCAGACATAGTAAAAAAATACTATGCATAAATAAAGACCCATTAGGTTGACTGGCCTAGGAAAAAATAAGGGCATCCCGACGAACCAAAAGGGTTCAAGCAAAAATTAGGGATAAATACAAAAAAGTTTGTACACCCGGCAAGTCGAAAACCTGCAAAGGCAGCTTGGGCAAAAAAGAGTATCCCGGTAGACTGAAAACCCGAAGGGACGGTCCATGAAAAAATTAGGGATTTGAAGCGTATCACTATGTCCCATTAGATAACCTTGCGATCATACTTCAGTATCAACTATCAAGCTCAAACGACACCAACCAATCCAGTCAGCTTTGGACAAGCAGCAAAGTGATGAGACGCTCGAAGACATAAGGGAAATATAAGAATTGAAACCTAATGGGATTATTACACATAGTTATTTTATTCTCTTTGTACACTATTTTTATAGTTTTCACTCTCACGACAGTGTTTTCCTACTAGAACATCATCCTCTTTGTACAAAATGTTTGTTATAGGCAAACTTCAGAAATCAATACAAATCATTTCTTTAAAAGTACAAAACTGTTTGCTTTTCTTTTTTCTGTTTTGTTTTGCAAAAACGTCCAATGATTATTTTTGACATATGCATTTAAATATGATCACTGTTCACAAATGCTTGCATAAGAAGCAGAAAGACAATTACTAATGATTTTAAGAAACATGGCAAAGTCTAAAAAACAATTTGACGTCCCGACAATTACTCTTTCCAGCATGGTACAGGGGCAGAGACAGTTTAAGACAAAGTCACCGTTACATGCGACCCCAAGATGTATATGTTCCCTATAGGGTAGAAGCAACCAAAGTTGTGATCTCTTCTTCCTCGAGTAGAAATCACTTCCTCAAGTCAAGAGCTGAAATCTGTGTTCCCCAACTGAGCTTTATAATCTTAAACAGTTTACGAAACCTCCCCCCGGGTAGAGTTTATTTCTCCAACTGCGGAAGCTCATTCCCCATCAGAGTTTATTTCTCTACATCGGCAGAATCTTCCAACAAAACATCCTCCATCCACAGAGTTGTTCTCAAGCAGAGCCAATCCCCGGTAGAATATCTTCAAACAGAAAGAGGAAATCCCCGGCAAATCATATCCATTCACCATCCCTAACAGAAATGAAGGATTCAGCTTCCTTATACTCTCCAGCAGCAGTTCGGGATTTACTTTCCCAAACTGGAAAATATCGCAATAGCATCCCATATTCATACATCATGGCATGCACATACACATCGCATACAGTATAATCTCATTTATTTTAAGAACATTATCAAAATGCATTTCATACATCATGACATTGCATATGATTAACTCTTTACATTTTTCAGGAAAAGATCAAATAAACAAACACCGTTAACTACTTACGTGACATGGTAGTCTTCTCAAAAGCTACGTCTGATGAAGGGTTATTTCAACAATTTCCTCAAAAAGATATCCTCACAAGACCTTCTCTGGTTCAGTCTGATCGACACTAAGATCTCTCTGATTTCTATTCCAATTGAAGATATCCCAAGACTTTTGTCTGGTTCAATTGAATAGATCCTAAGATTCTTTTGATTTCCATTCCAGTCAAAGTTAATTCAAGACCTTCTCTGGTTTAGTAAGATCGACACTAAGATCTCTCTAATTCCTATTCCAGTTGAAGATATTCCAAGACTTTTGTCTGGCTCAGTTGAATCGATCCTAAGATTCTTCTGATTTCCATTCCAGTCAAATTTAATTCAAGACCTTCTCTGGTTCAGTCAGATCGACACTAAGCTCTCTCTAATTCATATTCCAGTTGAAGATATTCCAAGACTTTTGTCTAGTTCAGTTGAATCGATCCTAAGATTCTTCTGATTTCCATTCCAGTCAAAGTTAATTAAAGACCTTCTCTGGTTCAGTCAGATCGACACTAAGATCTCTTGGATTCCTATTCTAGTTGAAGATATTCCATGACTTTGTCTGGTTCAGTTGAATCGATCCTAAGATTCTTCTGATTTCCATTCCATTCAAATTTAATTAAAGACCTTCTCTGGTTCAGTCAGATCGACACTAAGATCTCTCTGATTCCTATTCCAGTTGAAGATATTCCAAGACTTTTGTTTGGTTCAGTTGAATCGATCCTAAGATTCTTCTAATTTCCATTCCAATTAAAGTTAATTCAAGACCTTCTATGGTTCAATCAGATTGACACTAAGATCTCTCTGATTCCTATTCCAGTTGAAGATATTCCAAGACTTTTGTCTGGTTCAGTTGAATCGGTCTTAAGATTCTTCTAATTTCCATTCTAGTCAAATTTAATACAAGACCTTCTTATGTTCAGTCAGATCGCCACTTAGATCTCTCTGATTCTTATTCCAGTTGAAGATATTCCAAGACTTTTGTCTGGTTCAGTTGGATCGATCCTAAGATTCTTCTGGTTTCCATTCCAATCAAAGTTAATTAAAGACCTTCTCTGGATCAGTCAGATCGACACTAAGATCTCTCTGATTCCTATTCTAGTTGAAGATATTCCAAGACTTTTGTCTGGTTCAGTTGAATCGATCCTAAGATTCTTCTGATTTCCATTCCAATCAAAGTTAAATCAAGACCTTCTCTGGTTCAGTCAGATCTACACTAAAATCTCTCTAATTCCTAATCCAGTTAAAGATATTCTAAGACTTTTGTCTAGTTATGTTGAATCGATCTTAAGATTCTTCTGATTTCCATTCTAGTCAAAGTTAATTCAAGACCTTCTCTGGTTCAGTCAGATCGACACTAAGATCTCTATGATTCTTATTCCAGTTGAAGATTTTCCAAAACTTTTGTCTGGTTCAGTTTAATCGATCCTAAGGTTCTTCTGATTTCCATTCCAGTAAAAGTTAATTAAAGACATTCTCTGGTTCAGTCAGATCGACATTAAGATCTCTCTGATTCTTATTCCAGTTGAAGATATACCAAGACTTTTGTCTGGTTCAGTTGAATCAATCCTAAGACTCTTCTGATTTCCATTCCAGTCAAATTTAATTCAAGACCATCTCTAGTTCAGTGAGATCGACACTAAGATCTATCTGATTCCTATTCTAGTTGAAGATTTTCCAAGCTTTTGTCTGGTTCAGTTGAATCAATCCTAAGATTCTTTTGATTTCCATTCCAGTCAAAGTTAATTCAAGACCTTCTCTGGTTCAGTCAGATCGACACTAAGATCTCTCTGAACCTATTCCAGTTGAAGATGACCCAAGACTTTTGTCTGGTTCATTTGAATACATCTTAAGATTTTTCTGATTTCCATTCCAATCAAAGTTAATCCAAGACCTTTTTCTGGTTCAGTTAAATCAACACTAAGATTTTTCTAATTTTTATCCAGTCAAAGTTAATTCAAGACCTTCTCTGGTTCAGTCAGATGGACACTAAGATATCTCTAATTTCTATTCCAGTTGAAGATGATCCAAGACTTTTTTCCAGTTCAGTTAAATCGACACTATGATTTTTCTGATTCTTATCCAGTCAAAGTTAATTCAAGATTTTCCTCTGGTTCAGTTAGATCGATACTAAGATCTCTCTGATTCCTATTCCAATTGAAGATAATCCAAGACTTTTTTTCTGGTTCAGTTAAATCTACACTAAGATTTTTTTCATTCTTATCCAGTCAAAGATAAACCAAGACCTCTTCTGGTTCAATTTGAATCGACCATTGATTTGTTACTGATTCTTTTCCAGTATACCTTTTTCTGGTTCAGTTAAATCGACACTATGATTTTTATGATTCTTATCCAGTCAAAGATAAATCAAGAACTTCTCTGGTTCAGTCATATCGACACTAAGATATCTCTAATTCCTATTCCAGTTGAAGATATTCCAAGACTTTTGTCTGGTTCAGTTAAATCAATCCTAAGATTTTTCTGATTCTTATCCAGTCAAAGTTAATTCAAGACCTTCTCTGATTCAGTCAGATTGACACTAAGATCTCTCTGATTCCTATTCTAATTGAAGATGACCCAATACTTTTGTCTGGTTCAATTGAATCGACACTAAGATTATTCTGATTCTTATCCAGTCAAATTCAATTCAAGATCTTCTCTGGTTAAGTCAGATCGACACTAAGATCTCTCTGATTTCTATTCCAGTTGAAGATAATTCAAGACCTTTACTGGTTTAGTTAAATCGACACTGAGATTTTTCTGATTCTTATCCAGTCAAAGATGAATCAATACCTTCTCTGGTTTCGTCAGATCACCGCTAAGATCTCTCTGATTCCTATTCCAGTTGAAGATATTCCAAGACCTTCTCTGGTTCAGTCAGATCGCCACTAAGATATCTCTGATTCCTATTCCAATTGAAGATATTCCAAGACCTTTTTCTGGTTCAGTTAAATCAACACTAAGATTTTTCTGATTCTTATCCAGTCAAAGATAAATCAAGACCTCTGCTGGTTCAGTTCAAATTGACCATTGATTTGTTACTAATTCTTAACAATTTAATCTCATTTCCCTAATAAGTCACTGTGAAGCCTGAAATACGACTAGATAACAGTCAACCTTATCATCCTCAGCAAGTCACTTCGAAGCCTGGATCCTGACCAGATAGCAGTTCACTTTCGTCTCTTCAGTCAAGGAATGACTCCCCAGTAGAGTAATCGACAACCGGAGCTCCTAGACTCCATTCCCCTAAAAAAACATTCCCCAGCGGACTCCTCCTTGGACAGCAGGAACAGGAATCCCCACAAAGAGACTCCTTACGAAGTCAGCATCTATTTTGGATGACATCTTTAAGCCCATATCCGATGATTCTCCGTCATATTCCTTGGATGGAATCTTTAAGCCCATCTCCGACACTCTTCTGTCATCTTTTCCAAATGGCATCTATAAGCCCATTCCCGATATTATTCACCAGCAGTCTCACTTTGGGCGAGTGCAATTTTATGGGCACTCTAGTGTTCAATCATCTTCCACCTTTAGACCACGAAAGGAAAACAAGCCAATCTAAATCTTCAGGTTTAAGAAGATTGAACAGGGGAAGCTGTTGTATCCCAAAATTATCCCTCCCATTTTCACTCAAGACATGCCCATTGAGGTCCTCAACTTGCCCTAGGATGACTAAGAATTGACCAGGCAAATTCTCCTCCTAAGGAAATGAACCCCCAACTAGGGTTTGAATTTTCATCAAGATGGTTGAGCTCCAAGGATCCTAAATGTTCTCCATTGTCCTAATATGTCTTCAATATTATCCATGCCAAATTGCATGCCTTGCATAATAAGTTTGCTCAGTCAATTGCTCAAGTATTGGAAAATCAATTGTGCTAGGTCAAAAGCCAATTGTGGCCCATGTACAGCCAAACTTCAAGATTTTTGGTCAACATCAACATTTTAAAGTGATATCCATCATTTGATCAAGGGTTGATCATGATTCCTCAAGAAATGCTCCTAATTCATCAAAAGTCAAAAATGGCAAGTTAAGGTTTCTATAGGAAAACTCAACTGAACTTTGACCAGGCATAACTTTCACATAATTCATCCATTTATCCCCAACCAAAGCTCATTTCGAAGATAGTCTCATTCCCTACAACTTCTCGTCAGCCCTCAAGTCCAAGAAATGCACCATTTGAAATATACAAGCTCATACATTACATGTCATTTTCAGAAAGTCAACAAAAGCCACCTTTTTCCAAGACAATTCACATCAAGATAAAATATTAAAATGCAAAATAGATCAAAAGAGGGATTGAAGTAAACATCTTGTGCTTTCCAAAAATTCCATGATCATCATCATGAGATAAAAATTGAGCAAGTTATGGCTTGCCTAAGTTGGGAAAATTTGGGAACTTTCAAGAATTATGCATTGAGCAAACTTGAAGTTTTAGGTCAATGACTTAATTTCTTGGACTTCAAACATATTCCTAAGCCTATAGAGGACCTCTAAAATTATTATTTCCATGCCTTTATTTTTCTAACTATTTTATTCATATTTATTTTAATTTATTTCAAATAAATATAAAATAAAATGTATAAAATAATTGGAAATGGGCTTTGAGCTTTGGGTTGATGTTTTGGAAAGACTAGGCCCACAAAATTTCGTGCAAGCAATGTCCACGTTCATTCAAATTTGAAAAGGATAAGATTCTATGTCTTTGGCAAAGTTATAAAACATCATTCATGACTTTAAAAACACATATTTGTGGTTGTTATTACTCTTGTTCTCTTGTTTCCTCCATCCTCTCTATATAAAGGACACATTAGCAAGCTTCAACACAGGATATACAACCTGGAAAAGTTCTACAAATTTTGCAAAAAATATCAAAGTTGAAAAATTCACATTTAGGTTCCAGCCTTTCTCAGTCCAAACAAAAGATCCAAATACATTCCTGGAGGCTCTCTGAAGCTTTTGAAATCATTACCAAGCCCTGAAACATCACAAAACGCCTCAGTAAGATCCATTTTTATATTTTCTAACTTGTTTCATGCAGATCCGGTGCTCCTCGTAGCTAGATGTGCATTATACACCATCAGACATGTGCCATCAGATGTCCATCTGATCAGATCTAGCGTACTCCATCTGCGGGCTCACCATGTGCCATCAAGACCAATCCACATTGGATCCAGAAGCAAATCTGGGCCTCTCCCTTCATGGGCCAGCGAATTCAACAACCACACCCCCACCTTTTTTTTACTATCTCAGGCTCATCTAGTTTTTTTCTGTAATGTTTTAATTTCTTTTATCTTCTTTACTTAATTAAGAAAATAATTTAAAAAAACTCAAAAAAAATTAGGCTTAGACTTTTTTTAATTAAAATAATGAATTTCTTTAATTAATTAATTAATTAAATTTTAACTACTTTCTTATTTCAAAATGAACTAGAATTTAGGATTTAATATATGTTTCAAATGTTTTCTTAATAAAAAATGCAAAAATATTAGAATTAGATTAATTTTGTTCAATATTTATTTTCTTAAATTAAATTTAGATTTAGTTTAATTATTTTTCTTTCTTAATTCCCCCCCCCCCCCCCCCCCCCAATTGCTTTGGAATGTAAATCCCCCACCCCGAAGCCATGTAATAGTCTAGATTTATACTTTCCGCATTTTATTTTTCTGTATATATTACTGTTAGTAACTAGGCGTGTATGGGAAGACTAATAATCAAACATTAGCTAACCTAACAAAAAGACAAAAAATAACTGAATCTCAGCACACTTGCACAAGCGCACCTCTAAGGTATCTCTCACTTTGGTTGCCTTTAAATAAAACAATCATGAGCCAGGAACGCTTTAGTAAAGACCCATAAATAAAAAAATATCATAGTCCCTGGATGACCCTACAGTTGCCTTTCGGTAAATGATCTAGTCCCTAAAAGAAAATTGCAAAAGCGTCTACAAATTGCCTTTGTGATTGTAAAACGTCCCTTGGATTGTCCCTCAACATCCGACGATAGGGCTACCTACTCACTAATAGTAGGATAGCACTATCTAAAGGAAATGAGGAAAAGAACATCCTTTTTCAAGTAGGTAGACTGTTCTTAAGTACATGCTCAAACCTGAAAGTTTTACACTTACACACTTTTAAAAAAATATTTTCAAAAACGCTTTATCACACTCTTGAGGACTGATACAAGAGTTACCATAAAACAAACAAAAACTTTCAAAACCACAAACACACAAATATTTTTAAAAAATGAGCAAGTAGCTAAGAGCCCGTGGAAAATCACGGATGGAAAGGGTGCTAATACCTTCCCTTTCCATAATCTACCCCCCTTACTCAGAAAATCTCAAAAAAAGGTCTTTTTCTGTTCTTTTCACCCTTTCCTTTGTTGGATAAAAGAAAAGTCGATGGCGACTCTTGCTTACCGTGACATTTGCGAACAAAAAATACAAACCAGTATATAACAGTCGGTTCTGCCACCGTATCACATTAATGTTAACAAATATATGCATAAAAACAGGAATAAGCATTTACTCAAGACTCTAGGAGATGGGATAACATTCAAGTCGTCCACAAAATCCCACAGAGAAACTTCCATGGAATAGTCCCCACAGAGCAGTTTCCATAAGATTATCCCCTGCGGAGTCATCTTCACAAACTCAACACATTCCCTACAAGTCTGAAATATCCTAATCATACTTACCAGCAGATCCCCCTAGAGGACAAAGGAGTATGATCTTTTCCACGGTAATATCACCAATCTAAGGAGTCCCAATCCTCATAGTAGATTATAATAACAGTACAATGCACATGAATTCTCTTCCCCAATTGAGTTTATTTCTCCAACACTGTAAAATCCCCTGTAGAATTATCTTTTCTCAGCAAGATATTCCTCAGCAGAGCATTTCCTCACCAGAGTATTTCTTCAGCTGAGTTTATTTCCCCAACAGGGTTTATTTCTCCAACAGGATATAGTCTCCCCAGCTTGAGTCTATCACTTTAACTACTACAAATCATCGGAAAAATTTCACTCTCCAGCAAAGGGTAGTCCATATTGCTATCCCCAAAGAGTTGCTATGGAATCTAAAATCAGACCAGATACTAGTTAAACTTATCCTCCCTAGACGAGTTGGCATCCATATCAGAAACTCAGTCAGAAAACACCTCGAAAGGTTATCCATCTCAATTATCCCCAGTTAGGGTATATAAGAATTAAATTCCCCAATAGAGCTACAAACAACCGATGCCCCTGAACTCTTCTCCCCAAACAGAAGTCGAATTCCCCAGCAGAGTTTCCTCAAACAGAAAGCAGGAATTCCCAGTGGAAACATTCTAAACAAATATTGAGGAATACACATATTCTTCATCCCCAATAACAGTCAGGGATTTATTTTCCTCAATCAGAAACGTTATACCGAGCTACTAATGCATACATACACATCATAGCATATGCATACAAAAAACATATAGAACACTCTCATTTTCTTTGAGAACATCATTAAGCAATGCATTTCATACATCATGACATTGCATAAAACTAACTCTTTACCTTTCCAAGTAAAATCTATAAACAGACAAATATCATCAATAATTTTCAAACAGGTCCAAGATTAATTCCTAAAGCAAGACATGGCAACTATCTACGTGACCAGGTCAGAGATTAACTCCCGAAACAGGAAGGGGAAACTATCTTTATTTCTTTATGACCAGGTGAATATCAATTCCCAAAATAGGATATGGTGACTATCTTTATCACCAGGTGGCATGAATTCCCCAAACAGGACGGGTTTACCAACAAAAACATATTGTAGATCAATTCCCAAAACAGGATGGGGAGATTATCTACATGACAAACACTTTCCTTCAGAGCATCATTCTGAAAAGCATCTTCCTTCAGAAATTCATTCTGACTAGCATTTCCCTCAGAGACTAAATCTGACAAGCAGCTACTCAGACACCGTCCCCCAGAATTTCATTGAATATAATCAACAACTACTTTGGATGGCATCTATAATCACATCTCTGACGACTCTTCTCACCTATATGAATGGCATCTTTAAGCTTGTTCAAGCAATATAATCAACCAACATTATTACTTCGTGCACATGTGAGTGCAAATTTCTAGGCACTTAAGTGTTCAATCATCTTCTACCTTTAAGTCCTGAATGAAGGCATGCCAATCTAACTCTTCAGGATTAAGAAGATTGAACATGGGCAGCTTTTTCACCCTAAAATTTTCCCTCACATTTTTCTTCAAGACATTCTCCTAAGGTCCTCAAATGTTCAAGGTGGCTCAAGAATTGATCAGATAAATTCTCCTCCTAAGCAATGGACTCATAATCAGGGTTTTGTATTTCTCAATGAAGATTGGGTTTCCAAGGTCTAAAATGGTTTTCATGGTTCTTCATATGTCCCTAAGAATTCTCATGTCAACTTTCAAGCCTTGCATCACATGTTTGCTCAGTCAATTGCTCAGATGGTTGAAAATCAACTATGTTGGACAAAAAGTCAAATGTGGTCAACATACACTCAAACTTCAATATTTTTAGTCAACTTCAACATTTTGAAGTGATATCCATCATTTGATCAAGTTTTGATCATGATTCCTCAAGAAAATCCCTCAAATCATTAAAAGTCAAAAGTTGCCAAATTAGGGTTTCCTTATGAGAAGTAAACTAAACATTGACCAAGCATAACTTTCACATGCTTCATCATCTTTTCCCCAAACAAAAGCTCATTTTTAAGGGAATTCAATTCTCTACAACTTTGACTCTCTAAGCTCAAGTCCAAAAAGTGCATCATTCGAGAGATATAAGTCAATACATTACAGGTCATTTCAAAAGTCAACAAAAGACACTTTTTGTCAAGGCATCTTACATAAAGATACAATCTTCAAAATAAAAAGTGATATACATAGAGGTTGTAAAGGACATCTTTATATTTCCAAAAAGTTATAAATCACCTTCAAAATATAAAAATTGTGTGAGTTATGACCATTGCAAGTTGGGAAATTTTGAGCAAATACATAAAGTTCAAATTGAGAAAGCTTGATATTTTGGACTATTGGGCCATGGTTTAAGAGTCCAAATGTGTATTATACTCTTTATACACCTCATATATTATTATCACACCCCTTGACATAGTTTTATTTTATTATTTTAATTATTTTTTATTTATTCATTAATAATGCAAGATAAATAAAATAAATACATAGGCCTTTCTTACAAAGACCAAGCCCGTTCCATTTGACCTAATTTCCCCTATATAATCTCAGCACTTCTCATACAAGAGCACACAAAAAAACTTTTCCTCCAAAATACTTGTCAAAACATTAAATTTTCTCAAGAACCCTATATCTTAAAATCCTTATTTACAAGCCCTTTTACTATAAAACCTCCATTCCACTCTCTTCCAGCAAGCCTATATAGTAAGTTTGGACCAAATTTGATGGTCCAAAACATGTGAAATCACATTACATGGCATCGCCAGTTTCATGATATGCATAATATTCATATCTTAACTTTTTGCTTGCATTAACATTTATTAATGTTACTAATGTGTTCATGAGGTTTGTTAGTGAGGATAAAACAATCGTATGGGTCCCATGCAGTTAGAATCGTGAACCACCATTCTCACATTGATCCACCTTGTTTGTTCCATATCTAAAAAATAATGGATATTTAGGCCACAAAAATGCCTCCATTGGATCCGCAACACTTGATTTAGGGGGATATGGTGTTTCTCGATTGCTAATTCTGTCTATTTTGCAGGTTTAATAGAAGAAGGTCGTCGGAGAAGATGACCGGAGCTAGGGCTTCGACGCCTCTCTGATACAGGGAACTTATTTAAAATATATATTTATGGATTGATTTATATAAATGGATGAAACAGCCAACCTAGTGGCAGAAACGCGCGCGCTAAGGCATTGGTCTCCCAGGTCACGGGTTCGATCCCTGATTTTACCAAATTTCTCATATTCTAATTTTTTTTTGCAGGTTTATTATATAATTCATTGATCCTATTATCCAACACCAACCATCACTTGGCCTGGTGGTGCGATATGTGTGGAGAATGGTTGAGGGCGTGGGTTTAACACCTACCCCTACCCTTTGGTTTATTTTCTATGTTTCTGACTCTTTTTCATAAAACCTTTTTTTACATATTTTTAATAAACCCTAATTTAGGATTTTAGTTTTTTAATCAACCCTAAATTAATTTTTTTAGGTTTTCTTGATTAAATTAAAATCAACTTAGATTTTAGGGTTTTGATTAATTTAATTAACTTAATTAATTTTTTAAATCAAATTAATTTAACCTTTTTTCATTTAGTTAATTTTTTTTTAAATTAAAATCAATTAGGGTTTTAGGTTAATCATCAAATCATTTTATTTTCTATCAAAATCATAAAACAATTTTCTTCTTCCCTTTATTTTACAATCTTTGCGTACTTTATTATTTTCATTATTTTTTCCGATTATGTAACCGCTACAGTTTGTGATAGTTTTAATTAGGGTTTACTACTTTTCCCACGATTTTATTGGTTGTACCTCGACTCCCAAAGCCTTGTAATAGCGTAGGATTTTTATTTCCCACACTTTACTTTTCGCACCTATACTATGTATGTTTGTATATATCCAACTGTTAGTAACTAGGCATGTATGGCATGATCTAAAACGAACCATTAGATAACCCTAAATAAACAAGACTAAATAATTGAACATGAATCACTTTTCACACACGCACCTCTAGGGTAACCTCACTCGTTGCCTCGGATAAATAGTCATGTCCCTCGAGTTTCCTATGATAAATGATCTTAACCCTCGATGTTGCCTACGAATATATGATGACACTCTATTCGAATTACTAAGGTATCCCTATATTTTACCTTATATGACCATAAAGATGACCCACACTTGTCCCTCACACATCTAACGATAGGGCTTCCTACTAACTAATGGTAGAATAGAACTATCTAAAGGAGGAGGAAAATAATAGGAACGACCTTGAGTAAGGGTAGAATACTATTAATCGCTTGCCCAGGCTTTTCAAAACATCTTTTTCACAAACACTTTCTCTGAAATATTTTCAAAAAACAAACACTTTGTACGCATTCTTAACTAATACAAAAATCATTACAAAGTTGTCGTACTTAGGCATTTTTTCAAAATATTTTCAAACACGCACACAAAGCATTTTCAAACAAAGTGAGCTATCGATTAAGAGCCCGTAGATAACTGTGGATGAAAAGGGTGCTAACACTTTCCCTTTTCATAACCTACCCCCCTAACTCAAGAAAATCTCGAAGGTCTTTCCTGTTCCTTTCACCCTTTCCTTATTGGATAAAAGAAAAGTCGATGGCGACTCTTGCTATCCACAACATTTACGATAAAATGCAAAACCAAGTCAATTCACCCACCGCATTACAAATTGATTGTGTGTTTGAGGTGCTTCTCAAACCCGAGCTACTGTTGTTTATGTGTGGAAGATGTGCTAAGTTGTTTTTAGCCAAAATAAGCCAAAAGGGGAGATTGTTATTTCTCTGTTTGTTGTGATTGGCATTATGTTTGGTAAATAGAACTTAGCTTATACGCGTTGAATAAATAAGTTCTATCAACTGGAGTAACATGTCAAATGAAATGTCATATGCAGGTTCTTTCGACATCGTGTTGGTTTACAACTTGATAGTTGGATATTTTAGTTTGTTATACGTGCAGAATATTCTTTGAATATTAAGCTATCCCATATGGAGCACAGTTTGAAGATTAAAAAGATTCAAGCTGATTTTATATAGAATTGTTAGTTTCTAATTATAGATATGATTTAGGAAACTAATGATTGATTTACTATCCTTGAGGAGATAATTTTGCAGCACCTCTGTCATATCCAGATGCATATATAAAGCCCAAATCCAGTTCATTGAAGATTATAAATAGAAGGCTTCAACCCTAGTAAAAGAGTTGAACTTATTGTGTACTTTTATTAGGGTTTCAGTGATTATTGTGATCCTCTCAATTATCATCTTGATAAAAGAGTAGGAATTTTTATTGAGTTGTAAGTTCTGTCAGTCATTCCAAAGCTTTTAAGCAGTGAATGATTGTATGTCTTTGAAGTGTGACTTCTATGATTTTCTAAGTGTTAGAATTTCTTAGTCACTAGTGTGTGATTGGAAGGGATTTGAGAAGGGTCTCATACCTAGGTGAGTCTTAGGTAGAAGTTAAGAAAGGTAGTGATTAAGTGAGAAGTTGTAAACGGGGGAGTTTAGCTTCAAATTGATACTATCTAGTTAGTTTTGTCCATGGATTGGTATCCCCCAGAGTAGGTGTTTTGGTACACTGAACTGGGATAACAATCATGTGTGTTCTTTACGTTTCTGCACTTTGTTTATCATATACCTTGTCATTGTGTGTTTGTTCAGAAAAATGTGTCTCGATATCTTTTAGGACATCTGAGATATGAATACCAAAATTTCAGGCTTGATAAAAGTATTGCCCAAGAATTCCAATGCCTCTCCAGCGGGATTAAAATATCATTAATTAGACTCCATATAGCTTTGTCTGAGGGACTGAGATTTCCCCGACTATCTATGTAACACCCAAATTCTAGATTAATTATTTAATTAATTAATTTAGCGTGATTACATGAGTCAATGTGAAATGTTTGATGTTTTGATGATTATATCTGAGTCTTTATGGTGATTTGTAAAATCATGATAAATATGAAGTGTAGCATCATGATTGAGATAAACGTGATGTTTGAATGTGAGGATTTGATGAATACAATGTGTGATGGGTTACTATGAGTAGTATAGAAATAATTAGGTGATATTGACAAATTGTGTATTTTTAGAATAATTAAAGTAATTATTTAGAATTATTTTAATTAAGATAAATAAAATATTATATGATGTAGGGAGATTAAGGGCATTGTGGTCATTAGTGAAGGATAAGTGAGGGCATGATGGGAAGTTCATTATTAGGGGTCCAAGAGGTCAAGTTTGGTATTAAGAAAAGGTTTGGATTTTTACACACTCATTATGCACGATAGAATTTGAAGAACTTTGTGGAGAAAAGAGAGCTAGGGCACAAAGAGACAAGAAGAGCATAGGAATCCCGGTAGAGCACGAAGAGAAATTGATCTCTAACAATAATCTTAAGTTAATGGGAGTATTTTCATTGTTATTATATTTTATTTAAGGTTTAGATGATGGTATATTGCCTTAGGTTTTGGTATATGAGGATTTGGTGATGTTTGATCAGGAATTGATGAATTGGTAATGATTAATGACTTATAATTGGTGTATAATAAGTATAGAATTATAGGATGTTCATAGATGATGAAAACCTGTGATTAGATGATGTTTTAAGACTTGTAATATGGTGATATCATAGAATTTGGGACTGGTTCTATGCACGAAATTGCAATAGAAAAACCATGTTCGTGCAGCGTCGTCTGGCGACATAGGTAGTGTCGTCACGCAAAGACACATTTCCAGTTGAAATAGGTAGCAATGAAGGCAGAAATGAGTGACGCATCTGGAGTGTGTCTCTCCAAGCGTCTTCAGGTGATGGTAGTGGAGAAGGGAGTGTCACCAGTTGATAGATGTGAGTCGCCAGGCGATGATGTCCAGTTTTGAATGGTCGTGTGGATTTTCTTAAAAGTGTTGTAACTTGAGTTTTAGAGCTCGGATTTAAGTGTCGTTCGAAGCGTTAGATGGCTAAAGCGCAGAACTTTATTTATGTGAAGTAAAATGAAGAATAAGAAGTGTGTTCCATATACATACTATAGAATGAATTTAGGTTACCCATGTTAGATTACGAAGATGCTTGTTTATTAAGATGATTAAAAGATGAATATGGGATGATTAGGAGACATTATGCCGATACCTTATATAATATGATGACATGAAGATATGTTGTGTGATATGATGATGTTTGGATATTATGATGACACGATGATGGTATTATGGTGATATTTTATTATGATGATAATTATACGATGTTATGATGATATGATGTTTTATTAAGATGATTATATAATGATATGATGATTAGATGATAATATGATGTTATTATAATCATATGATGATGTAATCATGAATTATAATGTGTGTTGATTAGTCGTGGTCATGTTTATTATATTGTTGTGCCTCATGCATTCAGGGAATGTGTTAGGACTTAGGTCTAGTGAAGTTAGCTCTTTTGTCCAGCGAAGATGATAGGACGATTTTACATTGAAGGCATCAATCTCATAATGTGGATTGGGTGCAACAGTGAATTTCTCTGGTTCCAAGCGGGAATCGATCCTATGGTGGGAATATTTGAAGATAATGATGATTGAGTCATCAGTGAAGTTTTGGTGCAACATGCATGAGTCTATGACGTTGCATAACATTCTATATGACATTCCATAATGATTTATTTGTGATGCTTGATGATACATTATGTATGATGATGTGTGTTTGTGTATTGATGAAGTTTTGAATGTGTAAGTTTAAAATGAAGATATGATGATGTGTGATGTCTTGCTTATGTGCATATTTACTATGTCTATTTCTTATGTCTTATATAATGATTATGATTTATTCACCCTTTATGTCTGAATGTTTCCTCCGCATGGGTAACGCGCGGGTGATCAATAATAGTCTGTAGAAGCATTAAAGGATAGCTTCGAAGTGCGTTTATTTTCTTTTGTTGAATAAAGGGAGTCTTGCTCTGATATGTAACATCGGGGTTGGGATCAAATGATTGGAACTTATGTTATTTGTTTTGTTTTAAGATGTTGAGTCACCCTACATGGTACTCGAGATGTTTTGATTTATAAGTGTGAACTATGAAGCATGATTAAATGTTATGAAGAATATATGACATATTAATTCCGCTTCAAAGTTTGAAATGATTATATGATGAGAGAAAAGTTTTATATGATTTAAAGTGTTTTTGCAACCCATGTTACAGAGCAGGATGTATTGTTATGATGTTTTATATGAAGATGTGACGCCCTTGTTGGTGATATACTCTGATTTATTTATTAAAATAATTATGAATATTCTTTGGGGTTTAGTGGGGTGTTACATTAGTGGTATCAGAGCAGGTCGGCCCGTCCGGTCAGATTATTGAGTCTGTAGTGTGTGAATGTGGAGTACTGTCGGAATAGTTTCTAACCATTGTGACTATTATTGATGTGAAACAGAGAAATGGCTGGAAGAAACGATGCTGCACTTGCTACTGCTTTGTAGGTTGTTGCTCAAGTTGTGCAACATCATCCTAATGATGGATCTCATGTTTTTGAGACATTTCAGAGGAATCATCTTCCTGTTTTACAGAGTAGGTTTGATCCTGATGGAGTATAGGTTTGGCTTAAGGAGATTGATAGAATCAGCCAAGTCATGGATTCCTCATAGGTGCAGAAGGTGTGGTTTGGTACGCATCAACTGGAAGAGGAAGCTAATGACTGGTGGGTTTGTACTTGTCTGAGACTGATAGCACTAGGGGAAGTGATTACTTGAGCTGTGTTCAGCAGGGAATTTTTGGGGAAGTATTTTCTTTAGCATGTGCACAGAAAGAAAGAGATTGAGTTTTTGGAGTTGAAGCAAGGGAGTTTGAATGTGACTGAGTATGCTTTGAAGTTTATAGAACTAGAAAATGTTTACCCATATTACAATGAAGCAGCTGTTGAGTTCTCAAAATGTATCAGGTTTAAAAATGGGTTCCATTCGGAGATCAAGCGGGCAATTGGGTACCAGTAGATCTGTGTGTTTTTAGAATTGTTGAATAGGTGTAGAATCTATGAAGAGGATAGAAAATCTCATTCAGCTCACTACAAGATTTTGAATGAGAAAAGAGGAAAGCAATATCAAGATCTAAGAATCCTTATGATGCCCTAGTTGATAAAAGGAAACATAAGGCTTATGATAGGAAGAAGACAAGTGAGATAGGAGCATCCGCTTCTATCAAGTGCTATAGGTATGGTGAACAAGGTCACTAATCCAATGAATGTGAGAATAAGGTGTTGAGGTGCTACAAGTGTGGTAAGTCCAGTCATCGTGCTCCTGAATGCAAGAACGATGGTCTGACTTGTGTCAATTATGGAGAGCATGGTCATATCACTACCCAGTGATTGAAGCCAAGGAAGGATGCTAGTGGCTAGACCAATGGTATATTCTTCACATTGAGTGTTTTGTACCCCAAAATTTCCCCTCTTGTTTCTCAAGTAACCTGTCATAAGATCTCCTTTAGTTCAAGACTGCACAAGGGTTGATCAGCTCAAGACACCTCCTCTAGCATTGATGACTGAAAATTAGGGTTTTGAGTTTGCACAAGGAAAAATGAACTTTTAATGCCTCATATGACTTTCATGGATCATTTTGGACTCTCAATATTTCTCATGTCAAGTTTCAAGTCTTGGAACATATTTTTGCTCAATCAATTGATCAGTTGACCTAAAATCAACTATATTGGGGAAAAAGTCAACTCTGGTCAATTTACAGTAAAACTTCATAATTTTTTATGCATATAAACATCATGAACTCATATATGTCATTTGATCAAGTTTGGATCACAATTCCTCAAGAAATTTGATCAGATCATCAAAAGGGCAAAATGGTCAAAATTAGGGTTTTGACTAAGAAGAGGCAATTTCTGATTTTTGACCTAGAAAAGGGTTGAATGGTGTAAGTTATGATCTCAAGGGTTAAAATGAATCATTTTTACCTAATGGCATGGCTCAAAACATGGCTCAAGATCAATTGATTAACAGGTGAATTTTTAATCAACTAATCAAAAGTCAATTGTACATTGAAAAGTCAAACTTTGACTTTTTGGTCAAAATCAGGTGTCAAAGATCACAATTCATCAAAAAAATGTCAAAATATGAAAAAATTTCATCAAGAAATCAAAAAGTCAAGATTTCATTTAGAAAAGTCAAAATTTCTAAACTTAGAAATTTTTCTAAGTGTTGAAAATTTCATATTTTTTCACAACTTTGAGCCAATTTTTCACCATGATGAAAGATGATTCAAAGGAAACTTCCAACATGAAAGTTGTAGATCTCAATTAGATCTAAAACATTGTATAACACAATTTCTCCTGGAAATACCTGGATTTCAAGTTATGATTTTAAGAATACATGTTCATGAAACTTGGAAACTTAGTGAAATTTTGCCCTAGTTTAGGCAGGATTTTGACATAACTTCATGGAAATTTTTCACATAGTTCCAAGAGGGATTTTCAAAAATGTCCAACATAGAGGCTATAGGGGATTCTACAAGATTTAAAAAATGTTCAAGAACTCATTGAGATCATGTTTGAGCAAGGAGAATCGAAGGCAAGAAGTTAGGGTGTCAAACTTGTTTTTCAAGTCATTTCATGATGAACATTTGATCCAATCCACACCCATGCTGCATAAATATTACTTTGCAGGCTTCTAACCTCTAAATCTATCCATAATCAGAAGATTAAACAACTATTTGAGCTATGATCCAAGTGCTAGAGTCATTGTCCAAGTGATTATTCCATTAATGGAACAAAGTTCACACTTCCATTTTTGAAAAGTGACTTTAATCACAAAGTCAATGCATAGAGCTCCTTACTTGTTTCATCTGAACACAAGCAATGTCAAATGCAAAAGCAAAATGTCTAGAGTCTCCCATAAACTCAGGACATGCTTTTACTATGCCTTAAAACCATATTTTCCACTTTTCTTCAAAATCAAGTAACATAGTCACAACTCTATATCTTGTACTTTTGACCACCTCAAGTGCTCTAACCTTTTTGATATAACTATACAAGTTATTTGCAAGCTAACACGTGATTGGAAACACTCCCAAACTCCCTGAAAACTCAGATTGAACAAAAACTCCATTGTTATGTAGAACCTGACCAGAAACTCTCATCTCTCAAACCACTCGTGCATTTCCTCTCCAAATAATCTCAAAAGCTTCCTTACTTCAAATAAAACTTATCCCAATCCATGTTCCTAAACTGTACACCATTTTCACCATTGTCCAAGCTCAAAAATAGAGCATTGCAGTTGGACTTCTCCAGACCATTCCAACTACTCTCAGTTCAAGCCAGCTATTGCATTAGCTTTCTAGAGGTTCAAGGAAGCTAACATGATAATCACCATCACTTGAAACAACTCAAACTCATTTCACGATTTCCAGTTTTGAGATATTTTTCTTGAACTTCCATCTCCCTATTTAGGCATTGTTAGGCTTTCATTTTTGAAGATAAAATGTAGACATCATTACCATGAAACTATACATGTCCATAGATTTCATTAATGTTGCTTGAGTAGGGATAATTTTGAGTTTGAATCTCTGAAAATATTTAGGTCAGAATTTGGCACTGTTAGAAATCCATGCTTATCTTTGAGAATTAGCTTAAGTTATTAACATATTCAGAATCGTGAGGAAATTTCTAACAAGTTTGATGTTGGAAGTTTTATGAATGGATGAGAAATAAATAAGTTACAAGTCCTTTGGATGGAGGTTGAAGATGAAGTGCATTCAGGACTTGATTTGTATTATATATTTATTGTTTTGTTTAAGTTAACAGATGTATCACCACCCCAGTGGTTAAAGCGCACGCCTGTCACCCTTGGGACATGGGTTTGAGCCCTAGTGGTGCCCTTTTGCCTATTTTTTTCACATTTACCATTTTGTTTTGTTTGAAACAGTGCCTGGGCTCCCCCCCCCCCCCCCCCCCCCCTCTTGGGTTTTTTTTTTTCTTTTTTCTAACTCTTAACCATTGTTTACTTTCACACCCTTGGCCCTTTATTTTATTATTTCATTTTTTTTCTTTATTTTATTTTCATTTTCATATTATTTTTATTATTTTCATTATTATTGTTATTATTACTTTTATTATTAAAAATATAAAAAATATTTTTATTTATTATTTACACTTGTTTAGTTTATCTTTTTCCATAAAACTAAAAAAAAAACATTTTCTTTAAATAAATTAATTTCTTTTTGCAACAAATATTTAGATAATTAGGTTTAATTACTATATTATTCTCTTGCAAATTAATTAATTTAGAACTTAGATTTATTTTAATTGACCAATCTTCATTTTATTTTTATTAATTTAAAACATTTTCATAAAAACCCTAAAAAAACATTTTTTTAAGTTAATTTCTTTTCTTAATTAATTTAGGTTTAAATTTTGTTTATTTTTAATTAATCATTTTTCTTTAATTATATTAAAACCCCCTTTCATAAAAATCCAAACAAAAATCATTTCTTTTTCCATTTGCATTTGTACATTATTTATTCAATTATTGTACATTTATTCAATATGGTTGTAATAGTTAATTAGATTTAACTTTCTTGCAAATTCTCCATTTGTAAATTTGTATACCCCCCCCCCCCCCAATGATTAATAGCTTAGTATTTTTACTTTTCGCAATTTATCGCTTTATATAAATGCTAGTAATTAGGGTTTGTATGGAAAGATTAAAATCAACAAGTTAGTAAACCCTAATTCAAGACAAAACAATACATGTAAATCAAAACACTTGTACCCTTAGGGTAATTCCACTTTGTTGCCTTTCAAAAATGGCCATGTTATGCATGTGGGGTATCTTAGCAAAAAGAAATCAAAATACAAGATCATAGTCCCTCGATGACGCTATCAAAGTTGCCTTTCAAAAATGATCTTAGTCCCTCAAAGAGAATTGCTAAGATATTTCACAACATTGCTATCATGGCTATACGATGACCCACGCCCGTCCCTTTACATCCAAAGATAAGGCTTCTAACCAAACCAATGGTAAGATAGCAATATCAAAGGATAGGAAGAAATGAACTAATACTTTTGAGTAGTATGATTGTTCCTAGTTTCTTGCTCAACTTCAAATCAAACACTCTTGCTTATTTTCAAAACAAACACCGAACACTCTCAAAACATGAAACATTTTCAAAAGCTCAAAACTTTGTATACGTTCTTACGAATGAGAACTATTACAAAGTTTTCCTAAACGATGGCGCCTTTTCAAAATACTTTCAAAAACCACACAAAGCATATTTTCAAACAAAAACAAGTGATCTAGCAAGCAACTAAGAGCCCATGTATAACTATGCATGAAAATGGTGCTAACACCTTCTCTTTTCAAAATCTACCCCCTGAACTCAAGAAGTGATCTCAAAGGTCTTTCCTGTTCTTTTCAGCCTTTCCTTCTGGATAAAAGAAAAGTCGGTGGAGACTCTTGCTAACTGCAACATTTGCGATAAAACGCAAAACAACCAATTCAGTTCTCCCACTATATCACAGAACTGGCGACTTTGCTGGGGAAAAACTTAAAAGTGGGGTCACCTTAGAGCTAGATCACCTTTATTTGCTTTCATTGTTTGATTTGTTTGTTTTACATTTTGGTTCCTTGTTTGGGCTTGTTTAAATCCTCTACCTGAATTTGGGATACCTTATAGGTAAGTAGCAATACATTGTGGAAACTGTACGGGGTATACCGACATGGTCTAAGCAATAGCTATGTTAGTGCGACATATTTGTGGTTACCGATAGCCCATGAGTAGTCAAGGAGAATACGGGGCCGCTGAGTGATGTCATCAAGCACTAATTGACTTTTAGAACCTTACTTGACCAACTTGGCCATTAGGATGTAGTTAGATGACCGAATTTGGTGCAGTCCGAAGTTGGTAGATACTCGATACTACACTCATTAAGGTTTGGCTTTTTGGGATATTTCGGTCACCTTGAAAGAGGCTTGCACTGAAACAATGCCCGAGAAGACAAACCAGTGATGTTGGGATCCTTTAGAACCTGTTACTATTTCTTGGACAGGTTTGAGCCAACTAAACTTCAAGAGGGTACCTACTTATGAGACTCCATGCAAGCCTAAACCTAAGGACTTGTTTGCCTTGTTTGTGTATATACTTACTTGTACATAAACATCATAAACATCATAACATTATACTCAGTCTAACCATTTCAAGGATTATTGGGATTTATCTTTGTTCTATTTTGTAGGACATGGCTTCTATCCGCGGGAACACTATCCAAGTCAATCTCGTAAGGATTCCTCCTCAACTCAAAGAGTTAGCATCAAGGGTCCCTGAGAACTCTACATTCACCAAAAGACGTGTTCGCCTCCTAAACTTGGTTACCTTAAATACTGACGAAGATATGATAAAGGTGCTTTTCCAATTCTTTGATCCTCTACACCAATTCTTCACTTTTCCCGATTATCAACTTGTGCCTACTCTAGAAGAATTCTATCAACTATTTAGGATTCCCATTCTCAATCAACTACCCTTCAACGGCACGGAAAGAGATCCAAAACCTGAGGAGATTTCCCAAGCACTACACTTGCCACAATATGATATCACAACTAATTGGGAAACAAGGAGTGGTGTCAAAGGTTTCTTATCCAAGTTCTTGTTTGAGAAAGCTCAAGATTGTTGGAACTCTTTGGACTTACAAACTTTTGAATAAATCTTGGCCCTTCTCTTTTATGGGATGGTTTTGTTTCCAAACCCCGACCAACTCATAAATATAAACACCGTCAAAATCTTCATGTCTCATAACCTGGTGCCTACTTTGTTGGGAGATATCCTACACTCTTTTCATTCTTGAACTATGAGAAAGAGAGGGATCCTCATGTGTTGCACTCCTCTCTTTGAAAGATGGTTTATTTCGCATCTTCCCCGATTTGTATTGAAGAATGAGCAAGGTTCAAGATGGTCCCATAGTTAGATGACGCACAAACATTCAGATATTCATTGGTGTTCCCGATCCTTGGAGAATGTTACTATCATCGATCATTGTAGTGAATTCCCTAAAGTCCCTTTACTTGGCATTAGAGGAGGTATCACCTACAACCCTTGTTTATCTTTATGATAGTTTGGTTACGTCCGAAGAGATGGTCCACATGAGATGCTCATTCTAGGAGTGGTATTCAACTACAAAAACGATGATCAAAGCTACCGCCAGAGGTTTATCCGAGCTTGGAGGATGGTAAGCAAGGTGGATAGTAAGACGTTAGGACACAATAATTCCATTCCCCTTGAGCCTTACCTTAAGTGGGTACGAACTCGAGCTTAGAAACTTGTGATGCCTTATCCCTCCATCTTACCAGTTATCATGGAACCTGTGGTTGAAGGAGATGTCTCATACACTGTCCTCCATCCAGATATGACTACCTCTCTCGAAGACATGCAAAAGGGTTGGATTCATCTTAACAAAGAACGAGATACTTTCAAAGCCCAATTATATGATAGTGAGAAGAGAGTCTTGGAGCTTACGAATAAACTACAAGAATATCAAAGTGTGAACGCCTACATCACAACGAAGAGGATGTGTTCAGTCTTTTTATTTTAGAAAGTTATTTTGTAAGCCCGAGAGGCATGATGTAATCCTTTTTTGAACTGATTAATGAAAAATTGACGTTTGTTCATTCCTTTTGTCTACACAAATTTAAATTTCAGTAATCCTTGAAATCATTTGCATATACATTCCATGCATCATAACATGACAGGTTTTCGCATAACAGGTTTCCTTATCTTTCTGCTGTTTATTTCAGCAAGATGGATCTAGAGAAAACTGTGAAGGATCTTTTGGCACAAAACTCTCAATTCCAAGAGAATCTACTGGCCCTAGCCAAGGGGAAGCAAGATATGAAGGCATTGCTCGTAGTTAAGAAGAATCCCAAGAAGAAAGCTCTACTCAACATGGGTAGAAGGTTCAAGGAGACAGTCCGTCAGATCTCGGTAGGGGAAGACTCATCTAAAGAAGACGAGAATCAGATTGGTGAGGTTAAGAGTACCCAGGCTGACTGTAGTAATGATCAAGCATCTGATGATTATTATTTTGACAAGCAGTATCCCCCACCGATATCAAGTGCAAGCAGTTAGAAGACAGGTTGAAGGCTGTTGAAACCCAAGTTGTCCCCGGTTTAGACTTTGATGATTTGGGATTGATCTCTGGGGTTGTTATTCCCCATAAATTCAAAATACCAATCTTTGCAAATTACGATGGAGTTTCTTGTCCAAAACTTCACCAGAAATCTTATGTGCGCAAGATACAGCCACACACTGCTGATAAGAAACTTTGGGTTCACTTTTTCCAAGAAAGCTTGGCCAGAATGCAACTTGAATGATTTTATCAGTTAGATGGTACTCGTATCAATACTTCGAAGGATTTAGCTACCGCATTCTACCATCAGTACCAATATAACACCGACTTGCCGTCAACGAGGGTTCAGTTGCAAGATATGACCATGGAAAAGAATGAAGGATTTAAAAAATATGCACAAAAGTTGAGAGACCTCGCCAGTAGGGTTCAACCACCCTTGACTGATAGGGAGCACATTGACATGTTCATGGGCACTTTATCTGGTCCTTTCTTTAATCTGTTGGTTGGCTTCTCTTCTTATGGTTTCACCGAATTAATCTTAACCGGTGAAAGAGTTGAAAGCGGCATCAAAAGTGGGAAGATCTCTGGCATCTACCTCCACTTCTAATCCTGTCAAGAAACCTTTTGCTGCAAAGAAGGAAATCAATGTTGTGTACGGGGAAAGGGCTCGTACCAAGAAGAATGATCATCCGTCTATTAATGTTGTCCTAATCTCTAATCCAACTCCAACTCCAAGACCATCTGCAAATCACCAACATTTTGAAACTCCAAGAAGACAATTTATGAGGTTAGGCATGTCATTATCTCAAGCCCTTCAACACTTACTCAAGTATAATTTAGTGACATTGTGCGATCCACTTGCCAACCCAGATACCTCTTTACCAAAGTATAATCCGAACGCCAAATGTGCTTACCACTCAAGTAGTCCCGGGCACGAGACTGACCAGTGTTGGGCCTTCAAGAACAAAATTCAAGATTTGATTGATAACAAGACTATTAAGTTTGATCCTCCTCTGAATCCGAATGTAATCACCGCACCTATGCCAAGGCATGACAAGGGTGTCAATGCTGTTGAAGATACAATTTTTGTTGTCTCTATTGAAGAATTGACTACTCTGCTGAATATCATCAAAAAGAATCTGTTGAAAGCTGGGATCTTCCCTGGCTGTGTAAAAGACTATGTGTGTTGTACAAGATAACTCAATGGATGCGAAGGGCTGAAGAAAGGCATTCAACACCTGATGGATAGCCATGAAATTCAATTTGAGAAGACTCCGCTTGCCAAAAGTTTGACTAACAAATGTGAAGATCTCTCCATTATCAGCATCTCAAAAAAGCCTCTTAGGATCACCTCTAAAGTTCCTATTAGGATTTCAAATGAACCAATTGTTACTCCCTTAATAATTACCAATCTCGGACCAATTCCCTACTCTTTAAACAAGGCAGTGCCATGGAACTATGGTGCTAAGGTGTTTTATCATGGGATTAAACAAGACGCTTGGATCAAAGAAGAAAAAGTTGATGATGTTGGTAACATAACTGGCTCAACCAAAGTAACTAAAACCGGGAGAATATTTTCATCCAATATCTCACCACCAGTTGTTACAAAGGCGCCCATCCGCATTACTTCTGCCAAGACAAGTACTAATACAAGGGGGAGGAGATGGTTTTTAAGCCTGTCATGACTGAAGTACCCGCAAAGGATGTTGCTGACAGAGAGCCCTCCGCTCATGAGTTGGACGAGATCTTAAAGATAATAAAAAGAAGTGACTTCAAGATTGTGGAACAGTTGAGGAAAACCCCTTCTAATATTTCAATATTGTCATTGCTGCTCTGTTCTGATGCCCATGCTCGGACATTAATCGAGTTCCTGAAAAAGGCTCATGTCCCCCTTGAGACAACAACGAATCAATTTGAGAATTGCGTGGCAAGCATGACAGATGATAATGGCTTGGGATTTTCAGATGCTGACCTAACACCACTGGGGAAGAACCACAATAAAGCTCTACATGTTTCAGTCGAGTGCAAGGGGACCACCCTAGCACATGTTCTAGTCGACACTAGTTCTTCTCTGAACGTATTACCCAAGGGGGTGTTAGACCGTTTAGGCTGTGAAGGTTTAGACTTGAAGGCAAGTGATATCATTGTAAGGGCGTTCGATGGATCAAAAAGGATTGTTCATGGGGAAGTAGATCTTCCAATCAAGGTGGGCTCCCAAATCTTCAACTCCACCTTCTACATTATGGATATTCGTCCTGCTTATTCTTGTCTGTTGGGTCTCCCGTGGATCCATAAAGCTGGGGCAGTGACCTCAACTCTCCATCAAAAGCTTAAATATCCTGTCAAGGGAAGAATTGTCACCATATATGGTGAGGAAGAGTTTATGGTGAGCCACCTTAACTCGTTTAAATACATATAGATGGATGGAGAATTCATCGAGACCCCGTGTCAAGCCTTTGAAGTCGTGCCACCGATGGTTGCTGCTACCAAATGTTGCTCTGATAAATCCAAAGCTGTTAAAGTCGTGTCGAAGATGGTTTCAGTCAAAGATGCTCGTGCTCCAATTGAAGAAGGAAGCTGTGATACTTTGGGGAAACTCCTCGATATCCCATTTAAAGCGGACAAGTTTGGTTTGGGCTTCACCATAAAAAGCTCAGAAGGAAGTGAGGCATGCTCGTGCAGGAAATCCACCTCTCCGCATTGGAAGCCATGAAGTTAATGATGTGGGTAATTCAGATGAAGAAGCTGCATTTGAAGATTGGGTGTATCCAACTACAACGGAGATAAAGAATTTTCATGCCAAGGACTTTGTGCCTATCTCCTTCATTGAGGAGCAATCTACTTGTTATTTCTTTTCTTTCAATTCAAGAACATTTTGTCTGTAATATTTAACAATGACTTTTAAACCATGTGCCTGGCCCGGAGCACTATGGTCCATTTGTCAAGGGTTTTATTTATGTTCATCTAATCATATGACCATTCAATACAAATGATTGGACTCTTTTGCATTCAAATATTTGTGTTCATTGTGTCTATTTTCCTTCAAATACATTTTTCAAAATAGACATGTATCTTACATGCACATACACACTCTTGCAGGTCCTCATCCACTCTGGATCTTATTGCCAACGACTCTACTATTACCGACTATGACTTCGAATATCCAATTAACCAAGTTGAATACAAAGGCGAGGAAGATTGTGAAATACCGGGAGAACTAGCCAAACTTCTATTACAAGAGGAAAAAGCTATTCAACCGCACGAAGAGTCAGTTGAAGTCATCAATCTGGGTACTTAGGCAGAATAGAAGGAAATCATGATCAGTGCTAATTTGGAAAGCAGTGTCAAGAGCAGGTTGATTCAAATGTTGCATGATTATATGGAAGTATCTGCTTGGTCTTATGAAGATATGCCAGGGTTGGATACCGACATCGTAGTTCATCATCTTCCAAACAAAGAAGATTGTCCTTCTGTCAAACAAAAGGTTCGTCGCATGAAGCCTGACATGTCTGAAAAGATTAAAGCTAAAGTGATGAAACAATTTAATGCAGGGTTCCTAGCTGTGACATCTTACCCCCAATGAGTTTCCGATGTGGTGCCAGTGCCAAAGAAGGACGGAAAAGTTCGCATGTGCGTAGACTATAGGGATCTGAATAGGGAAAGCCCCAAGGATGACTTCCCTCTACCATACATTGACGTCTTGGTCGATAATACTGCTCAGCATAAAGTATTTCCGTTCATGGATGGCTTCTTAGGTTATAATCAGATAAGGATGGCTCCTGAAGACATGGAGAAGACTACTTTCGTTAATGGGGCACCTTTTGCTACAAGGTCATGTCGTTCGGATTGAAGAATGCAGGGGCAATGTATCAAAGAGTTATGGTAGCTTTGTTTCATGACATGATTCATCATGAGATATAGGAATATGTGGATGATATGATTGCCAGATCAAAAACTGAAGAGGAACATATCGATCACCTGTACATGCTATTCGAAAGACTGAAAAAGTACAAGTTGAGGTTAAACCCTAACAAGTGCACATTTGGAGTACGATCTGGAAAGCTTCTAGGTTTTGTTGTCAGCAATAAAGGCATTGAAGTTGATCATGCCAAGGTAAAGGCCATCCAAGAAATGCCAGCCCCTCACTCTGAAAAGGAAGTTAGAGGATTCTTGGTTCGTCTCAATTACATCGCCCGCTTTATATCTTACTTGACTACTACTTGTGAACCAATCTTCAAACTCTTGAAGAAAGATCAGGTAGTCAAATGGAATGATGAATGTCAAGCTGCCTTCAACAAAATCAAATAATACTTGCAAGAACCTACTATTATCATGCCTCCAGTTGAAGGAAGACCCTTGATCATGTACTTGACAGTACTAGAGAATTCTATGGGGTGTGTTTTGGGCCAACATGACGAGTTTGGCCGAAAAGAGCATGTTATATATTACCTGAGAAAAAAGTTTACCGACTGTGAAACTAGATATTCACTGCTCGAGAATACTTGCTAGGCTCTGGCATGGGATGCTCACCGGCTAAGACAGTATATGTTGACTCATACCACTCTTTTGATTTCTAAGATGGACCCAATCAAGTACATCTTCAAGAAACCTGCTCTTTTCGGACGGATAGCTAGGTGGCAAATGATCTTGACTGAGTACGACATTTAATACACAATGCAAAAGGCCATCAAAAGAAGTGTACTAGCATATCATTTGGCCCATCAAGCTGTTGATGATTACCAGTCTATGAACTTTGACTACCCATATGAGAATATCATGCTGGTGACTAACTGCGCGAAACCTGGACCGTGTGACGGGCTTGAACAAGGATCCTGATGGACTATGGTCTTTGATGGGGCTTCCAACGCATTGGGTAACAGAGTTGGTGTTGTGATCATCTCCCTTGAAGGTTTCCACACTCCTTTCACTTCCAGACTATGTTTCGGTTGAACGAACAACATGGCTGAGTACGAAGCATGCTTTGGGTTTGAAAGCTGCCATTGATTTAAGGATCAAGCATTTGGATGTGTTTTGGGATTCCGCTCTAGTGATTAGCCAAGTAAAAGGAGATTGGGACACTAAACACCCTAATTTTATCTCTTACAAAGAGCTTGTGCTATCTCTGATTCCCTACTTCAAAGAGATCACCTTTGAACACTTCCCTAGGGAAGAAAATTAATTGGTTGACGCCTTGGCCACCATGTCTTATTTGTTCAAGGTCATATGGGACAACTAAGCCCCTATGATTACCATTGAAAGATTTGACGAACCTGCACACTAATATGAGCTTGACACTGACAAATAATAGCCATGGTACCATGAGGTGATGAGGTTTCTTGAAGTACAAGAGTATCCAGAGGGAGCATCCATTAATGACAGAAAGTTCTTACGATGATTTTCAGCCAAATTCTTCTTAAGTAATGGAATATTGTACAGGCGCAACCATGACTCTACTCTACTCCGATGTGTGTACAAGAAGGAAGCATAGGAAATCATGGAAGACATGCACGATGGTCTCTTTGGTACTCACTCAAGTGGACATACGATGGCTAATAAGATCTTGAGAGCTAGCTACTATTGGTCAACAATGGAGACTGATTGCCATCAACATTTAAGAACTTGTCACAATTGCCAAATCTATGCTGACAAGGTCCATGTGCCTCCTATTCCTCTGATCGTCATGACCACTCTGTGGCCATTTGCAATGTGGGGCATTGATATGATTGGAGAAATCAAGGCCACTACTTCCAGTGGATATCGCTTCATTCTAGTCGCTATTGATTACTTCACCAAATGGGTCGAAGCCGCCTCGTTTGCCTCAGTCACGAAGATTGTGGTAGCCAGATTCATCAAACATAACCTAATTTTCCGCTATGGTATCCCCGAAAGGATTATCACCGACAGTGGGACTAACCTCAACAATGCTATGATTACTGAGCTTTGCACTCAGTTTAAGATCAAGCATCACAATTCTTCTCCATATAGATCCAAAATGAATGGCGTAGTCGAAGCGGCCAACAAAAACATTAAGAAGATTATGCAGAAGATGGTAGTAACCTATAAGGATTAGCATGAGATGTTACCGTTTTCTCTTAATGGCTACCGAACTTCAGCTAGAACATCAACTGGGGAAACTCCCTTTTCTTTAGTCTATGGCATAGAAGTTTTTTTTCCAGTGGAAGTTCAGATCCCCTCTTTAAGGATTATGAATGAAGCAGGCTTAAGCGAAGACGAGTGGATTCAGACGAGATTGGATCAGTTGAACTTGATCGATGAAAAGAGACTGGCTGTTGTTTGTCATGGTCAGACGTACCAAAAACAGATGATCAATGCTTTTAACAAGAAGATCAAGCCTCGAGTATATCAAGCTGGTGACTTGGTGATAAAATGCATCATTTTACCACAAGGCGACCCCAGAGGAAAATGGACTCCCACCTACGAAGGGCCATTTGTTGTCAAGAGAGTTTTCTCTGGCGGTGCCATGATGCTGACTACCATGGAGGGTGAAGACTTCCCACATCCTATAAACGCAGACATAGTTAAAAAATACTATGCATAAAGGACCCACTAGGTTGACACACCTAGGAAAAATAAGGGCATCCCGACAAACCAAAAGGTTTGGGAAAAAATTAGGGATATATGCAAAATATTGTACACCCGACAAGTTGAAAACCCGAAAGGGCAACTTGAGCAAAAATGGGAATCCTGGTGGGTTGAAAACCTGAAAGGGCGGTCCATGAAAAATTTAAGGATTGAAAGCGTATAACTATGTCCCGTGGATTCTCCACAGTCAACTTTATCATCAAGGTCCAAGTTCAGATGGTCCAAGATCAATCCAATCAACTTCTGTCAATGGTAAGGGGCATTCGAAGACATTGGGGAAATAGTAGAGTTGGAATGCAATGAGATCATTTCACATGGCTATTTGTTTTGTTTTCAATCTTTGTTTTCCTTTCAACGATTTCCTCTTACTGGGATATCCGTCTCTTTGTACAAAAACGCCTATTCATGGGCAAAATATCAATAAAAATATACTTTGAAGTGCAAACTTTTTGTCCTTGTTTTGAATGCAAACTTGTCCAATGACTAAAATTAAACGAACATATGCATATGAACATAATTAAAACTGTCTGGCACATATGACCTAAGCAGTAACGAGCACCTCTTTAATGTACATGGAATATCCCCACAGAGTTATTTCATTAATGTCATCCTCAACAAAGTTACTCACAAAGTCTCTTTGCATAGGATAATATCCAAAAGTCCCAATCTCTTGGCAGCTCTCTCTCCTCAGAGAAGATGATCCTATAAGAAAAAGAACTCACTTCTTCAGCAGTTTATCAACAGGGTTTATTTCCCCAGCAAACAACGAGATAACCTAACTCCCCAGCCGAGTCCAAATCAAGGAACCACAAAATTCCCCAGCTTAGTCTATCCTCCCTAGCTGAGCCTGTCTTCCCCAGCTGAGTATATCTTCCCCAGTTAAGGCCATTATCCCTAAACGGAGGCTATCCTCCCCAGCTGAGCATGTCTTCTTCAACTGATTTTATCTTCTCCAGTTTGAGTTTTCCTTTTAGACTATTTCAAATCATAGGGCCATAATGCCTAATCCCCAGTAAAGTCGTCAACAAAACCTTTACTATCTCCAAAAGATACTATGAAGCCTGGACCCGACCAGATATTAGCATAATTTCCAAGTTACTATAAAGCCTGGACTTGACCAGATAATAATCAACTTCTCAAGTCACTATAGAGCCTGGATCCGACTAGATAATAATGTAGTCTTTCAAATACTATGAAACCTGGACCCGACCAGATAATAGTTTAACTCTTCAAAGATATAAAAGCACCTGGACTCAACCAAACCAAGGTTTAACTTCTTTTCCCCAGTAGAGTTTTCCTCTACCCCAACAAGTCATTGTGAAACTTGGATCCAACCAGATAGAAATTCCCCTCAGATGTTTGTTGTGAAACCTGGAATCCGACCAGATAACAACTAAATTCTCAAGTAGGTTACTGTAAAGCCTGGACCCGACCAGATATCAGTTCAACTTCGTCTATTCAAGCAAGCTTATTGTGAAGCTTGGAATCTGACCAAATAACAACTAGCTACAATTCCAGCAAGAAATTATGAAGTCTGGACCCGACCAGATAATAGTATAACTCTTTAAAACCTATGAATCCTGGATCCGACCAAATAGTAGATACCACTTCAAGTTACTATGAAGCCTGGACCCGACCATATATTAGTTCAATTTCGTCCTTTCTAGGAAGTTACTGCAAAGCCTGGAATCCGACCAGATAACAATTAACTTCCTTATTCCCAACAAGTTGTTGCGAAGCCTGGACCCGGCCAAATAACAATTCAAATTAAAAGAGATTTTCTGCAAAGCCTGGAATCCGACCAGATAACAGTTAATTTATTTCTTCTGCAATAAGTTACCGTGAAGCCTGGATCTGACCAGTTAGCAGTTTACTTCTTCATCCTCAGCAAATTATGAAGCCTGGATCCGACCAGATAACAGCTGACATTCAAGAGATATTCCCCAGCAGAAACATCCTTTCAACAAGTTTGAAGTTATGTATACTCTTCATCCTCAACAGCAATCTGAGACTCAGTTTCCCAAAATTCCTCAACAGCAGTCAGGGATTTATTTTCCCGGACAAACATGCATCTCACATTCATATGTCATAGCATATACATACAAAACGCATTTAGCGTAATACCACATCTTGTGAACATCATGCATATATCTGCATTTAACTAACCACTTTTTTCCCACAGGTAGAACATCAAGTTTTAGTATAAATCGACCAAAGATTTGTGTTGATACTTATTCAAGTGTTTACCAACATTCCTCCAAATGGAATCTATAATCCCATTCACAATCCATCTTCGAGTGCAAATTTCTGGGCACTCTAGTGTTCAATCATCTTCCACCTTCAAGTCACGAATGGTAGATCCGCAAATCTAACTCTTCAGGTTTAAGAAGATTGAACAGGGGAAACTGTTGTACCCCAAAATTTTCCCTCTAATTTCTCAAGTAACCTCTCACAAGATCTCCTTTGATTCAAGATTGCACAAGGGTTGATCAGCTCAAGACACCTCCTCTAGCACTAATGACTGAAAATTAGGGTTTTGAGTTTGCACAAGGGAAAATGAACTTTTAATGCCTCATATTACTTTCATGGATCATTTTTGACTCTCAATATTGCTCATGTCAAGTTTCAAGTCTTGGATCACATTTTTGCTCAGTCAATTGATTAGTTGACCTAAAATCAGTTGTATTGGGGAAAAGGTCAATTATGGTCAATTTACAATCAAACTTCATATTTTTTTATCCATATCAATATCATGAACTTATATATGTAATTTGATCAAGTTTGGATCACAATTCCTCAAGAAATTTGATCAGATCATCAAAAGGGCAAAATGGTCAAAAGTAGGGTTTTGATTGAGAAGAGGCAATTTCTGATTTTTGACCTAGCAAAGGGTTGATTGGTTTAAGTTATAATATCAAGGGTTCAAATAAATCATTTTGACCTAATGTAATGGCTCAAAACATGGCTCAAGATCAATTGATTGACAAATGAATTTTCAGTCAACTGATCAAAAGTCGACTGTACATTGAAAAGTCAAACTTTGACTTTTTGGACAAAATCAAGTGTCAAAGATCACAATTCATCAAAACATGTCAAATTATAAAACTTGTTCATGAAGAAATCAAAAAATTCAAGATTTCATTTTGAAAAGTCAAAATTTATAAACTTAGAAATTTTTCTAAGTGTTGAAAATTTCATATTTTTTCACAACTTTGAGCCAATTTTTCACCATGATGCAAGATGATTCAAAGGAAACTTCCAACATGAAAGTTGTATATATCAATGAGATCTAATATATTTTAGAACATAATTTCTCCTATAAATACATAGATTTCAAGTTATGATTTTAAGAATACATGTTCATGAAACTTGGAAACTTAGTCAAATTTTGCCCTAGTTTAGGCAGGATTTTGAGCTAACTTGATGGAAGTTTTTCACATAGTTCCAATAGGAATTTTCAAAAATGTAAAACATATAGGTTATAGGGGATGTTACAAGCTTTCCAAAATGTCCAAGAACTCATTGAGATCATGTTTTAGCAAGGAGAATCGAAGGAAATAAGTTAGGGTTTCAAACTTGTTTTTCAAGTCATTTTCATGATGAACATTTGATCCAATCCACACCCATGCTGCATAAATCTTACTTTGCAGGTTTCTAACCTCTAAGTCTATCCATAATCATAAGATTACACATCTATTTCAGCTATGATCCAAGTGCTAGAGTCATTGTCCAAGTAATTATTCCATTAATGGAACAAAGTTCTCACTTCCATTTTGTTAAAGTGACTTTAATTACAAAGTCAATGCATAAAGCTCCTAACTTGTTTCATCTGAACACACACAATATCAAATGAAAAAGCAACATGTCTAGAGCCTCCCATAAACTACGGCCATGCTTGTATTATGCTTTGAAACCATGTTTTCCACTTTTCTTCAAAATTAAGTAACATAGCCATAACTCTATATCTTATACTTCTGACAACCTCAAGTGCTCCAACCTTTTTGATATAACTATGCAAGTTATTTGCAAGCTAACACACGATTCGAAACACTCCCAAACTCCCTGAAAACTCAGATTGCACAAAAACTCCATTGTTGTGTAGAACATGACTAGAAACTCCCATCTCTCAAACCACTTGTGCGTTTACTCTCCAAATCATCTTAAAAGCTTCCTTACTTCAAATACAACTCATCCCAATCCCTGTTCCTAAACCATAACACCATTTTCACCATTGTCCAGGCTCAAAAACAGAGCATTATAGTTAGACTTCTCCAGATCATTCCAGCTACTCTCATTTCAAGCCAGCAATTGCATTAGCTTTCTAGACGTTCAAGGAAGCTAACCTGATCATCACCATCACTTGAAACAAGCTCAAATTCATTTCACGATTTCCAGTTTTAAGGTATTTTTCTTGAACTTCCATCTCCATATTTAGGCATTGTTAGGCTTGCATTTGTGAAGATAAAATATAGACATCATTGCCCTGAAACTATACATGTCCATAAATAAGTTACAGGTCCTTTGGCTGGAGGTTGAAGATGAAGTGCATTCAGGACTTGATTTGTATTATATATTTATTGTTTTGTTTAAGTTAACGGATGTATCACCATCCCAGTGGTTAAAGCGCGCGCCTGTCACCCTTGGGACCTGGGTTCGAGCCCCAGTGGTTCCCTTTTGCCTATTTTTTCACATTTTCCCTTTTTTTTTGAAACAGCGCATGCCCCGCCCCCCCTCTTGGCCTTTTTATTTTTTCTGACTCCTAACCATTGTTTACTTTCACACCCTTGACCTTTTATTTTATTATTTGTTTTTCTTTTTCTTTATTTTATTTTCATTTTCATATTATTTTTATTATTTTCATTATTATTATTATTATTATCACGTTTATTATTAAAAATATAAAAAATATATTTATTTATTATTTACACTTGTTTAGTTTATCTTTTTCCATAAAACAAAAAAACCTAAAAAAAAACATTTTCTTTAAATAAATAAATTTCTTTTTGTAAATAATATTTATATAATTAGGTTTAATTACTATATTATTCTCTTGCAAATTAATAAACTTAGAACTTAAGTTTATTTTAATTGACTAAGCTGCATTTTATTTTTATTAATTTAAAACCTTTTCATAAAAAAACCTAAAAAAAACATTTTTAAGTTAATTTCTTTTCTTAATTAATTTAGGATTAAATTTTGTTTATTTTTAATTAATCATTTTTCTTTAATTATGTTAAAACCCCCTTTCATAAAAATCCATACAAAAATCATTTATTTTTTCATTTGCATTTGTATATTATTTATTCAATTATTGTACATTTATTCAATATGGTTGTGTTGTAATAGTTAATTAGATTTAATTTTCTTACAAATTCCCCATTTGTAAATTTGTATACCCCCCCCCCCCCCCCCAAATGGTATAATTGCTTAGTATTTTTACTTTCTGCAATTTACCGCTTTATATAAATGCTAGTAATTAGGGTTTGTATGGAAAGATTAAAATCAACAAGTTAGCAAACCCTAATTCAAGACAAAACAATACATGTAAATCAACACACTTGCACACTTGCACTCTTAGGGTAATTCCACTTTGTTTCCTTACAAAAATGACCATGTTATACATGTGGGATATCTTAGCAAAAAGAAATCAAAATACAAGATCATAGTCCCTCGATGACGCTATCAAAGTTGCCTTTCAAAAATGATCTTAGTCCCTCAAAGAGAATTGCTAAGATATTTCACAACATTGCAATCATGGTTATACGGTGACCCACACCCATCCATTTACATCCAAAGATAAGGCTTCTTACCAAATCAATGGTAAGATAGAAATATCAAAGGAAAGGAAGAAATGAACTAAGACTTTTGAGTAGGTTGATTATTCTTAGTTGCTTGCTCAAATTAAAATCAAACACTCTTGCTTATTTTCAAAACAAATACCAAACATTTTCCAAAACACTTTCAAAACTTGAAACATTTTCAAAAGCTCAACACTTGGTATACGTTCTTACGAATGAGAACTATTACAAAGTTTTCCTAAACCATGGCGCCTTTTCAAAATACTTTCAAAAACTACACAAAGAAAATTTTTAAACAAAAGCAAGTGATCTAACAAGAAACTAAGAGCCCATAGATAACTATGGATGAAAATGGTGCTAACACCTCCCTTTTTCATAATCTACCCCCCGAACTCAAGAAATAATCTCAAAAGTCTTTCCTGTTCTTTTCAGCCTTTCCTTTTGGATAAAAGAAATGTTGGCGGTGACTCTTGCTAACTGCAACATTTGCGATAAAACACAAAACAACCAAGTCAGTTCTCCCTCCGTATCACAGAGTGGATCAAAGGAACTTAAGAAGGACAACTTGAATTGAGGTACTTGATTTATTAATGATGTTGAATTGGTTGCTATTATTAATATTGGTGCTACTCATTCATTTGTTTCGCTTGAATATGCTACTAAGTTGGATTGAAATTTTCTGATATGAATGGTAATATGGTAATAGATACTCCTGCCAGTGGTTTTGTTACTAGTACTTACGTTTGTTTAAAGTGTCCTTTGACTATTTATGGCAAGATCTTTGTGATGGTTTTGGCGTGTCTTCCCTTACACCAAACCGATGTGATTCTTGGAATGAACTGGTTAGAGTTCAACTATGTTCATATCAATTGTTTTAATAAGACTTTGAGGTTCCCTAAGTTTGGTGATAATGGAGAATTGATGTTGTTGATTGCTAAGCAAGTTAATGAACTTTTAGAAGATGAATCCTTGATGTTTGCAATGTTTGCATCATTGCATGTGGATGGATAGGATGCCAATATTGAATTACCTGTTGTCTGAAAATTTCCCGAGGTGTTTCTAGATGACATCAATAATTTACCTCCTGAATGTGAAATGGTATTTTCTATAGATTTGGTTCCAGTCACGAGTCCGATATCAATGGCTCCTTATAGAATGTCAACTTCAGAGATGAGCGAGTTGAAGAAATAATTGGAAGAGATGCTCGAGAAGAAGTTTGTTTGACCGAGTGTTTTACAGTGGGGTGCTCCAGTGTTGCTAAGAAAGATTGAAGTATGAGGTTGTGTGTATATTACAAATAGTTGAATAAAGTGACGATTAAGAATAAGTATACACTTCCGAGAATTGATGATTTAATAGATCAGCTAGTAGACACTTGTGTTTTCAACAAGATTAATTTGAGGTCGGGTTATCATCAAATTCGACTTCAACCAAATGATATTTCGAAGACGGCTTTCCGAACAAGGTATGGTCATTATGAATACATTATGATGTCGTTATGTGTATCTAATGCGCCAGGTGTTTTCATGGAGTATATGAATAGAACTTTTCATTCCTACCTACATAAGTTTATTGTGGTCTTTTTTAACGATATTCTGATTTATTCTAACACAGAAGAAGGGCATATTGAGCATTTGCGAATGGTGTTGCAAGTGTTAAAGGAAAATAAATCATATGCAAAGTTATCGAAGTGCGAATTTTGGCTAAAGGAAGTTAGTTTCCTTGGTCATGTGATTTTTAGTGGTGGGATTATTGTGGATCATTCTAAAGTTGATGTTGTATTGCAGTGGGAGGCTCCGAAGTCTGCAACCAAGGTTCAAAGTTTTCTTGGTTTGGCAGGTTACTATCAAAGATTTATTGAAGGATTTTCTAAGTTGGCTTTGCCTTTTACTTAGTTGACTCGAAAGGGGTAAGCTTATGTGTAGTATGTTTCATGCGAAGAAAGCTTTATAGATTTAAGAAGAGGTTGACGAATGCGCCAGTGTTAATTTTGCCTAATCCGAGTGAGTCTTTTATGTTGTATTTTAATGCGTATAAAATGGGACTTGGTGGTGTGCTAATTCAGAATGGACAGGTTGTTGCTTATACTTCTAGGCAACTCAGAGCTTATGAAAGGAATTATCCCATGCATGACTTAGAGTTGCCAGTGGTGGTGTTTGTATTAAAGATTTGGAGACATTATCTTTTTGGTTCTAAAATCCAAATTTTTAGTGACCACAAGAGTTTGAAGTATTTGTTTGACCAGAAAGAATTAAACATGAGATAGAGAAGGTGGCTTGAATTGTTAAAAGACTATGACTTTGATTTGAGCTCCCATTCTGGTAAGGCAAATGTAGTCGCTATTTCCTTGAGTGGGAAGTCGTTGTATATGTTGATGCTTATGGTTCGAGAGTTAGAGATGATCGAACAATTCTGAGATATGAGCTTAGTCTGTGAAGAAACTTCTAATAGTGTGAAGTTAGGAATGTTGAAACTGACTAGTGGCATAATTGAAGAAATTTGTGAAGGTTAAAAGTTGGATTTGAGGTTAGTCGATCATTTGACTTTAATTAACCAAGGTGAAGGAGATAAATTCAGAATTGATGAGAATGGTGTAATAAGGTCTGGAAATAGAGTGTGTATTCGAAATATTCAAGAACTTAAGAAGAGTATTCTTGAGGAAGGACATAGAACTGGGTTGAATATTCATCCCAGTGCTACAAAGATGTATCAAGACTTGAAGAAGTTATTTTGGTGGCCTGGTATGAATAAGGAAGTTATAAAATTTGTTTATGCTTGTTTGACTTGTCAGAAGTTGAAGATTGAGCGGGTCTTATGCAACCATTGAGTATTCCAGAATGGAAGTGGGACAATGTCTCTATGGATTTTTTATCGGGTTTACTGGTTACTACTAAGGGCAATGATTCAATTCGGGTGATAGTGGATAGATTGACTAAGTCAGAACATTTCTTACCGAGTAAGATTGATCATCATATAGAGAAGTTGGCCAGACTGTATATTGATGAAATTTTGAGGTTACACGGAATACCTTCAAGTATTGTGTCTGTTGTACCCCAAAATTTTCCCTCTCATTTATCAATATTTTCTCACAAGACCTCCTTTGGTTCAAGACTGCACAAGGGTTGATCAGCTCAAGACACCTCCTTAAGCACTGATGACTGAAATTAGGGTTTGAGATTGCACAAGGATAATTGAACTTTTAATGCCTCATATGACTTTCATGGATCCTTATGGACCCTCAAGATTACTCATGTCGAGTTTCAAGTCTTGGATCACATTTTTGCTCAGTCAATTGAGCAGTTGACCTAAATATCAACTGTATTGGGGAAAAAGTCAATTGTGGCCAATTTACAGTCAAACTTCATAATTTTTTATCCATATCAATATTATGAACTCATATGTATCATTTTATCAATTGCATCATTTTGACCTAATGGCATGACTCAAAACATCCTTCAAGATCAATTGATTTATAGTTGATTTTCAGTCAACTGATCAAAAGTAAATTGTACACTGAAAAGTCAAACTTTGACTTATTTGTCAAAATCAAGTGCAAAAGATCACAATTCATCAAAACATGTCAAAATATGAAACTTGTTCATCAAGAAATCAAAAATTCAAGATTTTGTTTTGAAAAGTCAAAGTTTCCAAACTTAGAAAATTTTCTAAGTGTTGAAAACTTCATCTTTTTTCACAACTTTAAGCCATTTTTTCACCATGATGCAAAACGATTCAAAAGAAACTTTCAACATGAAAGTTCTATATATCCATGATATCTAAAACATTTCTTTACATAACTTCTCATATAAATTCTTGGATCTCAAGTTATTAATCCATGAAGTCATGGTCATGAAACTAAACACTTAGTGAAAATTTTGCCCTAGTTTAGGCAGGATTTTGATCTAACTTCATGGCAATTTTTCATAAAGTTCCAAGGGGAATTTTTCAAAAGTGATTCAAAGAGGGGTTGTAGAGAACATTACAAGCTTTCTAAAATGTCCAAGAACTCCTTGAGATCATGTCTAAGCAAGGAGAATCGAAGGCATGAAGTTGGCATTTCATTCTTGAATTATAGGTCACTTTCATGATGAACAAAAATGCAATTTCAATGTTAGACTGCATAATTTTTCTTTGCAGGCCTTCTAACTTGTGTATCTATCCATCATTAATGGATTACACAAACTTTTAAGCTATAATCCAACTGGTTTAAGCTTTATCTAATTCACATTGCCATTTTGGGAAGAAAGTGAAGAATATCATTCTTGAAAAGCAAGATTTATGCACAAAGTCAATTATTGAGCCTCTAACTTGTTCCCTCTGATCACACTCCATCTATAAAGTCAGAAGCAAGTGTGTTTAAAGCATAACCACTCTATCTTAGCAAGTACACAAGATTTTGAAACTTGGATTTCTCAAAAATCACATGTTATGCTTAAACTTATGATTTTGAATTCTAATCAACAACAAGCTTCCAAACTTGTTGCTTATAAATATATGCACTATTTGTGAGCTAGGACACGAGCTTAAGCACCCTGAAACACACCAAAACTCCCTCAAGTCAGAAATTGCCCAAAAACTACATTGTTGCACAGTTTCTGACATTGGACTTGTAACTCATATTTCCCTCGTGCGTTCGTTGGCCTTTTAGTTCCTAAAGCTTCCTTACATCAAGTATAACTCATCCATGTCGCTGTTACACAACTGTGACTCCATTTTCATCATCCTCCATAGCCAAAAATAGAGAACTGCACATTGACTTCTCCAAGTCATTTCAGCCACTCTCAACTCAAGCTAACCATTGCGTTAGCTTCATGGGAACTTGAGGAAGTTAACCTGATCATTGCAGCACCTTGAATCAAGCTCATTTGCATTTCACGATTTCCAGTTTTGAGGTATTTTTCTTGAACTTCTATCTCATTACTTAGGTATTTTTAGGCTTTCATTTGTGAAGATAAAATGTAAACATCATTGCCTTGAAGCTGCACATGTCCATAGATTTTATTTATATTGATTGAGCTAGGAGAATTTTAGGATTGAACCTCTTAAAATAATTAGGTCAGAATTTGGTAATTTCAAAAATTCCCATTCATCTTTGATTTATAGCTTATGATATTTATATGATTGGATTCATATAGAAAAATGGAGCACTTTCATGTTTGCATATTTCATTTTTATTGAGAAATAGTGAAGTTATAGATGATCTAGCTGGAGGTTGAAGATGAAGTTCCATATTCAGGACTTGTTTTATATTATGTATTTATCATTTCAGTTATATCAACGGATGAACAGCCACCCTAGTGGTAAGGCAACACAAGTTACTGGTAGAGGTCATGAGTTCGAACCTCAGCGTTGCCTTTTGCCTTTTTCACATTTTTTTTTACATTTTTTTACTGTTGCAGTGCCTGGGCTCCTAGTTATGGGCCTTTCTTCATTTTTTTACTAACCTTTCCCCCTGTCTCATTTCAGCACCCCCTGGCCCCTTTTCTTTCTTTTATATTTTTATTTTTTCTTTATTATTATTATTATTATTATTATTATTATTATTATTATTATTATTATTATTATTATTATTATTATTATTATTATTATTATTATTATTATTATTATTGTTATTTAATAAAAATCCAAAAATATTTATATTTCATTATTTATATTTATTTAGTTAATTTTCTTTCATAAAAACAAAAGAAGAAAAAAACATTTCCTTTAATAAATTAATACTTAGATAATTAGTCTTAATTATTATTATATTATTTTCTTGTAAACTAAAATCAATTTAGAACGTAGGATTTTTATTTTATTTACTAGTTTAATTAAATTCACAAAAAAAACCCTAAAAACTTGTTTTCTTTTATAAATTATTTTCTTTTATTAATTTAATCTTAATTTTATTTTTGGTTAATTATTTTATTTTAGTTAACTAGGTCAAAAAACCCTTTTCTTGAAAACTAAACAAAAATCACATTTCCTTTTGCATTTACATTCTTGCATTTCTATTTATTCATTGTTTGTACAATATTCAATATGGTTGTAACAATTATTTAGATTTAATTTTCTTGCAATTTCCCCATTTGTAAATTTGTACACCCCCTCCCCTAAATGATGTAATAGCGTAGTAATTTTATTTTCGCAATTTAATGCTTTATATACAAATGCTAGTAATTAGGGTTTGTATGGAAAGATTAAAACCAATGCTTAGAAAATCCTAATTCAAAGACAAATCAAGCATGAAAACCAATACACTTTCACACTTACACCCTTAGGGTAAACCCACTTTGTTGCCTTACAAAAATGGTCATATTATGCATGTGAGGTATCTTAGCAAAAACAAACAAAATACAAGATCGTAGTCTCTCGATGACGCTATCAAAGTTGCCTTTCAAAAATGATCTTAGTCTCTTAAAGAAAATGCTAAGATATCTTACAACATTGCTAATCATGGCTATACGATGACCCTTGCCCGTCCCTTTTACATCTAAAGATAGGGGTTGTAAGTATAAGAGTGCGCCTAAGAGGGGGGGGGGGTGAATTAGGTACTTTAAAAGTTTTACCATTTTAGTGATGATGGATATTATTTTTCTGGTTTAGTGCATGAGTTTACAAATGTGTTTCTTTCTTTTCTGATTTATGACTAGTGATGAAAGCGGTAAATGCGGAAAAGTAAAGAACACAAAGATGTATCCTGGTTCCCCTCACAGTCCGAGAGTACTCCAGTCCCCTTTAAACATGAAAGAGATTTCCTTATTGTTTGATCTCTAGACAAGACACCCTAG
Source organism: Vicia faba (assembly GCA_948472305.1). Lineage (NCBI taxonomy): Eukaryota > Viridiplantae > Streptophyta > Magnoliopsida > Fabales > Fabaceae > Vicia > Vicia faba. The sequence goes on from OX451738.1 coordinate 161,596,653, forward strand.
TCCTTCTATACAAGACTCTAACCAATAAAACCACCAAGAACAATCCTCTTGGACCAAGAACAATCCTCTTGGATTTTCACTATGTCAACAATGAGAACAATCCTCTAAAGGTGACCTTACTTGTATCCAACAATCTTGGAAAAACAAGATTTTGAAACCACTTGAACTTATTTTCAACAATCCTGAAAAATAAGCAAGTATATAACAATATTTGATTTGAGTGAGTTTGTAGTGTAATAATCACTATGAGTGATTTTATCAATGAATTGATATTCTCTTCCAATGACAATAGTATACAATGACTCAATATATATATAATGCTCAAAGTTTTCTGTTGGACAATATGTGAAAGTGTGCAGAAAAACTTTCTGTATGAAAGTGAAGAAAAGCTTGAGTTCGATATTTGAAAATTCAGAAAATATAATTGGAAGAGGTGTTGAAATGATTTTGAAAATGAGTATTTATATGTTCATAGCACCTTTCTGAAACATCATAAATTTCTGGAGATGAATCATGAATAATTGCCAAGATTGATTGAAAGGTTTCCATGAAAAGGTATTATGAACAGGCATGTACAAGTTGCTGTTTTTCAAAATCGTGCAGCATGCAATCGATTGCACCCTTTGTGTAAATCGATTGCACGGGGTTTCAACAGCTAGAATTTCAAAAGTTTTGAGTGTGCAATCGATTGCATGTGAAGTCAGTAGCAAAAATTGATTGAGTGCAATCTATTGCACAAACATGAAAATCGATTGCACTGAGAAACAGTAGTAAATGTTTTCAAAAATTGAAGCATGCAATCGATTGCACTAATAGTGTAAATCGATTACACTCAAGTTAAAAATGTTTTTTTTAGATTATAAAAACTTGAGTAAGGATTTGGATAATATAAAATATTTCTTTTTACCATTGAGCATCTATGTCTTAAGTTCAAAGTAAGTATTATCATTATACCTTGAAATTTGCTAAGTGCTTGAACTAAAGACTTTATCCATAGATGCTTTTAGCTTGATCAATAATATTTGTCTTCTTTGTCACTCATGGTTTGTCTTCATCAAAACAAAAGTGCATTTGAGAAGCTTGATTTTATAGGGTTTCTTACCAAATCAATGGTAATATGAAAATGTCAAAGGAAAGAGGAAATAAACATGAAAGACTTTTGAGTAGGGAGATTGTTCCTAGTTGCTTGCTCAATTTAAAACCAAAACATCCTTGCTATTTTCAAAACAAACACCAACACTTTCAAAAGCATCTTTCAAACTTGAAAACATTTTCAAAAGATCAACACTTTGTATACATTCTTACGAACGAGAATCATTACAAAGTTTGCCTAAAACGATGGCGCCTTTTCAAAATACTTTCAAACAAAATCAAGTGATCTAGAAAGTAATTAAGATCCCATGGAAAACCATGGATGAAAGGGGTGCTAATACCTTCCCTTTTCATAATCTACCCCTCGAACTCAAGAAAACATCTCAGAGGTCTTTCCTGTTCTTTTCAGCCTTTCCTTTTGGATAAAAGAAAAGTCGGTGGTGACTCTTGCTAAACCGCAACATTTGCAATCAAACGTAAAACAACCAAGTTAGTTCTCCCACCGTGTTACAGAATTGGCGACTCTGCTGGGGAGATTTCTTAAAGTGGGGTTACCTTAGGGTTAGATCACATTTATTTGCTTTCATTATTTGACTTGTATGCTTTACATTTTGGTTCTTTGTTTGGGTTTGAATCCTCTACCCAGATTTGGGATACCTTATAGGTAAGTAGAAATACATTGTGGAAACTGTACGGGGTATACCGACATGGTCTAAGCAATAGCTACGTTAGTGCGACATATTTGTGGTTACCGATAGCCCTTGAGTAGTCAAGGAGAATACGGGGCCGCTGAGTGATGTCATCAAGCACTAATTGACTTTTAGAACCTTACTTGACCAACTTGGCCATTAGGATGTAGTGAGATGACCGAATTTGGTGCAGTCCGAAGTTGGTAGATACTCGATACGGCACTCATTGAGATTTGGTTTTTTGGGATATTTCAGTCGCTATTAAAGAGGCTTGCGCTGAAACAATGACCGGGGAAACAAACCAGTGATATTGAGCTCCCTTAGAACCCGGTTAGTATTGCTAGGACAAGTTTGAGCCAACTAAACTTCAGGAGGTTACTTACCTATGAGACTCCATGCAAGCCTAAACCTAAGAACTTGTTTGTTTTGTTTGTTTATATTTACTTGTACATAACATCATAAACATCATAACATCATACTCATACTCACTAACCATTTCAAGGATTTTGGGATTTATCTTTGTTCAGTTTTGTAGGACATGGATTCTATTCGCAGGAAAACCATTCAAGTCAATATCGTGAGGATCCCTCCTCAACTTAAAGAGTTAGCGTCAAGGGTTCCTGAGAATTATCCATTTACCTAAAGACATGGTCGCCTCCTAAACTTGGTTACCTCCAACACTAATGAGGACATGATGAAGGTGCTCTTCTAGTTCTTTGATCCTCTACACCATTGCTTCACATTTCCCGATTATCAACTTGTGCCAACTTTTGAAGAATTCTCCCAACTCTTGAGGATTCCCATCCTCAATCAAATACCCTTCAACGTTACGGAAAGAGATCCAAAACCAGAAGATATTTCTCAAGCCCTACACTTGCAACCATCTGATGTCACAACTAATTGGGAAACAAGGAGTGGTGTCAAAGGTTTCTTAGCCAAGTATTTGTTTGAGAAAGCTCAAAACTGTTGAAACTCCTTGGAATTACAAGCTTTTGAGGAAATTGTGGCTCTCCTCATCTATGGGATGGTTTTGTTTCCAAATCCTGACCAACTCATAGATGTAAACGTCGTCAAAATTTTCATGTCTCGTAACCTGGTGCCTACTTTGTTAGGAGACATCCTACATTCTTTTCACACTCGCACTATGAGGAAAAGAGGTATCCTTATGTGTTGTACTCCTCTCTTGGAAAGATGGTTTATTTCGCATCTTCCCCATTCTGTATTGAAGAACGAGCAAGGTTAAAGGTGGTCACATAGGTTGATAACGCTAAAACATTCAGACATTCATTGGTCTTCCCGATATTTGGAGAATGTCACTATTGTCAACCGTTGTGGAGAATTCCATAATGTCCCAATACTTGGCATTAGAGGAGGTATCATCTAAAACCCTTGCTTAGCCTTAAGACAGTTTGGTTACGCCCGAAGGGATGGTCCCCATGAGATGCTTATTCAAGGGTTGGTATTGGACTACGAGAATGACGATCAAGGTCACCGCCAGAGGTTTATCCGAGCTTGGAGGATGTTGAACAAGGTAGATAGCAAGACATTGGGGTATAATAATTCCATCCCTCTTGAGCCTTACCTCAAATGGGTACGAGATCGTGCTCAAAGTCTTATGATGCCTTACCCCTTCATTCTCCCGGTTATCAAAGAGCTTGTCATGGAAGGAGACGTCCCATACACTATCCTGCATCCTGGCATGCCCACCTCTCTTGAAGACTTGCAAAGGGATTGGATACAGCTTAAGGGGGAGAGAGACACTTTCAAGGCCCAATTCTACGCCAGCGAGAAGAAGGTTCTGGAACTCACCAAGCAACTTCATGAGGAGCGGAGTCTGAGCGCCTACATCGCACCAAAGAGGACGCGTTCAACTTCTTTAACTTAGAGTTTTTGTATTTCTTTGTAAGCCCAAAGAGGCATGATGTACTCAAACTTTGATTTATTAATATGAAATGTGTTCCTTTTTTTGTCTAAAGAAAATTTAAATCTCTAACTTCCTTGAAATCATTGCATATTCATCTTCATTCATCATAATATAAGCAGATTTCTTACCACATGTCTCCTTATCTTTCTACTGTTTATTTCAGTAAGATGGATCTTGAGCAGACAGTAAAAATTCTCCAGGCGCAGAATGCTCAGTTTCAACAAATGTTCTTGACTCTAGCTAAAGGACAAGAGCATTTGAAAACTTTACTGATTGAAGAAAAGAAGAAGAAAGCAAAGAAATCAACTGGTGTCTTGAATCTAGGAAGAAGGTTCCCAAGCCCAGCCAGACGGACCCTAGACTTCGCAACATCATCAGATGAAAAGGATAATCAAGAAGGGAAAGGCAAGGAAGTGATTGCCCATCCAGAATCTAAAGAGGAAGAAGACGATGATTACTCTGTAGAGCAGTATCCTCCGATCGACGACAAATACAAATATCTGGAAGAACGTCTAAGTGCAATGGAGATTCAGAAAGTGCCCGGGTTGGACTTTGAAGAGCTGGGTTTGGTGTCCGGGATTATTATTCCACCAAAGTTCAAGGCACCAGTATTTTCTAAGTACAATGGGGTTTCGTGTCCTAAGATGCACCTCCGATCTTATGTGAGGAAGATGTAGCCTCACACTATTGACAGAGATTTGTGGGTCCACTTCTTTCAGGATAGTCTATCCGGAACTCAGCTAGGTTGGTTTTATCAACTGGAAAGGTCCAATATCCATAATTGGGAATACCTTTCCGCTAATTTTTATAAACAGTATCAATATAACACAGACCTTGCTCTCAACCGTACTCAACTCCAGATTATGGCTATGGTTTTAAGCGATGGTTTCAAAGACTACGCTCAGAAATGGAGGGACTTAGCAGGAAGAGTCCAGCCTCCCCTATCTGACAGAGAGCTAGTAGACATGTTTCTGGGTACCCTGTCCGGTCCTTTCTTTCATCATCTAATTGGAAGGTCCTCAGTAGGCTTCACTGAATTAATCTTGACCAGGGAAAGAGTGGAAGATGGGATTAAGAGTGGGAAGATTCAAAAGTACGCATCCTTCAGTGCCATGAGAAAACCATTTATTGGGAAGAAAGAAGTTGGTGTTGTATACCCTCAAAGGAATCAAGATAGAACTAAACACCGTCCAATGGTAGGGGTCATCATGACCCCTAAGTCGACACCTACTCAACAAAGGAGCAACCAAACTAGAATGGAAAGACCGGTAAGACAATTTAGCCAGAAAAATATGATGTTGTCTCAAGTCCTGCCACATTTGTTGAGATCTAATCTGGTAACTTTGAAGGAAGCCCCAAAGAATCCCAACACCGCATCTCCTCATTAACACCCTAATGCTCGTTGCGCTTGCCATTCAGAAATTCCAGGCCATGATACCAACAACTGATGGGCTTTGAAAAATAAGGTGCAAGACCTTCTCGAGGCAAAAGAAATTGAATTTGATGCTCCTGAGATCCCAAATGTTATCACTGTTCCTATGCCCAAGCAAGGCCGTGATTTTAAAGCTGTTGAAGATGATATGTTTGTTACTGTTGTTAATGAACTTGTTACTCCTCTCCTGACTGTCAAGAAGAACCTGTTGAAGGCCAGTTTATTTTCGGGTTGTGGCGAAGGTTGTCACCTCTGTTTATCCCTACCAACTGGTTGTCATTTATTGAACGCAGATGTCCAGTGCCTAATGGATGACAAAGATATTTTGTTTGAAAGGACTCCCGTTCCAACCATTTCTTACAAAGATGTTTTAATAGTAACCATTTCCGCCAATCCTTCTAGGGTCTCCACCAAAAGACCCGTTAGGATTATATCAGTTCCTAAGGTGACTCCGCTGATAATTACTATGCCAGGGCCGATCCCGTACTCCTCAGATAAAACTGTCCCATGGAACTATGGGGGCGGCGTCTATTATCACGACGTCAAGAAGGATTGGTTGGCTGATGAAGATTCGATTTTTGAGAAGGCTGACCCCGATATCAGAAACATTGAGGGAACCAGTAAAATAACCCGAAATGGAAGAGTATTCTCTCCCGCGATTTCTCCTCCGAAAACTGTTACCGGTCCGGTGATCATCCCTGCTTTTGTTCCTATTGACACTACTACTACAGTTCCCATGGTTACCCCTACTGACACCCCTATCACCGAGTCGACCGAGACTCTGGGAAAAGGCATTTTGGTTGAGCCTATCCGGACGAAGGCGCAATTAGTATCTATCCCAGAAGCCTCCAAAAAGGAGATGGAAGAAATTCTGAAAATTATAAAGAGAAGCGACTACAACAGAGTCTAACAACTAGGGCAGACTCCGTCAAAAATCTATATGTTGGCTTTACTGTTGTGCTCCAAGGCTCATGCGAAGGGCTTGGTAAAATTTATTAAAAATGCCCATGTGCCATAAGAAACCTCTACTGATCAGTTCCAAGACTGTGTGGCCAATTTGACAACTGAGAACAGTTTTGGCTTCTCTGACACTGACCTGACACCTACAGGGAAGAAACACAATAAGGTGTTGCATGTCTTTGTCAAATGCAGGGGCACAACTTTGGCCCATGTCCTGGTTGATATTGGTTCGTCTTTTAATGTGCTTCCTAAGAAGGCTTTGGATAGACTGGACTATGAAGGTTTGACCTTAAAACCCAACAACATAGTGGTAAGGGCCTTCGACGGTTCAAAGAGAATGGTGCATGGGGAGGTGGACATCCCCATTAAAGTTGGAACTCAAACCTTTGATTCAACTTTCTACGTGATGGACATTCGCCCTTCCTATTACTGTTTATTGGGCCGACCTTGGATTCACAACATTGGTGTCGTCACCTCTACATTACATCAGATGCTGAAATGCCCAACCAAGGGAAAAATCATTACTATTCATGGAGAAGAGGAATATGTGGTCAGTCACTTGAACTCCTTCAGATACATGGAATTGGGTGGTGAATTCATTGAAACTATGTTTCAGCATTTCGAGGAAGTCCCACAAACAGTGGCAACTACCAAGACTATTTCCCAAGTCCCGAAGATTACCAAATCTCTGCTAAAGATTTCTTCTATAAAAGATGCCAAGGCAGTGGTCGAAGAAGGTGGGTGTACTATTTGGGACCAACTCCCGGATATCCCTTACAAATCTGACAAATTTTGTTTGGGTTTCACTTCAGGATCCTAAAAAGCTGTTCGTCGTGCTCGTGCCGGGGAACCACCTTTGAAGATCAGCAACCACTGAGTCAACGCAATGGAGGATAGTGATGACATTTGTGACCTGGAAGATTGGATTTTCCCAACTATCAACGGAGGAATCAGCAACGGGGAAGCTAAAGATTTTGTCCCAATTACTTTTATCAAACAGTAATTGTCTTTAAATTTTCTTCGGACCTGTAATAATTCAACAATTCAGACTTTTAAAACCTTCTGTCTTACCCGAGGCACAATGGTCCATTTGTAAGGGTTGTTACTTCATTTTCATATGTCATCAATGAATCATGCACGTTTTTGCATGCAAACTTTGTGCTCTTCGTCTTTCTTTTTTCTACATTTTAGTTCTTTCAAAGATAGTTATGCCCTTATACACACTCACATATCAAAATGTAGATCTACATCCACTCATGATCCCATGGGAAACGATTCTGCTATGGCCTATTGTGACTCTGAAAATCTAATCTACCAAGCCGAAGACGAAGGTGAGGAAGACTGTGAAGTGCCAGGGGAACTAGCCAGGTTACTACAACAGGAACAAAGGACCATACAGCCCCACGAAAACCAATGGACACAGTCAACTTAGGTACCGAAGAGGACAAGAAAGAAGTCAAGGTAGGAGCCAATCTGGAACCTAGTATCAAGAAGCATTTAACTCAATTACTACATGACTATGTTGAGGTCTTTACCTGGTCATACGAAGACATTCCAGGACTTGATTCTGATATCGTGGTCCATCTTCTACCAACAAAAGAAGACTGCCCTACGATAAAACAAAAAGTCTGTCGCATGTGGCCAAACATGTCAGAGAAGATGAAGACTGAAGTTATGAAACAATTCAACACCGTATTCTTAGCTGTCACCTCCTATCTACAATGGGTCGCCGATGTTGTTCCAGTTCCTAGAAAGGACGGAAAAGTTCGCATGTGTGTGGATTACCGAGATTTGAATAGGGCAAGCCCTAAGGATGATTTCCCACTTCCCTATATCGATATTCTGGTTGACAATACCGCACAGCATAAATTGTTCTCATTTATTGATGGTTTCTCAGGTTACAATCAAATCAAAATGGAACCTGAGGATATGGAGAAAATGACCTTCGTCATACAGTGGTGCACATTCTGTTACAAGGTTATTCCATTCGGGTTGAAGAACACTGGGGAAACTTATCAGCGTGCCATGGTAGCTCTATTTCACGACATGATCCATCACGAAATAGAGTCTATGTGGATGACATGATAGCCAGATCTCAAACTGAAGAAGAACATCTTGACCATTTGCAAAAACTATTTGAGAGACTAAAGAAATACAAGCTAAGGTTGAACCCTAATAAATTCACATTTGGGGTGAGGACCGGTAAACTCCTAGGCTTCGTCGTCAGCGGTAAAGGTATCGAAGTGGACCCTGCCAAGGTGAAAGCAATATAAGAAATTCCTGCTCCTCGCACCGAGAAGGAAGTCATAGGATTTTTAGGACGGCTAAACTACATTGCCAGATTCATTTCTCACTTGACCGCTACTTGTGAACCAATCTTCAAATTCCTAAAGAAAGATCAAGTAGTCAAAAGGAATAATGAGTGCCAAACTGCCTTCGACAAGATCAAGGAATACCTTCAAGAGCCTCCTGTTTTGATGCTTCCAATCGAGGGAAGACCTTTGATCATGTATATAATTGTCTTGGAAAATTCAATGGGGTGTGTGATGGGGCAGCATGACGAGTCTGGCCGAAAAGAGTATGTTATTTACTACCTGAGCAAAAAGTTTACCGACTGTGAAACAAGATATTCACTACTCGAGAAAACTTGCTGCGCTCTGGAATGGGATGCTCGCCGGCTGAGACAATATATGTTGACCCATACTACCTTATTGATATCCAAGATGGATCCAATTAAATACATATTCGAGAAGCCCGCCCTCTCTGGGAGACTAGAAAGATGGCAAATGATCCAGACTGAATACGACATTCAGTACACTACCCAAAAAGAGATAAAGGGGAGTGTACTAGCCGATCACCTTGGTCATCAAGTTGTGAATGACTATCAGTCCATGAAATTTGAGTTCCCAAATGAAGACATCATGATGGTAAACAATTATGAAGAACTCAGACCATATGACAGACCTTAACAAGGATCCCAATGGACCTTGGTTTTTGATGGAGCCTCCAACGCACTCGGCAATGGCATAGGTGATGTAATCATATCCCTGAAGGATGGCATACTCCCATCACTGCAAGACTTTGTTTCAACTATACTAATAACATGGCAGAATATGAAGCGTGTATTTTTGGTCTCAAAGCTATCATAGATTTGGGAATCAAGTCCTTAAGTGTATTTGGAGATTCAGCCTTAGTCATCAATTAGATCAAAGAAGAATGGGACACGAAGAACCCTAACCTCATCCCCTACAAAGAACATGTGTATACTTTAATCCCACATTTCGAGGAAATTACCTTTGAGCATTTTCCACGAGAGGACACTCAGCTAGCCGACGCGCTAGCCACTATGTCATCCATGTTTAAACTCAAGTGGGGTAACGAGGCTCTTCATATCAACATTGAACGGACGGACGAACCAGCTTACTGTCATGAGATCGATACTGAAGAAGTAGTGGACCAGCCTTGGTTCCATGAAGTTAAGAGGTATCTTGAGGCTCAAGAGTATCCGGAGGGAGCTTCAGTCAATGATAATAAGTTCTTGAGAAGATTTTATGCTAAGTTCTTCATCAACAATGACATTCTCTACAAGCGCAACCACGACTCTGTTTTGCTTAGTTGCATAGACAAGGTTGAGACAGAAAAGATCATGGCTGATCTACATGAAGGCACTTTTGGAACCCATTCTAGTGGGCATACAATAGCTAAAAAGATCCTACGGGCAGGGTATTACTGGTCTACCATGGAAGCAGATTTCTACCAGCATTCACAGACCTACCACAAGTTTCAGATCTATGCTGACAAAGTGCATGTTCCTCTAGTTCCTTTAAACATCCTGACTGCTCCCTGGCCATTTGCAATGTGGAGCATCGATATGATTGGAGAAATCAAACCTACAGCTTCTAATGGGCACCGCTTCATCTTGATGGCCATTTACTACTTCATGAAATGAGTGGAGGCAGCTTCTTTCGCTTCCGTTATCAAGAATGTTGTCGCCCGATTCATCAAATAGAATCTCATCTGTCGGTACAGAATCTCGGAGAGAATCATCACAAACAATGGTACAAATCTCAACAATACTATGATCACCGCACTATGCGCACAATTCAAGATCCAGCATCATAATTCTTCTCCTTACCGGCCAAAGATGAATGGTGTTATCGAGGCTACAAATAAGAACACCAAGAAGATCATACAAAAAATGACAGTAACCTACAAGGACTGGCATAAGATGCTACCATTCGCTCTCCACGGTTAACGTACCACAGCGCGCACGTCAACAAGGGAAACTCCCTTCTCCTTGGTATACGACATGGAAGTTGTTCTACCGATTGAAGTCCAAATACCTTCTCTGAGAATCATAAAAGATGCAGGGCTGAATGAAGACGATTGGATCCAAACTCGGCTTGACCAGTTGAACTTGATTGATGAAAAGAGGCTTACGACTGTCTGTCACGGCCAGATGTACCAAAAACGTATGATCAAAGCTTTTAACAAAAAGTTCAGACTTCAAGTATATCAGGTTGGTGACTTGGTAATCAAACGTATCATATTGCCACAAGGTGATCCCAGGGACAAATAGAGTCCTACATATGAAGGACCATTTGTGATAAAAAACATATTCTCTGGTGGAGCAATGATCTTAACCACTATGGATGGTGACGACCTTCCGCACCCTGTGAATGCGGACATAGTCAAAAGATACAACGCACAAGAGACCCACTAAGTTTACACACCTAGGCAAAACAAGGGCATCCCGGCGAACCATAGAGGTTTGGGCAAAAATTAGGGATAAAACAAAAAAGTATGTACACCCGGCAAGTTGAAAACCCAAAAGGGAGACTTGGGCAAAAAAGTGTATCCCGGTGGACTGAAAACCCGAAAGGGCGGTCCAGGTAAAAGTTAGGGAATTAAAGCGTATGACTATGTCCTGTCGGATCACCTTATAGACAACCTTTAGCACCGACTTACAAGCTCAAACGGTTCTAATCAATCCAATCAGCTTCAGACAAAGCATCAAGTAGACAAGACGCTCAGAGACACGAAGGCTATAGCAGAATGGGAACCCCGTGGGATTATTTCACATAGCTATCTTTTCTTTGTATCAAATTTCCATTTTCTACGACAACATTCTCTTACTAGAATGTTCGTCTCATTGTACAAAAATACTTATTCAAGTTAATACAAAGATATCCCTTTGAAAGTGCAAAATTATCTATTTTTCTTTATTTCTGTTGTTTTGTTTACAAAAACATCCAATGATTTATTTTTGAACATATGCATTTGAACGTAACTACTGTTTACAAATGAGCAAAAAAAGGAACAGAAAATAGAAAGGCAATCCCTAATGGCTTTAAGAAATAGGATAATATCTTTAGACTATTCCATAACGTTCCCCACAGATACTTTTCCAGCAAGAGAGGAAAACGGGACATCCCACTACAGGATCACTAACATGTCTCTAGTATGCATCTTAATGATATCAAGCTCTTTTACATCCCAGACAGAATAAAACTTCCAATTACCGCTCCTAAGATTCCTCAGTGAAAGTCGCCTAGTTTCTCAGGATTCCCCAGCAGGATTTCACGAGGTCTACAAGCAATACACAATGTTTCCATTACACAACAGAGTTTATTTCTCTAACAAATGGAAGCTCATCAGCACTTCAACTTTAAAAACATGAAGACTTACACTCCTCATTCCCAATGGTGCTCAGGGATTTATTTTCCCTTACTCCAGTAACACTGCGGCATAACAATTAACGTGTCTATACACTATATTCATACTTTATATCATTGAATACACAGATACATACGACACGATCTCATTTATTTTGAGAACATCATTACACCATGCATTTCATACATCATGACATTGCATGCAACTAACCTTTCATCTTTTCAGGAAAGATCAATCAATAGAAAATTATCGTCAAATTTTTGGCAAGTCAATTACAGAGCAATTCCGAAGAAAGGACTAGTCAACCATCTACATAACAGATATTTCTTTTAGACCCCTACCGGTTCAGTTTAAACCTCTCAATGGTTTATTCTGATTCTTTCCCGTGGGCGTCTTCTCTGGTTCAGATAAATCTCTCAATGATTTATTCTGATTCTTCTCCAGATCCATGCCTATTCAGTTTAAATCCCCCAACAATTTATTTTGTTTCTTTCTCGCAGACGTTTTCTCTGGTTCAGATAAATCTCTCAATGATTTGTTCTGATTCTTCTCCAGATCCCTGTCGGTTCAGTTTAAACCTCTCAACGGTTTATTCTGATTCTTTCCCGCAGACACTTTCTCTGTTTCAAATAAATCGCATAAAGACTTACTCTGATTCTTTCCAGTTAAAGAATATTCAAGATCTCTTTTGGTTCAATTTAAAACCCTCAATGGTTTATCCTGATATTTTCCAAAGGAACACTTCGGGTTCAATTTAAACCTCTCAACTGTTTATTCTGATTCTTTCCCGCAGACAATTTCTCTGGTTCAGATAAATCGCACAAAGATTTACTCTGATTCTTTCCAGTTAAAGAATATTCAAGATCTCTTTTTGTTCAGTTTAAACCCCTCAACGGTTTATCATGATACTTTCCAAAGGAACACTTCGGGTTCAGATAAATCTCTCAACGATTTATTCTGATTCTTTCCAGTCAAACAACATATAAGACTTCTCCTGGTTTAGATAAATCGCTCCAAAAATTTATTCTGATTCTTTTCCGGTTGAAATCAAGTTCAGACTTAGTCCACTCTCTGTCAACAGTCACCTTTGGATGGCATCTACAAGCCCATCTCCAGAAAATCTTTATCATTCCTCCAAATGGCATCTATAAGCCCATTCCCATTTCATCTTCGAGTGCAAATTTCTGGGCACTCTAGTGTCCAATCCTCTTCCACCTTCAAGTCACGAATGGTGGATCCGCCAATCTAACTCTTCAAGTTTTAGAAGATTGAACAGGGGCAGTTGTTGTACCCCAAAATTTTCTCTCTCATTTATCAAATATTTTCTCACAAGATCTCCTTTGGTTCAAGATTGCACAAGGGTTGATCAGCTCAAGACACCTCCTTAAGCACTGATGACTGAAATTAGGGTTTGAGATTGCACAAGGATAATTGAACTTTTAATGCCTCATATGACTATCATGGATCATTATGGACCCTCAAGATTACTCATGTCAAATTTCAAGTCTTGGATCACATTTTTGCTCAGTCAATTGAGCAGTTGACCTAAAAATCAGCTGTATTGGAGAAAAAGACAATTGTGGCCAATTTACAGTAAAACTTCATACTTTTTGATCCATATCAACATTATGAACTCATATGTATTATTTTATAAAGTTTGGGCCACAATTCCTCAAGAAATTTGATCAGATCATTAAAAGGGCAAAATGGTCAAAATTAGGGTTTTGATTGAGAAAGGGCAATTTCTGATTTTTGACCTAGCAAATGGTTAATTGGTTTGAGACATGATCTCAAGAGTTAAATTGAATAATTTTGACCTAATGCCATGACTCAAAACATCCTTCAAGATCAATTGATTGATAGTTGATTTTCAGTCAACTGTACACTAAAAAGTCAAACTTTGACTTTTTGGTCAAAATCAAGTGTCAAAGATCACAATTCATCAAAACATGTAAAAATATGAAAAAATTTCATCAAGAAATCAAAAAGTCAAGATTTCATTTTGAAAAGTCAAAGTTTCCAAACTTCGAAATTTTTCTAAGTGTTGAAAACTTTATATTTTTTCACAACTTTAAGCCATTTTTTCACCATGATGCAAGATGATTCAAAAGAAACTTTCAACATGAAAGTTGTATATCTCCATGAGATCTAAAACATTGTTTTACATAACTTCTCCTATAAATGCTTGGATCTCAAGTTATTAATCCATGAAGTCATGGTCATGAAACTGAACACTTAGTGAAAATTTTACCCTAGTTTAGGCAGGATTTTGACCTAACTTCATGAAAATTTTTCATATAGTTCCGAGGGGAATTTTCAAAATTGATTCAAAGAGGGGTTGTAGAGCACATTACAAGATTTCTAAAATGTCAAAGAACTCCTTGAGATCATGTCTGAGCAAGGAGAATCGAAGGCATGAATTTTGCATTTCATTCTTGAATTATAGGTCATTTTCATGATGAACCAAAATGCAATTTCAATGTTAGACTGCATAATCTTTCTTTTCAGGCCTTCTAACTTGTGTATCTATCCATCATTAATTGATTACACAAACTTTTGAGCTATAATCCAAGTGGTTAAGCTTTATCCAATTCACATTGCCATTTTGGGAAGAAAGAGAAGAATACCATTCTTGAAAAGCAAGCTTTATGCACAAAGCCAATTATTGAGCCTCTAACTTGTTCCCTCTGATCACACTCCATCTACAAAGTCAGAAGCAAGTGTGTTTAAAGCATAACCACTATATCTTAGCAAGTACACAAGACTTTGAAACTTGGATTTCTCAAAAATCACATGTTAGGCTTAAACTTGTGATTTTGAATTCTGATTAACAAAAAGCTTCTAAACTTGTTACTTTTAAATAGAGGCACTATTTGTGAGCTAGGACATGAGCTTAAGCACCCTGAAACACACCAAAACTCCCTCAAGTCAGAAATTGCCCAAAAACTACATTGTTGCACAGTTTCTGACCTTGGACCTGTAACTCATATTTCCCTCGTGCATTCGTTGGCCTTTTAGTTCCTAAAGTGTCCTTACATTAAATATAAATCATCCTTGTCCTTGTTACACGACTGTAACTCCATTTCCATCATCCTCCATAGCCAAAAACAGAGCACTTCACATTGACTTCTCCAAGCCATTTCAGCCACTCTCAACTCAAGCTAACCATTGCATTAGCTTCCTGGGAACTTGAGGAAGCTAACCTGATCACTGAAGCACCTTGAATCAAGCTCATTTTCATTTCACGATTTCCAGTTTTTAGGTATTTTTCTTGAACTTCTATCTTATTACTTAGGAATTGTTAGGCTTGCATTTATGAAGATAAAATGTAAACATCATTGCCCTGAAGTTGTACATGTCCATAGATTTTATTTATATTGATTGAGCTAGGAGAATTTTAGGATTGAACCTCTTAAAATAATTAGGTCAGAATTTGGTAATTTCAAAAATTCTCATTCATCTTTGATTTATAGCTTATGATATTTATATGATTGGATTCATATAGAAAATGGAACAAATTTCATGTTTGCATATTTCATTTTTATTGAGAAATAGTGAAGTTATAGATGATCTGGATGGAGGTTGAAGATGAAGTTCCATATTCAGGACTTGTTTTGTATTATGTATTTATCATTTCAGTTATATCAACGGATGAACAACCACCCCGGTGGTAAGGTAGCACGCGTTATTGGTAGAGGTCATGGGTTCGAACCTCAGTGCTACCTATTGCCTTTTTTTCACATTTTTTTACATTTTTTGACTTTTGCAGTGCCTGGGCTCCCAATTATGGGCCTTTCTTCCTTTTTTTACTAACCTTTCCCCCTGTCTCATTTCAGCACCCCCTGGCCCATTTTCTTTCTTTTATATTTTTATTTTTTCTTTATTATTATTATTAATTTTTTTTTATTGTTATTTAATAAAAATCCAAAAATATTTATATTTCATTATTTATATTTATTTAGTTTATTATCTTTCATAAAAACAAAAGAATAAAAAATATTTGCTTTAATAAATTATAACTTAGATAATTAGTCTTAATTATTATTATATTATTTTTCTTGTAAACTAAAATCAATTTAGAACTTAGGACTTTTATTTTATTTACTAGTTTAATTAAATTCACAAAAAAAA
Source organism: Vicia faba (assembly GCA_948472305.1). Lineage (NCBI taxonomy): Eukaryota > Viridiplantae > Streptophyta > Magnoliopsida > Fabales > Fabaceae > Vicia > Vicia faba. Next base: position 161,612,557 of record OX451738.1, read on the forward strand.
CCCTAAAAACTTGTTTTCTTTAATAAATTATTTTCTTTTATTAACTTAATCTTAATTTTCTTTTTAGTTAATTATTTTATTTTATTTAACTAGGTCAAAAAAACCCTTTTCTTGAAAACCAAACAAAAATCACATTTCCTTTTGCATTTACATTCTTGCATTTCTATTTATTCATTGTTTGTACAATATTCCATATGGTTGTAATAATTATTTAGATTTAATTTTCTTGCAATTTCCCCATTTGTAAATTTGTAATTTTATTTTCGCAATTTAATGCGTTATATACAAATGCTAGTAATTAGGGTTTGTATGAATAGATTAAAACCAATGCTTAGAAAACCCTAATTCAAAGACAAATCAAGCATGAAAACCAATACACTTGCACACTTACAACCTTAGGGTAAACCCACTTTGTTGTCTTACAAAAATGGCCATATTATGCATTTGAGGTATCTTAGCAAAAACAAACAAAATACAAGATCATAGTCCCTCGATGACGCTATCAAAGTTGCCTTTCAAAAATGATCTTAGTCCCTAAAGAAAATGCTAAGATATCTTACAACATTGCTAATCATGGCTATACGATGACCCTTGCCCGTCCCTTTTACATCCAAAGATAGGGTTTCTTACCAAATCAATGGTAAGATGGCAATGTCAAAGGAAATAGGAAATAAACATGAAATACTTTTGAGTAGGGAGATTGTTCCTAGTTGCTTGCTCAATTTCAAACCAAAACATCCTTGCTATTTTCAAAACAAACACCAACACTTTCAAAAACATCTTTCAAACTTGAAAACATTTTCAAAATATTAACACTTTGTATACATTCTTACGAACGAGAATCATTACAACGTTTGCCTAAAACGATGGCGCCTTTTCAAAATACTTTCAAAAACCACACAAAGCACATTTTAAAACAAAATCAAGTGATCTAGCAAGTAACTACGAGTCCATGGAAAACCATGGATGAAATGGATGCTAATACCTTCCCTTTTCATAATCTACCCCCCGAACTCAAGATAAAATCTCAGAGGTCTTTCATGTTCTTTTCAGCCTTTTCTTTTGGATAAAAGAAAATCGGTGGCGACGCTTGCTAAACCGTAACATTTGCGATCAAACACAAAATAACCAAGTCAATTCTCCCACCATGTTACAGTTTCGGATAGAGATTTGAGATTTACATCAAATTTTAGGACAGGTTTGTAGAATGCTTTTAGTACTAAGTTGAAGTTGACTTCAGCATATCATCTACAAATAGATGGTCAAACAAATAGGACTATCTAGTCTTTGGAGGATTTGTTGAGGGCTTGTGTGCTAGAATAATGAAGAGCTTGGGATAATCACTTTCCACTGATTGAGTTTACTTATAACAGTAGTTTCCATTCTAGTATTGGTATGGCACTATATGAAGCGTTGTGCAGTAGGAGATGTAGGACTCCATAGTGTTGGTATGAGTCGGGCGAGAGTGTTGTACTCGGACCTGAGGTTGTACGGGATACAAATGAAAATATAAAGATGATTCAGGAGAATATGAAGGCTTCTCAGAGTCGTCAGAAGAGTTACCATGACAAGAGAAGAAAGGATATAGAATTTCAAAAAGATGATCATGTGTTTTGAGGGTTACTCCAGTGACTAGTGTTGGTAGAGCTTTGAAGTCGAGAAAACTTACACCGCATTTTGTTGGCCCGTATTAGATATCAGAGAAGATAGGTGATATGGCTTAACGGATTAACTAACCGCCGTAACTCGTGAATCTAGATGATGTGTTCCATGTGTCTCAATTGAGAAATTATATTCCAGATCCTTCGCAAGTGATACAAATGGATAATGTACAGGTGAGAGATAACCTGACTGGTGAAGCATTTCCATTGCAAATAGAAGTTCGGAAAGTGAAGCAATTTCAAGGAAAGGACATTTCCTTAGTGAAGTTATTATGGGGCGGACCAGCTGGTGAAAGTTGGACTTGGAAACGCAAGGATCAGATGAAAGAGTCTTATTCGATGTTGTTTCTGTCAAGTAATTCTCGAGGGCGAAAATTATTTTAAGTGGGGAAGAGTTGTAACACCCCGAATTCTAGATTAATTATTTAATTAGTTAATTTAGAGTGATTACATGAGTCAATGTGAAGTGTTTAATGTTTTGATTATTATATATGAGCCTTTATGGTAATTTGTGAAATTATAATGAATATGAAGTGTACTATGATGATTGAGATAAACATGATGTTTGAATGTAATGATTTAATAAATATGATGTGTGATGGGTTACTATGAGTAGTATAGAGGGAATTAGGTGATATTGACCAACTGTATATTTTTAGAATAATTAAAGTAATTATTTAGAATTATTTAATTAAGATAAGTAGAATAGTACACGATGTAGAGAGATTAAGGGCATTATGGTCATTAGTGAAGTATAAGTGAGGGTATGATGGGAAGTTCATTTTTATGGGTCCAAGAGGGCAAGTTTAGTATAAGGAGAAGGTTTGGGATTTTACGCGCTCATTTTGTATGATAGAATTCGGAAGAACATTATGGAGAAAAGAGATCTAGAACAGAAAGAGGCAAGAAGAGCATAGGAATCTCGGTAGAGCATGAAGAGGAATTTATCTATAACAATAATCTTATGGTAAGGGGAGTTTTGGATTTTTATTATATTTTATTTAAGGTTTAGATGATGGTAGATTGCCTTAGGTTTTGGTAGATGAGGATTTGGTGATGTTTGATGAGGAATTGATGAATTGGTAATGATTAATGACTTATAATTGGTGTATAATGAGTATAGAATTATAGAATGTTGATAGATGATAAAAAAATGTGATTAGATGATGTTTTAGGACCCGTAATATTGTGAAATCGCAAAATTTGGGACTAGTTCGATGTAGGAAATTGCAATAGGGAAACTCTGTTCGTGCAGCGTCGCCTTGCGATGTAGGTAGTGTCGTAGGGAGAAGATGTGTCGCCGGGAAAAATAGGTAGCGAATAAGGCAAAAATGATTGAAGCTTATGGAGTGCGTCGCTCCAAGCATCGCCGAGCGATGGTGGTGGCGAATGGAGCATCACCAAGCGATGGAGGTGAGTCGCCAGGCAATGATGTCTAGTTTTGAATGGTCGTGTTGTATTTTCTTAGAAATGTCATAACTTGAGTTTTAGAGCTCGGATTGAAGTGTCGTTAGAAGCATTGTGTGATCGGTGGAAATAGAACTGACTGTTTTTGGAATGCTGGTTCGCGAAATGTCGCGGTAAGCAAGAGTCGCCACCGTCTTTTATTTTCTCCAACAAGGAAAGGACAAAAGCACAACAAAATTCCTTTTCGAGATGTTTCTCGGTTCGGGAGGTAGATTTTAGAAAGGGAAGGTGTTAGCACCCTTTCTATCTGTGGTTATCCACGGGCTCTTAGGTATTTTCTCACTATGTTTTCAAAAATTGTTTATTTTTCTTGTGTTTGTGGGTTTTGAAAAAGTTTCATTTTGAAAACTTCTAGGTAACTCTTGTATCAGTCCTCAAGAGTGTATGAAGTATTTGTTTGAAAACTTTTTGAAAGTGTGAGTGCGAAAAGTGTGTTTTGTTTTTGAAAGAGCAAGTACCTTAGAACCTCTACCTACTCAAAGGAATTAAGCTGTGTAAATGTCCTTTAGACAGTACTATCCCACTATTGAGAAGTAGGTAGCACCGTCGTTGGAGTTTTCGGGTCAATTCGATTATAGGGACATGTGTGGTCACCAAAGCAATAGTAGGACGCCTTAGCGGTAACCCTAATGTCCTAGATCCTTTTTATCCGAGGCAACCGTTTCGAGGCAACTGGATCTTTAGACAGGAGGGCGACCTCTAAAACACCCTATACTCAATGACCACGTCGAGGCAACCGGGTGAGGCGTACCCTAGGAGTGGCATGTGCACGTGTGTCAGGTTTCATGTTAATTGTCTTTGCACAAGTTATGGTGAGCTACGTTTTGATTTTATTTTTCATATAAGTCTTGTCATGCATAATTAACAGTTAATAATTGCGGAAAGTAAATTGCGGAAAGTGAATCTACGCTATTACAAGGCGTCGAGTATTTACATCGCCAAAAACATAACCCTTGAAAATAAATGCGAGAAAATTAAAGAAAGCGATAAAAGCCCTAATTAACTATTACATTCTCGGAGCAGTTACATAAATATAATCAAAAATAACAAAGTATGCGCAAAGAAATTGAATCGGGATGTCCTTAGGGTTTTAACCCTTTTTTGAGAAAAGAATGGAAGTTTGGTCCTTTTTTCAATTAATTAAAATTAAACCTAATTTACTAATTAATTATTTAATTAAAAGAAAAAGAGTAATTTTCTGTTTTTTATGTTTTAATGAAAATAAAAATACAAGAATTAAAATTGTCAAAAGAAAAACCCTAAGTCTAATTCATTTTATTTATTGTGAAAAAAAAAGTTAAAATTTATACCTAATTAAACTAAATTAGTTATATTAGAATTTATTCACAAAATAATAATTAAAATTAATAAATAATAATAATAATATAAATATTTACATTTTTAATTGTCTAAATTTATTATGAAAATAATTTGTTTGTTAATAATAATAATAATAATAATAATAATTAATAAAAATATTTATAAGGAAAAGAAAATAAAAAGAAGTAATAAAACCAGGGGGGTGATGGGCCCAATATGGAGGCAAATTAGCAATTCTGGCCCATTAAGCTCAAGCCTTGTTTGACTTCTTGAATTGTCTAGCGCATGGTTGACCAGAGAGCATGGTGTTCATCATCTTTTGGCCACTGGATTGGAACGTGAGGACACATGGCATGCTGAGGCGTGAGGTTCATGGTGGAACACATTGGAAAGCTGCACACAATCATGTTAAACAAAATAATATAGAGTTTTAGGTGGACCTGGGAATCGAACCCAGGTCCCAATGATACACAGCCAACGCATCTACCATTGAGCCATCTTGCATGCTTTGTTAATATAATAAACAACAAATATAATATTGGAAAACAATCCATATGCTTGAAAGAGAAAAAATAACGCGCGCGTTTTGAATGAACCAACGGCATGTCACCACCTGGTCATCTTCCTCGTTTGCCTGTAACAAAAACAAATGGATAGCGGGGGTTTTTAACCCCCATAACCTACATAAACGAAAAATAGCGATTAGCTCCCTGCTTAACATAAATATTTCGCGAGTATATCATTGTGTTCGTCTGAGTCTCCTGAGTCCAACCATATGCATTAGGGGTCTCAATTTTACTAGATGTGGAAAGCCCCAAAATCAAAGCTTCGGAACCCTAATATTTGTCAATGGTAACTTTGGATTTAGGGTGTTTCAATGCAATTAACCTATGCCAAAAGCTTTGTACAGTCCCTATGAACACAAAACAATAAACAAAACATGTTAATGATGCATGAATCAAAGTATGCGATTATGAAAAAAAACTCCAAACCGTGAAACTGTTATCCTTGGATTCTTTGAGCTTTAACGTGTGGTTTTGATTCCTACACGTTTCTGGGGACTTCTGCAATGTATTAGAAGAAATTAAAAGCTTTGAATCACGTTGGAACCTGTAAAATAGTTTTCAAGTTTTCTTGATTTTTTTCAATATTGGCTATGGCTTTCTGCAACAATTTTGTAGTAAATGTGACCCCCTTCAAAATGAGCATTGGATGGGATTTTTCTGATGAACCATGAAAAAGTTATGCCTTGGTCAAGATACAGTTGACTTTTCTACTGTCCAAAAATAGTAACTTTTGCATCTTGATGATTTTTGAGCCATGCTTGAGGAATCAGGATCAAGACTTGATCAAATGATGATTGTGTGCTCAAAATAATATGTTGACCAAAAATTCTGACTTTTGACTGCAAAATGACCATTTTACCCCTGCAGTTGACTGTAGAGCAAATAGGGCTTTTGACTGTGGAATTTGGCACTGTGAGTCTTGAGACTTGACATGTAGATGCTTGACAATGTATGTAGGTCTATGAGACTTGGTTGAACCCTTGAAAACCTCAAATTCCTTGCAAGAACCAAAACCCTAAATTTGACTGGCTTAGAAGGTTGTTGGGACTGTGCAACCCTTGAGCAATTCTTGAGGCATTTGAAGATGATTCTTGATAATATCTTGAAGAATATGGGAGGGAAAATTTTGGGGTACAACACATTGGATGGCTAACGCGCTGAACTTTATTTTTGTGGAGTAAAATGAAGAATAAGAATTGTATTCCTTATACCTAATCTAGAATGATGTTAGGTTTCCCATGTTGGATTGCGAAGATGCTTGTTTATTAAGATGATTAGATGATGAATAGGGGATGATTAGGAGACATTATGATGATACCTTTTGTGATACGGTGGGAGAACTGACTTGAGGGTTTTGTGTTTTATCGCAAATGTTGCGGTTAGCAAGATTCACCACCGACTTTTCTTTTATCCAAAAGGAAGGGTGAAAAAGCACAGGAAAGACCTTTGAGATTGATTCTTGAATTTTGGGGGTAGATTATGAAAAGGGAAGGTATTAGCACCCTTTTCATCCATGGTTTTCCATGGGCTCTTAGTTACTTTCTAGATCACTTGCTTTTGTTGTTTGAAATTGTGTTTGGTGTGGTTTTGAATGTATACAAAGATGTTTGTCTTTTTGAAAATGTTTTCAATGTTTGTAAAATGTTTTGGAAATGTGTGTGTTTTGTTTTGAAGATAGCAAGGATAGTTGTTTGAAAATAGAGCAAGTAATTAGAAGCAATCTACCTACTCAAATGTCTTTCTTGTTCATTTTATATTCCTTTGACATTGTTGTCTTAACATTGATTTGGTAAGCAACCTTATCTTTGGATGTAAACGAAACGGGTGTGGGTCATCGTATAACCATGATTAGCAATGTTGCAAAGTATCTTAGCATTTTTTGAGGGACTAAGATCATTTTGTAAGGCAACTTAGAATATCACCATCGAGGGACTATGATCTTATATTTGTTTGTTTCTCCAAGATACTTCGCATGCGTAATATGACCATTTTTGTATAAGGCAACCAAGTGGATAAACCCTAAGGATGCTTGTGTACAAGTGTGTTATTTTCATGCTTTGATTTTGTCTTGGATTTAGGGTTTTCTATTTGATTTGTTTTTTATCTTGTCATTCAAACCCTAATTACTAGCATGGTATGTAAAAGCGATAAATTGCGTAATTTAAAGATTACTACGCTATTACAACATTTTATGGGAGGGGGAATACAAATTGTGAATGAGGATTTGCAAAAATGTAAATCTAATTAAGCTATTACAACCAAGTCGAATTTGTACGAATATTTGAATAAACAAATATACAATATTTAAATATGCAATAATATGTATATGCAAGGAAAAGAAATTGTTTTATTTTTTCATATGCAAAAGAATCTTGACCTAATCCTAGAAATAATAAAAGGAAATTATTTCTTTAAAAAAATGGTCAACCCTAATTTCTAATTTAAAAGAAAATAAAGCTCTTTAAGTATTATTTTTTGTGTATTTTTTTGTATTGAAAATAATAAATAATATTTATGAAAATATTTAGTCTTTTTATATGTCAAAATAAATATTTACAAGTATGAATGAGAAGGAATAAAATAATTAACCTAATTCTATTTTTTTTTTTATATTTACAAGTTTATTTAAGAAAATAATTAATATATAGTTAAAATAAAATATATTTTTCATGTGAAAATAAAATAAAATAAGTTAAAATGCAATATTTATAATATTTATGTTTTTCATGATTTTATGTATTAAAGAAAATATTTAATAAAACAAAAAAGAAATAAAACAAATAAATAAAATGTATGGGCCAGGGGGTATCCTGAGTAAACAGCATGTAAGCATTAGAAAAAACGTAAGCCCAATGGAACAAAGCCCAATGCTACAAAAAAAGTGAGAGAAATGGCAAAAAATAAGAAAATATGCAAAAGGCAGGCACCAAGGCTCGAACCCATGACCTTGGCATTCACAGCGCGCTGCCTTGCCACTGGGGTGGCTGTACATCTGTTTGTTTATGTGAAACAAGAAAAGCATAACAAAAAAAGCTTCCTTTGCATTGTACATCATCTTCAACCTCTAGCCAGTCGGACCCCCTGTAAATCTTTCATCTCTCAACAAAAATAGAAATTGATATAATGAATGCTATAACATTTTATATCACGATTCTAACCATGTACATAACTAAAACTATAAATCCAAGATCAAAGAGAATTTTAGTGCCCCTAATTCTTAACCTAATTTTTTCAGAAACTTCAAACTCAAAATTCTCTCAACTCAGGCCAAATAAATGCAAGTTATGGATATGTACAACTTCGTAGCAATGATGTCTACATTGTATATTCACAAATGGAAAGCTAACTATGCCTGTATCAAGAGTTGGAAAAACAGAAAACTCACCTTGAAAATGGAAGTCGTGTTTTGGAAATGAACTTGCTTTAGGATGCTATGATGATCAGGTTAGCTTTCTTGAACCTCTAGGAAGCTAATGCAATGCCTAGCTTGTCTTGAGGGTGGATGGAATGATCTAGAGAAGTCTACCTATGTTACTCTGTTTTTGAAGTTCAACAATGGGGAAGATGGAGTTACAATGATGTTTCAGGGTGTGGGATGGTTTTCTTGTAAGGTAAGGAAGCTTAGGGAAGCAAAAGGCCTGAAAACGCACGAGTGGAATGGACGATTCAATTCACAAGTCAGAAATGGCAAGTTTGGAGGCTTGGTATGCAATTTCTGATTCTAGGGTGTTTCAAGGCTTAGGAATTCATGCTTTTAGTTGCAAAGTGATAGATTTTATATAGAGCAAAAGATTGGAGGACTTGTGCTTGCTCAGAAGTACAAGATCACATGTCTTGCTACATTTCTTGTTTTTGAAGCAAGTGTGAGAAATGACTTATTAATGCATGGTTCTGATCTTGTAGGGTAGTGTGAAGCTTTAAAAATGTTTTATTCAGGCTTAGAGGCCTGGTTTGTGCAGAAATAACAAGTCCAAGACTCAAGAAATGAAAAAATGCATATAACATGCTTTTCCAAAATGGCAATGTTGCCTTTCTTCCATAAATGGTTATTTTCTTGTACAATGCATTGAATGCTTGGCTTTATGGCATTAAATCTTGTGCAATCCATTCATGGTGGAGTGAAAAACGAGTTTGAGGCCTGAAAAGTGAAGATTGTACAACATGCTTGAGGATTTGAATTTTGTTCTTCATGAATTGGCTTGAGATCAAAGTGAGAAATTGCCAACTTCATCTCTTCGATTCTCCCTACTCAAAAATGATATCAAGGAGTTCTTGGAAATTTTGGAAAGCTTGCAATGTTCTCTATAACTCATCTTTGAAATGAATTTCAAAATTCCTCTTGGAACTAGGTAAAAAATTGCCATGAATTTGGGTAAAAAACCTGCCTAAATTAGGGCAAAATTTCACTAAGTTATTTTAGTTCATGGGCATGTATTCATAAAATTCTATCTTGAGATCCAAGCATCTTTAGGGAAAAATGTGTGAAGAAAAGTTGTAGATTTTATGGAGGTCTACAACTTTCATGTTGGGAACTTTCTTTGAATCATCTTGTATCATGGTGGAAAATTGGCCTAAAGTTGAGAAAAAATAAGAAATTTTCTATACTTAGAAAAATTTCTTAAGTTAAGAAAAATTCAAATTTCAAAACCAAATCTTCAATATTTGATTCCTTGACGAATAAGTTTCATATTTTGATATGTTTTGATGAATTGTTATCCTTGGCACTTGATTTTGACCCAAAAGTCAAAGTTTGACTTTTCAGTATACAATTGACTTTTAATCAGTTGACTGCAAATTTCAACTGTTAATCCAATGAAATTGAAATGTTTTGAAACATGTCATTAGGTAAAAATGATACAATTGAATCCTTGAAATCATGCTTCAAATCAATTGGTCATTTTACAAGTCAAAAATCAGGAATTGCCCTTTCTCAGTTAAAACCCTAATTTTGACCATTTTGCCCTTTTGATGATTTGATCAAATTGCTTGAGGAATTATGGTCCAAACTTGATCAAATGATGCATATGAGTCTAGAATATTGATGTGGCTCAAAAATTATGAATTTTGACTGTAAATTGGCGATGGTTGACTTTTTCCCCAATACAACTGATTTTTTAGGTCAACTGTCCAATTGACTGATCAAAAATATGGTTCAAAGCTTGAAACTTGTCATGCGTAATCTTAGGGGTCCATAATGATGTTTGAAAGTCATATGAAACATTGATAGTCCAAAAATACTTGTGCAAACTAAAACCCTAATTTGGGTCATCAGTGCAAGATGAGGTGTCTTGAGCTGATCAAACGCTAATCCAGTCTTGAGTCAAAGAAATCTTGTGAGAACAATCTTGATAAATGAGAGGGAAAATTTTGGGGTACAACACCTTACATAATATGATGACATGAAGATATGTTGTGTGATATGATTATGTTTGAATATTATGATGACACGATGATGATATATTATGATGATGTTTTATTATGATGATGATTATACGATGTTGTGATGATATGATGTTTTATTAAGATAATAATATGGTGATATGATGTTATGATGATGATATGTGGATTAGATTATGATATGATGTTATGATAATGATATTATGATGAAATCATGAATGATGATGCATGTTTACTAGTCATGGTCGTGTTTATTATGTTGTTGTGCATCATGCGTTCATGGCATATGTTAGGACTTTGGTCTAGTGAAGTTAGGACTCCGGTCCAGCAAAGATGATAGAACGATTGTCCATTGAAGGCATCAATCCCATAGTGTGGATTGGTTCCAACAATAAAGTGCTTTGGTTCCAAGTGGGAGCGATCCTATGGTGGGGATATTTGGAGATAATGATGACTAAGTCACCAGTGAAGTTTTGGTACTACATGCATGAGTCTATGATGTTGCATAACATTCTATGTGACATTGCATAATGATTTATTTATGATGCTTAATGATACATTATGTATGATAATGTGGGTTCTTGTATTGATGGAAATGTGAAGATGTGAGTATAACATGAAGATATGATGATGTGTGATGCCTTGCTTATATGCATATTTACTATGTATATTTCCTATATCTTATATAATGATTATGATTTACTCACCCTTTAGGTTTGAATGTTTCTCCCACGTGGATAACGCGCAGGTGATCAAGAATAGTCCGTAGAAGCATTAGAGGATAGTTTCAGAGTGTGTTTATTTGCTTTTGTTGAATAAAGGGAGTCTTGATCTGATATGTAACATTGGGGTTGAGATCGAATGATTGGAACTTATGTTTATTGTTTTGTTTTAAGATATTGTGTCACCCTACATGGTACTCGAGATGTTTTTATTTATAAGTATGAATTATGAAGCTTGACTAAATGTTATAAAGAAGATATGACTTATTAATTCCACTGCGAATTTTAAAATGATTATATGTTGAGACCAAATTGTTATATGATTTGAAGTATTTTTGCAACCCATGTTACAGAGCAGGATGTATTGTTATGATGTTTTATATGAAGATATGACACCCTTGTTGGTGATATAATCTGATATATTTATTAAAATAATTATGAATATTCTTTGGGTTTAGTAGGGTGTTACACTAGTGGTATCACAGTAGGTTAGTCCATCCAGCCAAATTATTGAGTCTGTAGTGTGTGATAGTGGAATAGTGTCGAGATAGTTTCTAACCATTGTGACTGTTATTGATGTGAAATAGAGAAATGGATGGAAGGAAACATGCTGCACTTGCTGCTGCTTTGCAGGTTGTTGCTAAAGCTATGCAATATCGGCCTAATGATGGATCCCGTGTTTTAGAGACGTTCCAGAGGAATCATCAGCCTGTTTTCAAGGGTAGGTTCGATCCCGGTGGAGCATAAGTTTTGCTTAAGGAGATTTAGAGAATCTTCCTAGTCATGGATTGCTCAGAGGAGTAGAAGGTGCGGTTTGGTACGCATCAACTGGAAGAGGAAGCTGATGACTGGTGGGTTGGTACTCATCAGAGACTGACAACACTAGGTGAAGTGATTACTTGGGTTGTGTTCAATAGGGAAATTATGAGGAAGTATTTTCCTAAGCATGTGCATGAGAATAAAGAGGTTGAGTCTTTGGAGTTGAAGCAATGGAGTTTGACTATGACTGAGCATGTTTTGAATTTTGTGGAACTAGCAATGTTTTATCCATATTACAACGAAGCAACTGCTTAGTTCTCAAAGTGTATCAAGTTTGAAAATGGGTTTCGTCCGGAGATCAAGCGGGAGATTAGGTACTAGAAGACCTGTGTGTTTTCAGAGTTGGTGAATAGATGTAGAATCTATGAGGAGGATAGCAAAGTTCATTTAGCTCACTACAAGAGTTTGAATAAGAAAAGAGGAAATCAATATCAAGATCAAAGAAGCCTTATTATTCCCAAGCTGATAAAGGGAAACATAAGGCTTATGATGGGAAGAAGACAAGTGGGGGAGGAGCTCCAACTTCTATCAAGTGTTATAGGTGTGGTGAACAAGGTCACCAATCCAATGAATATGATAATAAAGTGCTGAGGTGCTACAAGTGTGGTAAGTCCAGTCATCGTGCTTCTAAATGCAAGACCGTTGGTCCGACTTTTTTCAATTGTGGAGAGCAAGGTCATATCAGTACCCAATGTAGAAGCCGAGGAAGGATGTTACTTCCCAGACCAATGGTAGAGTGTTTGCATTGAGTGGATCAGAGTAATCTAAGAAGGACAACTTGATTCGAGGTACTTGCTTTATTAACGATGTTGAATTGGTTGCTATTATTGATACTATTGCTACTCATTCATTTATTTCGCTTGAATGTGATACTAAGTTGGAATTGAAATCATTTATATGAATGGGAATATGGTAATAGATACTTTTGCTAGCTATTATGTTACTACTACTTATGTTTGTTTGAAGTGTCCTTTGACTATTTATGGCAAGAGTTTTGTGATGGATTTGGTGTGTCTTCCCTTCACCAAATCAATAGGATTCTTGGAATGAACTAGTTAGAGTTCAACTATGTTCATATCAATTATTATATGAACCTCTAAGCAAGTAAATGAACTTTTAGAAGATGAGGCCTTGATGTTTGTGATGTTCGCATCGTTGCAAGTGGATGGTAAGGATGTGAATATGGAATTACCTATTGTCTGCAAATTTTATGAGGTTTTTCCAAATAACATCAATAATTTACCTCCTAAACGTGAAGCAGAATTTTCTATAAATTTGGTGCCAGGAACGAGTCCGATGTCAATGGCTCCTTATAGAATGCCAGCTTCAGTGTTGAGCGAGTTGAAGAAAAAAAATTAGAAGTAATGCTCGATAAGAAGTTTGTTCGAATGAGTGTGTTGTACCCCATAAATTTGCCCTCTTATTTTCTTCAAGACATTCTTCTAAAGGCCTCAAGCACTCAAGGCTACTCAAGGGTTGACCAGTCAAACCTACTCCTAAGCAAAGGGTTTACAACTAGGGTTTTAAGTTTCTAAAGGAAGTTTGGATTTCAAAGGTCTCAAGTGGGTTCCATGGTTCTCCATATGTCTTCAACAATGTTCATGTCGAGTTTCATGTCTTTCATCACAAGTTTGCTCCGTCAATAGCTCAGATGATTGATAATCAATTGTATTGGGTAAAAAACTCAATTGTGCTCAACATACAGTCAAACTTCAAGATTTTTGGGCAACATCAACATTTTGAAGTAATATTCATCATTTGATCAAGTGTTGATCATGATTCCTCAAGGAAAGCCCTCAAATCATCAAAAGTCAAAAGTTGCCAAATTAGGGTTTCCTTAGGAGAAGTCAATTGAACTTTGACCAAGCATAACTTTCACATGCTTCATAAACTTTTCCCCAACCAAATCCAATTTTGAAGGAAATTAAATTCTCTAAAACTTGGTATTTGTATGCTCAAGTCTAAAAAGTGCTTTATTTGAAAGATATGCGCCCATACATTATAGGTCATTTCAAAAGTCAACAAAAATGAAGAAGTCTCTAAATACAAAAATGATCAAAAGAGAAATTGAAGAAGACATCTTTGGCTTTCCAAAACATCAAAGATAACCTTCAAAAGATGAAAATTGAGAGAGTTATTACTAGGGAAAGGTGGGGAATTTTGAGAAAATGCATAAAGTGCAAAGTGAGCAAACTTGAAATTTTGAACTTGTGGGCCTAACTTTTTAGGTTCCAAATATGTCCATGACCTTATGAAAGCCTATTATGCTCACTCATAACTTGCCTTATGTTTTTTTATTATATTATTTATATTTATTTTGTTTTTATTCAAATAAATGCAAAATAAATTATATAAGGTACAAGATCATTGGGCCAAGCGCATGGTTGGTTTCTTAATCATCTAAAGGCCCAAAACAATTCAGAACAACTTTCCAAAACCGTGTAGGACTCAAGAAGGAGAGAAGAATCTAAAAAATTGAAGTTTTTTAATGTTTTGGATTCTTGTCTAGCATATCCATAATTTCATGAGGTTTTTCCACTTTTGTTTACTTCATTCCTTTCTCTATATAAACACCAAGAGACCAGACCAAGAGGACACGATTCCCTGCCTGAAAATAGCCTATAGAATTCACAAAATTTTCAAAGAAAAGTGTGAACTTATAATGCACGATCCAGCAACATTAAGGCAGAACCAGGCATCCTTATCATTTCCTGAGACTCTCAGAGTTCTCCCCAGCTCCAGGAATGAAGCTATCCACGTCCAGAAACGCTTCTCCAAGCACACCGGTTGTAGGTATAATTTTGAAACATAAAATATTAATCTATACATATATAACTAATCCTATGTGTTTATATGTGTTTGTGATGAAGCGTTTGACATATTTGGACCATTAGATACAAGCTCTAACATCAAGATCTGTGAATGCCATTGTTAGGGCATGAAGAACACCTTGTTTTGGATCTCACGATATAGGACAAATCAGACAAAAATGACACCATTATTGAAACCGCAACACTTGATTTAGGGGGATAAGGATTTTTTAGATTACTAAGGCTTTCTATTTTGCAGGTTTTAAGGAAGAAATACATCGGAGAAGGCAACCGGAGCTAGGGCTCCAGCGCTTCTCCGACTGTTAAAAGTGTTTTACATATTTATTATTTTTGTTTGATTTATATAATCGGAAGTAACGAACGCCCCAGCGGTAAGCGTCTGTGTATAAAGGTGTTATTGTATCAGGGCATGGGTTCGATCCCTGCCCCTGGTATGTTATTTTTCAATACTTTTTTATTTCAGATCTAATGCAGCCAGGTCCACGCGTGCACCGTGCATCTCATTTCCTGACCATCAGATCTCAATGAATCTAGATCCAACGCCTAAGATGTACGCTCCCCATTATGAACCTTCAAGGTCCATTCTCACCAGATCCAGCGTAAACAATCTGGGCTCCTAGTTAGGCCTAGTGATTTCAGATCCTCGCACCCCCTGGGTTTACTTTTGCAGACCCATTTTGTATTTTTTCTTTTACAAACTCTTTTTTAAAACATAATTATTATTTTTCTAATTGATTAATTAAGACTAACCAAGATTTAGCATAAAATCAACTTGACTTTTTATTTACTTATTTATTTAAATTAAATTAACTCTTTTCATAAATTAATTAATTAAATTAATTAATTTCATTTTACTTTTCTTCAATTAAAAATAACTTAGGTTTTAATTCCTTTTTTCTCAAAAAATAAATAAAAAAATCAATTAATCATTAGGATAGATCGTCAATTACATTTCCATTAATTAATCTCTTTGTTTCTTCTTGCAACCTTCGCGCATTTCTGTTATTTTTTCTATATTAGAAATTATTTATTATGTAGCTGCTAAAAGTTGTAATAGCTTAATTAGGGTTTACTTTACTTTTTCCCCGTTTTATGGATTGTAACCCCCATCCCCACAGCATTTTAATAGCCTAGGTTTTTATCTTCCTGCATTTTACTTTCTGCACCTATTACTATGCATGTATCTATGTTTAACTGTTAGTAATAGGCTTGTATGGCAAGATTAAAACAAAACACTAGAAAATCTAATCAAAGACAAAATAACGGAATCACAACACACTTCGCACACTGGAACCTCTAGGGTAACTCCACTCATTGCCTTTAGATAAAAAACGGTCATGTCCCTCGAACGTGGGATACTTTAGCAAAGACCCTCGTTTAATAGATCGTAGTCCCTCGATGACCCTTCGATGCTTCCTTCGGTAAACAATCTTAGTACCTTATGATAAATAGCTAAAGCGCCCTATGAGTTTCCTTTATGACTGTATAATGACATGCACATGTCCCTCAAACATCCAATGATAGGACTTCCTACTAACTAATGGTAGGATAGAACTATATAAAGGATGAGGAAAATAGAAAATACTTTTGAGTAGGTAGATAGTTCTTAATCGCTTGCTCGCGAACATTTCAAAACATTTTTCACACAAAGACTTTTCTGAAATATTTTCAAAATAAACACTTTGTATGCATTCTCTACGATACGAGAATCATTACAAAGTTGCCGAACTTAGGAATTTTTAAACATTTTCAAACACACAAAGAATTTCAAAAGTGAGCTAGAGATTAAGAGCCCGTAGATAACTACGGAGGAAAAGGGTGCTAATACCTTCCCTTATCATAACCTACCCCCCGAACTCAGAAAAATTATCAAAGGTCTTTTTTGCTCTTTTCACCCTTTCCTTTATTGGATAAAAGAAAAGTCGGTGGAGACTCTTGCTATCCGTGACATTTGCGATAAAACGCAAAACCTAAAGTCAGTTCTCCCACTGTATTACAGAACTGGTGACTCTGCTGGGGAATATTAAAAATGGGTGTCGTATGGTGAGAGAACTGACTTGGTTATTTTGCGTTTTATCGCTATTATTACGGATAGCAAGAGTTGCCACCAACTTTTCTTTTATCCAATGAAGGAAATGGCGAAAAGAACAGGAAAGACCTTTTGAGAATTTTCTTGGGTTCGAGGGGTAGGTTATGAAAAGGGAAGGTATTAGCACCCTTTTCATTCGTAGTTATCTACGGGCTCTTAGTTAGTTGATAACTTTGAAAATGCTTTGTCTGAAATGTGTTTGTGATGTTTTTGAAAGTATTTTTGAAAAGCGCCTTCGTTTAGGAAAACTTTTTAATGATTCTCGTCTCTATAAGAATGCATACAAAGTATTGGACTTTTTGAAAATATTTCATTTTTTTGAAAGTGTTTGGTGTGTTTGAAATGATGTTGTTTTGAAAATGGTTGTGAGCAAGCAACTACGAGCGTTCTACCTACTCAAAAAGACTTAGTTCTTTTCTCCTCCTTTGACATTACTATCTTACCATTGATTGGTAAGTAGCCTTATCTTTGGATGTGAAGGGATGGGCGTGGGTCATTTTATAGTCATAAAATGCAATGTTGTGAGATACCTTAGCATTTTTCTTAAGGGTCTAAGATCATTTTGAAGGTAACATTTGAAGCGTCATCGAGGGACTATGATCTTGTATTTTGATTTTTTTCTAAGGTGTCTCACATGCAAAACATGACAATTTTCTCAAGGCAACAAGTGGAGTTAACCCTAGAGGTGCAAGTGTGCAAGTGTTTATTTTTCATGCATTGTTGTTATTGAATTAGGGTTGTCTACTTGTTGATTTTAAATATTTCGATACACGCCCTAATTACTATCATTTTATATAAAAGCGGTAAATTGCAGAAAATAAATGTCCTACGCTATTACATTATTTGGGGATGGGGTATACAAATTTACAAATGGGAGGGTGGAAAGCAATGAAAGTCCTAATTATTACAACCATGTTAAATAACAATGAAGGAAAATATATAGAAAACATAAAAGCAGTGTAAAATAAAGGAAAAAAAATTTAACCATTATTTGTCGACACATGCATCTTTGCATCGACACATAGTGTTCTTGCTCTTGTAAAACAAAATCAGCTCAGTATGAGTCAATACATAAGGGTATGAGTTGACTCATTTCTTGTTTGTGTCGACACATTCGTGCTTTGTGTCGAGTCATACACCTTTTGTCTTTCTATTTTTGGGTCTGGATAGCAGTACACATCGACTCATAATTCCATATGTCGACTCATACCCTATTTTGTCACTAAAATTGGTTGACTCATGTGAGAATGTATTGACTCATGCTGCAGTTTTTTGCATTAAACATTGTTCTATTGTGTGTGCAGGCCAGCTCATAGCATATGATTGATAAAAATGGACAATAAGTAAATGGTTAGCATCAAAAGTCAATGATTACTACATTTATTTTCAACAATGAATTATTAATGATGTTTCAAATGAAAAGTTCAAAGTCAAGAAAACTTACCTTGAAGTTGAAATTTGTATTTTGTGTTTGAACTGTTGTGTTGGTTGTTTTTTGAGCTTAGGAAATGGTAATAGTGATGTTACAGAAGTTATTCTTGTGTTTAAACAACTCCTATAAGATGTAT
Source organism: Vicia faba (assembly GCA_948472305.1). Taxonomy (NCBI): domain Eukaryota; kingdom Viridiplantae; phylum Streptophyta; class Magnoliopsida; order Fabales; family Fabaceae; genus Vicia; species Vicia faba. Next base: position 161,630,997 of record OX451738.1, read on the forward strand.
GTGGAGTGTTTGGATGGCTTTTTTGGATAGAACTTTGCAAGGTGTGAGAGGTTCAAAGTTTTTTGACTTCAAAACTCAAGAGTGAGAGCTTTGTGGTAAGTTATGGCTTTTTCAGAGTATGAGATTTGGAGGTTTTGTCTACACAACAAAACTTATGGCCTATCTACACAACAAAACTTCTATCTTTTTATCTTGCAAATGGCCTTTATATTTATAGAGAAGGTTTGAGACTTGAAACAACTCAGATTTTGAAATCACATGTTATGGCTATCTTGCTTATTTTTTAAGCAAGCATGAAGAACATGTTTCCAATGTTTGTACCCAGCTATCTAAAGTGGTTGAACACTTTAAACATGTTGGTCCTAACTTGTAGAAGTTGAGTGTGATCAGAACAACAAGTTAGAGGCTCAAGAAATTGACTCTGTGATTAAAGTGAACTTTTCAAGAATGGATATGTTACTTTCTTCCAAAAATGGAATGATCAATTGAACAAAGGCTCAAACTCTTGGATCATAGTTTAATAAGCTGTGTAAGCATTTAATTAAGGATTGATATACAAGTTTGAGGCCTGAAAAGTGAAGATTATGCAACATGGCTATGGATTTAGTTCTTGTTCATCACAAAATCCGCCTTGTAATTCAAGAATGACACCCTAACTTCATGGTTTTGATTCTCTTAGCTCAAGTATGATCTTAATGAGTTCTTTGACATTTTGAAAAGCTTATAAAATCTTCTATAACCTTCATGTTTACTATTTGTGAAGAATCCAATTGGAACTTGGTGAAAATTGGCCAAGAGGTTGGGATAAAAACCTGACCAAACCTGTTGAAAATGCCATGAATTCATGAATTTATAACTCAAAATCCAAGCACTACTAGGTCTTGATCATCAAATAAAAGTTGTAGATATCATCAATATATACAACTTTCATGCTGAAAGTTTTCTTTGAATCATCTTGCATCTTGGTGAAAGAATGGCATGAAGTAATGAAATTATCATGTATAAAAAACACTTAGAAAAATTTCTAAGTCTTGAAAAGTTTGACTTTTCACATTGACTTTTGACTTTCTTGATTTATTGATGATCAAGCTTAATATTATTGAATGCCTTGATGAATTTTGATCTTTGAAACTCAATTTTGAACCGAAAAGTCAAAGTTTGACTTTTGGCGTATCAGTTGACTTTTCATCAGTTGACCAAATTTCATCTGTCCATCCAATGATCCTGAGAAATGAATTGATATGTGAAATTAGGTCAAAATGATGCATTTGAATCTTTGGGACCATGTTTTGAACCATTAGGTCATGTATTAGGTCAAAAGTCAATGATCAGTTGTTCTTAGTCAAAACCCTAGTTTGCGACCTCAGTGTTTTTTAGGTGATTTTGTCTGGTAAATTCCCTGAGAATCCTTGAGAATTGGAGGTCCTTTATGAAATGTATTGAGAAAAGACAGGGAAAATTTTAGGGTACAATAGTGGGGTTTCCTTAAAGAGCTAGATCACCTTTATTGCTTTACTTGTTTGCCTTGTATGCTTTATATTTCGGGATATACTTGGGTTTATTTCTTGTATAGATCTTATACCCGGATCTGGGGCATTTTAGGTAAGTAGCAATAGATCGTGAAGACTTTAGGGCGTAAATTACTACTGTCGAAGCAATGGCTACATTAGTGTGACACATTGGTTGGTTTCGGTGTCCCTTGAGTTAAGTTAAGGTGAATGTTGGGCTGTTGCATGGTGTCATAAAGAACTAACTGACTGTAGAACCTTAGTTTACACAACTTAGCCATTAGAAAGTAGTGATATAGCCGACTTTGGTGCAGACTGAAGTTGGTTGATACTCGATACTACATTCATTGATATCAGACTCTTGGGATTTTTCGTTCGCAAATCAGATGCTTGTGCTGAAACAATGCGTGGGAGAAAAATCAGTGATATTGAGTCACCTAGAACCCAGTGACTTCTTTTAGGATAGGTTGAGCCAACTAAAACTTCAAGAGGGTACTTACCTACAAACTCCATGCAAGCTTAAACATAAGGCCTTGTGTGTTTTGTTTGTTTATGATTAATTGTTCAAACATGACATCATAACATCATGACATCATACCATATCATTTTCACTAACCATTTCAAGGACCAATGGATTTATCTTTGTTCTTTGTTGTAGGTTATGGCATATGCTCGTAGAAATAGTATCCGGATCAACTTTGTAAGGGTTCCTCCTCAGCTTAAGGAGTTAGTCCCAAGGGTTCCTAAAAATTCTCCATTCATTAGAAGGCATGGTCGACTACTCAGTCTGGTTACCCCAAGTTTTGATAAAGACATGATGAGTGTTCTATTCCAGTTCTTTGACCCTGCACATCACTACTTCACCTTTCCAGATTATCAATTGGTACCCATAATGGAAGAGTTCTCTCAATTAATGGGAGTACCTATTCTTGATCAAACACCCTTCACCAGCTTAGAGGATGCTCTGAAATCAGAAGATATTGCAGCAGCCTTACATCTGAAATGGTCTGACATTGTATCTAGTTGGGAAACGAGAAGTGGAGTCAAAGGTTTTCTGGCTAAATTTCTGATAGAGAAGGCTCAACTATTTCTAAATACTATGAGTTTTCAGGCTTTCGAGGAGATCTTGGCTTTGCTAATCTATGGATTGGTACTATTCCGTAATCCATACTAACTCATAGATGTGAACACCATCAAAATATTTCTTGCTCGTAATCTTGTGTTTACCTTTTCGGAGACATTCTGCATTTTCTTCACACTCGTACTATGAAGAGGCGAGGAACTCTCATGTTTTGTATACCTATACTATCCAGGTGGTTTATTTCGCACCTTTCCTGCTCGATAATGAAGCATGAACAAGGTTTGAGATAGTCGTAAAGAATGATGTCACTTTCTCATACAGACATCTACTAGTATTCCCGATCTTATGAGGATATCAATATCATTGACCACTATGGAGAATTTCCTAATGTTCCACTCCTTGGTATTAGGCGAGGTATTACTTACAACCCTTCTTTGGATCCATGTCAATTTAGTTATTTTCGAAGAGATGGTCCTCATGACGCACTTATCCAGGGTATTATGTTCAATTATGAAAATGATCCTCAAGGTTATTGTCAAAGGTTCATGCATGCTTGGGCCATGGTAAGTGTGATACGATGGCAGAACCGATTATTTAATATTGGTTTTGCGTTTGTGTTTGCAAATGTTGCGGTAAGAAAGAGTCGACACCTACTTTTCTTTTATCCAAATTAAGGAAAGGGGGAAAAGAATAGAAAAATACCTTTTCGAGATGTTTTCTGAGTAAGGGGGGTAGATTATGGAAAGGGGAGGTGTTAGCACCCTTTCCATCCGTAGTTTCCTACAGGCTCTTAGAGGTTTGCACATTTAAAATACCTTTGTGCTTTTCATGTTTGAAAATCTTTTAAAAATGCCTTAGTGCGGAGATTTGCTTTGCGTTTAACTCTTGTGTCAGTCCTCAAGAGTGTTAACAAAGCAAATGTTTTGAAAATTGTTTTTTGAAATTTTTTTGTGCAGGTGCAAAAATTTGTTTTGAGCAAACTTCTAACAGCTATCTACTTTTATACTCGAAAAGGTTTGTTTTTTTCCTCCTATCCTTTAGACAGTGCTATCCTACTATTAGTGAGTAGGTAGCCCCATCATTGGATGTTTGAGGGACAATCGAAGGGACGTTTACAGTCACGAAGGCAACTTGGCAAAAGGCTTTAGTAACTATCCTAAAGTTCTAGATCACTTTTAACCGAGGCAACATCGAGAGGGTCATCGAGGGACTGGTGATCTTTAAACTTGAGGATAGTCACTAAAACTTCTCACATTTCGAGAATTGTGATTGTTTTTCGAAGGAAACCAAAGTGAGGATACCCTAGAGGTGTATATGTGTTAAATTCGGTTATTTATCTTGGATTATTAAGTTTGCTAACATTTTAATTTTCAGTCTTATCATGCACGCCTAGTTACTAACAGTTAATATTTACAGAAATCTAAAGTGCGAGAATTGAAATCCTAGACTATTAAAATGCTTTGGGACAATTACATAAAAAAGTGCAAGAAAATAAAATGAGGAATTTTAAATCTAAACTATTACATCCCATAATCAGTTACATTATTTATGTAAAATGTGAGAATAAAAATAACGCGCGCGAAATAGATATTATGCCTAAAAAACCTAAGAAAAATTCTAAGTAAACAAGAAAAATCATTTTTTTTTTGGTTTTATTAAGAAAATAATTAATTCTAAATTTAATTTTAATTAAGAAAATAAAATATAGAATGAAATTAATCCTAATTCTAATATTTTTGCATTTTTTATTTAAGAAAATATTTAAATTAAAATGAACCTAAGTCTAATTGATTTTAAGTTGATAAAATAAAATTAAAATGATTAATTAATTAATTAAAATAATTTTAGAAAAAAACCTAAATCTATTTATTTTTTATTTTTATTTTTATGATTTGTTAGAAAAGATAAAAAAATAAAATATAAACTAAACAAAAAAAAATTTAAAAAAATAAATTAAAAAAAAATCAAAATAGAGTTGGGCCTGATATCAATAATAAAATGGGGGGGGGGGGGGTTGAATTTCGTTAGGCCCAAATGAAATCGCCCCAGCTTTTGCTTCTAGATCCAATGTGGACTGGTCTTGATGGGACATGCTGGGCTTTGCATTGGGGCGCTCAGATCTAGATCAATCATGATCTGATGGTCGTGATTTGGGGCATATGTTGGTCCTACATAGTTAAGGCACAATGGACCTGCAATCAACAAATGTTAGAAAAGCAAATGCTGGACCTGGGACTCGAACCCAGGTCCTCTCCCTTACGCACACGCTTCACTGCCAGCTGAGCTATTGAATCAATCATTGTATATATATCAAGCAATAATAATATATTAGAAAGTCAACATGAATATTTGAAATTAAAAAAAAAAACGCGTTGTTTAAACTAGCCAATGGGAAGCTGCCAAACGTTTGACCGGAGGGACGCCGTAGTCAAACTTCGGTCGTCTTGTCAGGTATGAAAAACCTGCGAAAATCAACAAACAAAGATTTAAACAAAAACAAAATATTGTGTCCTATACAAAAATCCCTCTTGAGTTCGAATTTGGGGTTTGTTTACCCTGAAAGCCCGTGGATTTTGAGATATATAGAAGAAACTCAGATCGTGCCCTAGAAATGGCACGATCCTAATTTGACTCCCTTTCTCACATGTTTCACGATGGACCTGCTCTATAAACTATCCTGAACACAAATCAAGCACTAAAAAAGATTAATTCATCGTAGAATCCAAAATATGAATTCAAAAAAATATACCAATGGTGAGTGATCTGGTTTGATGCTCCCAGGCGTGGGATGGCTTGAATAATGGCTTGTATGAATTCCTGAAAGTCTCAGGAAGGTGTTAGGACAGACAGAGGATGGCTGGAATTTAAGATGCGATTTTGACAACTTTTGATTTTTTTACCAAGTTTGTGGAGCTCTCTCTAGGCTGTGTAGGCATGTGCTAAGCTTGCAAACATGATGTATTTATAGGAGAGATGGAGGAGACAAGGTTGAATGGAAAGAATCATGGCCATAAACATGTTTTCCAACCAAAATCCAACAAATTCAAGAACTTCCATTTTTTCCCAACACTTGCCCTTTCCATGCTAGCAAGTACCTGGACAGTTGTGCACGAGTTCTTGGGCCCTTAAGGAAAGCCAAACCATCAGACCAAAGGTCAAGGCCCATTCCATAATATTTTGTACAATTTATTTAATATTTATTTGAAATAAATCAAAATAAATATGGACAAAATATGTAGAAAATGCAAGGCCGTGCAAAAATGAGATTAGAGGTCCTCCATAAGCTTAGGAAAAAATTTGAACCTCAAAAAGTTAAGCCATTGACTCAGAAGTTCAAATTTACTCAATGCACCATTCTTGAAATTTCCAAAATTTTCCTCACTTGGATAAGCCATAACATGCTCAATTTTTATCTCATGATGATGATCTTTGACTTTTTGGAAATACCAAGATGTCTACTTCAATCCCTATTTTGATCAATTTTGCATTTTAAGATTTTATCTTGATGTAAAAGGTCTTGTAAAAAAGTGCCTTTTGTTGACTATCTGAAAATGATATGTAATGTTTGAGCTTGTATCTTTCAAATGGTGCATTTCTTGGACTATAGGGATGAATAGAAGTTGTTGGGAATTATATTCTCTTTAAAATTATCTTTGGTTGGGGGTAAATGGATGAAGTATGTGAAAGTTATGCCTGGTCGAAGTTTGGTTGACTTTTCCCATAGAAACCCTAATTAGCAATTCTTGACTTTTGATGAATTAGGAGAATTTCTTGAGGAATCATGATCAACTCTTTATCAAATGATGGATATCGCTTCAAAATGTTGATGTTGACCAAAAATCTTGAAGTTTGACTGTATATAGGCCATAGTTGACTTTTGACCTAGTATAGTTGATTTTCCAACACTCGAGCAATTGACTGAGCAAACTTGTAGTTTAAGGCATGACATTTGTCATGGACAATCTTGAAGGAATATTAGTACCATGACAAAAAATTGAGACCTTTGGAGCTTACACATATTGATGAAAAGTGAAATTGTTCATTGCTTAGAAGGAGAGTTTATATGATCAACTCTTGGTCAACCTTGAGTAATTGAGGACCTCTAGGGGCATGTCTTGAGTGAAAATGGGATGGAAAATTTTGGGGTACAACAACTGCCCATGTTAAATCTTCTTAAACCCAAGGATTAAGATTGGCTTGTCTGCCTTTTATGATCTGAAGGTGGAAGAAGATTGAACACTAGAGTGTCCAGAAATTTGCACTCGCATGAAGTAACACTGATGGTTGATGATGTCGAGAATTGGCTTACAGATACCATTTGGAGAAGATGACAGAGAGTTGTCTGAGATGGGCTTAAAGATGCCATCCAAAGTAGATACTGACTTCATAAGAAGTTTCTTTGTGGGAATTCCTTTTCCTGTTGTCTGAGGAGGAGTCCGTCGGGGAATGTTGATTTCTGTTGTTCTCCTGCTTGAGTTGAAAGTTCTCCTAGGAACTTCAGTTGTCCAAGGCTCTACTAAGGAGTTATCTCTATACTGGAGAGATGAAAGTTTGTTTCTTTCTGGTTGAAATCCAGGCTTCACGGTAACTTGTTAGGGATAAAGGAATTAACCGTCATCTGGAAATGTATCAGAAGGACTCTGTGTAGGGCTGCTCCAGGATGAGTCCGTGTTAGACTGCATCTGGAGATTATGAGAATAAACTTGTGTAAGATTGTTTAGTTTGGTCATGTAGATAGCTTTCGTGTCTGGTTTCAGGTGTTAATCTACAACCAGCTGTTCACAGATAGTTGTCCTGTCTGGTTTCAGGTGTTAATCTACAACCAGCTGTTCACAGATAGTTGTCCTGTCTGGTTTCAAGTATTAGTCTGGAAATTGCATATTGTCGATCATTGATGTAACGTTCATAATTTAATTACTTATTTAATTAATTTTTTTTTTGGAATTTTTGTGAAGATGTGTTGTGACTAATTGGATTTAATTAAGTTAAGTGGTAAAATAATATTAGAAGTATAATATTATTTGATGTGGGCTTGTTTTTAAGGAATATAAGTAGTAATGAGGGGGTGTATTAGTTTCGAGCCCATTAAGGAATAAAGAGAATAATAGGTTATTTTATTATTGTGGAAATAACAAGGAAGAAGAAGCAGTAGAAGAATAAGGGTTTGAAAGGAAGAACGTGAAGCTGTTGGAAAAGAGGAAAAACGGCAAAACGGGAATTCAACCGAAAGTTATAGAGCGACCTTCAATCCAAGGTAAGGATGGGGTTCTGACTCTATAATAAGGTTCATGATAATTGGTTTATGGGATTAGATGTGAAAGTGTTGTTTTGTTCATGATTGAATTACATGTTGTTGTATGATGAGAATTGATGATTTAAAGATGAATGATGATGTCCTGATGTTGTTTAATTGATGTAGAATTATAAGATAACTGTAAGTGATGATTATATATGATTAGATTAGGTTTTTAGGGCTTAAAGTATGGAACCCGTAGTGAAAACGCAGAGAAAATCGCTGAAAATATCCTTAGCAGAGCAGTATGTGTTGACCCAAATGGTATGTGTCGATACATGTATGATGTTAGACTCGGGATGAGTCGACACAAAGAGGTCTTGCATCGATACATGAGGCCTTTTAGACTCAGGATGAGTCGATAAGTAGGAGCAAGTCTCGATAGATGTTGTGTGGTAGATTCAGTATGAGTCGATAGAAGAGAGGATGCATCGACACATGTTGCAACTTCAGTTCAGTATGCGCCGACCCAGGAAGGTATGCGTCGATCCATGTTGTTTGGTTTTTGGCTGAATCAGTTTGAGAATGTTGTAACTTGAGTTTTCAGACTTCGTTTGAGGTGTTGTTTGAAGCGTTGAATAGAAAACACGATGAGCTTTATTCTTGAGGATTAAAATGAAGAATAGGAAGGATAACCCTAGTATCCAAATTAAGATTTGAGTTAGTTTTCGCGGTAATCGTCATGTCGGTTTTTATGGAGAAGGATGAGAATGAGACGTTTGTAGAGTACTGTCTGGTTTGTAACAGTAGGATGAATGATAATAATGATGTAATATTATAGAATAGTAGTATGTAGAGATTTGGTGATTTAGAAGTAAGCCTTAGTTGATTAACTAATTAATAGGCAATATCTTGTATAGGCATATGGCCAACATTGTGAAATTGATGAGTTACTGACATATTACTATACGGCTGAGTTGTTGATGAGATGATGTTAATGAGAGTTTGTTTTAATGAATTATGATGTATAAATGATGTTTGATGATTTATGATGATAAATGATGATGATAAACGATGTTTGATGATTTGGTGAATAATGAGATGAAGGCTTATGCCGTGTTGATGCCTCTATTAATTGGCAATTTTTGAGATGCGTGTTCTGGTCCAATGGTACCACATGCATTTTCATAGTATTGAGTTGCATTATATGATTGCATAAAGAAGTGTGTGTTGATGTTGTGAATGTGTATTATTGTTGTGATTATTATTGATTATGAGATGAGAAGTGGTGATGTTATGTGATCTAATTTAATATATTAATTATCATACGCTTTATTATATTTTTAGATATCTCACCCCTTCTGTTTAAATGTTGCTCTTATGTTGGTAACGTGCAGGTAATCGAGAGTGAAGGCTGTATACCTTAATAGTTCGAGTGTCATTGCTCTGATATGTAACACTCGGGGGGATGAACGCTTGTTGCTTTTGATTGTTGATTATTCAGTTGTTGAACCTTAAGTTGATTATTTTAAATATGTGTTGTTTTGAAGTTGTTGTAACGATGATAAAGATGTTACTAAGAATTCCGTTGTGTAGATGTTAAATTGTTGATTTAAGAGATTTAATTATTATGCTGATGGTTCATCCAAAGTTTTAAAGTGTTATGTATCCACGACGAATGCAATGAGTTTTTAATGATGAATTTTTAACATCCCGATTCGTTTGCATGAATGATTTTATAACTCTGATTTATCTATATAATTGTCGGGTAGAATTGGGGTGTTACAAAGTTGGTATCAGAGCAAAAGGTTAGTCTAACCTTGTCGTCGAGTCGTGGTTGTCTAACAATCGAGTATTGTTAATTTGAGTTCTAACCGTTGTTTATGTTGTAGTGATAAGTTGAGATGGTTGGAAGGAATGATGCTGCACTTGTTGCTGCTTTAGAAGCAATGGCTCATGCGATGGAAGATCAGCCGAATACTGACGGGAATGCTAGATCTCATGGCTTGGCGACTTTCCAAAGAGAGAATCCACCTACTTTGAAGCGAAAGTATGATCCTGGCGGAGCATTGGAGTGGTTGAAAGATATTGAGAGAATCTTCCGTGTGATGGAATGCTCTCTAGCGCAGAAGGTTTGATATGGTACTCATATGCTGGCATTTGAGGCTGATGACTGGTGGCTAGAGACCTGTTAGAGATTGGAAACTGCAGGTGAGAATGTCACTTTGGTTGTGTTCTGTAGGGAACTTCTGAGAAAGTACTTTCCTAAAGATGTCCGTGGTAAGAAGGAGATTGAGTTCCTTGAGCTGAACCAAGGAAATATGTCAGTTGTTGACTATGCTGCCAAGTTTGCTGAGTTGGCAAAGTTTTATCCGCACTACACTGAGGCAGATGCTGAGTTTTAGAAGTGTATCAAGTTTGAAAACGGGTTGTGCCCGGAGATCAAGAAGGAGGTTGGATACCAGAAGATCCGTCTCTTTGCTGATTTGATTGATAGTTGCAGGATTTATGACGTGGATAATAATGCGCATTACAAGGTTATCAGTGAGAGGAGGGGTAAGCACCAACAAAATCGTGTTAAGCCTTATGAAACTCCAGCTGGTAAAGGTAAACAGAAAGTTACTCAGGGTCAGAGGACTAGTGGGTTAGATGCTTCTGCTGGTTTAGTTTGTTTTAAGTGTGGAAAACCTGGGCATAAGAGTAATGTATGTACTACTGAAGTGAAGAGGTGTTTCAGTTGTGGTAAGAACGGACATGTTGTATATGAGTCTGAACATAAGGATGTGATTTGTTTCAATAGTAGAGAAGAAGGCACATTGGTAGACAGTGTCAGAAACCAAAGAGGGCGCATACAAGTGGTAAAGTGTTCACTTTGGTTGAGGATCAGATAGCTGTTGAGGACAGACTTACCAGAGGTACATGTTTCATTAATAATACTCCTTTAATTACTGTTATTGATACCGGTGCTACGCATTGTTTTATTGCTGCTGATTGTGTTGAAAGATTGGGTCTTATGTTGTCTTCTTTGAATGGAGAAATGGTCGTCGATACTCCAGCCAAGGGGTCGGTGACTACTTCTTTTGTGTGTTTAAGGTGTCCCTTGTCGATCTTCGATAGAGACTTTGCTGTTGATTTGGTTTGTCTATCGTTAAGAGGTTTGGATGTGATTTTGGGTATGAACTGGTTAGAGGATAACATTGTTCATATTAACTGTTTTGACAAGTTTGTGAGGTTTTCTACTCCTGAAGAAGAGGAAGATGGTCTGTTGTCTGCTAAACAGTTGAGGAAGTTGATGCAAGAGGAAGCATATATGTTCTCGTTGATGGCGTCGCTATCTGTAGAGACTCAAGCTATAATTGAGGAATTGTAGGTGGTGTGTGAATTTCCTGAAGTTTTCTTCGATGAAATTCCTAATGTACCGCCGGAGAGGGAAGTTGAATTTGCAATTGATCTTGTACTTCGTACCAGGCCTGTGTCTATGGCACCATACAGGATGCCTGCATCTGAATTGTCAGAGATAAAGAAGCAATTGGAAGAGTTACTTGAGAAGAAGTTTGTAAGACCAAGTGTATCACCGTGGGGAGCTCCAGTGTTGTTATTAAAGAAGAAAGATGGAAGTATGAGGCTTTGTGTTGATTATAAGCAGTTGAATAAAGTGACGATTAAGAACAAGTATCCGCCTCCAAGGATAGATGACTTGATGGACCAATGGGTGGATGCTCGTGTGTTTAGTAAGATTGATTTGAGGTCGGGTTACCATCAGACTAAAGGGAAGGATGAAGATATCCAGAAGACGGCTTTTAGAACGTGTTATAGACATTATGAATATTTGGTGATGCCTTTCGGTGTTACTAATGCGCCTGGAGTATTCATGGAATATATGAATCGTATCTTTCATACTTATTTGGATCGGTTCGTAGTGGTGTTCATTGATGATATTTTGATTTACTCTAAGTCAGAAGAAGAGCATGCAAAGCACTTAAGAGTAGTATTACAAGTTTTGAAAGAGAAGAAATTGTATGCAAATTTGTCCAAGTGTGAATTCTGGTTAAATGAGGTTAGTTTCCTTGGTCATGTGATTTTAGGTAGTGGCATTGGTGTAGACCCATCGAGGGTTGATGTTGTGTTGCAATGGGAAACTCCGAGGTCAGCTACTGAGATTAGAAGCTTCTTGGGATTAGCTGGTTACTATAGAAGGTTTATCGAAGGTTTTTCTAAGTTGGCACTTCCGTTGACTAAGTTGACTTGTAAAGGTAGAGCTTTTGTATGGGATGTTCAGTGCGAATGAAGTTTTACAGAATTGAAGAAGAGATTGATGTCGGCTCCGATATTAATGTTGCCTAATCCAGGAGAGCCTTTTGTTGTGTATTGTGATGCTTCTAATATGGGTTTAGGAGGTGTGCTTATGCAGAATGGTAAGGTAGTTGCTTATGCATCAAGATAGTTGAGGACTCATGAGAAGAACTATCCTACGCATGATTTAGAGCTTGCTGCAGTTGTCTTTTTGTTGAAGATTTGGAGGCATTATCTTTATGGTTCTAGATTTGAAGTGTTTAGTGACCATAAGAGCTTAAAGTAGTTATTCGATCAGAAGGTGTTGAATATGAGGCCACGAAGATGGTTGGAATTGTTAAAGGATTATGATTTCAGTTTGAATTATCATCTAGGAAAGGCGAATGTGGTGGCTGATGCGTTGAGTCGAAAGAATTTACATATGTCAGCAATGATGGTTAAAGAGTTGGAATTGATTGAGCAGTTCAGAGACATGAGCATAGTTTGTGAGGTTACTCCGCATAGTGTTATGTTGGGTATGTTGAAGATTAATAATGAATTTATAGACAGTATCAGAGAAGCTCAGAAGTTGGATGTGAAACTAGTAGATTTGATGGTTGGAATCGATCAGTCGTAGAATAATGGTTTTAAGCTAGATGCGCATGGCGTGTTGAGGTTTCGTAACCGGATTTGTATAACTGATGATGCTGAGATGAAGAAAGTGATACTTGAAGAGAGTCATAGAAGTAAGTTGAGTATTCATGCAGGAGCTACAAAGATGTATCAAGATTTGAAAGGTTTGTTTTGGTGGCCTAGAATGAAGAGTGATGTGGCTCGGTTTGTGTAAGCATGTTTGACTTGTCAGAAGTCGAAAGTTGAACATTAGAAGCCTGCAAGGTTGATGCAACCGTTAGAAGTTCCATAATGGAAATGGGATAGCATTTCAATGGACTTTGTGACGGGGTTACCTAGTACTATAAGAAGACATGATTCGATTTGGGTGATTGTTGATAGGCTTACGAAGTCAGCTCATTTTATTCCTATTAACATCAGTTTTCCAGTGTCAAAGTTGGCTGAGATCTATGCTACTGTGATTGTGAAGCTGCATGGTGTTTCTTTGTGCATTGTGTCAGATAGAGATCCAAGATTTACTTCTGATTTTTGTAAGGGTTTTCAAGAAGCGTTGGGTTCTAAGTTAAGGTTGAGTTCAACGTATCATCCTCAAACAAATGGTTTGACTGAACGGACTATTCAATTTTAGGATGACTTGTTGAGGGCATGTGTTCTTGAGCAGAGAGGTTCTTGGGATACTTATCTTCCGTTGATAGAGTTCACTTATAATAACAGTTACCATTCTAGTATTGGGATGGCACCTTTTGAAGTGTTGTATGGTCGAAGATGTAGAACTCCTTTATGTTGGCATGAATCTTGTGAAAGTGTAGTACTTGGGCCTGAACTTATTCGTGAAACTACTGAGAAGGGGAAGTTGATTCGAGAAAAGATGAAAGCTTCACAAAGTAGACGAAAGAGTTATCATGACAAGCGAAGGAAAGATTTAGAATTTCAAGCGGGTGACCATGTGTTTTTGAGAGTTACACATGTGACTAGTGTTGGGCGAGCATTGAAGTATAAGAAGCTCACTTCTCGTTTTATTGGACCATATCAGATTTTGGAGAGAGTGGAGAATGTTTCTTATAGAGTGGGTTTACCGCCTAATCTTTCGAATTTTCATGATGTGTTTCATGTGTCGCAACTCCAGAAGTATATTTTAGACCCATCTCATGTGATTCATATGGACGATGTGCAAGTACGGGATAATCTTACGGTTGAGACGATGCCTCTACGGATCACGGATCGTGAAATAAAGACTCTGAGGGGCGAAGAGATTGCTTTGGTTAAAGTGGTTTGGCTAGGAGATTCTAGAGAAAGCATGACTTGGGAGTTGGAGAGAAAGATGGGAGACTCCAACCCTGAGTTGTTTGATTAAGGTAAATTTCGAGGACGAAAATATTCTATGTGAGGGAGAGTTGTAACGCCCGTAATTTAATTAATTATTTAATTAAATTATTTTTGGAATATTTATGAAGATGTGTTGTGACTAATTGTATTTAATTAAGTTAAGTGGTGAAATAATATTAGAAGTATAATATTATTTGATGTGGGCTTGTTTTTAAGGAATAGAAGTAGTAATGAGGGGGTGTATTAGTTTTGAGCCTATTAAGGAATAAAGAGAATAATAAGTTATTTTATTATTGTGTAAATAACAAGGAAGAAGAAGCAGTAAAAGAATAAGGGTTTGAAAGGAAGAACGTGAAGCTGTTGGAAAAGAGGAAAAATGGCAGAACGGGAATTCAACCGGAAGTTATAGAGCGACCATCAATCCAAGGTAAGGGTGGGGTTCTGACTCTATAATAGGGTTCATGATAATTGGTTTATGGGATTAGATGTGAAAGTGTTATTTTATTCATGGTTGAATTACATGTTGTAGTATGATGAGAATTGGTGATTGAAAGATGAATGATGATGTCCCAATGTTGTTTAATTGATGTAAAATTATAGGATAACTATAAGTGATGATTATATATGATTATATTAGGTTTTAGGGCTTAAAGTATGGAACCCATAGTGAAAACACAGAGAAAATCGCAGAAAATATCCTTAGCAGAGCAGTATGTGTCGACCCCAAATGGTATGTGTCGATACATGTATGATGTTAGACTTAGGATGAGTCGACATGAAGAGGTCTTGCGTCGATACATGAGGACTTTTAGACTCAGGATGAGTCGATACATAGGAGCACGTGTCGATACATGCTGTGTGGTAGATTCAGTATGAGTCGATACAAGAGAGGATGCGTCGACTCATGTTGCAACTTCAGTTCAGTACGCGTCGATCCAAGGAGTTATGCGTCGATCCATGTCTTCTGGTTTTTGGCAAAATCAGTTTGAGAATGATGTAACTTGAGTTTTCGGACTTCGTTTGAGGTGTCGTTCAAAGCGTTAAATAGCTAACGCGATGAGCTTTATTATTGAGAATTAAAATAAAGAATAGGAATGATAACCCTAGTATCCAAATTAAGGTTTGAGTTAGTTTCTGCGGTAATCGTTATGTCGGTTTTTATGAAGAAGTACGAGGATGAGACGTTTATAGAGTACTATCTGGTTTGTAACAGTAGGATGAATGATAATAATGATTTAATATTATAGAATAGTAGTATGTAGAGATTTGGTGATTTAGAAGTAAGCCTTAGTTGATTAACTAATTAATAGGCAATATCTTGTATAGGCCTATGGCCAATGTTATGAAAATGATGAGTTACTGACGTATTACTATACGACTGAGTTGTTGATGAGATGATGTTAATGAGAGTTTGTTTTAATGAATTATGATGTATAAATGATGTTTGGTGATTTATGATGATAAATGATGATGATAAACAATGTTGATGAAGAGATGCTGAGATGCTTTTAAGATGTAGGCTTTTGGACAATAATGATGTTGTATTGAGATGTTGTCAATTATGGTGTTGTCATTACATTCATGATTGTGTCGCATACATTGCATTTTGAGATGGAGCTTATGCTCGTTGAGATGGCCTGTATTTCTGAATATTGAGATGAAGGGTTATGCCTTGTTGATGCCTATATTAATTGGCAATTTTTGAGATGGGAGTTCTGCTCCAATGGTACCACATGCATTTGCATAGTATTGAGTCGCATTATATGATTGCATAAATAAGTGTGTATTGATGTTGCGAATGTGTATTATTGTTGTGATTATTATTGATTATGAGATGAGAAGTGGTGATGTTATGTGATCTAATTTAATATATTAATTATCATACACTTTATTATATTGTTAGATATCTCACCCCTTCTGTTTGAATGTTTCCCTTATGTTGGTAACATGCAGGTAATCGACAGTGAAGGTTGTATACCTTAATAGTTTGAGTCGGTGTCATTGCTCTGATATGTAACACTCGGGGGGATGAACGCTTGTTGCTTTTGATTGTTGATTATTCAGTTGTTGAACCTTAAGTTGATTATTATTAAATATGTGTTGTTTTGAAGTTTTTGTAATAATAATAAAGATGTTACAAAGAATTCCGCTGCGCAGATATTAAATTGTTGATTTAAGAGATTTAATTATTATGCTGATGGTTCATCTGATGTTTTAAAGTGTTACGTATCCACGATGAATGCAATGAGTTTTTAATGATGAATTTGTGACATCCCGATTCGTTTGCACGAATGATTTTATAACTCTGATTTATCTATATAATTGCCGAGTAGAATTGGGGTGTTACAAAGTTGGTATCAGAGCAAAAGGTTTGTCTAACCTTGTCGTCGTGTCATGGTTGTCTAACAATCGAGTATTGTTAATTTGAGTTCTAACTATTGTTTATGTTGTAGTGAGAAGTTGAGATGGCTGGAAGGAATTATGCTACACTTGCTGCTGCTTAAGAAGCAATGGCTCATGCGATGGAAAATTAGTCGAGTGCTGACGGGAATGCTGGATCTCGTAGCTTGGCGACTTTCCAGAGAGAGAATCCGCCTACTTTCAAGGGAAAGTATGATCTTGACAGAGAATTGGAGTAGTTGAAAGAGATTGAGAGAATATTTCGTGTGACGGACTGCACTCAAGTGCAGAAGGTTCGATATGGTACTCATATGCTGGCAGTTGAGGCTGATGACTGGTGGCTAGAAACCTATCAGAGATTGGAAGCTGTAGGTGAGAATGTCACTTGGGCTATGTTCTGTAGGGAATTTCTGAGAAAGTACTTTCCTGAAGATGTCTGTGGTAAGAAGGAGATTGAGTTCCTTGAGCTGAAGCAAGGGAATATGTCAATTGTTGACTATGCTGCCAAGTTTGCTGAGTTGGCTATGTTTTATCCGCACTACGCTGAGGCAGATGCTAGGTTTTCGAATTGTATCAATTTTGAGAATGGGTTGCGCCCAGAGATCAAGAAGGTGGTTGGATACCAGAAGATCCGTGTCTTTGTTGATTTGATTGATAGTTGCAGGATTTATGAGGAGGATAATAATGCGAATTACAAGGTTATCAGTGATAGGAGGGGTAAGCACCAATAAATCGTGGTAAGCCTTATGATACCGCAGTTGATAAAGGTAAACATAAAGTTACTCAGGGTCAGAGGACTAGTGGGGGAGATGCTCCTGCTGGTGTGGTTTGTTTTAAGTGTGGAAAACCTGGGCATAAGAGTAATATATGTACTACTGAAGTGAAGAGGTGTTTCCGTTGTGGTAAGAACGGACATGTTATATCTGAGTGTGAACATAAGGATGTGATTTGTTTCAATAGTAGAGAATAAGGGCACATTGGTAGTCAGTGTCAGAAACCAAAGAGGGCGTAGACAAGTGGTAAATTGTTTTCTTTAGTTGAGGATCAGACAGTTGTTGAGGACTTATCAGAGGTACATGTTTCATTAATAGTACTCTTTTAATTACTATTATTGATATCGGTGCCACGCATTGTTTTAATGCTGCTGATTATGTTGAAAGATTGGAACTTATGTTGTCTTCTTTGAATGGAGAAATGGTCGTAGATACTCCAGCCAAGGGGTCGGTGACTGCTTATTTTGTGTGTTTAAGGTGTCCCTTGTCGAACTTCGACAGAGACTTTGCTGTTGATTTGGTTTTTCTACCGTTAAGAGGTTTGGATGTGATTTTGGGTATGAACTGGTTAGAGCATAATGGTGTTCATATTAACTGTTATGACAAGTCTGTGAGGTTTTCTACTCCTGAAGAAGAGGAAGATGGTATGTTTTCTGCTAAACAGTTGAGGAAGTTGATGCAAGAGGAAGCACAAATGTTCTCGTTGGTGGCGTTGCTATCTGTAGAGACTCAAGCTATAATTAAGGAATTGCAGGTGGTATGTGAATTTCCTGATGTTTCCCCAGATGAAATTCCCGATCTACCGCCGAATAGGGAAGTTGAATTTGCAATTGATCTTTTACCTGGTACCAGACCTCTGTCTATGGCACCATACATAATGTCTGCATCTAAATTGTCAGAGTTAAAGAAGCAATTGGAAGAGTTACTTGAGAAGAAGTTTGTAAGACCAAGTATATCGCCGTGGGGAGCTCCAGTGCTGTTAATAAAGAAGAAAGATTGAAATATGAGGCTTTGTGTTGATTCAGTGATGCCTGTTTGAGAATATTGAGAAGCTTGGTGACTTCACTGGGGAATTTTTGTTGTTGGAGAAGTAATTGGAGATTTTTCTCCACCGGGGATATGATAACTCCTGACATCACTAGGCTACATGCTAGGAATATGGCAGTGTCCTTGTAGTAGGATGTCTCTGCCTTTGTACCTATTAAAAAAGGTATCTACTGGAGGAAATATCTGTGGGGATTTTGTGGATGGCCCTTAGATATTCTCTCGTTCCTTAAAGTCATTAGCAATTGTCTTTCTGTTTTTAGGTGTATATTTGTAAGCAGTAATCACATTCAAACGCATATGTTCAAAAATAATCACTGGACGTTTTTGCACACAAAACAGAAGAAAAAAAAGAAGAAGGAAAAAACAGGAGTTTGCATTTTCAAAGGAATAGCTTTGTATTAACTTGAATAAGCGTTTTTGTATAAGGAGACAGGCATCCTAGTAAGAGAATGTTTCGTAAGAATGGAAATTATACAAAAATAGTATACAAAGAAAAACAACTATGTGAAATAATCTCATTGGGTTACCATTCTGCTATTGCCTTTATGTCTTTAAGCATCTCATCACTTTACTGCTTGTCCGAAGCTGACTGGATTGATTAGTACCACTTGAGTTTGATAGTTGATACTGAATATCAGCTATCAGGTGATCCAACAGGACATAGTTATACGCTTTAAATCCCTAACTTTTTCCTGGACTGCCCTTTCAGGTTTTTAGCCCACCGGGATACCCTTTTTTGCCCAAGCCTCTTTTTCAAGTTTTCGACTTGCGGGTGTACAGTTTTTTTTCCATGTATATCCCTAATTTTATCCCGAACCCTTTTGGTTCGCTTGGATGCCCTAATTTTTGCCTAGGCCAGTCGACCTAGCGGGTCTTTATTTATGTGTAGTATCTTTTAACTATGTCCGCATTTACTGGGTGTGGAAGTTCGTCACCATCCATAGTGGTTAAGATCATGGCTCCACCAGAAAATATGTTCTTGATCACAAATGGCCCTTCGTATGTGGGAGTCCATTTTTCCTGGGGATCACCTTGTGGCAGTATGATGCACTTGATTACCAAGTCACCAGCCTGATACATCTGACGTCTGACCTTCTTGTTAAAAGACTTGATCATACATTTTTGATACATCTGACCAAGGCAGACAACCGTGAGCCTCTTCTCGTCAATCAGATTTAACTAGTAAAGTCGAGTCTAGACCCATTCATCTTCACTCAAACCTACATCCTTCATGATTCTCAGGGAAGGAATCTGGATTTCAATGGGCAGGACAGCTTCCATACCGTATACCAAAGAGAAAGGAGTTTCCCCTATTGATGTGGGAATTTTGGTGCGGTAACCTTGAAGAGAAAATGGTAACATCTCATGCCAATCTTTATATGTCACCGTCATCTTCTGGTTGATCTTCTTGATATTTTTATTAGCAGCTTCTACAGCGCCATTCATCTTCGACCGGTAGGGAGAAGAGTTATTATGCTGGATTTTGAATTGCATGAAGAGCTTGGTGATCATAGTGTTGTTGAGATTGGTACCATTATCTGTAATGATTCTTTTTGGAATACCGCACTGGAAGATAATGTTATGTTTGATGAATCGGGCCACAATGTTCTTGGTAACAAAAGCAAATGAAGTTGCCTCGACCCACTTCGTGAAGTAATCAATGGCGACCAAGATGAAGCGGTGTCCATTAGAAGCCATAGGTCTGATTTCCCCAATCATATTGAAGCCCCACATTATGAATGGACAAGGAGCAGTCAATACATTTAAAGGAACTGGAGGTACATGTACCTTATCAGCATAGATCTGGAATTTGTGACAAGTTCGCGAATGCTGATAACAGTCTGCTTCCATAGTGGACCAATAGTATCCTGCCCGTAGGATCTTCTTAGCCATCGTGTGTCCACTAGAATGGGTACCAAGGGTACCTTCATGTAAATCATCCATAATCTTTTCTGCTTCAATCTTGTCTACATACTGAAGCAAGGTAGAGTCGTGGTTGCGCTTATAGAGGGTCTCGTTACTGAGGAAGAACTTGGAAGAGTACCTTCTTAGGAACTTCTTATCATTGACAAAAGCTCGTTCAGGATACTCTTGGGCTTCGAGATATCTTTTGACTTCATGGAACCAAGGTTTGTCCACTACTTCTTCAGTATCAATCTCGTGACAGTATGCTGGTTCATCCATTCTCTCAATAGTGATCTGAGGAGCCTCATTATCCCACCTGACCTTGAACATGGATGACATAGTGGCCAGCGCGCCCGCTAATTGATTTTCCTACCGTGGAAAATGCTCAAAAGTTATTCCTTCAAAGTATGGGATTAATTTTAACACATGCTCTTTATACGGGATGGGATTAGGATGCTTCGTGTCCCATTCTCCTTTGATCTGGCTGATTACCAAAGTTGAGTCTCCAAACACGCTTAAGAACTTGATCCTTAAATCAATTGCAGCTTTGAGACCCATGATACATGCTTCATACTCAGCCATATTGTTGGTGCAATTGAAACATAATATGGCAGTGAAAGGAGTATGATAGCCCTCGGGAGATATGATCACAACACCAACGCCATTGCCAAGTGCATTGGAAGCTCCGTCAAAAACCATAGTCCATTTGGATCCTTTTTTGGGTCTTTCAATCGGTCCAGGTTCTTCGCAATCAGTTACTAACATGATGTTCTTGTCTGGGAACTCAAAATTCATGGATTGGTAGTCATCCACAGCCTGATGAGCCAAATGATCAGCTTGTACACTTCCCTTAATTTCTTTCAGGGTTGTATACTGAATGTCGTATTCGGTCAGGATCATTTTCCATCCTGCTATTCTTTCGGAGAGAGCGGGTGTGATACGGTGGGAAAACTGACTTGAGGGTTTTGCGTTTTATCGCAAATGTTGTGGTTAGCAAGAGTTTCCACCGACTTATCTTTTATCCAAAAGGAAAGGTGAAAAAGCACAGGAAAGACCTTTGAGATTTTTTCTTGAGTTCAGGGGGTAGATTATGAAAAGGGAAGGTATTGGCACCCTTTTAATCCATGGTTTTCCATGGGCTCTTAGTTACTTGCTAGATCACTTGATTTTTGTTTGAAAATTGTGCTTGGTGTGGTTTTTGAAAGTATTTTGTAAAGAGGCCATTGTTTAGGCAATCTTTGTAATGATTCTTGTTTGTAAGAATGTATACAAAGATGTTTTATCTTTTGAAAATGTTTTCAAGTTTGTAAGATGTTTGAAAGTGTAAGTGTTTGTTTTGAAAATAACAAGGATGTTTATTTGAAATTAAGCAAGTAATTAGGAGCATTCTACCTACTCAAAAGTCTTTCTTGTTCATTTTCCTTTTCCTTTGACATTGTTATCATACCATTGACTTGGTAAGTAACCCTATCTTTGGATGTAAACGGGACGGGCGTGGGTCATCGTATAACCATGATTAGCAATATTGCAAGGTATCTTAGCATTCTTTTTTAGGGACTAAGATCATTTGAAAGACAAATTAGATAGCGTCATCGAGGGACTATGATCTTGTATTTGCTTGTTCTTGCTAAGATACCTTACATGCGTAATATGGCCATTTTGTATAAGGCAACCAAGTGGAATAACCCTATGGGTGCTTGTGTTCAAGTGTATTGTTTTCATGCTTGTTTTTGTCTTGAATTAGGTTTTTCTAAGTATTGGTTTTAGTCGTTCCATACAAACCCTAATTACTAGCATATTATGTACAAAAGCGATAAATTGCGGAATTTAAAGTTACTACGCTATTACAACATTTGTGGGAGTGGGTTATACAAATTGAATGAGGATTGCAAGAATGTAAACCTAGTTAGTCTATTACAACCATATTGAATGGGTATCAAGGTACAAGGAATTAAACGAATACAATGTACAAAAGTGAATAAATGTACAAAAATGTAGAAAATGTGAAGTAAATGGATATTTGTTTGGATTTTTTAGAGAAAAGGATTTTGTCTTAACCTAATTAATTAAAGAAAATAATTAATAAAAAAGTAAACCCTAAATTTGTTTAAGAAACGATTTTTAAACAAAACCCCAAATCTATTTGTCTTGAAAATATTTATAGTATTATAAAATATTTTTAGCCTTTTTTATATTAAAATAATATGTTTTAATAGGTGTAAAGAGAAAATAAAGACTAACCTAGTTTTAATTTAATTTACAAGACTAGTCCATAAAAATAAATAATGTGTAGTTAAATAAAATATTTTTTGTGAGAAAAATAAAATAAACTAAGTTAAAATGAAAATCTATTTTTTGGTGATTTTTTAATATTAGGAAAAATATTTAAGAGAATAAAAATGAAATAAATAAAAATAAAATGAAAAATAAATAAACTTGGGCCAGGGGTGCAAACAGCCTGCAGGGGGTTAGCTAGCAAAATAAAATAAAAAAAAACAAGTCAGGCCCAAAGAGGCCCAGTGCCCTGCAAAAAAGGTCAGAAATGAAAAACATGTAAAAAAATACAAAAGGGTACCACTGAGGCTCGAACCCAGGTCCCAAAGGTTACAGGCCCACGCTTCTACCACTGGGTGGCTATACATCCGTTAATATAAGTAAAAAAATAAATATACAAGGCAAAACGCGCCCGGATGACTTCGTCTTCAACCTCCAGCCAGACCAACTGTAACATGCTCATTTCTCATCAAAAATGAAAACTGTAAACATGAAACTTGTAGCAAATTTTATCACGGTTTCAGAAATGTAAAGCCTTAAAACTATAGGTCAAAGATATGCATGAATTTTAATGGCCCTAATCTGAACCCTAAAAATCTCAGAAATTTCAGTTTCAAAATTCTCTAAGCTCAAGCAAAATTAATGGAAACTATGGACATAGTTAGCTTTAGGGCAATGATATCTACATGTTTTGTTCACAAATAAACTATTGATGACGCCTGTATGAAGAGTTCAAAGTTGAGAAAACTTACCTCAAAACTGGAAATTGTGTTTTGAGTTTGAGCTTGTTTCAAGTGATGGTGATGATCAGGTTAGCTTCCTTGAGGTCCCAGGAAGCTAATGCAATGATTAGCTTGAACAATGGATGGCTGAAATGATCTGGAGAAGTCAATGTGAAGAGCTCTATTTTTGGAAATGGAGGATGGTGTTAATGGTGTTACAATTCTATAAAAGGGTATGGGATCACTTCTATATGATGTTTAGGAACTTTAGAAACCAAAAGGCTAAGAAACGCACGAGTAGATTATGAGTTTCAAGTTTTTGGTCAGTTTGTGTGAAAATGGAAGTGCGAAGTGTGATTCTGAGTTCTAGATGTTTTCAAGGCTTGAGCATTCGTGTGTTTGTGTCAAATGTTTTGTGTATGTATAAACAAAAGTGTTTGAGTGCATTGGCAAGTCAGAAGTACAAGTTCTTAGCTTTTGGCTAGGTTACTTAATTTTGAAGAAAAGAGGGAAACAAGTTTCAAGAAGAGGTACAAGAATGGGATGGGTGATCGTAAGTGTTTGAAACCTTTCTCATGAGTTATAAGACTGGTTTGATCAGAAGAGAACAAGTGCAAGGCTCAAGAACAAGTTTTGTACAAAAAGTCACTTTATCAAAACGGCAATGTGACCTTTCTTCCAAAAATGGATAAAAAGCATGTCCATGTATTGAATGCTTGAAGTGAGGCCTCTAACAACTGTGTAAACCATTAATTATGGAATGCCTAACAAGTTTGAGGCCTGAAAGGTAGTGTTTATGAAGCATGGTTTGAATTTCAATTTTGTTCATCACCAAAATGACTTGTAATTAAAGTGATAAAACCCTAACTTCATCTCTTCGATTCTTCCTACTCAAGAATGATCTCAAGGAGTTATTTGACATTTTGGAAAGCTTATAATGTGATATACAACCCATATTTGAATTGATTTTGAAGACTCCCCTTGGAACTATATGAAAAAGTGCCATGAAGTTGGGTCAAAATCCTGACCAAATTAGGGCAAAATTTCACTAAGTGTTTAGTTTCATGACCACATGTTCATAAAATTATAACTTGAGATCCAAGCACTTTTGTAAGGAGTTGTGTAAATAAAAGTTGTAGATTTCATGGAGACCTACAACTTTCATGTTGGAAGTTTCTCTTGAATCAACTTGCATCATGGTGAAAATTTTGCTCAAAGTTATGAAAAAACATGAAATTACCAACACTTAAAAAAATTTCTAAGTTTAGAAATTTTGACTTTTCAAAATGAAATCTTGAATTTTTGATTTCTTGATGAATAAGTTTCATATTTTGATAATTTTTGATGAATTATGATTTTTGGCACTTGAATTTTACCAAAAAGTCAAAGTTTGACTTTTCAGTATACAGTTGACTTTTGATCAGTTGCTTGAAAAATTCATCTGTCAATCCAATGGACTTGCAAAGTTTTGAACCATGTCATTAGGTAAAAATAATTTAATTGGACTCTTGAGATCATGCCTTAAACCAATTGACCATTTGCTAGGTCAAAAATCAGAAATTGCCCTTTCCCAATCAAAACCCTAATTTTGACCATTTTGCCCTTTTGGAGATTTGATCAAATTTCTTGAGGAATTATGGTCCAAACTTGATTAAATAATACATATGAGTTTAAAATGTTGATATGGATAAAAAAACTATGAAGTTTGACTGTAGATTGGCCATAGTTGACTTTTTCCACAATACAACTGATTTTTAGGTCAATTGTTCAATTGACTGATCAAAAGTGTGATCCAAGGCTTGAAACTTGATATGAGTAATATTGGGGATCCATAATGATCCATGAAAGTCATATGGGGAATACAAAGTTCAAAAATCTTTGTGCAAACTTAAACCCTAATTTTGGTCATCAGTGCTTAAGGAGGTGTCTTGAGTTGATCAAACCCTAGTGCAGTCTTGAGCCAAAGGAGATCTTGTGAGCAAATTCTTGATAAGTGAGAGGGAAAATTTTGGGGTACAACAGCTTCCCCTGTTCAATCTTCTTAAACCTGAAGAGTTAGACTGGCGAGTTTTTCCATTCGTGACTCGAAGGTGGAAGATCATTGTACACTAGAGTGCCCAGAAATTTGCACTCGGTGATGTGATGGTAGAGGGAATGGGCTTAAAGATGCCACTTGGAGAGATGATAAAAATTTGTTGGATATGGGCTTGTAGATGCCATCCAAAGTGATTGTCGAATTTTAATTTGTAAGCTGAAAGAATGAGTATCAGAATGACATCCGTGACTGGAGCATATCTGAACTGTATCTGGAGGCTGATTTTGAATGAGTATTAGAATGGCGTCCATGTTTGGAGCATATCTGTACTGTATCAAAATTTGAGTATGAATGACTATCAGGACGACATCCGCGTCTGGAGCGTATCTGAACTGTATCTGAAAAGTTGACTCTGAATGAGTATCAGAATGGAATCTGTGTCTGGAGCGTATCTGAATTGTATCTGAAAAGTTTACTCTGAATGAGTATCAGGATGGCATCCGTGTCTAGAGCGTATCTAAATTGTATCAAAAGTTAAGGCTGAATGAGTATCAGGACGACATCCGTGTCTGGAGCGTATCTGAACTGTATCTGAAAAGTTGACTCTGAATGAGTATCAGAATGGCATTCGTGTCTGGAGCGTATCTAAACTGTATCTAAAAAGTTGACTCTGAATGAGTATCAGGATGGCATCCGTGTCTGGAGCGTATCTGAACTGTATCAAAAGTTGAGTCTGAATGAGTATCAGGATGGCATCCGTGTTTGGAGCGTCTCTGAACTGTATCTGAAAACTTTGAACATTATTAATGGTAGCTATTGATTAATCTTATCCTGAAAAAGGTAAAATGTTAGCTAATATGCAATGTTATGTTGTATGAAATGCATAGTATAATGCATTCATGTTATCAATGTTTATTATATATGGATACGATGTATGCGTATGTGAGCTAATCTTCCACACTGCTGTTGGATTGGGGAAATTAAATCCCCGACTGCTGCTGAGGATATGGAGTGTATGTCTTCATGTTGTGTAGTTGAAGTGTTGATGAATTTCCGTTTAGAGAAATAAAATTTGTTGTAAGGGAAATGCCGTGTACTGCTTGTAAAATCCTGTTGAGAAATCCAGAGAAATTGGAGGACCTCTACTGGGGATTGATAACTGGAAGCTTTATTATGATGGGTATTAACCTGCACACTGTGGGGGATTCATGGAAATAGAATAGAGAGATTTCCCTACATCTTAAAGCCATTAGTGATTGTCTTTTATTTGTAAACAGTAATTATGTTCAAATGCATATGTTCAAAAATGAATCATTAGACGCTTTTATAAACAAAACACAAGAGTAAAGAAAAACAGATAGTTTTGCACTTTCAAAGGAGTATCTTTGTATTGATTTTGAGTAAGTATTTTTGTACAATGAGACAAACATTCTAGTAAGAAAATGTCGTCGTAAAGAATGAAAATTTTGATACAAAGAAAAGATAGCTATGTGCAATAATCCCATAGGGTTCCCATTCTGCTATAGTCTTCGTATCTCTG
This sequence comes from Vicia faba, assembly GCA_948472305.1. NCBI lineage: Eukaryota > Viridiplantae > Streptophyta > Magnoliopsida > Fabales > Fabaceae > Vicia > Vicia faba. Next base: position 161,657,746 of record OX451738.1, read on the forward strand.
AGCATCTTGTCTATTTATTGCCTCGTTCGAAGATGATTGAATTGATCAGAACTTCTGAGTTTGTCAGTGGAAGCCAAAGGACGTCCGTAAGGTGATCCAACAGGATATAGTCATACGCTTTAATTCCCTAACTTTTTCCTGGACCGCCCTTTCGGGTTTTCATTCCACCGGGAAACCCTTTTTTTCCCAAGTCGCCCTTTCGGGTTTTCTACTTGCCAAGTGTACAAATTTTTTAAATTTTATCCCTAATTTTTGCCCGAACCTTTTTGGTTCGCCGGGATGCCCTTGTTTTTCCTAGGTGTGTCAACCTAGTGGGTCTCTTATGCGTAGTATATTTTGACTATGTCTGCGTTCGCAGGGTGCAAAAGGTCGTCGCCATCTATGGTGGTTAAGATCATTGCTCCACCAGAGAAAATGTTTTTGATTACAAATGGTCCTTCATACATAGGAGTCCATTTGCCCCTGGGATGACCTTGCGGTAGTATGATACGTTTGATCACCAGATCCCCGACTTGATACACTTGGCGTCTGACCTTTTTGTTGAAAGCCTTGATCATCCGTTTTTGATATATTTGACCATGACAAACATCAATAAGCCTTTTCTCATCAATCAAGTTTAGTTGATCAAGTCAAGTATGGATCCAATCGTCTTCGTTCAACCCTGCATCCTTCATAATTCTTAGAGAGGGGATCTGGACCTCAATAGGCAAGACAACCTCCATGCCGTATACCAGAGAGTAGGGTGTTGCCCCAGTTGATGTGCAAGTTGTGGTATGATATCTGTGGAGAACGAATGGTAGCATCTCATGCCAGTCTTTATATGTGACTTTCATTTTCTGTATGATCTTTTTAATGTTTTTATTCGCGGCTTCGACAACACCATTTGTCTTCGGCCGGTATGGGGAAGAATTATGATGCTGGATCTTGAATTGCTCGCACAAGGCGGTGATCATAGTATTATTCAGGTTCGTACCATTGTCTGTAATGATCCTCTCTGGGATACCGTAACGACAGATGAGGTTCTGCTTGATGAACCGGGCGACAATGTTCTTGGTAACGGAAGCGAAAGAAGCTGCCTCCACCCAATTTTTAAAATAGTCAATGGCCACTAAGATGAAGCGATGTCCATTAGAGGTTGTTGGCTTAACTTCCCCAATCATATCAATTCCCCACATAGCAAAGGTCCAAGGAGCCGTCAAGACATTAAGAGGAACCGGAGGTACGTGCACCTTGTCAGCATAAATCTGACACTTGTGGCAGGTTCGAGAGTGTTGATAGCAATCTGCTTCCATGGTAGACCAGCAATAGCCTGCCCGCAGGATTTTCTTTGCCATCGTATGCCCACTGGAATGGGTGCCAAAAGTGCCTTCATGTAATTCAGCCATGATCCTTTCAGCTTCAACCTTGTCTACCCACCGAAGTAACACAGAGTCATGGTTGTGTTTGTAAAGAATTCCATTACTAAGGAAGAACTTAGTTGAGAATCTCCTTAAGAACTTCTTATAGTTTATTGAAGCTCCTTCTGGATATTCTTGGGTTTCGAGATACCTCTTGACTTCGTGAAACCAAGGCTGGTCGACTACTTCTTCGGTATTAATCTCGTGATAGTGAGCTGCTTTATCCATTCGTTCGATGGTGATCTAAGGAGCCTCGTTATCCCAATTAAGTTTAAACATAGATGACATTGTGGCTAGTGCGTCTGCTAGCTGATTTTCTTCTCACGGGAAGTGCTCAAAAGTAATCTTCTCAAAATGTGGGAGCAATGTCAAAACATGTTCTTTGCAAGGGATAAGGTTAGGGTGTTTGGTGTCCCATTCCCCTTTGATCTGGCTGATAACCAAAGCTGAATCTCTGAATACATTCAAAGATTTGATCCCCAAATCTATGGCAGCTTTGAGACTAAAGATGCACGCTTCGTATTCCGCCATGTTATTTGTACAATTGAAGCAGAGTCTTGCAGTAAAAGGAGTATGACATCCTTCAGGAGATATGAGTACACACGAATACTATTTCTTAGTGGTTAGATGCCCCATCAAAAACCATGGTCCATCAGGAAACTTGTTCAGGTCCGTCATATGGGCTGAATTATTCACAATTGTTTACCATTATGATGTCTTCATCTGGAAATTCGAACTTCATGGATTGGTAGTCTTCTATAGCTTGGTGAGCAAGGTGATCAGCTAGTACACTGCCCTTTATTGCTTTTTGGGTAGTATATTGTATGTCATATTCTGTTAGGATCATCTGCCATGTCGCTATTCTCCCAGAGAGTGTAGGTTTCTCGAAGATGTATTTTATTGGATCCATTTTAGATATCAACAAGGTAGTATAGGTCCGCATATACTGTCTTAGCCGGCGAGCAGCCCATGCTAGAGCGCAAAAAGTTTTCTCGAGCAGTGAGTATCTTGTTTCACAGTCGATAAACTTTTTGCTCAGGTAATAAATAGCATGCTCTTTTCGGCCAGACTCGTCATGCTGCCCCAACACACACCCCATTGAATTTTCCAAAATAGTCAGATACATGATCAATGGCCTTCCCTCGACTGGTGGCATTAACACATGAGGTTCTTGAAAATACTCTTTGATCTTGTCAAAAGAAGTTTGGCATTCATCATTCCATTTGACTACTTTATATTTCTTCAGTAGTTTGAAGATTGGTTCACAAGTAGCTGTCAGGTGAGAAATGAATCTGGAAATGTAATTTAAACGTCCCAAGAACCCTCTGACTTCCTTCTCAGTATGAGGAGCAGGCATCTCTTGTATCGCTTTCACATTGGCAGGATCTACTTCAATACCTTTATTGCTGACGACAAAGCCTAGGAGTTTACCAGACCTTACCCCGAATGTGCATTTATTTGGGTTCAACCTCAGCTTGTATTTCTTTAACCTCTCAAACAGTTTCTGTAAATGATCAAGATGCTCTTCTTCTGTTTGAGATCTAGCTATCATGTCGTCCACATAGACCTCTATTTTATGATGTATTGTGTCATGAAATAGAGCTACCATGGAATGCTGATAGGTTGCCCCGGTATTCTTCAACCCGAACAGAATAACCTTGTAGCAGAATGTCCCCCATTGTGTGACAAAGGTTGTCTTCTCCATGTCCTCAGGCGCCATTTTGATTTGGTTGTAACTTGAGAAACCGTCCATGAAGGAAAACACTTTGTGCTGTGCCGTATTGTCAACAAGAATATCAATATGGGGAAGTGGGAAATCATCCTTAGGGCTTGCCCTATTCAAATATCTGTAGTCCACACACATTCGCACTTTGCCATCTTTTTTGGGCACGGGAACAACATTGGCAACCCATTGCGGATAAGAGGTGACGGCCAAGAATCCAGCATTGAATTGCTTCATGAATTCTGCTTTTATCTTCTCTGACATGTCAGGTCGCATACGACAGACCTTTTTCTTTACCGGTGGATAGTCCTCTCTTGTAGGTAGATGATGTACCACGATATCTGCATCAAGTCCTGGCGTGTCTTCATAAAACCAGGAAAAGACCTCAACATACTCGTGTAACAACTGAATTAGACGCTCTTTGACACTGGGTTCTAGGTTGGCACCCACCTTGACTTCTCTTTTGTCTTCTTCGGTACCTAGATTGATGGTGTCCACTGGTTCCTCGTGGGGCTGAATGGTTCTCTCTTCTTGTTGTAATAATCTGGAAAGTTCCCCTGGTACTTCACAATCTTCCTCACCTTCGTCTTCGGCTTGGTAGATTACATTATCAGAGTCACAAAAGGCCATAGCAGAACCATTACCCATGGGATCCCGAATGGATGTAAGCCTGCATTGTGAGTGTGAGTGTGTGTAAGAGTATAGATATCTTTGAAAGAAATGAAAAAATGTAAAAAAAAGAAGAAAAAAAACAATGAGCACTAAGTTTGTATGCAAAAACGTCCATGATTCATTGATGTCATATGGAAATGAGACAATAACCCTTACAAATGGACCATTATGCCTCGGGTAAGACACAAGGTTTTAAGAGTCTAAATTTTTTTAATATTACAGATCCAACAAAATGTAAAGATAAATTACTGTGGGATAAAAGTGATCGGGACGAAATCTCTAGCTTCCCAGTTGTTGAGCCCTCCACTGACAGTTGGGAAAATCTAATGCTCCAGGTTGTAGTTGTCTTCATCATCTCCCACCGTATTGACTTAGCGGTTGCTGATATACAAGGGTTGTCCTCCAGCACGAGCGCGGCGTATAGCCTTCTGGACACCTGAAGTGAAACCCAAACCAAACTTATAATATTTGTATGGGATATCTGGGAGTTGACCCCAAATAGTGCACCCACCTTCTTCTTTCACTGCCTTGACATCCTTCAAAGATGACATCCTGAGCGGAGGCCTTGTGATCTTGGGAACTTGAGACACAACATTGGTTACTACCACATCTTGTGGGACTTCTTCAAAGTGATGGAATAGAGTTTCAATAAATTCACCATCTAACTCCACATATCTAAAGGAATTGAGATGGCTAATCATATACTCTTCTTCTCCATGAACGATGATGATTTTTCCTTGAATCAGATATTCCAGCATTTGGTGCAGCATAGAAGTGACAGCGCCAGCATTGTAAATCCACGATCGACCTAGCAAGAAGAAATGTGAAGGGCGGATATCCATTACATAAAAGGTTGAATCAAATGTTTGGGCTCCAAACTTTATGGGGATGTCCACTTCCCCATGCACCATCCTTTTCGAGCCGTCAAAAGCCCTCACTACTATATTTCTCGGTTTCAATGTCAATCCCTCACAGTCAAGCCTATCAAGAGACTTTTTAGGCAACAAATTTAGAGACGAACCGGTGTCAACCAACACATGAGCCAAGGTTGTGCCCCTGCATTCCACTGAGACATATAATTCCTCATTATGCTTCCTTCCTCTTGGCGTTAAATCAGCATCTGAAAAACCTAAACCATTATCTGCAGTCAAGCTGGCTATGCAGTCTTGGAACTGATCGGCAGATGTTTCTTGGGGTACATGGGCAGTTTTCAAGAATTTTACCAAGGCCTTTGCATGCGCCTCGAAACATAGTAATAAAGCCAGCATGGAGTTTTTTGATTGAGTTTTCCCCAGTTGCTCGACTATGTTGTAGTCGCTTCTTTTTATAATTTTTAGAATTTCCTCCATCTCTTTTCGGGAGGTCTCAGGGATAGCCAATGATTTTGCCTTCTTCCGAACAGGCTCAATCATAATACTTTTACCTCGAGTTTCAGTTGACTCGACAGTAGGAATGTCAGTAGGAGTGATAACAGGGGTTGTATCAGCTTTGTCAGTTGAAGTATTAGTGGAGATGATTGTAGGACTCAAAATAACCTTTGGAGGAGCAACAACAATATGAATGATTACGGGTCAAGAAACTGCTTTTGGGGGAGCGATTTCTGGAGAAAATATCCTTCCGCTTCGGGTAATCTTGCTAGTCCCTTTAATATTATTGATATCAGAGTCAACCTTCTCAGAACTTGAATCTTTGGCAGCTAGTCAATCTTGCTTGATACTGTGATAGTAGACATCCCTTCCATAATTCCATGGTACGTTTTTGTCTGACGAATACGGGATTGGTCTAGGCGTTATAATTATCAAAGGAGCTACTTTTGGAACATATGTAATTCTAACGGGTCTTTTGGTGGAGACCATGGAAGAATTGTCGGAAATGGTCATGATGGAAACATCATTATAAGAAACAGTTGGAACAGAAGTATTCTCGAATAAAATTTCCTTATCATCTATTAGGCATTGAACGCCTATTTTCAACAAAAGACAGCTAGTTGGTGAGGTCAAACAGGAATAACAGCCTTCATCACAGCCTGGGAATACACTGGCATTTAATAAGTTCTTTTTTATAGTCAGGAGTGGGGTCATAAGTTCATCAACTGAAGTAACAATCAAATCTTCCTCAATGGCTTTGGTAGTATGGCCATGTTTGGGCATAGGGGCAGAAATGACATTAGGCTTTTCTGGATCATCGAATTCAATCTCTTTGGCTTCAAGGAGGTCTTATACTTTGTTCTTCAGGGCCCAACAGTTGTTAGTGTCATGGTCGGGACTTTCAGAGTGGTATGCATAGCGGGCATTAGGATGAGAGTGGGGAGAGGTGGTGTTAGGGTTCTTTGGAGCTTCTTTCAAAGTCACTAGGTTGGATCTTAACAAATGTGGTAATACCTGAGATAGTGTCATATTAATTCGGATGAATTGTCTGATTGGTCTTTCCATTCTTGGCTGATTGTTTCTTTGCGGATCAGGCGCATGTTTAGGAATCATAACAACCCCCACCATTAGACGGCGTTCGGCCCTATCTTGATTTCTCTGAGGATATACAACAACTACTTCTTTCTTTCCGATGAATGGTTTTCTTATAGCAGCAGAGGATGCATCTATTTGAATCTTTCCATTCTTTATCCCGGCTTTTACCCTTTCTCTGGTCAATATCAATTCAGTAAAACCTGTCGATGAACTCCCAATTAAGTGATTGAAGAAAGGTCTGGACAAGGTGCCCAAGAACATATCAACTAACTCTCTTTTCAATAAAGGAGGCTAGACTCTCCCTGCCAAGTCCCTCTATTTTTGTGCGTAGTCTTTGAAGTCCTCACTTGAAGCCATGGCCATACTCTGGAGTTGAGCACGGGTAGGTGCAAGATCAGCGTTATATTGGTATTATTTGTAAAAGGCAGCAGCAAGATCTTCCCAGTTATGAACATTGGCTCTTTCTAACTGATAAAACCAATCAAGTTGAGTTCCAGACAGACTGTCTTGGAAGAAGTGTACCCATAAATCTTTGTCAGTAGTATGGGGCTGGATTTTCCTCACATAGGACCGGAGATGCATTTTAGGGCATGAAACTCCGTCAAATTTGGAAAACACAGGTGCTTTCAATTTTGGAGGGATGACAATCCCCGACACTAATCCCAACTCCTCAAAGTCCAACCCAGGTACTTTTTAGATTTCCATTTCACTCAACCGCTCTTCTAGATGCTTATACTTGTCGTTGGATGGAGGGTATTGTTCTTCAGAATAGTCTTCCTCTTCCTCTTCTGATTCTGATTCTGAATGGACGATTATTTCTTTGCCTTTCCAATCTTGATTGTCTTTCTCACCGAATGTTGTTGCAAAGTATAAGGCCCTTCTCGTTTGCCCTTGGAATCTTCTTCCCATGTTTAGAACTTCGGTTATCTTCTTCGTCTTCTTTTTCTTCTCCTCAGCCAGCAGGGTCTTCAACTCTTCTTGTCCTTTGGCTAGAGTTAAGAACAACTGTTGAAACTTTGCATTCTGAGCTTGGAGGTCTTTCACCATTTTCTCGAGATCCATCTTACTGAAATAAACAGTAGAGAGATGAGGAGACTTTTTGCAAGAAACCTGCTTATGTTATGATGAATGGTAAATGCATATGCAATGATTCCAAGGATTTTAAGATTCAAATTTGTTTTAGACAAAAAGGAAACACACGTTATATTAATAGATTAAAGTTCGAGTACATCAATGCCTTCTTGGGCAAAATAATACAAAAACTCTAAGACAAAAAGGTAGTACGCATCCTCTTTGGCACAATGTAGGCATTTAGAGTCTGCTCCTCAAGAAGTAGTCTAGTGAGTTCTAAAACCTTCTTCTCACTTGCGTAGAATTGAGCTTCGAAAGTATCTCTCTCCCCCTTGAGTTGTATCCAATCTCTTTGTAAGTCTTCAAGAGAGGTGGGCATGTCAGGATGTAAGATAGTGTATGGAATGTCTCCTTCCATAACAGGCTCCATGATTACCGGGAGAATGGAAGGATAAGGCATCATAAGACTTTGAGCACGAGTTTGTACCCATTTGAGGTAAGGCTCAAGAGGGATGGAATTCTTGTGCCCCAATGTCTTTCTTTCTACCTTGTTCAACATCCTCCAAGCTCGGATAAATCTCTGGCGAAGACCTTGATCGTCGTTGTCGTAGTCAAACACCAAACCTTGAATCAGCATCACGTGCGGGCCATCCCTTCGGGCATAACCAAAATGTCTTAAGGCTAAGCAGGGGTTGCAGGTGATACCTCCCCTAATGCCAAGTAAAGGGACATTAGGAAATTCTCCATAACGGTCGACAATAGTAACATTCTCTATGGATCGAGAGCACCAATGAATGTCTGAATGTTTGAGCGTCATCAACCTTTGTGACCACCTTGCACCTTGCTCGTTCTTTAATACAGATTGGGGAAGATGCGAAATAAACCATCTTGCCAAGAGAGGAGTATAACACATAAGAACACCTATTTTCCTCATTGTGCGAGTGTGAAAAGAGTGTAGGATATCCCCTAGCAATGTAGGCACTGAATTGCAGGATATGAAGATTTTGACGGCGTTTACATCTATGAGTTGGTCCGGATTTGGAAACAAAACCATCCCATAGATGAGGAGAGCCACAATTTCCTCAAAGGCTTGCAAATCCAAGCAGTTCCAATAGTTTTAGGATTTATCGAACAAGAACTTTTCTAGGTAACCTTTGACACCGCACCTTGTTTCCCAATGAGTTGTGACATCAGATGAGTGTAAGTGTAGAGCTTGAGAAATCTCTTCTGGATTTGGGTCTCTTTCTGTACCGTTGAAAGGTAGTTGGTTGAGAATGGGAATCCTCAAGAGTCGGGAGAATTCTTCCAAAGTAGGCACAAGTTGATAGTCGGGGAATATGAAGCAATGGTGTAAAGGATCAAAGAGCTGAAAGAGCACCTTCATCATGTCCACATCTGTGTTTGAGGTGACCAAGTTGAGTATGCGACCATTTCTCTTGGTGAATGGAGAATTTTCAAGAATCCTTGAAGCTAGCTCTTTAAGTTGTGGAGGGATCCTTACAAGATTGACTTGAATAGTTTTCCTGCGAAGAGAATCCATATCCTACAAAACAGAACAAAGATAAATCCCAAGATCCTTGAAAAGGTTAGTAAATGATTATGATGTTATGATGTTCATGATGTTATGTACAAGTATGTATATACAAACAAAAAAAACAATTCCTTAGGTTTAGACTTGCATGGAGTCTTATAGGTAAGTACCCTCTTGAAGTTTAGTTGGCTCAACCTGTCCTAGTAATAGTAACTGGGTTCTAAGGAGCTCAATATCACTGGTTTGTTACCTTGGTTATTGTTTCAGCACAAGCCTCTTTAATGGCGACCGAAATATCCCAAGAAACCAAACCTCAATGAGTGTAGTATCGAGTATCTACCAACTTCGGACTGCACCAAAGCCGGTCATCTCACTACGTCCTAAATGGCCAAGTTGGTCAAGTAAAGGTTCTAAAAGTTAATTAGTGCTTCATGACATCACTTAGCGGCCCCGTATTCTCCTTGATTAACTCAACGGCTGCCGGTACCCACAAATATGTCGCACTAACATAGCTATTGCTTAGACCATATCGGTATACCCCACACAGTTTCCACAACGTATTACTACTTACCTATAAGGTACCCCAAATTCGGGTAGAGTATTCAAACCAAATTAAAGAACCATAATGTAAAGCAAACAAGTCAAACAATGAAAGCAAAAAAATGTGATCTAACCCTAAGGTAACCCTACTTTTAGAATTTTCCCCAGCAGATTCGCCAGTTCTGTGATATCGTGGGAGAACTGACTTGAGGGTTTTGCGTTTTATCACAAATGCTGCGGTTAGCAAGAGTCGCCACAAACATTTTTTATCCAAAATGAAGGTGAAAAATTACAGGAAAGACCTTTGAGATTATTTCTTGAGTTCGGGGGGTAGATTATGAAAAGGAAAGGTATTAGAACCGTTTTCATCCATGGTTTTCCATGGGCTCTTAGTTACTTACTAGATCACTTACTTTTTGTTTGAAAATTGTGCTTGGTGTGGTTTTTGAAAGTATTTTGTAAAGAGGCCATTGTTTAGGCAATCTTTGTAATGATTCTTGTTTGTAAGAATGTATACAAAGATGTTTTATCTTTTGAAAATGTTTTCAAGTTTGTAAGATGTTTGAAAGTGTAAGTGTTTGTTTTGAAAATAGCAAGGATGTTTATTTGAAATTGAGCAAGTAATTAGGAGCATTCTACCTACTCAAAAGTCTTTCTTGTTCATTTTCCTTTTCCTTTAACATTGTTATCTTACCATTGATTTGGTAAGTAACCCTATCTTTGGATGTAAATGGGACGGACGTGGGTCATCGTATAACCATGATTAGCAATATTGCAAGGTATCTTAGCATTATTTTTTAGGGACTAAGATCATTTGAAAGGCAACTTAGATAGCGTCATCGAGGGACTATGATCTTGTATTTGCTTGTTTTTGCTAAGATACCTTACATACGTAATATGGACATTTTGTATAAGGCAACCAAGTGGAATAACCGTAGAGGTGCTTGTGTGCAAGTGTATTGTTTTCATGCTTGTTTTTGTCTTGAATTAGGTTTTTCTAAGTATTGGTTTTAGTCTTTCCATACAAACCCTAATTACTAACATATTATGTACAAAAGCGATAAATTGTGCAATTTAAAGTTACTACGCTATTACAACATTTGTGGGAGGGGGTATACAAATTGAATGGGGATTGCAAGAATGTAAACCTAGTTATTCTATTACAACCATATTGAATGGATATCAAGGTACAAGGAATTAAACGGATACAATGTACAAAAGTGAATAAATGTACAAAAATGTAGAAAATGTGAAGTAAAAGGATATTTGTTTGGATTTTTTAGAGAAAAGGATTTTGTCTTAACCTAATTAATTAAAAAAATAATTAATAAAAAAAGTAAACCCTAAATTTGTTTAAGAAAATATTTTTAAACAAAACCCTAAATCTATTAGTTAAAATAAAAGAAAATAAGTTTATGAGAAAAGTGTTTTTTTGGTATTTTTGTCTTGAAAATAATTATAGTATTATAAATTATTTTTTAGGCTTTTTTTATATTAAAATAATTTGTTTTAATAGGTGTAAAGAGAAAATAAATACTAACCTAGTTTTAATTTAATTTGCAAGACTAGTCCATAAAAATAAATAATGTGTAGTTAAATAAAATATTTTTTGTGAGAAAAATAAAATAAACTAAGTTAAAACGAAATCTATGTTTTGGTGATTTTTTAATATTAGGAAAAATATTTAAGAGAATAAAAATGAAATAAATAAAAATAAAAAGAAAAATAAATAAACTTGGGCCAGAAGTGTAAACAACATGCAGGGGGTTAGCTAGCAAAAAAAATAAAAATACAAGCCAGGCCCAGCGCCCTGCAAAAAAGGTCAGAAATGGAAAACATATAAAAAAATACAAAAGGGTACCACTAGGGCTCGAACCCAGGTTCCAAAGGTTACATGCGCGCGTTTCTACCACTGGGGTGACTATACATCCGTTAACATAAGCAAAACAATAAATATACAAGGCAAAACGCGCCCTGATGACTTCATCTTCAACCTCCAGCCAGACCAACTGTAACTTGCTCATTTCTCATAAAAAATAAAAACTGTAAACATGAAACTTGTAGCAAATTTTCTCACGGTTTCAGAAATGTAAAGCATTAAAACTATAGATCAAAGATAAGCATGAATCATAATGACGCTAATCTGAACCTAAAAATCTCAGAAATTTCAGTTTCAAAATTCTCTAAGCTCAAGCAAAATTAATGGAAACTATGGACATAGTTAGCTTTATGGTAATGATATCTACATGTTTTGTTCACAAATAAACTATTGTGACGCCTGTATGAAGAGTTCAAAGTTGAGAAAACTTACCTCAAAACTGGAAATTGTGTTTTGAGTTTGAGCTTGTTTCAAGTGATGGTGATGATCAGGTTAGCTTCCTTGAGGTCCCAAGAAGCTAATGTAATGATTAGCTTGAACAATGGATGGCTAAAATGATCTGGAGAAGTCAATGTTCAGAGCTCTGTTTTTTGAAATGGAGGGTGGTGTTAATGGTGTTACAGTTCTGTAACAGGGTGTGGGATCACTTCTATATGATGTTTAGGACCTTTAGAAACCAAAAGGCCAAGAAATGCACGAGTAGATTATGAGTTTCATGTTTTTGGTCTGTTTGTGTGAAAATGGAAGTATGAAGTGTGATTCTGAGTTCTAGGTGTTTTCAAGGCTTGAGAATTAGTGTGTTTATGTCAAATGGTTTGTGTATGTATAAACAAAATTGTTTGAGTGCATTGGCAAGTCAGAAGTACAAGTTCTTAGCTTTTGGCTAGGTTACTTGATTTTAAAGAAAAGAGGGAAACACGTTTCAAGAAGAAGTACAAGCATGGGATGGGTGATTTTAAGTGTTTGAAACCTTCCTCATGAGTTATAGGGCTGGTTTAATCAGAAGAGAACAAGTGCAAGGCTCAAGAAAAATTTTTGTACAAAAAGTCACTTTATCAAAATGGCAATGTGACCTTTCTTCTAAAAATGGAAAAAAAGCATGTCCATGCATTGAATGCTTGAAGTGAGGCCTCTAACAGCTGTGTAAACCATTAATTATGGAGTGCCTAACAATTTTGAGACCTGCAAAGTAGTGTCTATGCAACATAGTTTGAATTTGAATTTTGTTCATCACCAAAATGACTTGTAATTGAAGTGATAAAACTCTAAATTCATCTCTTCGATTCTCCCTACTCAAGAATGATCTCAAGGAGTTCTTGGACATTTTGGAAAGCTTGCAATGTGCTTTACAACCCATCTTTGAATTTCTTTCGAATAATCCCCTTGGAACTATATGAAAAAGTTCCATGAAGTTGGGTCAAAATCCTGACCAAATTAGGGCAATATTTCACTAAGGGTTTAGTTTCATGACCACATGTTCATAAAATTATAACTTGAGATCCAAGCACTTTTGGAAAGAGTTGTGTAAAGAAAAGTTGTAAATTTCATGGAGATCTAAAACTTTCAAGTTGGAGGTTTCTCTTGAATCATCTTGCATCATGGTGAAAATTTTGCTCAAAGTTATGAAAAAACATGAAATTTCCAACACTTAGAAAAATTTCTAAGTTTAGAATGTAAGTACGAAGTGCGCCTAAGAGGGGGGGGGGGGGGGGGGGGGGGGCTGAATTAGGTACTTTAAAATATTCTGGTTTTAGTGATGATGGATCTTACTTTTCTGGTTAATGGTGAGTTTAGGAAAGCGTAAAGTGCAGAAAAATAAAGAGACACGGGCGATATATCCTGGTTCCCCTCACAGTCCGAGAGTACTCCAGTCCCCTTTCAACATGAAAGAGATTTCCTTATTGTGGTAAACTTAAACAAGAACTACCAAAAATACAAGAACAATCCTCTTGGACTAAGAACAATCCTCTTGGATTTTCACTATGTTAACTATGAGAACAACCCTCTCAAAGTGACTACACTTGTATCCAACAATCCTGGAAAGACAAGATTTAAAAACACTTAAACTTATTTCCAACAATCCTGGAAAAATAAGTAAGTAACTATCAATATTTGAGTTTGAGTGAGTTGAGTAGTATTGATCACTTAGAATGATTTTAACAATCAATGATCTTATCTTCCAATAATAATATTGTAAAATGACTCAAGATATAATTTGCTCAAAGTTTTTTGTTTATCAATGTATGAAAATGTGCAGAAAACTTATGCATGAAAGTGAAGGAATACTTGAGTTTGTATTTTGAAAATTCAGGAAGTATATTTTGAAGAGGTGTTGAAAATGATTTTGAAAATGAATATTTATATGTTCATTACACCCTTTTGAAACATCATAAAGTTCTGAAAATGAATCATGAACAAATGCCAAGATTGAGTGAAAGGGTTCAATGAAAAGGTACTATGAACAGGCATGTGAAAAGCTGTTGTTTTTCAAAATCGTGCAGCATGCAATCGATTGCACCTGTTGTGTAAATCGATTGCACAAGGTTTCAAAAGCTATATTTTCAAAAGTTATAAGTGTGCAATTGTGCAGCATGCAATCGAGTGCACCTGTTGTTTGTCCATAGATGCTTTGAGCTTGATCATAAATCTCTGCCTTCTTTTTCAATCATGGTTTGTCTTCATCAAAACAAAAGTTCATTTGAGAAGCTTGATTTTACATTCTCCCCATTTGTTATGATGACAAACAATCTTTCTTTATGTTTTGTACTTTCCGGAAGAGCTTCTCCCCCTAAGATGCAAAACTCCCCTTATGTATGAGAAGTTTGGAATCCTTTGTATTTCTTCATCTTGGTTGGAGAGTACCTTAAAAATTAAGACAAGGAAAAATACAAGCATAAAGTACAACATCTTTCTCCCCCTTTTACATTATCAAAAAGAAGGAAAATATGCACAAAACAAACAGTAATAGAGAAATATATCAGGAAAACTTTAATTAAACAAGCAACACAAATTGTTTAACGATTACAAAAAAATTTAACATATATTCACATATAGCATATTTAAAAACATATATACAAAATCATAACAAGGGTAGAAGGCACCTTATAAGTCGTGTTTGTCAAGTATGCTAAGCTCTCGTCGAATCTTGTAGAATGGTTCTCTTGCTAAAGGTTTGGTGAAGATATCGGCAAGCTGATTATGAGTATCTACGAAGGTTACCTCGACATCTCCTTGAAGAACATGATGAAGAAGGAAATGATGTCGTATTTCTATGTGTTTAATTCTTGAATGCATGAAGGGATTCTTCGTAATTTTAATTGCACTTGTGTTGTCGCACCGTAGTGGAATGCATCCTAGATCGAGTCCGTAGTCACGAAGTTGTTGTTTGAGCCACAAAATTTGAGCGCAACTACTACCCGCTGCAATATATTCAGCTTTGGCCGTGCTAAGAGCAACGCATGCTTGTTTCTTGCAGGCCCATGATACTAATGCATTACCGAGGATGTGACAAGTACCACTTGTGCTTTTTCTATCTGTTTTACAACCTGCATAATCCGCGTCAGAATAACCAATTAAGTTGCAAACACTACCTTTAGGATACCACAATCCGACATTCATTATTCCTTTGAGATACTTCATGATCCTCTTTACCGCCGTGACATGAGATTCCTTTGGATTAGCTTGAAAGCGAGCATAGAGACAAACACTAAACATTATGTCAGGACGGCTTGCTGTTAAATACAATAAGGAGCCAATCATACCTCAATACTTTATGATGTCGATGGAAACACCTAATTTATCTTGATCAACATATGAACCAGAACCCTTTGGTGTAGACATTGCCTTACAGTTATCCATGTCAAATCTTTTCAAGAGTTCCTTTCAATATTTGGATTGGTTGATGAAGATACCATCTTTTAGTTGTTTGATTTGAAGTCCAAGAAAATAGTTCATTTTACCCATCATGGGCATTTCAAATTCGCCTTACATCATTGCTGAAAATTATTCATACATTTCTTGATTTGAAGAACCGAAAATGATGTTATTAACATAGACTTGTGCTAGCAAAGTGTCGTCTTTGATTTTCTTGATAAATAGACTCTTGTCAACTTTGCCCTTTTCAAAACCTTTTTCGCATAAGAAATTGCTTAAACGATCATACCATGCCCTTGGTGCTTATTTCAATCCATAGAGAGCTTTTCTCAATTTAAATACATGAGATGGATTCTTGAAATCTTCGAACCCCGGGGGTTGCTTAAAGTAGACTTCTTCAGTGATATATCCATTTAAGAATGCGCTTTTGACATCCATTTGGAAAAGCTGAAAATTTAATGAACAAGCATAAGCAAGTAAGAGACTAATAGCTTCTAACCTTGCAACCGGAGCGAAAGTTTCTTCAAAGTCTATTCCTTCTTCTTGATTGTAGCCTTGTGCTACCAATCTTTCTTTGTTGCGAACAATTATTCCATTCTCGTCAAGTTTGTTTTTGAACACCCATCTTGTTTCAATAATGTGTTTGTTGCTTGGCCTAGGGACAAGTTCCCAAACTTGATTCCTTTCAAATTGATTCAATTCTTCTTGCATAGCGATAATCCATTGATCATCTCCTAAGGCTTCATAAACTTTGGAAGGTTCAATTTGAGAGACAAATTCCATGTTTAGGCAAGTATCCTTGAGATTTAATCTTCTTGACACACCTTGACTTATATCACCAATTACTTTATCGATAGGATGATCTCTATGAGTTCTTCATTCTTTTGGTAGATCATTGAGATTTGATTCTTGTTGAGGTGATTCTTCGTGTTGAATGGGTTGATCTTTGGAAGAATTATCTTGAGGACCTTCTAGTATTTCATCATCATCATTATCACAAATAATATTATCCTCCTTGGAGGGGTTAATTTCATCAAAAGAAACATGCATAGATTCTTCAACTGTCAAAGTTCTTTTGTTGTATATTCTATATGCTTTACTAGAAAGAGAGTAACCAAGAAAAATGCCTTCATCGGATTTTTCATCAAACTTACCAAGGTTATCTTTATCATTGTCTAAGACAAAGCATTTGCATCTGAAGATGTGAAAGAAAGCAATGTTTGGTTTCCTCCCTTTGAAGAGTTCATATGGAGTTTTCTTCAAGATAGGTCTAATGTTAACTCTATTGCTAACAAAACATATCGTGCTTACTGCATCCGCCCAAAAGTATTATGGAAGGTTTGAATCGCTAAGCATTGTTCGAGCAAGTTCCACAAGAGACCTATTCTTTCTTTCTATCACTCCATTTTGTTGAGGAGTCCTTGGTGCCGAGAAGTTGTGAGATATTCCATGTTCTCAACAGAATTCTTCAAATAGAGCATTTTAAAATTCTCTGCCATGGTCACTTCTTATGGAGGCAATTATTAGAGACTTCTCATTCTGAATTTGTTTAGCGCACTTCTTGAATGCCTCGAATGCATCACTTTTATGCACTAAAAAGAATGTCTAAGTATATCTAAAGAAATCGTCAACAATAACCAAAGCATATACATTACCTCAGAAACTCCTTGTTCTTGATGGACTAAATAAGTCCATATGTAACAATTGTAGTGGCCTTGTAGTGGACACCACATTCTTAGATTTGAAAGTTGATTTTGTTTGTTTCCCCTTTTGACAAGCATCACATAGTCTATCTTTGACGAAATTTATCTTAGGCAATCCAATGACAAGATCATGCTTGATTAATTTATTCAAGTGTTCCATGTAAATATGAGAAACTCTTTTGTGCCATAGCCATGAATCATCGTTGTTCGCCATGAGACATTTAACCTTCAAAGATGGATCATCAAGGGAAATCATGAATGTATTAATGATTCTTTTACCTTTAAGTATAACCTCATGAGTGACTTCATCTTCTATCAAGCATTCATCCTTGGTGAACTTGATTTTGAAGCCTTTGTCACAAAGTTGGCTAATACTAAGAAGATTGTGCTTTAGTCCTTCAACATAAAGAACATCTTCAATGGATGTGAAAGGTGGAGCACAAACTTTGCCTTTGACTAGGATTCTTCCCTTATTATTGTCTCCATAAGTGACAAAACCCTTGGCCTTTAGCACTAGATTTTAAAATTGGTTTATGTCTCCTGACATATGCTTTGAAAAGTCACTATTAAGATACCAAATATTGCATGTGGTCTTCAAGCATACCTGCAAAACAAATTAGGTTTTGTTAGGTACCCAAGTTGCTTTGGGTCCTTCATAATTAGTGCCTTTCTTTACCTACACATAATGCCCACTTGCCACACTAAAGTTTCTAACATAGCAAGCATTAGGTGTATGGCCTTTAATGCCACAATAAAAACAAGTAGGTTAAAATTTACTTCTATATCTAGAAGGATAAGATTTCTTCTTAGGAAATTTTTTCTTTTTAGGATAGTGACGAACTATTTTAGGTTTGCTCACTTTCTCTTTGGATGATTGATCACTAGCCTTAACAAAGATAGTTTTGTTAGAACTTGGTTTTGAAAACATTGAATATCCAAGTCCACTTTTATCATTGGAGTATCTTTGTTGACTAAGAACACCTTCCAATCCAATTTTTCCTTTTACATATCTTTCAAAGACTCTTTTTAATTGGACAATTTGGAAAGAGAGTGATTCAAAATTTTTGCATACAAAATTATGTTTTTGTTCATCACTTGTTTTTTGTTTTTCTTCTTTGAAATCTTTTTCCATAAAATCACATTTTTCTTCTAAGGATGAAATTTGTTTCTTTTGTGATGAAATAGTTTTATACATAATTTTGCATTCATTCAATAGTTCATCTATAGCACCTTGTGCATCACAACCAAAAAGAGAAAATTCATTACTAACCTCATTGCCTTCATCATCAGAATGGTGTGAGGCCATCAATGCTAGATTTGCACTTTCATAACTATCGGAATCGGATGAGGAACTTATTTCATTATCCTCTCATGCAACATAAGCCTTTCTGTTCTTGAATCCCTTTTTGCTTTTGAAGCCACCTTTCTTGGAGAGTTTGGACAATTTGGCTTGATATGACCTTGCTTACCACATTCATAACATGTGATTTCTTGTGTTGATGTGGAAGCTTCCTTTTTCTTAAATTGTTTCTTTCCTTTTGAGTGAGAAAAGGGTTTGTCATTTCTACCAAAGAACTTACCAAGCCTTTTAACAAGAAGCATGAAATTTTCATCTTCTTTCGGATTGTCTTCCTTTTCAACTCCCTTGGAATCTATCTTCAAGGCAATATTCTTGGATTTCTTCTCTTGATTTTCATTCTTTTCAAGTCTTCCGAGTTCCGTTTCATATTCTTGAAGTTTTCCAAACAATGTTGCGGACGTCATGAAGGAGAGACTTTTCTTTTCTGAAATTTCCGTTACCTTTGGTTCCCATTCCCTAGTTAAGGACCTAAGTACTTTCAGATTTAGTTCTTTATTCGTCAAAGTTTTACCAAGAGCACTTAGATGATTTGTCAAGTGCACAAATCTCTTTTGTAAGTCAAGAACGGTTTCTCCAGGCTGCATTCGAATTAATTCGTATTCTTGACTCAGGGTATTTAGTCTTGATCTTTTTACTTCAACTGTTCCTTCGTTAGTTTGTACCAAGGTATCCCATATTTCTTTTGTTGTCTTGCATGCCGAGACACGGAAGAATTCATCCATGATAAGTGCACCTTGAAGAAGGTTTATTGCCTTTTTATCATAGAGAACTTTATTCTTATCATCATCGTCTCATGCAGTTTTAGGCTTTGATGAGCCAACACCATTGATTACCATTATAGGGATAAATGGACCATTTTCGACGGCATCCCATACTTCTTCTCCTTGTGCTTCTAGATGTTCCTTCATGCGTATTTTCCAGAAGACAAAATATTCACCACAAAATAGATGAGGCTTGTTGTTACTACCACCATCTCTGAAAACGGGATTTTGATTTGCGGAAGCCATTTTGGATCTTTTAGGAACAGGTTACCTATAACGTGCTCTGATGCCAATTGTAAGTACGAAGTGCGCCTAAGAGGGGGGGGGGGGTGAATTAGGTACTTTAAAAAATTCTGGTTTTAGTGATGATGGATCTTATTTTTCTGGTTAATGGTGAGTTTAGGAAAGCGTAAAGTGCATAAAAATAAAGAGACACAGGCGATATACCCTGGTTCCCCTTACAGTCCGAGAGTACTCCAGTCCCCTTTTCAACATGAAAGAGATTTCCTTATTATGGCAAACTTAAACAAGAACTACCAAAAAGCCAAGAACAATCCTCTTGGACCAAGAACATCCTCTTGGATTTTCACTATGTCAACTATGAGAACAATCCTCTCAAAGTGACTACACTTGTATCCAACAATCCTGGAAAGACTAGATTTAAAAACACTTAAACTTATTTCCAACAATCCTGGAAAAATAAGTAAGTAACTATCAATATTTGAGTTTGAGTGAGTTGAGTAGTATTGATCACTTAGAGTTATTTTAACAATGCATGATCTTATCTTCCAATAATAATATTGTACAATGACTGAAGATATAATTTTCTCAAAGTTTTTTGTTTAACAATGTGTGAAATTGTGCGGAAAACTTATGCATGAAAGATAAGGAATACTTGAGTTTGTATTTTGAAAATTCAAGAAGTATATTTTAAAGAGGTGTTGAAAATGATTTTGAAAATGAATATTTATATGTTCATAACACCCTTTTGAAACATCATAAAATTATGAAAATGAATCATGAACAAATGCCAAGATTGAGTGAAAGCTTTCAATGAAAAGGTACTATGAACAGGCATGTGAAAAGCTGTTGTTTTTCAAAATCGTGCAACATGCAATCGATTGCACCCGTTGTGTAAATCGATTGCACAAGGTTTCAACAGCTATATTTTAAAAAGTTTTAAGTGTGCAATCGATTGCACTAGAAATGTAAATTGATTGCATGTGAATTCAATAGCAAAAAGTAAGTGAGTGCAATCGATTGCACAAGCAAAGTAAATCGATTGCACTGAGAAACAGAAGCAAACGTTTTGAAAATTTTAAGTATGCAATCGATTGCACAAGCAATTTAAATCAATTTCACAGAGAAACAGAAGCAAAAGATCTGAAAAATTGAAGCATGCAATCGATTGCACTAATATGCAAATCAATTGCACTCAAGTGAAAAATGAATTTTAACTTTGAAAAACTTGAGTAATGATTTTTTAAACATTTCTTTTTCATCATTGAGCATCTATATCTTAAGATCAAAGTAAATAATATCATTATACCTTGAAAGTTGTTAAGAGCCTTAAAATGAAGATTTTGTCCATAGATGCTTTGAGCTTGATCATAAATCTTTTCCTTCTTTGTCAATCATGGTTTGTCTTCATCAAAACAAAAGTTCATTTGAGAAGCTTGATTTTACATAGAAATTTTGACTTTTCAAAATGAAATCTTGACTTTTTGATTTCTTGATGAATAAAATTCATATTTTGAAATGATTTGATGAATTGTGATTTTTGGCACTTGAATTTGACCAAAAAGTCAAAGTTTGACTTTTCAGTATACAGTTGACTTTTGATCAGTTGACTGAAAAATTCATATGTCAATCTAATGGACTTGTAATGTTTTGAACCATATCATTAGGTCAAAATGATGTAATTGGACTCTTGAGATCATGCCTTAAACCAATTGACCATTTGCTAGGTCAGAAATCATAAATTGCCCTTTCCTAGTTAAAACGCTAATTTTGACCATTTTGCTCTTTTGGAGATTTGATCAAATTTCTTGAGGAATTATGGTCCAAAATTGATAAAATGATACATATGAGTTTAAAATTTTGATGTGGATCAAAAATTATGAAGTTTGACTGTAGATTGGCCATAGTTGACTTTTTCCTCAATACAATTGATTTTTAGGTCAACTGTTCAATTGACTGATCAAAAGTGTGATCCAAGGCTTGAAACTTGACATGAGTAATGTTGGGGGTCCACAATGATCCATGAAAGTCATATGGGGAATAGAAAGTTCAAAAATCTTTGATTAAACTCAAACCCTAATTTTGGTCATCAGTGCTTAAGGAGGTGTCTTGAGCTGGTCAAACCCTAGTGCAGTCTTGAGCCAAAGGAGATCTTGTGAGAAAATTCTTGATAAGTGAGAGGGAAAATTTTGGGGTACAACAGCGGACTTCTCAGAGATGTAGTTGATAGGATCCATTTTAGATATCAACAAGGTAATGTGATTCAACATATACTGTCTTAGTCGGCGAGCAGCCCATGCCAAAGTACAACAAGTTTTCTCGAGCAGTGAGTATCTTGTTTCACAATCGGTAAAAAATTTTCTAAGGTAGTATATTGCATGCTCTTTTAGACCAGACTCGTCATGCTTCCCCAGTACACACCCCATTGAGTTCTCTAATACCGTTAAGTACATGATCAGAGGTCTTCCTTCAACTGGTGGCATTAAAATCTGAGGCTCTTGGAGATATTCTTTAATTTTGTCAAAGGCATTCTGGAATTCATCATTCCACTTCACTGCTTGATCTTTCTTCAGTAGCTTGAAGATTGGCTCACATGTAGCGATCATATGAGAAATGAACCTAGCAATGTCGTTTAGGAGTCCCAAGAATCCCCTGACCTCCTTCTCAGTGCGAGGAGTTGGCATTTCTTGTATAAATTTAATCTTTGCGGGATCTACCTAAATAGCTTTTCCACTGACAACGAATCCTAAGAGTTTACCATATCTTACTCCAAAGGTGCAGTTATTCGGGTTCAACCACAGTTTGTACTTTTTCAGCCTTTTAAATAGCTTTTGTAGGTGATCAAGGTGCTCTTCTTCAGTGTGAGACCTAGATATCATATCATCAACATAGACCTTTATCTCGTGATGGATCATGTCATGAACAAAGCTACCATGGTGCGCTGATAGGTTGCCCCACCATTCTTCAACCCAAAGGGCATAACCTTGTAACAGACAGTGCCCCACTATGTGACGAAGGTCGTTTTCTCCATGTCCTCAGTTGCCATTTTGATTTGATTATACCCAGAAAAGTCATCCATGAAGGAGAATACCTTATGATGTGCAGTGTTATCAACCAGAATGTCAATATTGGGAAGCTGAAAGTCATCCTTGGGGCATCCCTGTCCATATCTCTATAATCCACATATATACGTACCTTACCGTCCTTCTTAGGTACCAGCACTACGTTAGCCACCCATTATGGATAGGAAGTAACAGCTAAGAAATCGGTGTTGAATTGTTTCATGACTTCGGCTTTGATCTTCTCTGACATTTCAGGGTGCATACGATGAACCTTCTGTTTTACGGGAGGGCAGTCTTCTTTTTTCGGCAGACGATGAACCACAATATTAGTGTCAAGTTCTGGCATGTCTTTGTATGACCAGGAAAAGATCTCCACATAATCATGTAACATCTGTATTAAACGATCCTTGACACTATGCTCTAAACGACACCAATCTTGACTTCTTTCTTTTCCTTTTCAGTACCCAAGTTCACTGTCTCAAACGGCTCTTTATGGGGTTGTATTGTCATTTCTTCCTGTTGTAATAGTCTGGAAAGTTCTCCTGGTACCTCACAATCTTCCTCACCTTCGTCCTTGGATTGGTAGATCGGATTTTCGTCATAATGAGCAATAGCAGAACCGTTATCAATGGGATCGATAATGGATGTGGATCTGCAGTTTGATATGTGGGTGTGTGTAAGAGAATAACTTATATTTTTGATAAAGTAAAGAAGTAGAAAAGAAAAACAAAGAGCGTAAAAATTGCAAGCGAAACGTCCAATTTTTTATTAATGACATATGAAAACGAAACAATGACCCTCACAAATAGACCATTGTGCCTCGGGTAAGACACACGGCTTTAACATTCCAATTGTTCAAATATTACATTTCCTTAAAATAAAAAGACAAATTACTCTTGAATAAAAGAGATGGGAACAAAATCTTTGGCCTCCCAATTTCTGAGTCCACCCCCACTGGTTGGGAATATCCACTTGTCCAGATTATAATCACTATCATTATCCTCCAAGGCATTGACTCCATGGTTGTTGATCCGCAAATGTGGTCCCCCGGTGCGAGCACGACGAACAGCTCTCTGGGCTCCTGAAGTAAAACCAAAACCAAATTTGTCAGATTTATAGGGAATATCTGAAAGTTGGCCCCAAATTGTACACCCACCTTCTTCAACAACAACTCTGGAATATTTCATAGAGGCCATCTTCAATGGAGGTCTAGCGGTCTTCGGAACATTGGTAACAGTGTTTGTTGCAGCAACTGTTTGTGGCACCTCCTCAAAGTTCCGACAATGGGTCTCAATGAACTCGCTGTCCATTTCAACGTACCTGAAAGAGTTCAGGTGGCTTACCATGTACTCCTCCTCCCCATGGACCATGATAATTTTCCCATTGACTGGGTATTTTAGCATCTGATTCAAGGTGGAAGTCACAGCACCAGTCCCATGGATCCAGGGTCAGCCCAACTAATAGGAGTAAGATGGGCGGATATCCATCACATAGTAAGTGGAATTAAAATTATGGGTACCCACTTTGATAGGGATGTCCACCTCCCCATGCACCATTCTTTTAGAACCATTGAAAGCTCTCACCACAATGTTTCTAGGCTTCAAGGCCAATCCTTCGCAATCCAACATGTCCAAGGCCTTCTTGGGCAGAACATTCAGTGATGAACCTGTATCCACTAGAACATGGGCCAAAGTAGTGCCCCTGAACTCAATAGAGACATGCATGGCATCATTATTTCTCCTTCCTCTAGGAGTAAGATTAGCATCAGAGAAACCTAGCCCATTCTCAGCAGTCAAACTGGCCACATAGTCTTAGAATTGATCAGCGGAGGTTTCTTGTGGCACATGAGCAGTCTTGAGGAATTTTACTAAATCCTTGGCATGGGATTCCGAGCAAAGTAATAGGGCCAGCATTGAGATTTTGGAAGGGGTCTGCCCCAGTTGTTCAACCACATTGTAGTCCCTCTTTTTAATTATTTTTGAAATTTCTTCCATTTCCTTCTTCAAAACCTCAAGGATGGCTTCTGGATGCGCCTTCGTCTGGAAAGGCTCAACCAATATCTCTTTGCCCCGAGTCTCAGCCGACTCGGTGGCAGGGGTAGCAGCAAGAGTAGTCATAGGAATACCGACAGGAGTAGCAGTAGAGACAATCACAAGAGTAGCAACATGAGTATTAGCATGAGCAGCAGTAGGAATGATCACAAGAGTAGTAACAGTTTTAGGAGGAGAGATCTCAGAAGATAAAACTCTTCCGCTTCTTGTTATTTTACTGGTCCCAATGATATGACCGACCTTTAGTAACTTTGTCTTCAGCAGCCAACAGGTCCTGCTTGATGCCATGGTAATAGACGCCAGCCCCATAATTCCAGGGAACATCTTTATCCGAGGAATATGGTATTGGCCCTGGCATGGTGATGATCAGGGGAGCAAACTTTGGAACAGATGTAATCCTAACGGGTCTTTTGGTGGAGACCCTGGGAGGATTGTCGGAAATGGGGATTATGGATACATATTTACAAAAACTTGTAATTGGAGTCTTTTCAAACAGGATTTCTTTATCATCCATCAGGCGCTGAACGCCTTCCTTCAACAAATGGCAACTGTTAGGTAAGGATAGACACAAGTGGTAACTTTCACCACAACCCAGAAATAAACCGGCCTACAAGAGATTCTTTTTATTAGTCAAGAGTGGAGTAGCTAATTCATCAACAGAAGCAACAAACATGTCATTGTCAATAGCATTAACACCACGACCGTGCTTGGGCATAGGGGCAGTAATAACTTTAAGGGTCTCAGAAGCGACAAAGTCAATCTCCTTTGCTTCAATTAAATCCTGCACTTTATTCTTCAAATCCCAACAGTTGTTTGTATCATGACCCGAACTTTCAGAATGGTAAGCACACCGAGCATTTGCATTATAGTGAGGAGATGTAGTGTTGGGATTCTTGGGAGCCTCTTTCAGGGTAACCAAATTGGACTTCAGCAGGTGTGGTAAAACCTGAAATAGGGTCATATTGATCCGGGTAAACTATCTCTTGGGCGCATCTAGCCTGTGCTGATTGTTTCATTGCTGGTTTGAGGCAGGATTGGAAATCATAACAACCCCTACCGTCGGACGATGCTCAGTTTTGTTATGATTTATTTTGCCATAAGCATCACTGACCTCCTTCTTTCATGTGAAAGGTTTCTTTGCAGTACTAGAGGGTGCATCTCTCTGTATTTTACCACTTTTGGTGCTAGCTTCCAGCCGTTCACCAGTTAAGATTAATTCAGTAAAGCCAGCAGAAGAACTTCCAATCAGATGGTTAAAGAATGTCCTGAATAATGTGCCCAAGAACATGTCCACTAACTCTCTATCAGACAATGGAGGCTGGACTCTTCCCCCAAGGTCTCTCCATTTTTGGGCATAGTCCTTAAAGCCCTCTCTGGAACCCATAGACATGCTTTGTAACTGTGTACGAGTCGGGGCGAGGTCAGCATTATATTGGGGTAATGCTTATAGAAAGCAGCAGCCAGGTCCTCCCAATTACGCACATTGGTTCTTTATAGTTGATAAAACCATTCCAGTTGTGTTTCGGACAAAATCTCATGGAAGAAATGTACCCACATATCCCTATCAGTAGTGTGGGGTTGAATTTTCCTGACGTACGACCTTAAAGGCAACTTAGGACAGGAATCACCATCATACTTAGAAAATGCAGGGACTTTGAATTTTTGCGGGATGACCACCCCTGATACCAGCCATAGCTCTTTAAAATCCAGCCCGGGTACCCTCTGTATCTCCATAGCATTGAGGAGATCCTCCAACTATTTGTACTTATCATCATCAAGAGGATACTGCTCGTCAGCATAGTCAGGTTCCTCTTCCTCAGACCCTGGGTTATTGTTTTCTTCTGTGGGCTTTTCTTCTTGATTGTCCCCTTCATCCAATGTGGTTGCGAAATCTATAGCTCGCCTAACTGGTCCTCTGATCCTTCTTCCCAAATTCACTACACCAGTTGGTTTTTTTGGCTTCTTGGTGTTATCTTTGACAATCAAGGCTTTCAGCTCCTCTTTCCCCTTGGCCAGGGCCATGATCATTTATTGAAACTGAGCATTCTGAGCCTGAAGATCCTTTACTGTTTGCTCAAGAGCCATTTCTTTTGCTGAAATAAACAGCGAAAAGAAATAAGAAACTTGTACTGAAGACCTACTTATGCAATGAAATGTATGATATCCTTATGCAATTCTTTCAAGGACCTTATTGGGTTTAAGCTC
This sequence comes from Vicia faba, assembly GCA_948472305.1. NCBI lineage: Eukaryota > Viridiplantae > Streptophyta > Magnoliopsida > Fabales > Fabaceae > Vicia > Vicia faba. The sequence goes on from OX451738.1 coordinate 161,684,276, forward strand.
TTTTAAACAAAACATTAAACAAAACTCTTTATTAGTAAGTTTTTAAGGAAACAAAATATTACACAAATAAATATTGAAAGGAAATCCTAAACTCCTAAGTCTCCCATGGGAACTTCCTCTTGGTGTTCAGGTAGGTATTGAGATTCTTCTCTTCATGAAGCTGCTTTGTTAATTCCAACATTTCCTTCTCACTGGCGTAGAATTGAGTCTCAAAAGTATCTCGTTCTTCTTTGAGTTGGATCCAAGACTTTTGCAACTCTTTGAAGTTGGTTTGCATATCAGGATGGAGAATAATGCGGGACTCGCCCCTTGAACAATAGGTTCCAAGATCACCGGTAAGATGGCATCATATAGCATCATAAGACTTTGGGCTCGAGCTCGCACCCATTTGAGGTAAGCTTCTAAAGGGATGGAGTTCTTGCGCCCCAAAGTCTTACTATCAATCTTCTTAATAATTCCACAAGCGCGGATGAATCTCTGACGATAATTTTGCAGATCATTTGAGTAGTTGAATACAATACCCTGAATGAGCATATCAGGTGGACCATCTTTCCGTGCGTAACCAAACTGGTGAAGTGCTAAAGAAGGATTGTAGGTGATTCATCCCCTAATGCCTAGGAGTGGAACATTAGGAAATTCTCCGCAGCGATCAATAAAAGAGATGTCTCCTTGAGAGCGAGGACACCAATGGATGTCGAAGTGAGAGAGAGAGACATTAATCTTTGACTCCATCTTAAGCCTAAATCATTCTGCATGACTGGCCGAGGAAGGTGCGAAATAAACCACCTATATATCAGAGGGGTGAAACACATGAGAGTTCCTCGCTTCTTTAGAGTACGAGTATAGAGAGAATGTAGGATATCCCCGAGCAATATAGGAACGGGATTGTGAGCAAGGAAGACATTGATGACACTCACATCTATAAATTGATCTGAATTAGGGAATAGGTCCAACCCATAAATCAAGAGAGCTAGAGCATCTTCGAAGGCATGGTAAGTCATAGCATCAGGGAAAATATGAGCTTTTTCCATTAAAATTTTTTCAAGAAGGCCTTTAACTCTGCTTCTTCTTTCCCAATGGGATTCAATATCAGAGGGCTTTAAGTGCAAAGCTATGGCAACATCTTCAGCAGTTGGATCTTATTCTAAACCAGTGAAAGGTACTCGCTCCAATATAGGTAAACCAAGTAGCTTAGAGAATTCTTCTAATGTAGGTACCAGTTGATAATCGGGAAATGTGAAGCAATGGTGCTTGGGATCAAAGAATTGGAATATAACGCTCATCAAAACTTCGTCAAATTCGGTGGTAACCAAGTTGAGTAAATGACCATGTCTTTTGTTGAATGAAGAGTCCTCGGGAGCTTTCAAGACCAATTCCTTGAGCTTGGGAGGAATTTCTGTGAAGTTAATCCAGATAGTTTTTCTGCGACCTTAATTCATATCCTATAAAACAGCAAAGAGGTAAATCCATAGGTCCTTAAAATGGTAGTATATATGAATGTCATGATGTTTATGATGTCATGATTATGCTTAAATCACAGATAAACACAAGCAAATCACACAATAGACCTTAGATTCAAAGGCTCACATGAGTTTTTAAGGTAAGTACCCTCTTGAATGTTCAATTGGCTCAACCTGTCCAATTAATTGAAACTGAGTTCTAAGGAGTCTCAATATCATTGACCTTCCCATCAAGAATTGTTTCAGCTCATGCACCAAATTATTGCGGCCAAAAAATTCGGAAAGTCCAGTATCAATGAGTGTAGTATCGAGTATCAACCAATCTTCGGTCGGAACCAAAGCCGGATATCTCACTACTTCCTAATGGCTAGGATGAGTCGATTAAAGGTTCTAAAGGTCAGTTAGCGCTTAGTGACACTGTGAGGAAGCCTAATGTTATCCCTGAAATACTCAAGGAACATTAGTACAATCCAGAGTGTCGCGCTAACGTAGCCACCACTTTGTCCGTATCGGTCTACACCGTACAGCCTCCAGGATTTATTGTTACTTACTTAATTAGGTACCCCAGATCCGGGTGTAGAATATTTAACAATAACTCAAGCAACCCTCAAAGATAAAGCAAAAAAAACACACCATGTAAATCATATTAAAGATGAACTAAACTCTAAGGTAACCCAACTTTATAAGTGTCCCCAGCAGAGTCGCCAGTTCTGTGATACGGTGGCAGAACCGACTATTTAATACTGGTTTTGCGTTTGTGTTAGGAAATGTTGAGGTAAGCAAGAGTCGCCACCCACTTTTCTTTTATTCAAATTAAGGAAAGGGTGAAAAGAATAGAAAAAGACCTTTTCGAGATGTTTTCTGAGTAAGGGGGTAGATTATGGAAAGGGAAGGTATTAGCACCCTTTCCATCAGTAGTTTTCTACTGGCTCTTAGAGGTTTTCTCATTTAAAATACCTTTGTTCTTTGTGTGTTTAAAAATGTTTTGAAAATTCCTTAGTGCGGTGATTTTCATTGCGTTTAACTCTTATATCAGTCCTCAAGAGTGTTAACAAAGCAAATGTTTTGAAAATTGTTTTTTGAAATGTTTTTGTGCAGGTGCAAAAAGTTGTTTTGAGTAAACTTCTAACAGCTATCTACTTTTATACTCGAAAAGGTTTGTTCTTTTCCTCTTATCCTTTAGACAATGATATCTTACCATTAGTGAGTAGGTAGCCCCATCGTTGGATGTTTGAGGGACAACCGAAGGGACGTTTACAGTCACAAAGGCAACTTGGAAAGAGACTTTAGTAACCACCCTAAATTTCTAGATCACTTTTAACCGAGGCAAGATCGAGAGGGTCATCGAGGAACTGTTGACCTTTAAATTGGAGGATAGTCACTAAAACTTCCCACGTTTCAAGAATTGTGACTGTTTTCTGAATGCAACCTAAGCGGGGATACCCTAGAGGTACATATGTGCATATGTGTTAAGTTTTGTTATTTATCTTGCATTATTAAGTTTGCTAATGTTTTAATTTTCAGTCTTATCATGCATGCCTAGTTACTAACAGTTAATATTTACAGAAATATAAAGTGCGAGAATTGAAATCCTAGACTATTACAACGCTTTGGGACAATTACATAAAAAAGTGCAAGAAAATAAAATGCGGAATTTTAAATCTAAATTATTACATCCCATAATATGTTACATTATTTATGTAAAATGCGAGAATAAAAATAACGCGCGCGAAATAGATATTACGCCTAAAAACCTAAGAAAAATTCTAAGTAAACAAGAAAAAAAAATTTTTTTTGGTTTTGTTAACAAAATAATTAACTCTAAATTTAATTTTAATTAAGAAAATAAAATATAGAATGAAATTAATTCTAATTATAATATTTTTTCATTTTTTAATTAAGAAAATATTTAAATTAAAATGAACCTAAGTCTAATTGATTTTAAGTTGATAAAATAAAATTAAAATGATTAATTAATTAATTAAAATAATTTTAGAAAAAAACCTAAATCTATTTTTTTTTTATGATTTGTTAGAAAAGATTAAAAAATGAAATATAAACTAAACAAAAGAATTAAAAAAAAGAAATAAAAAAAACAAAATAGAGCTAGGCCTGATATAAAAAATAAAATTGGGGGGGGGGGGGGGGGGGGGGGGTTGAATTTCGTTAGCCCCAAATGAAATCAGCCCAGCTTTTGCTTTTGGATCCAATGTGGACTGATCTTGATGGCACATGCCGGACTTTGCATTGGGGCGCTCAGATCTAGATCAATAATGATTTGATGGTAATGATTTGGGGCTTATGCCGGTCCTGCGTAGTTAAGGCACACTGGATCTCCAATCAATAAATGTTAGAAAAGAAAAATACTAATCTGGGACTCGAACCCAGGTCCTCTCTCTTACACACACGCTTCACTTCCAGCTGAGCTATTGAAACAATCGTTATATATATCAAGCAATAATAATATATTAGAAAGTCAACATGAATATTTGAAATTCAAAAGAAATGCGTGCTGTTTAAACTAGCCAATGGGAAGCTGCCAAGCGTTTGACCGGAGGGACGCCAAAGTCAAACTCCGATTGTCTTCTCCGGTATGAAAAACCTGCGAAAATCAACAAACAAAGATTTAAACAAAAACAAAAGATTGTGTCCTATACAAAAATCCCTCATGAGTTCGAATTTGGGGTTTGTTTACCCTAAAAGCCCATGGATTTTGAGATATATATATAAGAAACTCAGATCGTGCCCTAGAAATGGCACGATCCTAATCTGACTCCCTTTCTCACATGTTTCACGATGGACCTGCTCTATAAACAATCCTGAACACAAATCAAGCACTGAAAAAGATTAATTCATCGTAGAATCGTAAATACGAATTCAAAAAAATATACCAATGATGAGTGATCTGGTTTGATGCTCCCAGACATGGGGTGTCTTGAATAATGGCTTGCATGAATTCCTGGAAGTCTCAGGATGGTGTTAGGACTATTGGTTCAGACAGAGGATGGCTGGAATTTGAGATGCGATTTTGACAACTTTTGATTTTTTTTTACCAAATTTGTGGAGCTCTCTCTAGGCTGTGTAGGCGTGTGCTAAGCTTGCAAGCGTGATGCATTTATAGTAGAGATGAAGGAGACAAGGTTGAATGAGAAGAATCATGGCCATAAACATGTTTTCCAACCAAAATCCAACAAATTAAAGAACTTCCAAATTTTGCCAAAACTTTCCCTTTCCATGCTAGCATGTACCTGGACAGTTGTGCACGAGTTCTTGGGCCCTTAAGGCAAGCCAAACTATCAGACCAAAGGTCAAGGCATATTCCATAATATTTTGTACAATTTATTTAATATTTATTTGAAATAAATCAAAATAAATATGGACAAAATAGGTAGAAAATACAAGGCCATGCAAAAATGAGATTAGAGGTCCTCCATAAGCTTAGGAAAAAATTTAAACCTCAAAAAGTTAAGCCATTGACTCAAAAGTTCAAATTTACTCAATGCACCATTCGTGAAATTTCCAAAATTTTCCCAACTTGGACAAGCCATAACTTGCTCAATTTTTATCTCACGATGATGATCTTGGATTTTTCGGAAATCCCGAGATGTCTAACCCAATCCCTCTTTTGATCAATTTTTCATTTGAAGAATTTATCCTGATGTAAAAGGTCTTGGAAAAAGTGCCTTTTGTTGACTTTCTGAAAATGACGTGTTATGTTTGAGCTTGTATCTTTCAAATGGTGCATTTCATGGACTTGAGGGCTGAATAGAAGTTGTAGGGAATTGGATTATCTTCAAAATGAGTTTGTTTGGGGAAAATGGATAAAGTATGTGAAAGTTATGCATGGTCAAAGTTTGGTTGACTTTTCCTATAGAAACCCTAATTAGCAATTCTTGACTTTTGATGAATTAGGAGCATTTCTTGAGGAATCATGATAAACCATTGATCAAATGATGGATATCACTTCAAAATGTTGATGTTGACCAAAAATCTTGAAGTTTGACTGTATATAGGCCACAGTTGACTTTTCACCTAGTACAGTTGATTTTCCAACACTTGAGCAATTGACTGAGCAAACTTGTAGTGCAATGCATGAAATTTGTCATGGACAATCTTGAAGGCATATTAGGGCCATGGAAAACAATTGAGTCCTTTGGATCTTACACATCTTGATGAAAAGTGAAACCCTAATTAGAGGTTCATTGCTAAGGAGGAGAGTTTGTCTGATCAACTCTTGATCAACCTTGAGCAATTGAGGACCTCTAGGGGCATGTCTTGAGTGAAAATGGGAGGGAAAATTTTGGGGTACAACAGTAAGCAAGATTGATAATAAGGTTTTAGGACAGGAAAACTTCACCCCTTTGGATCCTTATCTCAAATAGGTACGAGCTTGCGCTCAAAACCTGATGATGCCATATCCAGTTGTCCTACAGGTGATCATGGAGCCTGTTGTTGAAGGATACGTTTCTCGCACCATCCTCCATCCAGACATGCCTACTGACCTTGAATAATTACAAAAGTTATAGATTCAACTCAAGGAAGAACGGGGAACCTTTGAGACTCAATTCAATGCAAGTGAAAATAAAGTGTTGGAGCTCACAAAGCAACTTCATGAGGAGCTGAGTCTTAATGCATACATCAACACGAAGAGGAGGAATCCATGGGAAACTTAGAGTTTAAGGAGTTTTCAATTTATTTATTTGTAATCCTTTGTATTCTCAAAAGATTATTAATAAAAATCTTTGTTTCTATTTTCCTCTTGGTTAGAAAATTTAAATCTCCTAAGGTCCTTGAAAACATTGCATTTACATATCATGCATCATTATGTAATAGGTTTTCCATACAGGTTTTCTCATATACTTACTGTTTATTTCAGTATAATATGGCCCTCGAACAAATTGTTAAGTACATCCAAGCTCAGCATGCACAATTTCAAGAGACTCTTCTGAATCTGGCACAGGGACAGAAAGATCTGATGGCGCTCGTCGCCAAGAAAAATAAGACTAAAAAGTAGGTTGCTATCCTCAATATAGGAAGAAGGTTCAATGGTCCTGCTCAACCGATTCAAGTAGATGATATTTCCTTTGAGGAAGACGGCAACTAAGAAGAGGATGGTAGAAGCATCAAGCCTAAAGGTAGAAATAATCATGGTTCTGAAGATGAAGACTACTTAGACGAACAGTACCCTCCCGCAGAAGACAAGTACAAACAGTTGGAAGACCGTCTCAAAGATATGGAAATCCAGAAAGTGTCTGGATTGGATTTTGCAAAACTAGGTCTGATCCTAGGGATGGTCATCCCTCACGTCTTTGCGAAATATGATGGGGTCTCTTATCCTAAACTTCACTGAGGTCGTATGTTCAAAAGATCCAACCTCATACTACTGACAGAAAATTATGGGTCCATTTATTTATGGAATCTTGTTTGGCACTCAACTTGAATGATTCTATCAGCTGGAAGGAACCAACATTCACACATGGGAAGACTTGGATGCTGCTTTTTACAAGCAGTAACAGTATAATGCTGACCTTGCACCAACTCGAGTGCAATTGCAAAACATGTCCATGGGCTCGAATGAAGGGTTCAAGGAGTATGCACAAAAATAGAGGGATTTAGCTGGGAGGGTGCAACCTCCCTTGTCTGACCGGGAATTGGTTGACATGTTGATGGGCACTCTAACAACCCCATTCTTTAATCTGCTTATTGGGAGTTCTTCAGCTGGTTTAACTGAGCTGATACTGACAGGAGAAAGAGTTGAAAGTGGTATTAAGAGTGGGAAGATTTTGATGGCTATGTCTTTTAATGCTGTGAAGAAGCCATTCGGTGGTAAAAAAAGAAGCCAATGTTGTGTATGGCCAGAAAGGCCGTAGTAAAAATGATTGTCATCAGTTTGTGGGAGCGGTGTTGATCTCTAATTCGGAGCCTGTTCAACAACAACAACAGGGAAATCGACGAAGTTCAAACACTCTGTTAAGGCAGTTTACCAAGATCGGCATGCCTTTATCTAAGGCATTGCAACATTTGTTAAAAGCTGAACTCATTTCACTGCGGGATCCTCCTCAGAATCCCAACACATCCTCTCCTAAGTACAATCCAAATGCGAGGTGTGCCTATCATTCTAATAGTCTTGGGCATGACACCAACAACTGTTAGACCCTAAAATACAAGATTCAGGATATGATTGATAATAAGGAAATTGAGATCGATCCTCCAGAGACCTCGAACATGATTACTCTGCCTATGCCAAAGCATGACAAAGGCATAAGTGTTATTGAAGATGTTATGTATGTTCCCATTGTAGGTGATGTGGTTACTCCTCTCTTAACAATCAAAAATAATTTGTTACAAGCCAGTTTATTTTCGGGTTGTATTAAAGAATGTTATTGTTGTGCAATCCAACCTAATGACTATGGGTTACTGAAGGAAGGCGTTCAGCGCATGATGGATGTACATATAATTTCGATCGAGAAAGTTCTGTATACTGAGAATTTGTGCCATGATTTGTCGGTCGTATCCGGTACTCATTTCATGATCACTTCCAAATGTCCTGTAAGGATTACCGCCAATCTAAAAGCTTCTCCTTTGATCATTACAACACTTGGACCCATCCCATATTCCTCGGAAAAGGCTATTCCATGGAACTATGGATTCGACGTCTACTACCATGGCATTAAAAAAGAGTTGTCTGATGAAAATATCGAAGATCCTGATCCCAACATTGACAATATTTTGGGGACCAGCAAAGTTACTAGAAGCGGAAGGATTTTCTCCCAGGAAATCTCTCCAAAAAATGTTGTTACACCTGTTCGAATTGTCGTTACCAAGTCAGATGTCGAGGCACGGGGTAAAGAGCTAATAGTATAGCCTACCCAGTCAGAGGCACCTAAAGAAGCCACATTCAAGGACACCTCTGGACAAGAGTTGTAAGAGTTTTTGAAGATCATCCGCAAGAGCGACTATAAAATTAATTAACAGTTGGGGTAGACCCCGTCCAAAATATCCATGTTATCTTTACTTCTGTGTTCTAAAGCCCGTGCCCGGGATTTAGTAAAACCCTTAAAGACTGCTCAAGTGCTGTAAGAAATTTCGGATGATCAATTTGGAAGTTACGTGGCTAGTTTAACAACTGATAATAGAGTAGGCTTCTCTGATGCTGACTTGACTCCGGAGGGGAGAAATCATAATAAGGCCTTGTATGTCTCCATTGAATGCAGGGGCACTATGTTGGCTCATGTGTTGATTGATACTGGCTCTTCGCTGAATGTTCTTCCAAAAGGTGCTCTTGACAGACTAGAATGTGAAGGGTTTATCCTGAAACCCAATAACATCATAGTCTGAGCCTTTAACGGGTCCAAAAGAATGGTGCATGGAGAAGTGGACCTCCCAATCAAAGTGGATTCACAGGTATTTGAGTCTACCTTCTATGTAATGGACATCCGACCAGCTTACTCCTGTCTATTGGGATGCCCCTGGATCCATGGTTCATGTGTTGTTACCTCTACCTTGCACCAGAAATTAAAATATCATGTAAAAGGAAATATGGTTACTATCTGTGGAGAAGAGGAGTACATGGTCAGCCACCTGAATTCATTCTGGTATATGGAGATGGACTGGGAATTCATCGAGACTCCCTGTCAGACTTTTTAATTGATTTCCCATGTTGCTATTAAAGATTTTTCTTCCATTCCAAAGACCACCAGGATTCCGAACAAGATGGCTTCCTTGAAAGATGCCAAAGCTACTATAGAAGAAGGTTGTTGTACTATTTGCAGTCAGCTTCTTGATATCCCCAATAAATATGACAAGTTTTGTTTGGGCTTTACTGGAGAAGGTCAAAGGGTTGTTCGTCACGCTCGTGCGGGAAGACCTACATTCCATATCAACAACAACAGAGTCAATGCCATAGAAGTCGTTGACATTGATTGTGACTTTGATAGCTGGATATTCCGTACCATTGGCAACAGACTCGACAACTAGAAAGCGAAAGACATTATTCCTATCTCCTTTAGCCAGGAGTAATAGCTACATTCCTGTATTATTGCTTTTAAAAGATTTTGGTTATGTAATAAATAATGACTTTAAACCTTGTGTCTTACCCGGGGCTCAATGGTTCATTTGTTAAGGGTTTATAATTCATAAACATTGTTTATTTAATAAAAACATTGGACGTTTTGCATTCAAATTTTGTGATCTCTGCTTTTCTTTTAAATTATTGCATTTTCAAGTAGCTACGTGTTCTTACATACACTCACGCACTACATTGCAGATCCTCATGTACTCTGGATCTCGTTGATAACGATTATGCTATTGTCGCTTATGACTTCAAAAATCTGATCTACCAAGCCGAAGACGAAGGCGAGGAAGATTGTGAAATACATGGAGAACTTGCTAGACTCTTAATACAAGAAGAAAAGGATATCCAACCACATGAAGAGTCAGTCGAAGTTGTAACGTTGGGTACCGAGACAGACCGGAAAGAAGTCAAGATAGGCGCCAACTTAGAGAGCAATGCCAAGAATAGATTAATCCAGATGTTGCGTGAATATGTTGAGATCTTTGCTTGGTCATACGAAGACATGCCAGGGCTCGATACTGATATTGTGGTTCACCGTCTACCAATGAATGAAGGTTGTTCTCCAATCAAGCAGAAGGTTCGTCGCATGCTTCCCGAGATGTCCGAAAAGATCAAGGTTGAGGTTAAGAAGCAATTTAACACAGGTTTCTTAGCAGTGACATCATATCCTTAATGGGTTGCTAATGCTGTTTTGGTGCCAAAGAAAGATGGCAACGTACATATGTGCATAGATTACAAGGATCTGAACAGAGCAAGCTCCAAAGATGACTTCCCACTGCCATATATTGATTTTTGGTCGACAACACTGCTAAGCACAAGGTATTATCCTTTATGGATGGATTCTCGAGTTATAATCAGATCAAGATGGTGCATGAAGACATGGATAAAACTACCTTCGTCCCACAGTGGGGCACTTTCTGTTACAAGGCTATTCCTTTTGGGTTGAGGAACGACGAGGCAACTTATCAGCATGCCATGGTAGCCTTATTTCATGACTTGATTCACCACGAGATAGAGGTCTACGTAGACGACATGATAGCAAGGTCACAGAATGAAGAAGAGCATCTCGATCATCTGCATAAATTGTTTGAAAGAATGAAGAAGTACAAGCTAAGGTTAAATCCGAACAAGTGCACTTTTGGGGTGAGATTTGGTAAACTCGGGTTTCATCGTCAGCGGTAAAGGTATTAAAGTTGATCCTACAAAAGTTAAAGTTATTCAAGAAATGATGGCTCCCTGTACCGAGAAGGAAGTCAGATGTCTCTTAGGACGACTAAATTGCATTTCCCGATTCATTTCCCATTTGACTGCTACTTACGAGCCCATCTTCAAGCTATTGAAGAAAGACCAAGTAGTAAAGTGGAACGACGACTGTCAAAAAGCCTTTGATAAAATTAAGGAGTACCTACAAGAACCTCCGATTTTGATGCAACCAGTTGAAGGAAGACCTTTAATCATGTACCTAGCAGTGCTAGAGAACTCAACGGGGTGTGTATTGGGCCAGCATGACGAGTCTGGTCAAAAAGAGTGTACAATATACTACCTTAGCAAAACATTTATCGACTGTGAACCAAGATATTCACTGCTCGAGAAAACATGGTGTGCTTTGGCATGGGCTGCTCGTCGACTAAGACAGTATATGTTGACCCATACTACCTTGTTGATCTCTAAATTGGATCCCATCAAGTACATATTCGAGAAGCCATCTCTCTCCGGAAGAATAGCCCGATGGAAAATGGTCTTGACAGAATACGACATTCAGTACAGCACTCAAAAAGCACTCAAAGGAAGTGTATTGGCAGATCATTTGGCACATCAAGCTGTAGACGAATATCAGTCTACAAATTTCAAATTTCGGGACGAGAACATTATGCTAATTACAGATTATGAAGAACCTGGACCGTATGAAGGACCTGAGCCAGGATCCTGATGGACTATGGTTTTCGACAGAACTTCTAACGCACTTGTCAATGGAATCAGTGTTGTAATTATCTCTCTGCATGGTTTCTATTCACCCTTCACTGCCAGACTTTGCTTTGATTTAACCAACAATATGGATGAATATGAAGTGTGTATCATGGGGATTAAAGCTGCTATTGACCTAGGAATCAAGTTATTGAGCTCGTATGGGGACTCGGCCTTGGTAATCAATCAGGTTAAGGAATAATGGGATGCAAAGCATCCAAATCTTATCCCTTACTGAGAACATGTGCTAACCTTGATTCCGTATTTAAAAGAGATTACTTTTGATCATATCCTAAGAGAAGAGAATCAGTTGGTGGACGCATTGGCTACCATGTCATCCATGTTCAAGGTCATATGGGAAAATGAGGCTCCCAAAATTACCATTGAAAGATTAGACGAACCGACACACTGCTATGAAATAGACACTGATGAAGTAGAAGAAAAACCTTGGTTTCTTAAAGTGAAAAGGTACCTTGAGGCTCAAGAATACCCTAAAGGGGCATCGATCAATGACAAGAAATTCCTACGGAGGTTCTCAGCTAAGTTCTTCTTGAGCAATGTAATTTTATACAAGCGCAATCATGATTCGACTCTGCTTTGTTGTGTGGACAAGAAGGAAACAGAAGAAATTATGGAAGATATGCACGAGGGTATCTTCGGTACTCACTCCAGTGGGCATACTATAGCTAAGAATATTTTGAGAGCGGGTTACTATTGGTCGACTATGGAAACCGACTGTCACCACCACTAGAGAACTTGTTATAAGTTCTAGATATACGCTGATAAACTTCACGTTCCTCTGGTTCCATTCAATATCTTGACTTCTCCTTGGCCATTCATAATGTGGGGCATTGATATGATTGGAGAGATTAACCCTATTGCTTCTAATGGACATCGCTTCATCCTCATCGCTATTGATTACTTTACAAAGTGGTTGAAGCAGCTTCATTCGCCTCTGTTACCAAGAATGTGGTCACCCAATTCATAAAAGATAACCTTATCTGTCGGTATGGCATCCCCGAAAGGATTATCACAGACAATGGTACTAATTTCAACAACACTATGATCACTAAACTCTGTACGTAGTTCAAGATCCAGCACCACAACTCTTCTCTGTATCGACCAAAGATGAACGACACAGTGGAAGCCACCAATAAGAACATAAAGAAGATTATACATAAGATGGTTGTGACCTACAAATACTGGCACAAGATGTTACCACTTTCTCTTCATAGCTATCGCACTTCAACATGAACATCAACTAGGGTAACCCCATTCTCTCTGTTTTAAAGTAGGGAAGCCGTCCTACCTGTCGAAGTTCAGATTCCTTCCCTGAGAATTATGAAAGATGCAGACTTAGATGAAGATGAGTGGATTCAGACCAAGCTAGACCAGTTGAATCTGATTGAAGAGAAGAGATTTACAGTTATCTGTCATGGTCAGATGTATCAGAAGTGTATGATCAAGACATTCAACAAGAAAATCAAGCATCAGGTATATCTGGTTGGTGACTTGGTAATAAAGCGCATCATTCTACCGCATGGTGATCCTAGAGGCAAATTGACTCCCACCTACGAAGGTCCATTTGTAGTCAAGAAGATATTTTCAGGCGGTGCCATGATACTAACCACCATGGACGGTGAAGATTTGCCACACCCGATGAATGCAGACATAGTCAAAAGATACTACGCATGAAAACGACCCGCTAGGTTGACTGGCCTAGGCAAAAATAAGGGCATCCCGGCGAACCAAAAGGGTTCGGGCAAGAATTAGGGATATATATAAAAGATGGTACACCCGACAAGTCGAAAACCTAAAAAGGCGGCTTGGGTAAGAAAGGGTATCCTGGTGGACTGAAAACCCGAAAGGGAGGTTGTTGTACCCCAAAATTTTCCCTCTCAATTTCTCAAAGATTCCCTCACAAGATCTCCATTGATTCAAAACTGCACCAGGATTGATTAGCTCAAGATACCTCCCCAATTCAAAATTAGGGTTTAAGTTTGTATAAAGACAATTAGACCTTTAAATGTTTCATATAATTTTCATGGATCATTTTGGACTCTCAAGATTTCTCATGTCAAGTTTCAGGCTTTGGATTACATTTTTGCTCAGACAATTGATCAATTGACCTAAAATTAACTATATTGGGGGAAAAGTCAATTATGGTCAATTTATAGTCAAAACTCATAATTTTTTATCCATATCAACATATTAAACTCATATGAACCATTTTTTCAAGTTTGGATCACAACTTCTCAAGAAATTTAATCAGATCATCGAAAGGGCAAAATGGTCAAAATTAGGGTTTTGACTGAGAAGGTTCAATTTTTGACTTTTTGACCTGGCACATGACTTTTTGGTTTGAGACATGATATCAAGAATCCAAGTGCAACACTTTGACCTAATGGCATGGTTCAAAACATTTCTCAAGATCAATTGATTGATATTTGAAATTTGGTCAACTGATGAAAAAGTCAATTGTACACTAAAAAGTCAAACTTTGACTTTTAGATCGAAATCAAGTTTCAAAAATCACATTTCATCAAGACATGTCAAAGTATGAAGATTGTTCATCAAGAAACCAAAATTCAATATTACTTTGAAAAAAGTCAAAGTTCTAAACACTTAGAAATTTTTCTTTATGATAATTTCACAACTTTGGGCCAGATTTTCATCATGATGCAAGATGATTCAAGAAAAACTTCCAAAATGGAAGTTGTTGATCTCAATGAGATCAGAAACATTGCAGGGCAGAACTTCTTCTAGAAATGTTTAGATCTCAAGTTATAAATCCATGAAGACATGCCCATAAAACTAAAACACTTAGTAAAATTCTGGGCGTTTTAAGTCAGAATTTTGATAGAACTTCTGGGCCAATTTTCATATAGTTACAATGGGAGTTTGCAAAAGTGATTCAAAGAGGGATTGTAGAGCATGTTAAAATATTTCTCATAAGTCCAAGAACTCTGTCAGATCATGCTGGAGCAGAGACAATCGAAGATCAGAAGTTAGACATTCGTTCTTAAATTATGAGTCATTTTCATGATAAGCATCTGATCTAATTCCAAACAATGTTGCATAATCCCACTTTTCAGGCCCTCTAGTGTGTGTATCTATCCTTAATCAGAAGATTATACAAGCTTTTGAGCTATGAACCACTTGATTTAAGCTTTATCCAATACACCTTGCCATTTAAGGAAGAAAGTTCACACTTCCATTCTGGAAAAGTGACTTTAATCACAAAGTCCACTCTCCTTAAGCTTTGTGTTTATTCTTTCTGCACAAGCATCCCCCACAACCAATCTTCCCTTGAAACCATTTTTGTCTAAGCTTGCTTCAACAACAAGTCAAAATCCAAAATATGTGATTTTTTACTTCTGACTTCACCAAGCTTCCAAACCCATTGCCTATAAATTAAACCTTCATTTGCAAGTTGAAAAGGATTGGACGATCCCTGAAACTCACTAAAACTCTCTATAACCAGAAATTGTAACACAAGCATAAAAACTTGTCATTTCTGATTTTTGAATCCAATCTCCAAAACCCCTCATGTGTTACTTGGCCAAACCATCCACAAATTTTCTGATACACCTATAGAAGTTATCCCAACCTCTATTTTCAGACTGTAACATCATCTTCACCAACCTCCATTTTAAAAACAGAGTATTACATATTGACTTCTCCGGAACATTCCAGCCATCAATAGTTCAAGCTAACCATTACATTAGCTTCCTGGGAACTTAAGGAAGCTAACCAGATCATCACAACAACTTGAATCAAGCTCTAGTTTAGAACATGATCTTCAGCTGCAAGGTAAGTTCTTCTGATTTTCATCTCATTATTTAAGCATTGTTAGGCTTGCATTTTCAAAGACAAATTGTAGATATCATTGTTCTAAAACTATACATATCCATAGATTTTATTTATATGGCCTGAGTAGAGAGAATTTAGGATCAGAACTTCTTGGAAAAAATTAGGGTTCAGATTAGGTATAGAAAAATTCATGTTTTTTTCTGATTTATAGCTTTAATACTTTATAGTTTTGGAACCATGATGAAATTTTCCATAACTTTCATGTTTTCATTTTCCATTTTGGTTGAGAAATGAATGAGTTGCAGATGCTCTGGATGGCGCGAGGAAGAAGATGAAGTTCATCATCGGAACTGATTTTGTAACAAATATTTATGGTTTTGTTTATAATATCGGATGTATATCCACCCTAGTAGTAGAGAGCGCGCGCGTAAGGCATTAGTGTTAAGGGTCCTGGGTTCCAGCCCAGTAGAACCTTTTTGTTTTTATTTCTTAACATCTTATCCCATTTACCTGTTAACAGCACGCTTGGGCCAACACTTCTAGGACTTCTCATTCTTGCTTCACTTACCTATTAAACAACACGCCTAGGCCAGAACTTCTAGGCTATCTCATTTTTGCTCCTAGTATCACCCTCCCCATTTACATGTTAACAATATGCCTAGGCCAGAACTTCTAGGCTGTCTCATTTTTGCTTCCAGCATCACCCCCCATGTTAATAATACGCCTACGCCAGAACTTCTAGGCCTTCTCGTTCTTCCTTCAAGCATCATCCCCTCCATATACTTGTTAGCAGCATGCTTGGGCCAGAACTTCTAGGCTTTCTCATTTCCTGCTTCCAGCATCATTCCCCCATTTACTTGTTAGTAGTGCACCTGGGCCAGAACTTTTGGGCTATCTCCTTTCCACTTTCTAAACTCCCTGATTTTAATTTTATAATCTTATTCTTATTTTTATTTTTCTTTCCTTATTATTATTATTTTTATTAATCAAAAACACCAAAAAATATTATATTAAACTTTTAAATTATTTAGTTTTTTTATTTAACTTCTTAAAATAAAAAAGACCAAAAATATTTTCTTACTTAATTTCTTTTCTTTAACTTAATATTAAACTTAGGTTTAGTTCATTCTCTTTGTTTAAATTAAATTAACTTAGTTTAATTTTCTTACTTCTAACTATTTATCTTCTTTTAGAAAATTAGGTTAAAATATTTTCTTTAACAAAATCAAAACAAATTCATTTTCTTTTCATTCATGTCTGGTACATTATATACATTTCAATTCTTGTACATTATTCAAGTTCAATATGATTGTAATAGATAATTAGGTTTAATTTCTTGCAATCCCCATTTGTAAATTTGTACACCCCATCTCCAACTGATGTAATAGCATAGGATATTTACTTTCCGCAATTTATCACTTTCATATAAATGCTAGTAATTTAGGGTTTGTATTGAATGATAAAAACAATGCTTAGAAAACCCTAATCCAAGATAAACCAAGCATGAAATAAAAACACTCGCACACTTTGCACCTCTAGGGTTTAATCCACTTGTTGCTTTGAGAAAATGGTCATGTTATGCATGTGAGACACCTTAGCAAAAAACAATCAAAAATACAAATCTCAAAATTCATTTTTTTTTGTTTTTACTTTTCTGTTTTGTTTGCAAAAATTTCCAATGACTAAAATGGAATGAACATATGCATATGAATACGATTAACTGTTAACAAATATATGCATAAAAACAGGAATAAGCATTTACTCAAGACTCTAGGAGTTGGGATAACGTTCAAGCTGTCCACAAATTCCCACAGAGCCACTTCCATGGAATTACCCCAACAGAGTCATCTTAACAAGATTATATTCAACAAATATATATCCCTCGCAAAATAGGATGAACTAATCATACTCACCAGCATATCACCCCAGCGGATAAAGAAGTACGATCTTTTTTCTGGCAATATCGCCCACCTATGGAGTCCCAATCAGTACAATTTATGGAAATTCTCTTCCCTAGTTGAGTTTATTCCTCTGAAACTGTAAAACCCCCTGCATATTTCTTTTCTCCAACATAGCTCATTTCGTTAGCAAGGGTGTTTCCTCAACAGAGTATTTCTCCATCAACAGGGTTTATTTCCACAACAGATTACAGTCTCGCCAGCTTGAGTCTGTTTATACCACAAATTACCGACAAGATTCCCACCTTCAGCAAAGGGCAGTCCGCGTTGTTATCCCAAGAGAGTTACTACTGAATCTGAAACTGGATCAAATATCGGTCAACCTTATTCTCTCCAGATGAGTCAGTATCCATATTAGAAACTAGTTCAGACAACACCTTGAAAGTTTATCCACCTCTTTTACCCCCAATCAAGGTATATAAGAACTAAAATCCCAGTAGAGCAATAAACAACCAATGTTCTTGGACTCTTCTCCCCAACCAGGAACTAACATTCCCCGATTAAGTTTCCTCAAGCAGAAAGCATGAATCCTCATCAAGATCAAAGATACATATATTCTTCATCCCCAGTAATAGTCAAGGATTCATTTTCCCAGACAAAGATGTTGCACGGGTTTACAAATACACTTTAAAAATATTTCACATCCATACATCATTTACGAACAACATAGCATATGCATGCAGAACGCATATAACACGCTCTCATTTATTTTGAGAATATCATTATACAATGCATTTCATACATCATGACATTGCATACAACTAACTCTTTACCTTTTCAGGAAAGATCAATCAACAGACAAACATCATCATTTACCTATATGACCAGACAGTCTTCTCAAAGGTTATATCTGACAAATGGCTACTTAAGCAATTTTCTCAGAGAGTCATTCGCAAAGAGGCTATTTTTTAATTGAAGTCGGGCGTAGACATCTTATAGTACATCATTCAGACAAAATCAGGCGTAGATTCCTTCTGAAGCTCCTTTGGGAAAGTCGGCCGTAGACTCCTTCCAACATCTTCTTCCAGTTGAAATTGGGCGTAGACATCTTATAGCTTAGATTAAATCAAATGTAGATTTATTCTGATACTTCTTCCAGTTAAAGACGGGCATAGACATCTTCTAGCTCAGATTAAATCGAGCATATATTTATTCTTATACTTCTTCCAGTTAAAGTCAGGCGTAGACATCTTCTGGCTCAGATTAAATCGAGGGTAGATTTATTCTGATACTTCTTCCAGTTGAACACATGCATAAACATCTTCTTGCTCAAATTAAATCGAGCGAAGATTTATTCTGATACTTCTTCCAGTTTAAGTAGGGCATAGACATCTTCTGGATCAGATTAAATCGAGCATAAATTTATTCTGATACTTCTTCCAGTTGAAGACAGGCGTAGACATCTTCTGGCTCAGATTAAATCGAGCGTAGATTTATTCTAATGCTTTTTCTAGTTGAAGTCGGGCATAGACATCTTCTGGATCAAATTAAATTGAGCGTAGATTTATTCTGATACTTCTTCCAGTTGAAGATGGGCGTAGACATCTTCTGGCTCAGATTAAATCGAGCGTAGATTTATTCTGATACTTCTTCTAGTTGAAGTCATGCGTAGACATCTTTTGGATCAGATTAAATCGAGCGTAGATTTATTCTGATACTTATTCCAATTGAAGACGGGCGTAGACATCTTCTGGCTAAGATTAAATCGAGTGTAGATTTATTCTGATACTTCTTCCAGTTGAAATCGGGCGTAGATATCTTTTGGCTCATATTAAATCGAGCATAGATTTATGCTGATTATCCTTTTGGACTAAGTCAAGCATAGACTCACTCCAAATACATCTTCTAAGATAAAGTCGGGCGTAGACTTAGTCTAATTTCTATCAACGATTACTTTGGATGGAATCTATAAGCCCATCTCCGATGACTCTCTGTCACCTCTCCAAATGGCATCTTTAAGCCCATTCCCGGTATAATCAACCAACAGGGTTACTTCGTGCATCGGCGAGTGCAAATTTCTGGGCAATATAACTCTAGTCACGAAAGGAGAGCATGCCAATATAACTCTTCAGTTTTAAGAAGATTTAACAGGGGCAGATGTTGTACCCTAAAATTTTCCTTCCTATTTTCTTCAAGACATTCTTCTAAAGGCCTCAAGTACTCAAGGCTACTCAAGGGTTGACTAGTCAAACCTCCTCCTAAGAAAAGGGTCTACAACTAGGGTTTTGAATTTCTAAAGGAAGTTTGGATTGCAAAGGTCTCAAGTGGTTTCCATGGTTCTCCATAGGTCTTCAACAATGTTCATGTCAAGTTTCAAGTCTTGCATCACAAGTTTGCTTAGTCAATAGCTCAGATGATTGAAAGTCAACTATATTGGGTAAAAAGTCAATTGTGGTCAACATACTGTCAAACTTTAATATTTTTTGTCAACATCAACATTTTGAAGTGAAATTCATCATTTGATCAAGGGTTGATCATGATTCCTCAAGGAAAGCCCTCAAATCATCAAAAGTCAAAAGTTGCCAAATTATGGTTTCCTTATGAGAAGTCAACTGAAATTTGACCAAGCATAACTGCTGTACCCCAAAATTTTCCCTCTCATTTCTTAAGGATTCTCTCACAATATCTTCTATGACATCAAGTTTGCAGCACTGATACATCAATTCAGGCTTGGAATTAGCACAAAGGCAAAATGGTCAATTGTATACTGGAAAGTCAAACTTTGACATTTTGGTCAACATTACATTCCAAAGATCAAATTTCATTAAGACATTCAAGAATATAAAGCTTGATCATCAAGAAGTCAAGAAAGTCAAAAGTCAACTTGAAAAGTCAAGATTTCCAAGACTTAGAAATTTTCTAAATGTTTTTACACATGATAATTTCATTACTTCATGCCATTTTTTCACCAAGATGCAAGATGATTCAAGGGAAGTCATGGCATTTTTGAATAAACACTTAGAAAAAATTTCAGCAGTTTTTGTCAGATTTTTAACCCAACTTCATGGCCAATTTTCATCAAGTTACAGTTTGATTTAACAAAAGTTATCAACATTAAATTTGTAGAGGTTGTTTCAAGTTTTCTAAAACATCTAAGAACATGAATTTATCATACTTGAGCTAGGAGATGCAAGGGCATAAAGTTGAGCATCCATTCTTGAATTACAAGTCATTTTAGTGAAGAACACATAACAAAACCATTATGATTTGTTACATAATCTTGTGTTACAGGCATCCTTGATTGCAAATCTCACCATAATTTAATGCTTACACCCACTCTTGAGCTATTCCCCAAGTGTTTAAACCATTGTCCAAAAGATCTTTCCATTTATGGCATAAAGGCACCATTTCTATTCTTAAAAAGCAAGCTTTTTGTACAAAGTTTGTCTTGATCCCATACCTTGCTTGTTGCTGATTATACTCCACCATAAATCATGGGAAGTAGCTCCTCTATACCAACAATTTTAGTACTTCATCTTGGGACTATGGAGTACTTGACATAGTTTGATCTTTGTAATCCAACCAAACCATAACATGTTGTCTTGCAAACCTAATCAGCTCATATGCACAAACCTCTTGCCTATAAATAGAAGAAGCATTTGCAAGAGAAAAAGGCCAGAAAAAATAGAAGGGGAAACTAACACTCAAAATCATTTTTGCTGTCAAAAACCAGATTTGTACAGAAAACCTCCATTTTTGAGCTTTGAAGTCCAAATCTTTGAATCTCATACCTTGCATGTTTTCTCCAAACAAACCATCCAAACACTTCACATACACCATATAGAAGTTGTTCAAACATATGAATAACTTTTGTAACATCACTATCACCATCTTCCAAACTAAAAAAAAACATACATTACAACTTGACTTGGTTGGAGCGGTTCAACCATTTTCAGCACACTAAGAAGGTTGGAGCTACTTCAACAAGGTTCAAAGGAACTCGATCAATCAACACTTTGCACCCAGAAACATATGTACTTATTCTAAAGCTTCCGCTTCGAGAGGTAAACTTTCTCAAACTGTGATATCATTGTTCATACATCATTTGTTTTCTGCACTCAAAAGATATAACAAGACAACTCAAAGAGAAAAACTAATAAAAAGCCATACCAGAGGCTGACACGGGTTCCCGTGTCACACGACATGGCTCGTGTCAGCTTAGTTGGGTTGAAAAAAATAGTAAAATGCAGGGACAGAGGCTGACACGGGTGCCCGTGTAAAACGACATGGCACGTGTCAATTTTACTGGGGCATACACGAGCAGAAAAGATGGACAGGAGCTGACATGGGCGCCCGTGTCACGTGACACAACCATGTCAGATTGGATGGAACAAAAAAGATGCAGAAAAGTCATGGACAGATCCTGACACGGGTGCCTGTGTCCACTGACACGGCCCGTGTCAGCTCGGGCACCAATTTTCTTGATTTTGGAGACTTTTTAGGTTATTTTGGACATATTGCATTGCTTGGAAATAACCTAACATTATAAAACCGTTGTTTTCAAATGAAAACTCAAAAACATTTTTATAAACAATTAGTTTTTTTAAGGTTAACTTAGACTTAGGTTTTTCTTCAATGAAATTAATTACAAAACCTTTTCTATAAAAAAAAACCCTAAAAAACAATTTCTCTCATTTTACATCTTCTTGCATATTTTAGTATTTTTTGCATTATAAATTATGTAATTGTCAAAGCCTTGTAATAGTAATTAGGGTTTACTTTATTTGTCATCGCCATTTGTAAATTTATATCCCCCATCCCCAAGTGATGTGATAGCGTAGTAATTTTACTTTTCGCAATTTATCCCTTTCATATAAATGTTAGTAATTAGGGTTTGTATGGAAAGACTAAAATCAACAAGTATTAAACCCTAATCCAAGATAACATTTCATGTAAATCAAATACACTTTCACACTTTCACCCTTATGGTAATTCCACTTAATTGCCTTACAAAAATGGCCATGTTATGCATGTGGGATATCTTAGCAAAAAGCAATCAAAAATACAAGATCATAGTCCCTCGATGATGCTATCAAATGTTGCCTTTCAAAATGATCTTAGACCCTCAAAGAGAATTTCTAAGATATTTCACAACATTGCTATCTATTGTAGCCCAAAATTTTTCCTCTCAATTATCAAGGATTTTGCTCACAAGATCTCCTTTGGGCACAAGACTATACTAGGGTTGATCAGCTCAAGACACCTCCTTAAACACTGATGACCAAAATTAGGGTTTGAGTTTTCACAAGGATTTTTTAACTTCCAATGCCCCATATGACTTTCATGGACCATTATTGACCCTCAATATTACTCATGTCAAGTTTCAGGCTTTAAATCACATTTTTGCTCAGTCAATTGAGCAGTTGACCTAAAAATCTATTGTATTGGGGAAAAAGTCAACTATGGCCAATTTACAGTCAAACATCATAATTTTTTATCCACATCAACATTTTAAACTCATATGTATCATTTGATCAAGTTTGGACCATAATTCCTCAAGAAATTTGATCAAATCTTCAAAAGGGCAAAATGGTCAAAATTAGGGTTTTGACTGGGAAAGGGCAATTTCTGACTTTTGACCTAGCAAATGATCATTGGTTTAAGGCATGATCTCAAGAGTCCAATTACATCATTTTGACTTAATGACATGGCTCAAAACATTGCTCAAGTCCAATGGATTGACAGATGAATTTTCAGTCAACTGATCAAAAGTCAACTATATACTGAAAAGTCAAACTTTGACTTTTTAGTCAAAATCAAATGCCAAAGATCATAATTCATCAAAGCATGTCAAAATATGAAACTTACTCATTAAGAAATCAAAAAGTCAAAATTTTCAAACTTGGAAATTTTTGTAAGTGTTGAAAATTTCATGTTTTTTCACAACTTTGAACAAATTTTTCACCATGATTCAAGATGATTCAAGAGAAAATTCCAACATGAAAGTTGTAGATCTCCATGAAATCTACAAATTTTATATAGACAACTTCTTCCAAAAGTGCTTGGATCTCAATTTATAATTTTAAGAACATGTGGTCATAAAACAAAAACACAGTGTAATATTGCCCTAATTTGGTTAGGATTTTGACCCAACTTCATGGCACTTTTTCATATAGTTCCAATGGGAATCTTAAAAAGCAATTAAAATATGGGTTGTAAATCACATTACAAGCTTTCCAAAATGTCTAAGAACTCCTTGAGATCATTCTTGAGTAGGGAGAATCAAAGAGATGAAGTTAGGGTTTTATCACTTGAATTACAAGGCATTTTGTGATGAACAAAATTCAAATTCAAAGTTAAGATGCATAAACTATACTTTGAAGGCTTCAAACTTGTTAGGAATTTCATAATTAATTGTTTGCACAGCTGTTAGAGGTCTCATTTTAAGCATTCAATGCAAGGGCTTTATATCCATTTTGAGAAGAAAGTGTACATTGCCATTTTGATAAAGTGTTTTTTTACACAAAACTTGTTCTTGAGCCTTGCACTTGTTCTTTTCTGATCATACAAGTCCCATAACCCATAAGAAACTTGTTATACACTTACAATCACTCAGCCTATGCTTGTACCTCACATTGAAACTTGGTTTCCCACTTTTCTTCAAAATTAAGTAACCTAGCAATTAGCTGAAAACTTGTACTTCTGATTGTCCAAACCACTCCAATCGTTTTGCTTATAGATATACAAACCATTTGCCACAAAATACATGAATGCTTAACCCCTGAAAATAGCTAAAACTCAGAATCACATCTCATACCTCCATTTTCACCTAAATTGACCAAAAAATTGAAACTCATAACTCCCTCGTGCGTTTTCAAGCCTTTTGGTTCCTAAAGCTTCTAAACATCATTTAGAACTGATCCCACACCCTGTTACAGAACTGTAACACCATTAACACCATTCTCCGTTTTCAAAAACAGAGCTTCGAACTTTGACTTCTCTATAACTCCCCTGGTACTTTCAGTTCAAGATAAGCATCCCATTAGCTTCTTGGGAACTTGAGGAAGCTAACCCAACCATTGGAACTCCCTAAAAGCTGCTCAAACTCCAAACCCGATACCCTCTTACAAGGTAAGTTTTCTAACTTTGGAAATTTCCATACAGGCATCATCAATGATTTATTTGTGAATAAAACATGTAGATATAATTGACCTAAAGCTAACAATATCCACAATTTGCATTAATTTTGGTTGAGCTTAGAGAATTTTAAGATTGAAGTTTCTGAGATTTTTAGGGTTCAGATTAGGGCCAATGAAATTCATGCTTATCTTTGATCTATAGTTTTAAGGCTTTACAATTCTGAAACAGTGAGGAAATTTTCTATAACTTTCATGTTTACAGTTTTCATTTTTGTTGAGACATGAACAAGTTACAGTTGGTCTGGCTGGAGGTTGAAGATGAAGGTTAAATCAGGGCGCGTTTTGTATCATATATTTATTGTTTTTCTTATGTTAACAGATGTATAGCCACCCCTATCGTAGAAGCGCGCGCCTGTATCCTTTGGGACCTGGGTTCGAGCCCCAGTGGTACCCTTTTGGCTTTTTCACATTTTTTTGCATTTTTCTGACCCTTTTTTGGCAGGCGCTGGGGTTCAATCTTTGGTCCTATATTTTTTTTTACTTTTCACCCCTTTGCAGGCTATCAACACCCATGGCCAATATTTTTTTCTTCTTTTTTTTATTTTTAATATATTTATATTTATTTATTTTCTTAAATATTTTCCTAATATTAAAAATCATAAAAATACAAAAATAGTAGATTTATATTTTAACTTAGTTTATTTATTTTTTCTCACAAAAAATATTTTATTTAACCACACTTTATTTATTTTACTAATTATTCTTGTAAATTTAATTAAAACTAGGATATTATTTATTTTCTTTTACACCAATTAAAATATATTATTTTAATATGAAAAGGGTCAAAAATGTTTTATAATACTATAAATTATTTACAAGACAAAAATACAAAAATACTTTTCTTAAACTTAATTTCCTGTTAATCAATTAATAGACTTAGGGTTTTATTTAAAATCTTTTATTATTAAATTAGGTTTACTTTTATTATTTTAATTAATTATTTTCTTTTAATTAATTAGGTTAAAACAAATTCACTTTTCCTAAAAAAATCCAAACAAAAATATCCATTTTCTTTATATTTGCATTCTTGCATATTTATTCATCTTGTACATTATTTATTTCAATTCTTGTACAAATTCAATTTGGTTGTAATAGATTAATTAGGTTTATATTCTTGCAATCCTCATTTACAATTTGTACACCCCCTCCCACAAGTATTGTAATAGCGTAGTAACTTTAAATTCCGCAATTTATCGCTTTATATATAACATGCTAGTAATTAGGGTTTGTATGGAAGACTAAAACCAATGCTTAGAAAAACCTACTCAAAGACAAAATCAAGCATGAAAACAATACACTTGCACACAAGCACCCCTAGGGAAAATCCACTTGGTTGCCTTTACAAAATAGCCATATTACACATGTGAGGTATCTTAGCAAAAACAAAGCAAATACAAGATCATAGTCCCTCGATGACACTATCTAAGTTGCCTTTCAAATGATCTTACTCCCTTAAAGAAAATGCTAAGATACCTTGCAACATTACTAATCATGGTTATACGATGACCCACGCCCGTCCCATTTACATCCAAAGATATGGTTGTTTACCAAATCAAAGGCAAGACAACAATGTCAAAGGAAAAGAAAATGAATAAGAAAGACTTTTGAGTAGGTAGAATGCTCATAATTACTTGCTCAGTTTCAAACAAAACATCCTTGCTATTTTCAAAACAAACACCTATACTTACAAACATCTTACAAAATTGAAAACATTTTCAAAAGATCAAACATCTTTGTATACATTCTTACAAACAAGAATCATTACAAAGATTGCCTAAACAATGGCCTCTTTACAAAATACTTTCAAAAAAACCACACAAAGCACAATTTCAAACAAAAGCAAGTGATCTAGCATGTAACTAAGAGCCCATGGAAAACAATGGATGAAAAGGGTGCTAATACCTTCCCTTTTCATAATCTACCCCCCGAACTCAAGAAATAATATCAAAGGTCTTTCCTGTGCTTTTTCACCTTTCCTTTTGGATAAAAGAAAAGTCGGTGGCGACTCTTGCTAACCGCAATATTTGGGATCAAATGCAAAACCTTCAAGTCAGTTCTCCCACCGTATGACACTATCATGGCTATACGAAGACCCACGCCCGTCCCTCTACATCCAAAGATAAGGCTTCTTACCAAATCAATGGAAAGATAGTGTGATACGGTGGGAGAACTGACTTGAGTGTTTTACATTTTATCGCAAATGTTGCGGTTAGCAAGAGTCTCCACCGACTTTTCTTTTATCCAAAAGGAAAGGTGAAAAAGCACAGGAAAGACCTTTGGGATGTTTTCTTGAGTTCGGGGGGTAAATTATGAAAAGGGAAGGTGTTAGCACCCTTTTCATCCATGGTTTTCCATGGGTTCTTAGTTACTTGCTTAGATCACTTGCTTTTGTTTGTTTGAAATTGTGTTTGGTGTGGTTTTGAAAGTATTTTGTAAAAGAGGCCTTTCGTTTAGGCAATATTTGCAATGATTCTCGTTCGTAAGAATGTATACAAAGATGTTTGTCTTTTGAAAATGTTTTCAATGTTTGTAAAATGTTTTTTGAAATGTGTGTGTGTTTGCTTTGAAAATAGCAAGGATTGTTGTTTGAAATGGATCAAGTAACTAGAAGTTATCTACCTACTCAAATGTATTTCTTATGTATTTTCTACTCCTTTGACATTGTTGTCTTACCATTGATTTGGTAAGCAACCCTATCTTTGGATGTAAATGGGACGGGGCGTGGGTCATCGTATAACCATGATTAGAAATGTTTGCAAACTATCTTAGCATTTTTGAGGGACCAAGATCATTTTGTAAGGCAACTTTTGAATAGCGTCATCGAGGGACTATGATCTTATATTTATTTTGTTTTGCCAAGATACTTCGCGTGCGTAATATGGCTATTTTTGTTTTAGGCAACCAAGTGGTGAAACTCTAAGGGTTCTTGTGTGCAAGTGTATTATTTTCATGCTTTGATTTTGTCTTATATTTAGGGTTTTTTATTTTGCTTTGTTTTGTTCTTGTCATACAAACCCTAATTACTAATCATGATATATAAAGCGATAAATTGTGTAATATAAATATTTCTAACCTATTACAACAATTTATGGGGGGGGGGGGGGGAATAAATTATTACAACCAAATCGAATTTGTACGAATTTAAGATAAATACAATACAATATTTAAAATGTAATGCAATGTACATGTAAAAAAAGATTTTTGTGTCTTGTTTTTTATGTAAAAGAAAATTTAATCTAAACCTAAAAATATAAAGAAAAGGAATTAATTTTTAAAAGGGGTTTAACCCTAATTATTATTTAAGAGAAAATAAAGTTTTTATAGGTATTATTTTGTGTATTTTCTTGTATAAAATTAATAAATGATATTGTATATAAATATAAAAATTAAATATATGCAAAAATAAGTATTTATAAGTATGAAATAAAAAATAAATTGGATTAAATATGTTTAAATATATTTATAAGTTTATTAAGAAAATAAATGATATCCTAGTAAAATAAAATGTATTTTTATGTGAGAAATAATAAAAAAAATAAAATAAAAGTGTAATATTATTAATTTATATTTTTTGGGATTTTTATATATTAGAGAAAATATTTAAAATATTAAATGTGAAAATAAAACAAATGTATATAAAAAAATAAAAAAATAATGCAAAGAGTTAGCAAGGGGGGAGATATAGTAGAACTGATGGTAAGATGCTAGCAAAAACTCATGGCCCAAAAGACCAAGCCCAACCTGAAAAAAATGTGAAAATGGAAAAGAAAAAGAGTGAAAAATACAAAAGTAGCGCGCCCAGGTTCGAACCCAGGACATGGGTCTCACCAGCGCGCTACTTTGCCACTGGGGTGGCTATACTTCCATTATCTTTAGTGAAACAAAAATAACATATTATGAACCAAGTCCTTGCCCTGTTTCATCTTCTTCCTCAAGCTTTGGCTAGACACCCTGTAACTCCCTCATACTTCCATAAAAATGAAAATTCATAACATGAAAAATGTAGTGCTTGAACTCACGATTCCAACCATATAAGTTTTGTAAACTATTAATCAAAGAACAAAGAATTTTAAAAGCCCTAAATCTTGACCTAAAATTTCCAGAAGTTTCAAGTTCCAAATTCTCTTAGCACAAGTAAAATCAAAGCAAGATAATGGTATGTACAGCTTCGTTATGATGACGACTACATTTTTTATTCACAAATTGTGGCCTAAGGTTGCCTGTACAAAGAGATAGAGTTTGAGATTTTACATCCTTCAGTTGGAATCGTGAATGGAACTAGGGTGAGTTCAAGGGAGGCCTGATGCTTGCTTGAGCTTCCTTGAACTTCCCTGGATGTATCCCAACCCTTTCTTTGCTCTGAAAGTAGCTGGAACTCCTTGGCCAAGTCAAAATGCAAGCTCTGAAGTCAACAATGGCAGATGGTGGAGGAGTGATTACAGAACATGGATGATGTCCTTGATTGACTATGTATCAAGTATGTAAGGTGTTTGAATGATCTAAACTCAAAACGCACGAGCCAAATGGAAGATGGATGTGCTTATGCCAAGTCTGCAGTTTTGGACAGTTTTTTGGTGTTTTTCTGGTTGAGAGTGTTTCAGGTCCTTGCTAGACGTGCATTGTGTTGCATAATATTTGTATATTAGTATTGAAATGGTTTGAAGTCAACTCTCCAACAGATCTACAAGCCCTAGCCTTTTTGCAACTTTCCTTGCATTTGAAGTAAAGTGAAGTGACTATACTTGCCATGCCTTTACTTGCTCCCTTAGGGTTGGTATTAGTTTGTACAACTTACTTGAGACCTGTGAGACTTGTATGCACCAAGGGGACAGGTCCAAAGCTCAAAATTGTAAAGTTTGCAAAAGTTGCTCTTTTTCAAAATGGCAATGGAACCTTTTTGCCATAAATGAAATTACAAGTTGGATAAAGGTTCAAAATCATGGATCAAAGCTTTGTCAACTGAGTAAGAATTTAATTAAGGAGTGTGGAACAATTTTAGGACCTATACAGCATGAATTAGCCAACATAGGATTGATTTGCAACTTTGTTCTTCATGAAATGGCTTGGACAAAAAGTAAGAAATTTCCAACTTCATCTCTTCGATTCTCCCTACTCAAAAATGATCTTGGGGGGTTCTTTGACATTTTGGAAAGCTTGCAATGTGCTATATAATTAATCTTTGAAATGCATTTTGAGATAACTCTTGGAACTAGGTGAAAAATTTCCATGAAGTTGGATCCAAAACCTGCCTAAATTAGGGCAAATTTTCACTAAGTTAACAAGTTCATGACCATGTATTCACAAATTTATATCTTGAGATCCAAGAATCTTTAGGGAAAAGTTTGTGAAGAAAAGTTGTAGATTTCATGGAGGTATACAACTTTTACTTTGGGGACTTTCCTTGAATCATGATGCATCATGGTGTAAAAGTGGCCTAAAGTTGACAAAAAATAAGAAAATTTTCCATAGGAAAATTTTTAAGTTAGGAAAATTTTCAAATTCAAACCCTAATTTTCAAATTTGGATTTCTTGATGAACAAGTTTCATATTTTGACATGTCTTGATGAATTATGACCCTTGGCACTTGATTTTGACTAAAAAGTCAAAGTTTGACTTTTTAGTATACAGTTGACTTTTGATCACTTGACTACAAATTTCATCTGTCAATCCAATGAATTTGAAATGTTGTGAGTCATGTAATTAAGTCAAGATAATGTAATTGAATCCTTGAAATCATGCTTTAACTCAATTGATCATTTGCTAGGTTAAAAATCAGAAATTGCTCTTCCTCAGTCAAAACCCTAATTTTGACCATTTTGCCCTTTTGATGATTTGATCAAATTTCTTGAGGAATTGTGATCTAAACGAGACCAAATGATACATGTGAGTTTAAAATGTTGATGTGGATAAAAAACTATGAAGTTTGACTGTAAATTGGCCATGGTTGACTTTTTCCCCAATACAGCTGATTTTTAGGTCAACTGTCCAATTGACTGATCAAAAATCTGGTTCAAGGCTTGAAACTTGTCATGAGTGATCTTAGGGATCCATAATGATGTTTCAAAGTCATATGAAGCAATTATAGTCCAAAAATACTTGTGCAAACTCAAACCCTAATTTTGGGTTATCAGTGCAAGATGAGATGTCTTGAGCTGACCAAACCCTAATCCATTCTTGAGTCAAAGAGATCTTGTGAGAAAATTTTTTGACAATTGAGAGGGAAAATTTTAGGGTACAACAGCTTCCCCTGTTCAATCTTCTTAAACCTGAAGAGTTAGATTGGCGAGCTTTGTCATTCGTGACTCGAAGGTGAAAGATGATTGGACACTAAAGTGCCCATAAATTTGCACTTGGTGACGTGTAGTTAAGGGAATGGGCTTAAAGATGCCATTTGGAGAAGTGATAGAGTCTTGTTGGAGATGGGCTTGTAGATTCCATCCAAGAATGTTTGTTGAAGTGTAACTTGTAAGCTGAAAGAATGAGTATCAGAATGGGATCCGTGTCTGGAACGTATCTATACTGTATCTGAACTTGAAATATGAATAAGTGTTAGAGAGGCATCCGTATCTGGAGCGTATCCGAACTGTATCTAGAAGCTGAATCTACATGAGTAACAGAATGGCATCCGTGTCTGGAGCGTATCTGTACTGTATCTGAAAGCTGAATCTAAATGAGTATTAGAATGGCATCCGTGTCTGGAGCGCATCTGAACTGTATCTGGGCTTGGAATCTGAATGAGTTACAGAATGGCATCCGTGTCTGGAGCGTATCTGAACTGTATCTGGGCTTGGAATCTGAATGAGTAACAGAATGGCATCCGTGTCTGGAGCGTATCTGAACTGTATCTGGGCTTGGAATCTGAATGAGTAACAAAATGGCATCCGTGTCTGGAGCGTATCTGAATTGTATGTGAATTTTGAATGAGCATCAGAATGGAAGCCGTGTCTAGAGCGTATCTGAACTGATCTGAATTTGAAATCTGAATGAGTAACAGAATGGCATCTGTGTCTAGAGCGTATCTGAACCGTATCATGATTGCACATTGTTTAACAGTAGCTTTTAATCCTATCCTAAAAAGGGTAAAATGTTAGCGGGAACACAAAATTATGTTGCATGAAATGTATGATGCAATATATATGTTTTATCAATGTTTATGATATGTGGATGTAATGTATGTGCATGTAAGCTGATTTGCTGTATTGCTGAGGAAAATAAATCCTTGACTGCTGCGGAGGATATGTGGATTCTTCATGTCTTGGATTTGGAGTATTGACAAAATCCTATCATGAGAGCAATGCCGTATACTACTTGAGGAACCTGCTTGGGGAATCCAGAGAATTTTGATGAATTCTACTGGGGATTAATAATGGGAGTCTTGGTTCCGTTGGGGAGTATCAGAAGTCAATTGTTACCCGGTTGGATTTCAGGCTTCAAAACAACTTGCTGGGGAATTTGGAAAAATTGGATGGTTTCCATCGGGGATTAATAGTTTGAAGTTTTAGCTCCATCGGGGATCTAAATGATGTACTGTAGGGATTGCTCATGGAATAGCCTAAATACGTTTTCCTATTCTTTCAACCTGTCAGTAATTGTGTCTTTTTTTTTTATTTTGTTTATTTGTAAACAGTAATTATGTTCAAGTGCACATGTTCATTAATGAATCATTGGACGTTTTTGCAAATAAAACATAAGTGTAAAGAAAAAGGCAAATAGTTTTCTGTACTTGAAAGAGATATCTTTGCATTTACTTTGAATAAGTATTTTGTACAAAGGAGACAAACATCCTAGTAAGAGAATGGTGCCATAAAAGTAAGAAATTTTTTTACAAAGAAAGATAGCTATGTGTGATAATCCCATGGGGTTCCCATTCTGCCATAGCCTTCGTATCTCCGAATACCCTGTCCATTTGTTGCTTTGTCCGAAGATGATTGAATTGATCAGAAACTTTGAGTTTGTCATTGGAAGTCAGGAGGTTGTCCATAAAATGATCCAACGGGACATAGTCATACGCTTTAATTCCCTAACTTTTTCCTGGACCTCCCTTTCGGGTTTTCAGTCCACCGGGAAACCCTTTTTTTCCCGAGCCTCCCTTTGGAGTTTTCATCTTGCCGGGTGCACATATTTTTTTAATATTTTATCCCTAATTTTTGCTCGAACCTTTTGGTTCGCTGGGATGCCCTTTTTTTTGCCTAGGTGTGTCAACCTAGTGGGTCTCTTATGCGTAGTATCTTTTGACTATGTCCGCGTTCGCAGGGTGTGGCAGATCATCACCGTCCATGGTGGTTAAGATCATTGTCCCACCGGAGAAGATGTTCTTGATTACAAATGGTCCTTCATAGGTAGGAGTCCATTTTCCCCTGGGATCACTTTGTGGTAAGATAATGTGTTTGATCACTAGATCTCCCACTTGATATACTTAGCGCCTTACTTTCTTGTTGAAAGTCTTGATCATCCGTTTTTGATACATCTGACCATGGAAAACAGCAGTAAGTCTCTTTTCATCAATTAAGTTTAGTTGATCAAGCCGAGTCTGGATCCAATCGTCTTCATTCAAACCCGCGTCCTTCATAATCCTCAAAGAGGGGATTTGAACCTCGATAGGCAAAACAGTCTCCATGCCATAAACCAAAGAATAGGGTGTTGCCCCAGTTGATGTGCAAGCCGTGGTACGGTACCCGTGGAGAGTAAATGGCAGCATCTCATGCCAATCCTTGTAGGTGACTGCCATTTTCTGTATGATCTTCTTAATGTTTTTATTTGCAGCTTCAACAACACCATTCATCTTTGGCCGATAGGGGGATGAATTGTGATGTTGAATCTTGAACTGCTCGCACAAGACGGTGATCATAGTATTGTTAAGGTTTGTACCATTATCAGTGATGATCCTTTCTAGGATACCGTATTGGCAAATGAGATTCTGCTTGATGAAGCGGGCAACAACATTCTTAGTAACGGATGCGAAGGAAGCTGCTTCGACCCATTTTGTAAAATAGTCAATGGTCACTAGAATGAAACGGTGTCCATTGGAGGTTGTAGGCTTGATCTCCCAAATCATATTGATTCCCCACATAGCAAAGGGCCAAGGAGCTGTTAAGACATTTAAAGGAACCAGAGGCACATGCACCTTGTCAGCATAAATTTTACACTTATGACAGATCCAGGAGTGTTGATAGCAATCTGCTTCCATGGTAGACCAGTAATAGCCTGCCCGTAGGATTTTCTTTGCCATCGTATGCCCGCTGGAGTGAGTGCCAAAGGTACCTTCATGCAATTCAGCCATGATCTTTTCGGCCTCAATCTTATCCACACAATGGAGTAAAACAGAGTCATGATTGCGCTTGTACAGGATGCCATTACTCAGGAAGAACTTAGCAGAGAATCTCCTTAAGAACTTTTTATCATTGATTGAAGCTCCTTTTGGATATTCTTGAGCCTCGAGATACCTCTTGACTTCATGAAACCAAGGCTGGTCCACTACTTCTTCAGTATTAATCTCGTGACAATGTTCCGGTTTGTCCATTCGTTCGATGGTGATCTGGGGAGCCTCGTTATCCCAATTAAGTTTAAACATAGATGACATTGTGGATAGAGCATCTGCTAGCTGATTTTCTTCTCGCGGGAAATGCTCGAAGGTAATCTGCTCAAAATGTGGTAACAATGTCAAAACATGTTCTTTGTAAGGGATAAGGTTTGGATGTTTAGTGTCCCACTCTCCTTTGATTTGACTGATGACCAAAGCTGAATCTCCAAACACATCTAAAGATTTGATTACCAAGTCCATGGCAGCCTTGAGACCAAAGATGCATGCTTCGTATTCCGCCATGTTGTTCGTACAGTTGAAGCAAAGTCTGGCAATAAAGGGAGTATGACACCCTTCTGAAGATATGAGTATAGCGCCGATACCATTACCAAGTGAATTGGATGCCCCATCAAAGAACAGGGTCCATCGGGATCCTTGTTCAGGTCCGTCATATGGTCTGATTTCTTCACAGTTGTCTAATGTCATGATGTCTTCATCCGAGAATTCAAACTTCATGGACTGATAATTTTCTACAGCTTGATGAGCAAGATGATAGCTTTCTGGGTAGTGTACTATATGTCATATTCTGTTAAGATCATCTTCCATCTAGCTATCCTTCCAGACAGAGCAGGCTTTTCGAAGATGTACTTTATCAGACCCATCTTAGATATCAATAAAGTGGTATGAGTCAGCATATACTGTCTTAGTCGGCGAGCATCCCATGCCAGAGCGCATCAATTTTTCTCGAGCAGTGAATATCTGGTTTTATAGTTGGTAAAAGTTTTGCTCTAGTAGTAAATAGCATGCTCTTTTTGGCCAGACTCGTCATGCTGCCCCAATACACACCCCATTGAGTTCTCTAAATCAGTCAGATACATGATCAGCGGTCTTTCCTCGACTGGTAGCATCAGAACAGGAGGCTCTTATAAGTAATCTTTGATATTGTCAAAAGAGATCTGGCATTCACCATTCAATCTGACTACTTGATCTTTCTTCAATAGTTTGAAGATTGGCTCACAAGTAGCTGTCAAGTGAGAAATAAATATGGCAATATAGTTCAGGCATCCCAAGAATCCTCTGACTTCCTTCTCAGTACGAGGAGCAGGCATTTCTTGTATCGCTTTAACCTTGGTAGGATCAACCTTGATGCCTTTGTTGCTGACAATAAACCTAAGAGTTTACTGGATCGGACTCCGAATGTAAACTTGTTTGGATTCAATCTTAACTTGTACTCCTTCAACCTCACAAAGAACTTTTGCAAGTGATCAAGATGCTCCTCTTCAGTTTGTGATCGGGCTATCATATCATCTACATAGACCTATATCTCATGATGTATCGTATCATGAAACAAAGCTACATGGCGTGTTGATAGGTTGCCCCAACATTCTTTAGTCCGAATGGCATCACTTTGTAGCAGAACGTGCCCCACTGTGTGACAAATGTAGTTTTCTCCATGTCCTCAGGTGCCATTTTGATTTGGTTATAGCCTGAAAATCCATCCATGAAGGAAAACACTTTGTGTTAGGCCGTATTGTCAACCAGGATATCGATGTGGGGAAGTGGAAAATCATCTTTAGGGCTAGCCCTGTTTAAATCTGTATAATCCATGCACATTCGTACTTTTCCGTTCTTTTTAGGCACGGGAACAATGTTGGCTACCCATTGAGGATAGGAAGTGACGGCAAAGAATCCAGCATTGAACTGCTTCATGACTTCCACTTTGATCTTCTCTGACATGTCAGGTCTCATGCGGCGGACTTTTTTCTTCACTGGTGGACATTCTTCTCTTGTGGGTAGACGATGTACCACGATGTCTGTATCAGGTCCTGGCATGTCTTCATATGACCAGGCAAAGATCTCAACATAATCATGCAATAGCTGAATCAGACGCTCCTTAACACTCGGCTCTAGATTGGCACCCACTTTAATTTCCTTTTTATCTTCCTTGGTACCCAAGTTGATTGTATCCAACGGCTCCTCATGAGGCTGAATAGCTCTTTCCTCTTGTTGTAGTAGTCTGGCCAATTCCCCTGGTACTTCACAATCTTCCTCACCTTCGTATTCGGCTTGGTAGATTGGATCTTCAGAGTCATTAAAGTCCATAGCAGTATCGTTACCCATGGGATCTGGAATGGAGGGGTACCTGCATTTGTGAGTGTCAGTGTGTGTAAGGGTATAACCATCTTTAAACAATAAAATGTAAAAGAAAGACAATGAGCACAAAAGGTTTGTATGTGGAAAAACGTCCATGATTCATTGAATTTCATATGAAGAAGAAATAAAAACCCTTACAAATGGACCATTGTATCTCGGGTAAGACACAAGGTTTTTAAAGTGTGAATTGTTCGTGAATATTACAAGTCCAACAGAAATGTAAAAGGTAAATTACTGAGAGATGAAAGTTATTGGGACAAACTCTATGGCTTCCCAATTGCGAAGTCCTCTGCTGACAGTAGGAAATATCCAATCTTCCAAGCTGCCATCTTCTTCAAAATCTGCCACTGCGTTGACCTCCCTGTTACTAATCTTCAAAGGTGGCCCTCCAACACAGGCACGGTGCACAGCCTTCTAAGTAGTTGAAGTAAACCCCAAGCCAAACTTGTCTGATTTATACGGGATATCCGGAAGCTGCCCCCAGATGGTGCATCCACCCTCTTCTACTACTGCCTTGGCGTCCTTTAGAGATGACATCCGAAGCGGAGGTCTTGTAATCTTGGGAATCGGGGATACCGCCTTGGTTACCGCTACTTCTTGAGAGACCTCCTCAAAATGTTGAAAAGGAGTTTCAATGAACTCGCCATCCAACTCCACATATCAGAAGAAATTTAGATGACTAATCATGTACTCCTCCTCT
Source organism: Vicia faba (assembly GCA_948472305.1). Taxonomy (NCBI): domain Eukaryota; kingdom Viridiplantae; phylum Streptophyta; class Magnoliopsida; order Fabales; family Fabaceae; genus Vicia; species Vicia faba. The sequence continues at coordinate 161,721,059 of OX451738.1, forward strand.
CCATGGACAGTTATGACCTTTCCTTGGACCGGGTACTTCAGCATTTGGTGTAGCATGGAGGTGACAGCACCGACATTATGGATCCAGGGGCGTCCTAACAGACAGGAGTAAGAGGGAAGGATGTCCATCACATAGAAGGTTGAATTGAAAATCTGAGTTCCCACCTTTATCGGGATGTCCACCTACTCGTGGACCATCCTCTTTAAACCATCAAACGCTCTCACCACTATATTACTGGGTTTCAAAGTCAACCCTTTGCAATCCAATTTGTCAAGAGCTTTCTTTGGTAAGACGTTCAAAGATGAACCCGTGTCCACCAAGACATGGGCCAGAGTCGTTCCTCTACACTCCACAGAGACATGTAATGCCTCGTTGTGTTTTCTCCCTCTGGGTGTCAAATCAGCATCAGAGAAGCATAGGCCGTTATCAGCTGTCAAACTGGCCACACAGTCTTGGAACTGGTCAGCAGACGTCTCTTGTGGCACACGGACTGTCTTCAAAAAATTTACATGAGCTTTTGTATGTGCCTCAAAGCAAAATAGAAAGGCTAGCATGGAGAACTTGGAGGGGGTTTTCCCTAACTATTCAACCACATCATAGTCACTCTTCTTTATTATCCTCAAGATCTCTTCCATTTCCTTCTTGGATGTTTAGGGGATAGCTAGTGATTGAGCCTTCGTCCGGACAGGCTTTTCTTGAATGCTTTTTCCTCGATTTTCAACAGTAGAAGTATTAGTAGGGATAACAACAGGGGTCGCGTCGTCTTTGTCGGTAGGTGTACTTGCAGGTATGATTATTGGTACATAGGTAATCTTCGGAACAGCCACGGGTCCAAAAACTGCCTTTGGAGGGGCAATCTCTGGAGAGAAGATTCTACCACTACGGGTAATCTTACTAGTTTCGGAAATATTTCTAATGTCAGAATATTCTTCTTTGGAGCTCGCTTCTTCGGTGTTCAACCCATCTTGTTTAATACCATGGTAGTAGATTTCTCCATCGTAATTCCACGGTACTGTTTTGTCTGATTCTAATGGAACCAGCCCGGGCATTGTAATTATGAGAGGAGTAGTCTTCTGAACTGATGTAATCCTAACGGGTCTTTTGGGGACCCTGGAAGGATTGGCGGAGATGGTTATGATTGAAACGTCTTTAATAGGAATGGGTGAAACAGGAGCATTTTCGAACAGAATTTCTTGGTTGTCTATCAGGCGTTGTATACCTTTCTTCAACAGAGGGCAATCAAATGATGAGGATAGGAAAATATGGAAGTCTTTATTACAACCTGGGAATATACCATCTTTCAACAAATTCAACTTAATGATCGGGAGCGGAGTCAAGAGTTCATCCCTGTAGCAATAAACAAATCTTCATCGATAGCATTGGCGTTCTGACTATGTCTAGGAATAGGAGCGGAAATGACACTTGGTTTCTCTGGCGCCTCAAACTCGATCTCTTTGGAATCTATGAGGTCTTCAATCTTGTTTTTCAAAGCCCGACAGTTATTGGTGTCGTGGCCCGGACTTTCGGAATGGTATGCGCATCTGGCATTCGGGTGATAATAAGGGGACATCATGTTGGGATTCTTTGGAGCCTCTTTTAAAGTTGCCAGATTAGACTTCAGTAGATGGGGTAAGACCTGGGCTAGAGTCATATTAATTCTGGTGAATTGCCGGACTGGCCTTTCAACCCTTGGTTGGTTACTTCTTGGTTGATCAGATGTAGATTATGGGATCATAACGGCTCCTACCAATGGTCGGCGTTCATCTCTCCCTTGATTCCTTTATGGATAAACATCAGATACCTCCTTCTTTCCAGTGAAAGGCTTTCTCACAATTGTAGAGGCAGATGAATCTTTTTGGATCTTTCCACTTTTTATGCCAGCTTCCACCCTCTCTCCGGTTAATATTAACTCAGTAAATCCAGCAGATGAACTCCCAATCAAATGGTTGAAGAAAGGGCCTGATAGAGCACCTAAGAACATATCCACCAACTCCATTTCAGACAGAGGGGGTTGCACTCTCCCAGCTAGATCTCTCTATTTTTGCGCATAATCTTTGAAACCTTCATTTGAAGCCATAGCCATACTCTGAAGTTGAGTACGGGTAGGCGCCAAATCTGCATTTTACTGGTACTATTTATAGAAAGTTGTGGCAAGGTCTTCCCAGTTGTAGACGTCGGCCCTTTCTAATTGGTAAAACCAATCGAGTTGTGTTCCGGATAAACTATCTTGGAAAAAATGCACCCACAAGTCTTTATCGGTAGAGTACGGTTGAATCTTTCTCACGTATGATCGGAGGTGGATTTTAGGACATGACACCCCATCATATTTTTCAAACAACGACACTTTGAACTTTGGTTGGATTACAATTTCTGACACCAACCCTAATTCTTCAAAGTCTAGATCTGGTACCCTTTGTATTTCCATAGTGCTTAAACGCTCTTCAAGATGTCTGTACTTATCATCAGCCAAAGGGTATTGCTCTTCAGAGTAGTCTTCCTCATCTTCCTCCTCTTAAGATTCTGACGGAACCGCTGTTTCTTTTCCTTTCCCTTCTCCTTCCCCGGAAGTGGTTGCGAAATTCAAGGTCCTTCTAGTTTGTCCTTGAAATCTTCTCCCCATATTCAAAACCCCAGTTGCTTTCTTTGGTTTCTTCTTTCTCTCTTCAGCTAACAGAGTCTTTAATTCATCTTGCCCCTTGGCTGGGGTCATGAGTAACTGTTGAAACTGCGTGTTTTGAGCTTGAAGATCTTTGACCGTCTGTTCGAGATCCATCTTACTGAAATAAACAGTAGAGAGATGAGGAAACTGGTTGCAAAGGACCTGTTTATGTCATGATGAATGATATGTATACATGCAATGCTTTCAAGGATTTAAAAATTCAAATTTGTTTTAAACAAAAAGGATTACACGTTATATTAATAAGATAGAATTTGAGTACATCAATTCCCCTTGGGCAAAATAATACAAAATTCTAAGATAAAAAAGTATTGCGCATCCTCTTTGGTGCTATGTAGGTATTTAGAATTTTCTCCTCATGAAGTAGCCTAGTGAGTTCTAAAACCTTCTTCTCGCTTGCGTAGAATTGGGCTTCGAAAGTATCTCTCTCTCCTTTGAGTTGTATCCAATCCCTTTGTAGATCCTTGAGTGATGTGGGCATGTCAAGATGTAGGATAGTGTATGGAACTTCTCCTTCCTTAACAGGCTCGATAATCATTGGGAGAATGGAAGGATAAGGCATCATAAGACTTTGAGCGCGGGTTCGTACCCACTTGAGGTAAGGCTCAAGAGGGATGGAATTCTTGTGTCCCAAAGTCTTGCTATCCACCTTGTTTAGCATCCTCCAAGCTCGGATGAATCTCTGGCGAAGACCTTGATCGTTGTTGTCGTAATCGAATACCAAGCCTTGAATCAGCATATCATGTGGGTCATCCCTTCGGGAATAACCAAACTGTCTTAGTGCTAAACATGAGTTGTAGGTGATGCCTCCCCTAATTCCAAGTAGATGGACATTATGGAATTCCCCACAACGGTCAACAATGATAACATTCTCTTTGGATCGAGAGCACCAATGAATATCTGAATGTTTGAGCGTTATTAACCTTTGTGACCACCTTAATCCTTGCCCATTCTTTAAGACTGATTGGGGAAGATGAGAAATAAACCATCTTGCCAGGAGAGGAGTGCAACACATAAGGACCCCTCTTTTCCTCATTGTACGAGTGTGAAAAGAGTGTAGGATATCCCCTAGTAATGTAGGCACCAGATTGCGTGAGATGAAGATTTTGACGGCAATTACATCTATGAGTTGGTCAGAATTGGGGAACAAGACCATCCCATAGATAAGAAGAGCCACAATCTCCTCAAAAGCTTGCAAGTCTATGGAATTCCAACAGCTTTGGGCTTTCTCAAACAGAAACTTTGCTAAGAAGCCTTTGACACCACTTCTAGTTTCCCAATAAGTTGTGACATCAGATGAGTGCAAGTGCAGGGCTTGAGCAATCTCTTCTGGCTTTGGATCTCTTTCCGTACCGTTTAAAGGTAGTTGATTTAGAATAGGAATCCTCAAGAGTTTAGAGAATTCTTCCAAAGTAGGCACAAGTTGATAGTCAGGAAATGTGAAGCAATGATGCAAAGGGTCAAAGAACTGGAAGAGAACCTTCATCATATCCTCCTATGTGTTGGAGGTGACCAAGTTGAGTAGACGACCATGTCTCTCGGTGAATGGAGAGTTCTCAGGGATCCTTGAAGCTATCTCCTTGAGTTGTGGAGGAATTCTTACAAGGTTGATTTGGATAGTTTTCCTGCGAAGTGAATCCATATCCTACAAAACAAGAACAAAGATGAATCTCCAAAATCCTTGAAATGGTTAGTGGATGCATATGATGTTCATGATGTCCATGATGTTATGTACAAGTATGCATATACAAGCAAACCAAACAAGTTCTTAGTTTCGGCTTGCATGGGGTTTTATAGGTAAGTACCCTCTTGAAGTTTAGTTGGCTCAACCTGTCCTAATAATAGTAACCGGGTTCTAAGGAGCTTAATATCACTGGATTGTTTCCATGGTCATTGTTTCAGATCAAGCCTCTTTAATGGCGACCGAAATATCCCAAGAAACCAACCCTTAATGAGTGTAGTGTCAAGAATCTACCAACTTCAGACTGAACCAAAGCCGGTCATCTCACTACATCCTAAAGGCCAAGTTGGTCAAGTAAAGGGTTCTAGAAGTTCATTAGTGCTTCATGACATCACTCAGCGGCCCCGTATTCTCTTTGATTAACTCAAAGGCTACCGGTACCCACAAATATGTCACACTAACATAGCTATTGCTTAGACCATGTCGGTATACCCCGCACAGTTTCCACAGTGTATTGCTATTTTACCTATAATGTTTCCCCAAATCCGGGTAGAGGATTCAAACCCAAACAAAGAACCATAATGTAAAGAAAACAAGTCAAACAATATAAGCAAATAAATGTGATCTAAACCATAAGGTAACCCCACTTTTATATAATTTCCCCAGCAGAGTCGCCAGTTCTGTGATGCGGTAAGAGAACTGACTTGAGTGTTTTGCGTTTTATCACAAATGTTGCGGTTAGCATGAGTCGCCGCCGACTTTTCTTTTATCCAAAAGGAAAGGTGAAAAATCACAGGAAAGACCTTTGAGATCTTTTCTTGAGTTCGGGGGGTAGATTATGAAAAGGGAAGGTGTTACCACCCTTTTCATCCATGGTTTTCCATGGGCTCTTAGTTAGTTTCTTAGATCACTTCTTTTGTTTGTTTGAAATTGTGTTTGGTGTGGTTTTGAAAGTATTTTGTAAAAGAGGCCATTCGTTTAGGCAATCTTTGCAATGATTCTCGTTCGTAAGAATGTATACAAAGATGTTTGTATTTTGAAAATGTTTTCAATGTTTTTTGAAATGTGTGTGTGTTTGCTTTGAAAATAGCAAGGATTGTTGTTTGAAATGGAGCAAGTAACTAAAAGTTATCTACCTACTCAAATGTCTTTCTTATGTATTTTCTATTCCTTTGACATTGTTGTCTTACTATTGTTTTGGTAAGAAACCCTATCTTTGGATGTAAGCGGGACGGGCGTGGGTCATTGTATAACCATGATTAGCAATGTTTTCAAAGTATCTTAGCATTTTTAGGGACCAAGATCATTTTGTAAGGTAACTTTTGAATAGCATCATCGAGGGACTATGATCTTATATTTGTTTTGTTTTTCCAAGATACTTCGCCTGCGTAATATGGCTATTTTTGTTTTAGGAAACCAAGTGGTGAAACCCTAAGGGTGCTTGGTTGCAAGTGTATTATTTTCATGCTTTGATTTTGTCTTGTATTTATGGTGTTCTATTTTTGCTTTGTTTTGTTCTTGTCATACAAACCCTAATTACTAATCATGGCATATAAAGCGATAAATTGCGTAATGTAAATATTTCTAAGCTATTACAACAATTTATGGGGGGGGGGGGGGGTTGGGAATACAAATTTGAATGGGGATTTGCAAGAATATAAACCTAAATAAATTATTACAACCAAATCGAATTTGTACGAATTTAAGATAAATACAATACAATACTTAAAATGTAATGCAATGTACATGTAAAAAAAGATTTTTTTGTCTTGTTTTTTATGTAAAAGAAAATTTAATCTAAACCTAAAAATATAAAGAAAAGGACTTAATTTTTAAAAGGGGTTTAACCCTAATTATTATTTAAGAGAAAATATAGTTTTTATAGGTATTATTTTGTGTATTTTCTTGTATAAAAATAACAAATGATATTGTATATAAATAGAAAAATTAAATATATGCAAAAATAAGTATTTATAAGTATGAAATAAAAAATAAATTGAATTAAATATGTTTAAATATATTTATAAGTTTATTAAGAAAATAAATGATATCCTAGTAAAATAAAATGTATTTTTATGTGAGAAATAATAAATAAAATAAAATAAAAGTGTAATATTATTAATTTATATTTTTTTGGGATTTTTATATATTAGAGAAAATATTAAAATATTAAATGTGAAAATAAAACAAATGTATATAAAAAAAATGCAAAGAGTTAGTAAGGGGGGGGGGGGGTGATATAGTAGAACTGATGGTAAGATGCTAGCAAAAACTTCTGGCCCAAAAGACCAAGCCCAACCTGCAAAAAATGTGAAAATGGAAAAGAAAAAGAGTGAAAAATACAAAAGTAGTGCACCCAGGTTCGAACCCAGGACATGGGTCTCACCAGCACGCTACTTTGCCACTGGGGTGGCTATACTTCCATTATCTTTAGTGAAACAAAAATAACATATTCTGAACCAAGTCCTTGCCCTGTTTCATCTTCTTCCTCAAGCTTTGGCCAGACACCCTATAACTCCCTCATACTTCCATAATAATGAAAATTCATAACATGAAAATTGTAGTGCTTGAACTCACGATTCCAACCGTATAAGTTATGTGAACTATTAATCAAAGAACAAAGAAAATTTTAAAAGCCCTAAATCTTGACCTAAAATTTCCAGAAATTTCAAGTTCCAAAATCTCTCAGCACAGTTAAAATCAATGCATGATAATGGTATGTACATCTTTGTTATGATGAGGACTACATTTTTTATTCACAAATCGTGGCCTAAGGTTGCCTGTACAAAGAGATAGAGTTTGAGATTTTACCTCCTTCAGTTGGAATCGTGAATGAAACTGGGGTGAGTTTGAGGTAGGCCCGATGCTTGCTTGAGCTTCCTTGAACTTCCCTGGATGTATCCCAATCCTTGCTTTGCTCTGAAAGTAGCTGGAACTCCTTGGCCAAGTCAAACTGCAAGCTCTGAAGTCAACAATGGCAGATGGTGGAGGAGTGATTACAGAACAAGGATGATGTCCTGGATTGACTAGGTATCAAGTATGTAAGGTGTTTGAATGATCTAAACTCAAAACGCACGTGCCAAATGGAAGATGGATGTGCTTATGCCAAGTCTGCAGTTTTGGACAGTTTTTTGGTGTTTTTCTGATTGAGAGTGTTTCAGGTCCTTGTTAAACGTGCATTGTGTTGCATAATGTTTGTATATTAGTATTGATATGGTTTGATGTCAACTCTCCAACAGATCTACAAGCCCTAGCCTTTTTGCAACTTTCCTTGCATTTGAAGTAATGTGAAGTGACTATACTTGCCATGCTTGTACTTGCTCCCTTAGGGTTGGTATTAGTTGGTACAACTTACTTGAGACTTGTGAGACTTGTATGCACCAAGGGGACATGTCCAAAGCTCAAAATTGTAAAGTTTGCAAAAGTTGCTCTTTTTCAAAATGGCAATGGAACCTTTTTGCCATAATTGGAATTACAAGTTGGATAAAGGTTCAAAAGCATGAATCAAAGCTTTGTCAACTGAGTAATAATTTAATTAAGGAGTGTGGAACAAGTTTAGGACCTGTACAACATGAATTATCCAGCATAGGATTGATTTGCAACTTTGTTCTTCATGAAATGGCTTGGACAAAAAGTGAGAAATTGCCAACTTCATCTCTTTGATTCTCCCTACTCAAAAATGATCTTGGGGAGTTCTTGGATATTTTGGAAAGCTTGCAATGTTCTATATAATTCATCTTTGAAATGCATTTTTAGATACCTCTTGGAACTAGGTGAAAAATTTCCATGAAGTTGGATCCAAAACCTGCCTAAATTAGGGCAAAATTTCACTAAGTTAACAAGTTCATGACCATGTATTCACAAATTTATATCTTGAGATCCAAGAATCTTTAGGGAAAGGTTTGTGAAGAAAAGTTGTAGATTTCATGGAGGTCTACATCTTTTACTTTGGGGACTTTCCTTGAATCATTATGCATCATGGTGTAAAAGTGGCCTAAAGTTGACAAAAAATAAGAAAATTTTCCATAGGAAAATTTTTAAGTTAGGAAAATTTTCAAATTCAAACCCTAATTTTCAAATTTGGATTTCTTGATGAACAAGTTTCATATTTTGACATGTCTTGGTGAATTATGACCCTTGGCACTTGATTTTGACTAAAAAGTCAAAGTTTGACTTTTTAGTATACAGTTGACTTTTGATCACTTGACTACAAATTTCATCTGTCAATCCAATGAATTTGAAATGTTGTGAGCCATGTAATTAAGTCAAGATAATGTAATTGAATCCTTGAAATCATTCTTTAACTCAATTGGTCATTTTCTAGGTTAAAAATCAGAAATTGCTCTTCCTCAGTCAAAACCCTAATTTTGACCATTTTGCCCTTTTGATGATTTGATCAAATTTCTTGAGGAATTGTGATCCAAACTTTACCAAATGATACACGTGAGTTTAAAATGTTGATGTGGATAAAACATTATGAGGTTTGACTATAAATTGGCCATGGTTGACTTTTCCCCCAATACAGCTGATTTTTAGGTCAATTGTCCAATTGACTTATCACAAATGTGGTTCAAGGCTTGAAACTTGTCATGAGTGATCTTAGGGATCCATAATGATGTTTGAAAGCCATATGAAGCAATTATAGTCCAAAAATCCTTGTGCAAACTCAAACCATAATTTTGGATTATCAGTGCAAAATGAGATGTTTTGAGCTGACCAAACCCTAATCCATTCTTGAGTCAAAGAGATCTTGTGAGAAATGTTTTTGATAAATGAGAGGGAAAATTTTGGGTTACAACATATAGCAATATCAAAGGAAAGGAAGAATTGAACTAAGACTTTTGAGTAGATAGATTGTTCCTAGTTTCTTGCTCAATTTCAAATCAAACACTCTTACTTATTTTCAAAAAAAACACCAACACTTTCAAAAAAATTCTCCAAACATGAAAACATTTTCAAAATACCAACACTTTGTATACGTTCTTATGAACGGAACTATTACAAAATTTGCCAAAACGAAGGCACCTTTTCAAAATACTTTGAAAAACCACACAAAGCACATATTTCAAACAAAAGCAAGTGATCTAGCAAGCAACTAAGAGCCCATAGATAACTATGGATGACAAGGGTGCTAATACCTCCCCTTTTCATAATCTACCCCCCGAACATAAGAAATAATCTCAAAGGTCTTTCCTGTTCTTTTCAGCCTTTCCTTTTGGATAAAATAAAAGTCGATGGCGACTCTTGATAACTGCAACATTTGTGATAAAACGCCAAACATCCCAAGTCACTTCTCCCACCGTATCACAGAACTAGCGACTATGCTGGGGAATTATCTTAAAAGCGAGGTTACCTTAGGGCTAGATCACCTTTACTTGTTTTCATTGTTTGATTTGTTTGCTTTACAGTTTGGTTCTTTGTTTCGGCTTGTTCTAATCCTCCACCCGGATTTGGGATACCTTATAGCTAAGTAGCAATACGTTCTGGAAATTGTGTGGGGTATACCAACATGGTCTAAGCAATAACAGTGTTAGTGTGACATATTTGTGGGTACCGGTAGCCCTTGAGTAAGTCAAGGAGAATACAGGGCCGCTGAGTGATGTCATGAAGCACTAACTAACTTTTAGAACCTTTACTTGACCAACTTGGCCATTAGGACGTAGTGAGATGACCGACTTTGGTGCAGTCCGAAGTTGGTAGATACTCGATACTACACTCAATGAGGTTTGGCTTTTTGGGATATTTTGGTCGTCGTGAAAGAGGCTTGCGCTAAAACAATGCCCGAGTAGACAGATTAGTGATATTGGGATCCCTTAGAACCCGATTACTATTTATATGACAGGTTTGAGCCAACTAAACTTCAAGAGGGTACTTACCTATGAGACCCCATGCAAGCCTAAACCTAAGGACTTGTTTGCCTTGTTAGTATATATATTTACTTGTACATAACATCATGAACATCATAAAATCATACCCATTCTCACTAACTATTTCAAGGATTTTTGGGATTTATCTTTGTTCTGTTTTGTAGGATATGGCTGATATCCGTAGGAATAATATCCAATTCAATCTCGTAAGAATTCCTATTCAACTCAAAGAGTTAGCATCAAGGGTGTGATGCGGTGGGAGAACTGACTTGAGGTTTTGCGTTTGTGTTCGCAAATGTCGTGGTTTAGCAAGAGTCGCCACCGACTTTTAAATTATCCAAAAGGAAAGGTAAAAAGCACAGGAAAGACCTTTGAGATGTTTTCTTGAGTTCGGGGGGTAGATTATGAAAAGGGAAGGTGTTAGCACCCTTTTCATCCATGGTTTTCCATGGTCTCTTAGTTACTTGTTTAGATCACTTTCTTTGCTTTGAAAATTGTTTGAAATGGTGCTTTGTGTGTGGTTTTGAAAGTATTTTGAAAAGAGGCCATCGTTTAGGCAATCTTTGTAATGATTCTCGTTCGTAAGAATGTATACAAAGATGTTTGTCCTTTGAAAAATGTTTCAATGTTTTGAAAGTTGTTTGAAAATGTTTTGAAATGTGTGTGTTTGTTTGAAAATAGAAAGGATTGTTTGTAAATTGATCAAGTAACTAGAAGCTTATCTACCTACTCAAAAGTCTTTCTTGTACATTTTTATTCCTTTGACAGTGTTGATTTACCATTGTTTTGGTAAATAACCCTATCTTTAGATGTTAAACGGGACGGGCGTGGGTCATCGTATGACCATGATAGCAATGTTGCCAAGTATCTTTAGCATTTTGAGGGACCAAGATTATTTGTTTAGGCAACCTTTTGATAGCGTCATCGAGGGACTATGATCTTTTGTTTTGTTTTGCTTTGCCAAGATACTTTGCATGCATACCATGGCCATTTTTTTTAGGCAACCAAGTGGGTGAAACCCTAAGGGTGCTTGTGTGCAATGTGTTGTCATTTTACATGCTTTTGTTTGTCTTGTATTAGGTCATTCTATTTGTTTGATTTTTGTTTTATCATGCAAAACCCTAGTTTCACTAAACATGGTATAATGCAATAAATTGCGTAAAATAAAACTAGGCTATTACAACAATTATTATGGGAGGGGGATACAAGATTTTGAATGGGGATATTTGCACAAAATAAAACCCTAAAAGACTATTACAACCCAATTGAATTATTGTGAAAATTAAATAAAAATACAAATAACAAAAATGCAATAAAATATAATTATGCAAAAATATTTTGTATTTTTTTTATGTATGAGAAAATAAAATTATTTAAGTCCTAAAAATAAGAAAAAATAACATTATTATTTTTGAAAGGGGAAACCCTAATTTTTTGATTTAAAAGAAAATTATGTTTTCCATTTATTTTTTGTCCATTTTTGTACAAGGAATAATAAATAATATTATTAACAAATATTAAAAATTAAAATATGTATGAAAATAATATTTTATGTGAAAAATAATAAAATAAAAATGTATATTATTTTTATTAAATGTATTTATAAATAAATAAGAAAATAAGCTCTATTTATTAAAATAAAAGTATTTTATATGCCAAAAAATAATAAAAAAATAAAATAAAATTGCAAAAAATTAAGAAAATATTTTTGTGACTTTTTAATATTCAGAAAAACTAAATGCAAGTCAAAAATATAAAATGTGCAAGAAAAATGCAAAAAATATAAGAAAATAGGCCAGGGGTGCAAATAGTAGTCAGGGGGGTATGGAAAGCAAAAACAGAAGCCCAAGGCGCGCCAGGCCCAGGATAGTCATCCCTGTCCTCCAGCTTCTTCCATTTGCGCGCGTTTCTTCTTCAAATCTGTAACTCTCTATTCTTTGCACAAAAACAAAAACTTATAACACAAAAAGTGTAGCATTTCATCTCACGATTCCAATGATATAAAATTTGTAAACTAACTCTCAAAGATCAGAGAGAATTTAATCACCCCTAATTTCTTACCTAACCTTTTCAGCATGTTCAACAATAAAATTCTCTTAGCTCAATTAATATAAATGACAACTATGCATATGTACAACTTCACCATGCTAGAGACTACATTTTTGCTTCACAAATCGTTCCTTGAGGATGCTTAAATAAAGAGATAGAGATTTTAAAAATACCTCCTTCAGCTGGATTTGGATATGGCAATGTAGGGACTTTGAGTGAGGCCTGAGGATCGTGTGAGCTTCCTTGAAGTTCCCTCAAGCTTTTTCAATGCTTAGTTGGCCTTGTGGATGGCTGAAACTCCCTGTAGAAGTTAAGCTGCAACCTTCAAGTTTGAAAATGGTGATGTCTGAAACAGATCTCACAGTTGCAATATGAATTCTTGAATAGTTTGGATGTGATGTATGGAAGGTGTTTGAAGTGTTACAAGGCAAAACACACGAGCAAATATTGAGTTGGCAAGAGTTTTGTAGAAGCTGGAAGTTTTGGGCAGAAAAATGAGGTTTTTGTATTTGGGAGAGTTTCATATGTTGTGCCTTCGTGTTCTAGCTTGATATAAGTTTGTGAAGTTGTTTTGAATGAGGCCAAGTCGACTCTTTAACAGATGTGCAAGTTCTGACTTCTTTTGCAACCTTTCTTGTATTTGAAGAAAGTTGAAGTGACTTAAGCCACAATGTTGTACTTGCTTGCTTGCTAGCTGCAGAGGGTTGGTATGCTTTGATTTATATCTGTGGACATTGCTTGTGACAAAAGAACAGGTCCAAGGCTCAAGGATAGCAAAGTTGCAAAAAGCTTGCTTTATGAAAATGGCAATGTGCCCTTTATGCCATTAATGGATTTATTCTTTGTGCAATGCTCCAAAAGCCAAAATAAAGCCATTATACCATGAGTTTGCATTTAATTATGGAGTGTAGAAGGGATTTAGGATCTGTAATGCAAGGTACAAGCATGCTTGATCAGATTTGCAACTTGATGCATCGTAAAAATGGCTTGAACAAAAGTGACAAAATGCCATATTCTCTTCTTCGATTCTCCCTAACCACAAATGATCTTGGAGAGTTCTTGGACATTTTGGAAAGCTTGCAACATTCTATACAATCCATCTTTGAAATGCATTTTGAGATACCTCTTGGAACTAGGTGAAAAATGTCCATGAAGTTGGGTCAAAAACCTGCCTAAATTAGGGCAAATTTTCACCAAGTCTTTTAGTTGATGGACCCTTATTCCCAAATTCATAACTTGAGATCCAATCATCTTTTGGGAAAACTTTGTGAATAAAATTTGTATATTTCATGGAGGACTACAACTTTCATGTTGGAAGTTTCCTTTGAATCCAATTTCATCATGGTGAAAAATTTGTGGAAAGTTGGAAAAAATAAGAAATTTTCCATACTTTGAAAAATTCTAAGTTATGAAAAATTTAAAATTAAAACCCTAATTTGCAATTTTAGGTTTCTTGGTCAACAAGTTTCACATTTTGACATATCTTGATGAATTATGACCCTTGGCACTTGATTTTGACCAAAAAGTCAAAGTTTGACTTTTCAGTGTACAGTTGACTTTTGATCAGTTGACTGGAAAACTCATTTGTCAATCCTATGTACTTGAGATCTTTTGAACCAGGTGATTAGGTTAAGATGATGCCATTTAGTCTTTGAAATCATGTTTGAACCCAATTGGTCATTGGCTAGATTAAAAGTTAGAAATTGTCCTTCTTCAATCAAAACCCTAATTTTGACCATTTTGCCCTTTTGATGATTTGATCAAATTCCTTGAGGAGTTGTGATCCAAACTTGATCAAATGATTCACATGAGTCTAAAATGTGGTTGTGGATAAAAAATTATGAGGTTTGACTGTAGATTGGCCATAGTTGACTTTTTCCCCAATACAGCTGATTTTTAGGTCAACTGTCCAATTGACTGGTCAAAAATGTGGTTCAAGGCTTGTGTTGTACCCCAAAATTTTCCCTCCCATATTTCTCAAAACATTGCAAGAAAAATATCCAAGTTGCTCAAGGTTGCTCAAGAGTTGGTCAGACAAGCTATCTCCTAATGCATTCTACCCCAAATTAGGGTTTCACATTGCATCAAGATCCTTGAGTCCAAATGACCTAAAGTGCTCCCTAATGTCCTAATATGTTCTCAAGATCATCCATGGCAAATTTCAAGCCTTGCAGAGGAAGTTTGCTCAGTCAATTGCTCAAAGGTCCAAAAATCGACTGTGCTAGGGCAAAAGTCAATTGTGACCTACATACAGTCAAACTTCAAGATTTTTTGTCAAAATTATAATTTTGAAGTATATTTCATCATTTGATCAAGGTTTGATCATAATCTATCAAGGATTGCTCAAAATTCATCAAGATTCAAAAGTTGCTAAATTAGGGTTTTGTAGGAAAAGTCAACTCAAATTTGACCAAGCATAACTTTCTCATACTTTATGAAAAATGACCCATCCAAAGCTCATTTTGAAGACGATGCAATTCCCTATAATCCATCCTCATACCTCAAGATCAAAAAATGCACTCACAAGAAGTTATGAATTTGTACATTATAGGTCATTTTTGAAAGTCAACAAAAACACCTTTTTTGCCAAAGCTTATAACTTGAGCATGGAATATCAAAATGAGATGAGACCAAAAGGGTTGATTATAAGACATATCAAGCTTTCTAAAAAGTCCAATAACACCTCCAAAAGTTCAAAATTGAAGAAATTATGCATTGTTGAAGTTGGATTTTTTTGCAAAATTGCCAAAAGTCAACTATCCCCAAAACATCAAATTTTTCCAAATGGGCCCATTCTTTTTCACTTTATTTGAGTTTTCATTATTGCCCAAGTTCCCTAGCTCCAGCCATGTGTCCATATCACATTTTTATTATTTAATTTGATTTTTATTTGAATTAATCCATTTTAAATAAAATAAAATCACATAAAATCTAAAGAATTGATAACATATGATTTATTGGCTATTTCAGGCTCCAAATACAGCTATTATTTCAATTGAATTCGTATCAAAGGCATTGGTTACAAAAATATGTGATTTAGGCCAAGTTTGGAAAGATTTTCATGGAGGATCAAATCAAATATACAAACATCAATGTAGAGAGATTTGGACCAAGTATTTTAACCTAATGCAATGCACAATACATAGGAAAGGAAAGGACACGAAAATCAGGGTTGGCAATCACTTGTAGAGGCAGAACAACTTTGCAAAAAATCACAAAAAAGTTGGAGATCGAAATCAAAGCTAGAGGCGTTTTCAGAGCTGGATATTGGTCCCAATCGATTCCTGGCAACACACACATGCTAATTGGATCCAAACCACGCGTTCTCGGGCCCTTATACGCACTGTAAGTCCTTCCTAAAACCACCCTGTTCTTGTTTTCGATTCGCATGATTCTGGCATCCATTGAGTGAAATAATTGTATATTTGTGATCACAAGAAAATTTGCAAGCTTTTGGTATTACCGAATTTCATTTATATGATATGTAACAAGAATCACCATAGTTAGGGTTCTTGGAGTGTTTTTGGGGTTTTCTGTTTCAGGTACAATTGGTTCACATGAAGGACATGGTTGTCATCAGGAGTTTGTCACGAATCTAACCATGGTCCTAGAGTCTGTTTTTGTGGCCTGGGCAAGGTTTTGGAAATGAGCAGGCTTGTAGCTACAGACTTCTGTCCGTTGGTATAAATGGTTATACTTTTAGCCATGGTTGGGAGGTCAGGGATGATGCGTGGCATCCATCCATTGGCCGGTTCAAACATAGCGCGTGTTTTATTTTTTTTCTGACCATTAAGTTTCGTTTTATTATATTATTATTAATTTGTATTAATATAAAAAACAAAGCAGCATGGTGTAGTGGTAAGCTGGGTGTTGCATTTCCCTTCAGGACCTGGGTTCGAATCCAAGGTCCCCCTCTTTCTCAATATTATTTCTTTTCAGGTGTTCCAGTACACACCCTCATCTGCAATCCACCATACGCCCTCATCAATCCAAGTGCCAGATGGCCAAGGGCCAGATCTGATGATCCACATTGGAGGTCCACCAAAAGCCAAGTCAACGTGCTTGCACTGGATCCAAAAAGTCCACACGGACCAGCTTCTAATGGGCTTGCAAAAATGCTCCTTGCACCTCCAAAAAGGGTCCATTTCTTTCCTTTTATCATATTTTCTATTTTATTTATTTAGTTATTTTATTTTATTTTAATTAATTACTAACCAATCATTTTTTCCATTTTATCAAAAAATATTTTTATCCAATAAAATTTTAGAATTTATTTTTATTAATAAACACTAATTAATTAATTAGGTTTTTAATTCTAATAAATTTTAACCTATTTTGTAAATAAATAAAATTAATTAGACTTAATTAGGTCTTAACTACTAATTTAATTATATTTTCTTTTTTCCTAAAAATAATCAAAAACTCCAAAAATAATTTATTTTTCATTTAATTAATTTATTAATTAATTTAGTAATTAATTTAGGATTTAATTTCTTTCCTTAAATAAAAACAACAAAACACAAAAAAATATTGTTCTTTCAAAAGGGTCAAAACCCTAATTCGCATTCGATTTAATTTCCCGCGCGCTTTATTTATTTTTATCCATATTGATGTATCTGCTTCCAGTTTGTAATAGTTAATTAGGAACTTTTATTTATTTTTACCGCTTTATTTTTATTTTCAAAGGGTTGCTTTTGGTGATGTAAATACCCGACGCCTTGTAATTTAATTTCTGCACTTTTAATTCCGCAAATTATAACTGCTAGATGTTTGTTAATAGGGTATGCATGACAAGACTGAATGTTTAATCTAAAATCAAATTAGATCACCCTTAACAGGTACAAAGATAAAAATAATTGAAAACGACACACTCGCACATGCACACTCTTAGGGTACACCCCACTTGGTTGCCTTTGTACACGGTCATTGAGTATAGGTCGTTTTAGAGGTCGTCATCTTGTCTAAAAGATCATAGTCGCCTCGAAATGGTTGCCTCAGATATTGTTGCCTCAAACAAATGATCTAATACATTAGGGTTAATGCTAAGGCGTCCTAACATTGCTTTAGTGACCGTCTGTCCCTCATTCGAATTGACCCTTAAACTCCAACGACGGTGCTACCTACTCACTAATAGTGGGATAGCATAGTCTAAAGGAAATTAGCATATAACGATTCCTTTTTCGAGTAGGTAGATAGTTCTTAGATACTTGCTTTTTCAAAACAAAACTCTTCACACTTACACTTTTTGAACAAAGTTTTCAAAACACTTCATTACACTCTTGAGGACAGAAGCAAGAGTTAAATCGAAGTTTTAAACAAAAACTTTTTCAAACCCACAAGCACAAAGAAAACAACTTTTGAAAACAATTGAGCAAGTACCTAAGAGCCCGTAGATAACTACGGATAGAAATGGTGCTAACACCTTCCCTTTCTATAATCTACCCCCCGAACCCGAGAAATATCTTGAAAAAGGAATTTTTTTGTGCTTTCTTCCTTTCCTTGTTGGATAAAATAAAATTCAGTGGCGACTCTTGCTTACCGCGACATTTTGCAAAAACAAACGCAAAACGCAAACCAGCATTCCAAAAAACAGTCAGTTCTTCCCACCGTATCATAGAACTGGCGACTCTGCTGGGGACAGTTATAAGTGGGGTGTACCTTAGGAATAGTTCATGATGTTTTCAATTGCTTGACTTGTATCCTTTATCTTTGTGGGTTTGAATCGGAGTTACTATAGATCCTAACCCGAATCTGGGGGATACCCTTTAGGTAAGTAGCAATAAACTGTGAGGGAAATGTACGGCGTAGACCGATACGGTTAAAGCAGTAGCTACGTTGGTGTGGCACTTTAGTATGTACCGATATCCCTTGTGGCGAAACGAGGAGAATATGGGTCTGCTAAGGGGTCATTAAGCACCAACTGACCTTAGAACCTATAATTGACCAACTTGGCCATAGAACGGTAGCAGTATACTACACTCATTGAGACTAAACTCTCGTGATGATTCCGACCGCAAGAAAAGGTTGCCAAACTGGAATTATGACCGATCGAGGGTGGTCAGTGATATTGAGATCCTCTAGAACCCGGTTACTATTACTAGGACAAGTTTGAACCACCTATACTGAAAGAGGGTAATACCTAAACGCCTTGCCAGCCTGAAATCTAAGGGCTATATGTGTGACTTGTGTGCCCTTACCATGTTTTCTATTTGTGGATACTTGTGGTGTGTTTTCTATCATGACATCATGCATCATGACATTGCATGCATCTTGCATTGGACTAACCCATTTCAAAGACAGGGGGGATTCATCTTTGTTTTGTTTTGTAGGTCATGGCACCTATGCGTAGAAACACTATTCGGATCAACTTTGTCCAGATTCCCACTCAGCTTAAGGAATTGGTTGCAAAGGTTCCAGATACTTCCTCCTTTATTAGAAGACATGGTCACCTCCTCAGTCTAGTCACCTCCAAGCTGGATGAACAGATGATGAGTGTATTAGTCCAGTTCTTTGATCCACTGTACCACTACTTTACTTTTCCGGACTACCAGTCGGTCCCTACCTTGGAAGAGTTCTCTGATCTACTTGGTATCTCCATTCTAGAGTAGACCCCGTTTACAGGTTGGGAGAAATTCCTTAGGCCAGAATAGATTGCTTCAGCCCTCCATCTGACAAAGGCTGAGGTAATGTCAAACTGGGAGACTAGAAGTGGGATAAAAGGCTTCTTGGCTAAATTCTTGGTTGATCGGGCTAATCAATTTTGGGAAAGTTTGGACTTTCAGGCATTTAAAGACATTCTGGCTCTTCTCATATATGGTTTGGTGTTGTTTCCTAACTCAAATTCCTTTGTTGACATGAATGCAGTGAAGATTTTCATATCCCGTAATCTTGTGCCCACTCTCTTGGGTGACATTCTGCACTCTCTTTATGCCCGTACTGCTCGGAAACGGGGAACCCTTATGTGTTATGCACCATTGCTGGCGAGGTGGTTTATTTCTCACCTCCCCAAATCAGTTTTGAAGAACAAGGAAGGCATGGGTTGGGCCTACAGGATTATGTCTCTCTCTCACAATGACATCATCTGGAGTACTAAGGACATGGAAGAAGTGGCTATTATCGATCGTTGTAGGGAGTACCCCAATGTTCCACTACTTGGAGTTCGAGGAGGGATCACCTATAATCCTTGTCTGGCCATATGTCAGTTTGGGAGAGCTAGGAGGGACGAACCTCATGATTTGCTAATGCCAAGTATTGTCTTTGACTTCCAAGGGGATAGTGACGAGCATCGCCGCGGGTTCATACGAGCTTGGGATAGGGTACACCAGTCTGATCCACATGAGTTAGGGATGAAGACCTCTCTTCCGATGGAACCGTATCTCCGATGGGTTCGAATCCGTGCCCAAAAGCTGGGAATACCGTAAGAAGCTGTCTTGCCTGTGATTGTTGAGGTTGCTGATGAAGAAGGGGTTCCTCCTACCATCCTACATCCATACATGCCAACTGACATTGGGGCATTAAAGAGGTCTTGGATGCAGCTAAGAGAAGAGCGGGATACTTACAGAGAAAAGTATCACGAACAAGAGCGGAAGATCCTGAAGTTGACAAGGCAATTGGAGAATGAGCATATCCTTAACGACTATGTCAGCACCAAAGGAAAACGACCATGGGAGCGCTGATGTCTTTTGATTATTTCTAGCTTCGATTTATTTTTCAGTATTTCTTTCTTGTAACGTCTTAAAGGCATTTAGCAGACATTGTTTCAAGTTTATCTAATAAAAGTGTGTTTCATTTTGGTTTATGAATTTGAATGTCCAAAGTATTTGAAATCATATCATACGCATTTCCTTCCATGCACCTCATAACAGGTACCCTTACAGGTTTTCTCATCTTCTTCGCTGTTTATTTCAGCACATCATGTCTGCTGAAACATCAACTGATCAAGCTATCAAGGCTCTACAAGCTCAAAATGCTAAATTCCAGGAAATGTTCATGAATTTGGCTAAGGATCAACAAGATCTGAAGAATCTTATCTTGAAGGATAAGAAGAAGAAGAAGAAGAAGAAGCAGAAGGTCCTCCTGAACATGGGTCACAGGTTTGGAAACAGGCTGCGAGATGAAGTAAATCTATCCCACTCATCTAGAGGGGGAGAAATTCAAGAAGAAAGGAGGGTTCCTAGCCCTGTGGTATCTGACCACGAGACTGACTTTGACGAAGACCAATATCCTCCTGCTGAGGATAGATATAAACAGCTTGAAGACCGGTTAAGTGCGATGGAGATTCAAAAGGTCCCTGGGTTGGACTTTGGTGATCTAGGTTTGTCGTCTGGGGTGGTGATTCCCCACAAGTTTAAAGCACCAGCCTTTGCTAAATACGACGGGGTTTCTTGCCCAAAGCCGCACCTTCGTTCGTATGTTAGAAAAATTCAGCCATACACTGCTGATAAGAACCTCTGGATCCATTTCTTTCAAGACAGTATTTCAGGGACTCAACTTGAATGGTTTTACGAGCTGGAAGGAGCTAGCGTCCGTAATTGGGAAGACCTTGCTGCTGCTTTTTACAAGCAGTACCAATATAATGCCGACCTCGCTCCCACGTGTACCCAACTTCAGGGTATGTCTATGAGTGCGAGTGATGGTTTCAAAGAGTACGCTCAGAAATGGAGGGACCTCGCTGGGAGAGTACAACCCCCTTTGGATGATAGGGAGCTTGTGGATATGTTTCTAGGGACCTTGTCTGGTATGTATTTCAACCATCTGATTGGGAGTTCATCGTCCGGGTTTACTGAGCTGATTATGATCGGGGAAAGAATTGAGGCTGGTATCAAGAGCGGTAAGATACAGAAGGGTGCTTCATCTAGTGTCGAAAAGAAGCCTTTTAAGAAGGAGTCCAGTGTTGTGTACAGTTCAAAAGGACATAATAGACCTGAACGCCGCCAAGCTGTTAATGCGGTGGTTATATCAAGACCTACTATTGCACCTTAGTGCAACAATCAGCTAAGGGCCGAGAGGCCGCGAAGACAATTTACTCAGCTCAATATGACTTTATCTCAGATTCTGCCAAAGTTGCTAAAGACCAATTTGATGATTCCGAAGGAGGCCCCGAAGAATCCCAATACAACATCACCGATGTACAATCCAAACGCCCGTTGTGCTTTTCACTCTGATAGCCCGGGGCATGATACAAATGATTGTTGGGTCTTGAAGAATAAGGTACAGGACTTGATTGATGCTAAGGAGATTGAGTTTGAAGCGCATGAAAGACCTAATGTTGTGACTGCTCCTATGCCCAAACATGGGGTGAATGTTATAGATGAAGACTCGTTTGTGGTTTCTGTGAAGGACATTGTTACTCCATTGATGACTGTGAAGAAGAACCTTCTGTTATCCGGTTTATTTCCGGGTTGTGGCGAAGGTTGCCATCTGTGTGCCATCCTACCTACTGGTTTCCATCTTTTGAAGTCAGGTGTCCAACGCCTGATGTATAATAAAGAAATTCGGTTTGAAAAGACTTTTGTTCCTTTGGTTCCTACTGAAGAAGTTGCTATAATCACCATTTTCGACAATTCTTCCAAGGCTTCCTCGAGAAATCCTGTTAGAATTACATCTGTTCCTAGAATCGCTCCCTTGATCATCACTGTTCCTGGGCCTATCCCATATACATCAGATAAAGTTGTCCCATGGCACTACGGGGATGATGTATATTATCACGGAGTTAAGCAAGACTTGAGTGTTGAAGAGGCTGATACTGACGTCAGCAATATTGTTGGACCTGCCAAAGTCACCCGCAGCGGAAGACTTTTCTCCCCTGAGATCTCTCCACCAGTTGTTCGGAAGCCTGTTGTTATTACACCTTCCAGTACACCTGTTATTGTCCCTATTCATGTTCCAATTCTTACCCCTGTTGCCGAGTCATCTGATACTCGGGGCAAAGGGACCACTGATGAGCTTGCCCGAATGGAGGCACCAAAGAGGATTACTGTTGAAGCCTCTAGACAAGAGATGGAAGAAATTTTGAAGATCATCAAAAAGAGCGACTACAATGTAGTCGAACAGCTGGGGAAAACCCCATCCAAAATCTCTATGTTGTCCTTATTGTTGTGTTCAGAGGCCCAAAGATAAATTTTCCATAGTTGTACCAGAAACTGAAATCTTCATCACTTTCTATTTAGGTTTCTCTTGTAGTTTATCAGACTTGGCACACTTTATTTTCACATAGGCTGGAGGTTCATCCACTAAGATAGAAGGATCAAAATTTTATGTATCCACCCCTTCTTCCAAAAGGTAGGTCATCACGGCTTCTAGAGGATCAATCTTAGTTAATATAGGATAATTATTAATAGTTACTCTTTTGTCCTTCAGCATGCTAAGGCTCTGATTGCTTTCCTGAGAACTGCACATGTACCCCAGAAAACATCTGCTGACCAGTTCAAAGACTGTGTGGCAAGTTTAACTGCTGATAACGGGTTGGGTTTCTCCGATGCCGACTTGACTACTAAGGGGAAGAATCACAATGACACTCTGCATGTCTCCATTGAATGCAGGGGCACTACTCTAGCTCACGTATTGGTAGATACTGGGTTTTTGTTGACTGTTTTACCCAAGAAGGCACTAGATCGGTTAGACTATGAAGGGTTGGAGCTGAAACCAAGTAACATTGTGGTTAGGGCCTTTGATGGGTTCAAGAGGATGGTACATGGAGAAGTGGATATTCTAGTGAAGGTTGGTTCTCAGCTTTTCGCATCTACATTCTATGTGATGGACATTCGTCCATCTTATTCTTGTTTGTTGGGTCGCCCGTGGATCCACAAAGCTGGGGCAGTCACCTCTACGCTTCACCTGATGCTGAAATACCCAGAAAAGGGGAAAATTGTTACAGTACGAGGAGAGGAGGAGTACATGGTGAGCCACCTCAACTCTTTCTGGTATATGGAGATAGTCAGGGAGTTCATTGAGACCCTGTTTCAACATTTTGAAGAGGTTCCCCAGACACTGGCATCAGCTGAAACTATTACTGAAGATCCTCCAATGAAGATGGCTTCCCTCAAGGATGTCGGGCTGTTGTTGAGAAAGGTGGGTGTGCAAATTGGGACCAACTCCGTGATTTTGCACATAAGACTAATAAGTTTGGTTTGGGTTTCACTGCAGAAGCTCAAAGGGTTGTACGGCGTGTGCGGATCGGAGGACCTCCCCTGATTATCAGCAATTTAAGAGTGAATGCCATTGAAGACGATGTTGAAGAATCTAAGTTTGACAGTTAGATTTACCCAACTACTGATGGCGGACTAAGCAATTGGACGGCAAAGGACTCTGTCCCAATTTCTTTTATTACCCAGTAATGAGACTTTTGTTTTGAATTTGTAACAAACAATTTTAAAACTTTACGGCCAGGTGTCTTACCCGAGGCACCGTGGCTTTGTTTGTGAGGGCTTTATGTGTGTCATTTCCATATATAATTAATAAAAGCATTGGAAGTTTTCTTGCATTTCAAATTTTGCGCTCCTTGTTTTTATTTTTCATCTTTCAAAAACAACTATTTTACACACACTCACATATACAGGTCTACATCCACTCTGGATCCTACTGGTAACGACTCTGCTACTGCCAGTTATGACTTTGAAAGTCCGATCAACTTAGCCGAAGACGAAGTTGAAGATGATTGCGAAGTGCCTGGTGAACTTGCTAGACTGTTACTTAAAGAAGAGAGGGCCATACAGCCGCATGAAGAGTCGGTGGAAACAGTAAATCTGGGTACAGAGGTGGACAAGAAAGAGGTCAAGATCGGTGCAAATCTGGAAGCTAGTGTTAAGAAACGGTTTATTCAGATGCTGCATGACTATGTTGAGATCTTTGCCTGGTCTTATGAAGATATGCCTGGGTTGGATACCGTTATTATGGTTCATCGCCTGCCCACCAAGGAAGACTGTCCTCCAGTGAAACAGAAAGTCCGCCAAATGCGCCCAGAGATGTCTGAGAAAATCAAGGCCGAAGTTATGAAACACTTTGACGCCGGTTTTCTAGCAGTTACTTCTTACCCACAGTGGGTGGCCAACGTGGTTCCTATGCCGAAGAAGGATGGTAAAGTTCGAATGTGTGTTGACTATAGGGATCTGAACAAGGCAAGTCCTAAGGATGATTTCCCTCTGCCTCATATTGACGTTCTGGTTGACAACACCGCACAACATAAGGTCTTCTCCTTTATGGATGGTTTCTCCGGTTATAATTAGATTAAAATGGCTCCCGAAGATATGGAGAAGACAACCTTTGTTACTCAATGGGGTACCTTTTGCTACAAGGTCATGCCTTTCGGATTGAAGAATGCTGGGGCAACGTATCAGCGTGCCATGGTCGCTTTGTTCCAAGACATGATCCATCATGAGATCGAGGTATACGTTGACGACATGATTGTAAGATCCCAGACTGAGGAAGAACACCTTAACCATCTTCAGAAGCTATTTGACAGGTTAAAGTTGTACAAGTTGAGGTTAAACCCGAACAAGTGCACCTTCGGGGTGAGATCTGGTAAGCTGTTGGGTTTCGTCGTAAGTGATAAAGGTATTCAAGTGGATCCTGCAAAGGTGAAGGCTATACAGGAAATGCCAGCTCCTCGAACTGAAAAAGAAGTCAGAGGCTTTCTGGGACGTTTGAACTATATTTCCCAATTCATCTCACACCTGACTGCTACTTGTGAGCCAATCTTCAAGCTACTGAAGAAAGATCAAGTGGTAAGATGGAACGATGAATGTCAGGCCGCTTTTGAAAGGATCAAAGAGTATCTCCAAGAACCTCCTATTCTGATGCCTCCAGTTGAAGGGAGACCTATGATCTTATACTTGATAGTACTTGACAATTCGATGGGGTGTGTGTTGGGTCAGCATGACGAGTCTGGCCGAAAAAAGCATGCTATTTACTACCTTAGCAAAATGTTTACCGACTGCGAGACCTGATACTCGTTGCTTGAGAAAACTTGATGTGCTTTGGCATGGGCTGCTCGCCGGCTGAGACAGTATATGCTAACTCACACTACTCTATTGATATCAAAGATGGATCCAGTCAAGTATATCTTCGAAAAGCCTGCCTTGTCCAGAAGAATAGCAAGATGGCAGATGATCTTGACTGAGTATGACATCCAATACATGACCCAAAAAGCAATCAAAGGAAGTCTATTGGCAGACCATTTGGCACACCAGGAAGTGGATGACTATCAGTCTATGAACTTTGAGTTTCCGGATGAGAGTATCATGATAGTGATTGATTATGAAGAACCTGGACCGAATGAAGGACCTGAAGAGGGATCCCGATGGTCTATGTACTTTGATGGAGCTTCGAACGCTTTGGGTAATGGCATTGGCGTCGTGATCATATCTCCTAAAGGCTCTCATACTCCGTTCACCGCCAGACTATGTTTCAACTGCACCAACAACATGGCGGAGTATGAGGCGTGCATCATGGGTCTTCGAGAAGTTATTAATCTAAGGATTAAGTTCTTAAGTGTTTTTGGAGATTCTTCTCTCGTGATCAGTCAGATCAAAGGCGAGTGGGATACGAAACACCAAAAATCTTATTCCTTACAAGGAGTATGTGTTGACATTGCTTCCACAATTCGAGGAGATAACCTTTAAAAACTTCCCTAGAGAGGAGAATCAGTTAGCGGACACGCTGGCTACGATGTCTTCTATGTTCAAAGTCAATTAGGACGACGAGGCTCGCCGGATTACCATTGAAAGGTTGGACGAACCTGCACATTGTTGCAACATTGAGACTGAAGAGGTAGCAAATAAACCCTGGTTTCATGAGGTGAAAAGGTATCTTGAGGCTCAGGAATACCACGAGGGTGCATCTGCTAATGATAAGAAGTTTCTGAGGAGGTTCACGGCGAAGTTCCTCATCATCAATGGCATTCTTTACAAGCGCAACCATGATTCAACCTTACTGCATTGTATGGATAAGAATGAAGCAGAAAGGATCATGGCATAGTTACATGAAGGTACTTTCGAAACTCATTCCAGTGGACACACCATGGCAAATAAAATCCTTCGGGCAGGATATTTTTGGTCCACAATGGAGGCCGACTGTTATCAGCATTCTCGGACTTGTCACAAGTGCCAAGTCTATGCTGATAAGGTGCATATACCTCCAGTAGCTTTGAACGTCTTGATAGCTCCTTGGCCTTTTGCAATGTGGGGCATTGATATGATCGGAGAGATCAGACCTACGACATCCAATGGGCATCGTCTCATCCTGGTAGCAATTGATTACTTTACAAAGTGGGTTGAAGCAGCTTCCTTTGCTACTGTAACCAAGAACTTCGTGGCACGGTTCATTCGGCACAACCTGATTTGTCGATATGGTGTACCAGAGAGGATCATTATGGACAATAGTACCAATCTCAATAATAAGATGATCACCGAACTCTGCAAGCAGTTCAAGATACAGCATCACAACTCTTCTCCTTACCGGCCGAAGATGAATGGGGCTGCTGAAGGCGCTAATGAGCACATTAAGAAGTTTGTGCAGAAGATGATGGTGACATACAAAGACTGGCACGAGATGTTACCATTTGCTCTTCAAGGGTACCGTACTTCAGCGCGGACGTCAACAGGGGCAACACCTTATTCCTTGGTTTATGGCATGAAGGCCGTCTTGCCCATTGAAGTTCAGATACCCTCTCTTCAGATTATGAAGGATGCAGGTTTGAGCGAGGATGACTGGATTCAAACCTGACTTGATCAGCTAAATTTAATTGACGAAAAGAGACTTACTGCTATTTGTCATGGTCAAACGTATCAAAAGCGGATGATCAAGGCATTTAACAAGAAAGTTAGACGACAAGAGTATCAAGTCGGGGGCCTGGTTATCAAGCGCATCATACTGCCACAAGGTGATCCCAGGGGCAAATGGACCCCTACTTACGAAGGGCCATTTATGGTTAAGAACATTTTCTCAGGAGGAGCTATGATTCTAACCACCATGGATGGTGACGACCTTCCTCACCCCGTCAATGTAGACATAGTGAAAAAATACTACGCATAATCAAAGACCCGCTAGGTTGACTGGCCTATGCAAAAATAGGGGCTTCCCAACGAACCAAAAGGGTTCGAGCAAAATAAGGGATGAAAATAAAAAAATTTGTACACCCGGCATGTCGAAAACATGAAAAGGAGGCTTGGGCAAAAAAGGGTATCCCGGTGGGCTGAAAACCCGAAAGGGCAGTCCAGCCAAAAATTAGGGATCAAAGCGTAACACTATGTCACATTGGGTCACCTTGCAACCAGACTTCGGTATCAACTATCAGGCTTGGACGGCACTAATCAATCTGATCTACCTTCAACCAAGTAGCAAAGTGATGAGATGCTCGAGGACATAAGGGCAATAGCAGAGTTGGAACCCTGTGGGATTATTCACATAACTGTTTTGTTTAGTTTTTCACAAATTGTGTAAATTCTATTATTCGGCGGCGTTCTCTTACTAGGACGTCAACCTCTTGTACAAAAACGCCTGTTTACAGGCTAAACTTCAAAATCAATACAATTCATTTTCAAAGAAATTTCAAACTGTTTTTCCTTTATCTGTTTTTATTTTGCAAAGAACGTCCAATGTTCATTTTTGATATATGCATTTGAAATTAATTGCTTCTCATAAATATTTACATGCGAAACAAAAGACGATTAATGGTAATATCAGAAACAGGGGCACATGAGAAATGTCCAAACTGTATAGTTGCTCTGTCCACCACGTATAAGGTAATTTAGCTAAAGAATATGGCTAAGGTGCATTCACTCCCTGCAGAGTAAGAAAAGACAGTAATGGTAGCTCTCCCCAGCTGAGACTTGCCATTGTGAATGAATCGATAATACTCTCCCCAAGCAGAGTTTATCTACCATCAGCATCGAAAAGCCTTAATATTCCCCAACGGAGTATAAGAATATTCCCCGGCAGAATACAAGATATCCCCAGTGGAGTATGAAATTTTTCCCAGCGCAGTCTGAAAAAGCATCCCCAGTAGACTTTGGAATATTGTCCCCAGCAAAGCTCAACAGATTATCCCCATTAGAGCCTAAAAGGTTATCCCCAGTGAGGTCGCTATCAAAAAAATCGTCTCCAGCGGAGTTCATTCCTTTCTCAAACAGGAATTCAATCCCCAACAGGATTCAGTATCACCAGCAACGGTAAATTCATCCCCAGCTGAATCTATCAACAAAATCCTCTAAAGAGTATCTCTTCCCCAAAGAGTAATCTCCTCATCAGTTTATTCCCCAACGGAGTTGTCCTCTTCTGCAGGTTTATTCTCACAAATATATTCATTCGCTATCTCCAACGGAAACAAAGAATTCAGCTCTTTTCTCTAGCAGCTACCTGGGATTTATTTTTCCCCAGCTAAAAACATCACATCATGACACATGCATATACGCATCATACAACACAATCACATTTATTTTGAGAACATCATTTGCTTGATACATATCATGCATTGCATACAGCTAACCTTTACCTTTCAGGAAGGATGCGGTTAAATTCTCATAAAATTCAAAGCTATGAAGCTTTTACCTCAGTCGAATTACTGACCAGTTCTTAAATCTCAATAGAATTATCCTCGATTGAATTACAGACAAGGTCCTAAATGTCGACAAAGTTCCTCCGTCGAATTACAGACGAGTTCCTAAATCTCAGCAGAGTTTTCTCAGTTGAATTACGAGCGAGTTCTTAAATCTCGACGAAGATGTTTCCCCAAGTAGAATTACTGACCAGTTCTTAAATCTCAACAGAATTATCCTCGGTTGAATTACAGACAAGGTCCTAAATCTCGACAAAGTTCCTCCGTCGAATTACAGACGAGTTCCTAAATCTCAGTAGAGTTTTCTCAGTTGAATTACAGGCAAGTTCTTAAATCTTGATGAAGATGTTTCCCTCAGTCGAATTACTGACCAGTTCTTAAAACTCAACAGAGACGTTGAAGTACAGACAAGGTCCTAAATCTCGACAAAGTTCCTCCGTCAAATTACAGACGAGTTCCTAAATCTCAGCAGAGTTTCTCAATTGGATTACGGGCAAGTTCTTAAATCTTGATGAAGATGTTTCCCTCAGTCGAATTAATGACCAGTTCTTAAAACTCAACAGAGACGTTGAAGTACAGACATGGTCCTAAATCTCGACAAAGTTCCTCCGTCGAATTACAGATGAGTTCTTAAATCTCAGCAGAGTTTCTCAGTTGAATTACGGGCAAGTTCTTAAATCTCGATGAAGATGTTTCCCCCAGTCGAATTACTGACCAGTTCTTAAATCTCAATAGAATTATCCTCAGTTGAATTACAGACAAGGTCCTAAATCTCGACAAAGTTCCTCAGTCGAATTACAGGCAGTTCCTAAATCTCAGCAGAGAAGTTTTCTAAGTCGAATTACTGACCAGTTCTTAAATCTCAACGGAATTATCCTCAGTTGAATTACAGACAAGGTCCTAAATCTTGACAAAGTTCCTCCGTCGAATTACAGGCAGTTCCTAAATCTCGGCATAGAAGTTTTCTCAGTCGAATTACTGACTAGTTCTTAAATCTCAATAGAATTATCCTCAGTTGAATTACAGACAAGGTCCTAAATCTCGACAAAGTTCCTCCGTCGAATTACAGGCAGTTCCTAAATCTCGGAAGAGAAGTTTTCTCAGTCTAATTACGGACGAGTTCTTAAATCTCGATGAAGATGTTTCCCCCAGTTGAATTACGGACAAGTTCTTAAAACTCAGCAGATATGTTCTCTCGGTTGAAGTACAGGTAAGTTCCTAAATCTCAACAAAGATCAGACTTCCCCAGTGGAATCTTCCACAACAACAGGTACACAAGCTCTCGCTAAGGAATATCTTATGCGATCGACACTCCTTCAGATGGCATCTTTAAGCCCGTCCCCTCGCCAGAAATCTCCAAATGGCATCTGTAATCCCATTCCTGATATCACAAGGCTGATACCACTTCATGCGAGTGCAAATTTATGGGCACTCTAGTGTTCAATCATCTTCCACCTTCGGATCACGAAAGGCATGAAAGCCAAACCACATCCTCAGGTTTAAGAAGATTGAACAGGGGCAGCTGTTGTACCCCAAAATTTTCCCTCCCATATTTCTCAAAACATTGCAAGAAAAATCTCCAAGTTGCTCAAGGTTGCTCAAGAGTTGGTCAGACAAGCTATCTCCTAAGGCATTCTACCCCAATTTAGGGTTTCACATTGCATCAAGATCCTTGAGTACAAATGACCTCAAGTGCTCCCTAATGTACTAATATGTTCTCAAGATCATCCATGTCAAATTTCAAGCCTTGCAGAGGAAGTTTGCTCAGTCAATTGCTCAAAGGTCCAAAAATCGATTGTGCTAGGGCAAAAGTCAACTGTGACCTACATACAGTCAAACTTCATGATTTTTTGTCAACATTCTCATTTTGAAGTATATTTCATCATTTGATAAAGGGTCGATCATGATCTATCAAGGATTGCTCAAAATTCATCAAGATTCAAAAGTTGCTAAATTAGGGTTTTGTAGGAAAAGTCAACTCAACTTTGACCAAACATAACTTTCTCATACTTTATGAGAAATGACCCATCCAAAGCTCATTTTTAAGAGAATGCAATTACCTAAAATACATCTTCATACCCCAAGATAAACAAATGCACTCATAAGAAGTTATGAATTTGTACATTATAGGTCATTTTTGAAAGTAAAAAAAAACACCTTTTTTTTCCAAAGCTTATAACTTGAGCATGGAATATAAAAATGAGATGAGACCAAAAGGGTTGATTAGAGGACATCTCAAGCTTTCTAAAAAAACCAATAAAACCTCCAAAAGTTCAAAATTTAAGAAATTATGCATTGTTGAAGTTGGACTTTTTTGCAAAATTGCCAAAAGTCAACTATCCTCAAAACTTCAAATTTTGCCAAATGGGCCCATTCTTTTTCACTTGATTTGAGTTTGCATTATTTCCCACGTGCCCTATCTCCAGCCATGTGTCCATATCACTTTTGTATTATTTAATTTGATTTTTATTTGAATTAACCCATTTTAAATCAAATAAAATCACATAAAATCTAAAGCATTGATAACATATGATTTTTTTGGCTATTTCAGGCTCCAAATACATCTATTATTTCAATTAAATTCGTATCAAAGGCATTGGTAACAAAAGATGTGATTTAGGCCAAGTTTGGAAAGATTTTCATGGAGGATCAAATCAAATATGCAAACATCAATGTAGAGAGATTTGGACCAAGTTTTTTAACCTAATGCAATGCACAATACATAAGCAAGGAAAGGACACGAAAATCAGGGTTGGCAATCACTTGTAGAGGCAGATCAACTTTGCAAAAAATCACAAAAAAGTTAGAGATCAAAATCAAAGCTAGAGGCGTTTTCAGAGCTGGATATTGGTCCCAATCGATTCCTGGCAACACACATAAGCTAACTGGATCCAAACGACACGTTCTTAGGCCCTTATACGCACTGTAAGTCCTTCGTAAAACCACCCTGTTCTTGTTTTCGATTCGCATGATTCTGGCATCCATTGAGTGAAATAATTGTATATTTGTGATCACAAGAACATTTGAAAGCTTTTGGTATTAACGAATTTCATTTATATGATCTGTAACAAGAATCACCATAGTTAGGGTTCTTGGAGTTTTTATGGGGTTTTCTGTTTCAGGTACAATTGGTTCACATGAAGGACATGGTTGTGATTAGGAGTTTGTCACGAATCCAACCGTGGTCCTAGCGTCCGTTTTTATGGCCTGAGATAGGTTTTGGAAACGAGCAGGCTTGTAGCTACGGACTTCTGTCCGTTGGTATAGATGGTTATACTTTTAGCCACGGTTGGGAGGTCAGGGATGATGCGTGGCATCCATCCATTGGCCGGTTCAAACATAGCGCGCGTTTTATTTTTTTTTCTGACCATTAAGTTTCGTTTTATTATATTATTATTAATTTGTATTAATATAACAAACAAAGCAGCATGGTGTTGTGGTAAGCTGGGCGTTGCATTTCCCTTCAGGACATGGGTTCGAATCCCAGGTCCCCCTCTTTCTCAATATTATTTATTTTCAGGTGTTCCAGTACACACGCTCATCTGCAATCCACCATACACCCTCATCAATCCAAGCGCCAGATGGCCAAGGGCCAGATCTGATGATCCACGTTGGAGGTCCACCAAAAGCCAAGTCAACGTGCTTGCACTTGATCCAAAAAGTCCACACGGACCAGCTTCTAATGGGCTTGCAAAAATGCTCCTTGCACCTCCAAAAAAGGCCCATTTCTTTCCTTTTATCATATTTTCTATTTTATTTATTTAGTTATTTTATTTTATTTTAAGTAATTACTAACCAATCATTTTTTCCTTTTTATCAAAAAATTATCAAAAAATATTTTTATCCAATAAAATTTTAGAATTCATTTTTATTAATAAACACTAATTAATTAATTAGGTTTTTAATTCTAATAAATTTTAACCTATTTTGTAAATAAATAAAATTAATTAGACTTAATTAGGTCTTAACTACTAATTTAATTATATTTTCTTTTTTCCTAAAAATAATCCAAAACTCCAAAAATAATTTATTTTTCATTTAATTAATTTATTAAGTAATTAATTTAGGATTTAATTTCTTTCCTTAAATAAAAACAACAAAACACAAAAAATATTGTTTTTTCAAAAGGGTCAAAACCCTAATTCGCATTCGATTTAATTTCCTGCGCGCTTTATTTATTTTTATCCATATTGATGTATCTGCTTCTGGTTTGTAATAGTTAATTAGGAACTTTTATTTATTTTTACCGCTTTATTTTTATTTTCAAAGGGTTGCTTTTGGCGATGTAAATACTTGACGCCTTGTAATTTAATTTCCGCACTTTTAATTCCGCAAATTATAACTGCTAGATGTTTGTTAATAGGGTATGCATGACAAGACTAGATGTTTAATCTAAAATCAAATTAGATCACCCTTAACAGGTACAAAGATAAAAATAACTGAAAAAGACACACTCGCACATGCGCACTCTTAGGGTACACCCCACTTGGTTGCCTTCGTACACGGTCATTGAGTATAGGTCGTTTTAGAGGTCGTCCTCTTGTCTAAAAGATCATAGTCGCCTCGAAATGGTTGCCTCGGATATTGTTGCCTCAAACAAACGATCTAAGACATTAGGGTTACCGCTAATGCGTCCTAACATTGCTTTAGTGACCGTCTGTACCTCATTCAAATTGACCCTTAAACTCCAACGACGGTGCTACCTACTCACTAATAGTGGGATAGCATAGTCTAAAGGAAATTAGCATAGAACGATTCCTTTTTCGAGTAGGTAGATAGTTCTTAGATACTTGCTTTTTCAAAATAAAACTCTTCACACTTACACTTTTCGAACAAAGTTTTCAAAACACTTCATTACACTCTTGGGGACAGAAGCAAGAGTTAAATCTAAGTTTTAAACAAAAACTTTTTCAAACCCACAAGCACAAAGAAAATAACTTTTGAAAATAATTGAGCAAGTACCTAAGAGCCTGTAGATAACTACGGATAGAAAGGGTTCTAACACCTTCCCTTTCTAAAATCTACCCCCCGAACCCGAGGAATATCTCAAAAAAGGAATTTTTCTGTGCTTTCTTCCTTTCCTTGTTGGATAAAATAAAAGTCGGTGGCGACTATTGCTTATCGCGACATTTTGCGAAAACAAACGTAAAACGCAAACCAGCATTCCAAAAAACAGTCAGTTTTTCCCACCATATCACAGCTTGAAACTTGGTATAAGCAATCTTAGGGGTTCAAGATGGTGTATGAAAGTCACATGAAGCATTGATGGTCCAAAAATCCTTGTGAAAACTCAAACCCTAATTTCAGGTCATTAGTGCAAGATGAGGTCTTGAGCTGAGCAAACCCTAATCTTGTCTTGAGTCCCAGAAGTCTTGTGAGGAAAATCTTGATAAATGAGAGGGCAAATTTTGGGGTACAACAACTTCCCCTGTTCAATCTTCTTGAACCTTAAGAGTTAGATTGGCGAGTTTTGTCGTTCGTGACTCAAAGGTAAAAGATGATTGGACACTAGAGTGCGCGTAAATTTGCACTCGTCAAAGTGTAGTTGAGGAAATGGGCTTAAAGATGCCATTTGGAGATGTGATAGAATCTTGTTGGAGATGGGATTAAAGATGCCATCCAAGAATGTTTGTTGAACTATAAGTTGTAAGCCAAAAGAATAAGTATCAGAATGGTGTCCGTATCTGGAACGTATCTGAAATGTATCTGGAGACTGAATCTGAATGAGCAATGGAATGGCATCTGTGTCTGGAGCGTATCCGAGCTGTATCTGAACTTTGCATCTGAATAAGTGATAGAATGGAAACCGTGTCTGGAGCGTATCTAAGCTGGGGAAAATCAGAATAAGTGACAGAATGGCAACCGTGTCTGGAGCGTATCTGGATTGGAATCTGAATAGCTAGCAGAATGACTTTTGTGTCTGGAGTGTATCTGAACTGTATCTGAGATCTGAGTCTGAATGAGCAACATAATAAATTTCGTGTCTGGAGTGTATCCGTATTGTATCTGAAGTTTGAATCTGAATGAGTAATAGAATATCATCCACGTCTGGAGCGTATCTAAACTGTATCTGAGATCTGAGTCTGAATGAGAAACAGAATGACTTCGGTGTCTGGAGTGTATTCGTACTATATCTGAATCGGTAAACTGAATAAGGGCCAAAATGGCATCCATGTCAATAGCGTATCTGAACTAGAATCTGAATAAGTGACAAAATGACTTCTGTGTCTGGAGTGTATCTAAATAGTATCTGATAGTTGAAATCTGAATAAGTATCAGGATGGCATCCGTATCTGGAACGTATCTGAACTGT
This sequence comes from Vicia faba, assembly GCA_948472305.1. Taxonomy (NCBI): domain Eukaryota; kingdom Viridiplantae; phylum Streptophyta; class Magnoliopsida; order Fabales; family Fabaceae; genus Vicia; species Vicia faba. The sequence continues at coordinate 161,756,198 of OX451738.1, forward strand.
ATCTGAAATCTGAATCTGAATGAGCAACAGAATGACTTCTGCGTCTGGAGTGTATCTGTACTGTATCATGATTGTATACTGTTAACTGTAGCTTGTTAGTCTTATCCTGAAAAGGGTAAACCGTTAGCTGAAACACAAAGTTATGTTGCATGAAATGTATGATGCAATATATGTGTTTTATCAATGTTTATGATATATGGATGTAATGTATGCGCATGTAAGATGATTTGTTGTATTGCTGAGGAAAATATATCCTTGACAGCTGGGGATAATAAAACCCTTGACTGCTGCCGGGGAAAATAAATCCCTGACTGCTGAGGTTAAGAAATCCTTGGCGACTGTTGCGGATAGAAAATCCTTGACAACTTCTGTGGGGATATGAGGATCCTTCATGTCTTGAAGTTGGAGTATTGACAAAAATTCTGCTGTGAGAGTAATGCCAAACTACTTGATAGATTTGCTTGGGAAATCCATAGAACTTTGACGACTTCTATTAGGGATTACACAGTGGGAACCCTTATTCCGCTGGGGAATAGAGAAAACTCTGATGACTTATGCGGGGAATTAAGAATGAGAATCTTCATTCTGTTGGGGAGTAATGAAAACTTTGGCGACCTCACTGGGGAATTAAGAATGAGAATCTTCATTCTGTTGAAAAATAAAAACTCTGTAGGAAGAAGGCTTACTAATGGGGAGTAAGTTCAAGAGTTTTCGGTCGCCTTCCACTCTACTGGGGAGTTATCCTAAGTTGGGGAGAGACAAAAGTTAACTGTCATCTTGGTTGACTTTCAGACATGAATACAACTTGTTGGGGAATTTGGATGATTTCCGCTGGGGATTAATAGTTAAAAGTTTTGGCTCCGCTAGGGATTGGGAGTTTGAAGTTTTAACTCTAATGGAGATTAAGGGTTTGAAATTTTAGATTCGCTGGGGATCTAGATGATGTACTGTAGGGATTTCTCATGGAATAGCCTAAAGACGTTTTCCTATCCTTCTAGTCTGTCAGTAATTTTTCTTTTCCATCCCGTTTATTTGTAAATAGTAATTATGTTCAAATGCATATGTTCATCAATGAATCATTAGACGTTTTTGCAAACAAAAACACAAGTGCAAAAGAAAAAAGGCAAATAGTTTTCTGTACTCTGAAAGAGATATCTTTGTATTTACTTTGAATAAGTATTTTGTACAAAGGAGACAGACATCCTAGTAAGAGGATGGTGTCATAAAAAATGAGAAAAATTTATACAAAGATAGCTATGTGTTAAAAAATCCCATGGGGTTCCCATTCTACTATAGCCTTCGTATCTCCGAATATCTTGTCCATTCGTTGCTTCATCCGAAGATGATTGAGTTGATCAGAAGCTCAGAGTTTGTCAGTGAAGAGATTGTCCTTAAAGTGATCCGACGAGACATAGTCATACGCTTTAACTCCCTAACTTTTTCCTGGACCGCCCTTTCGGTTTTTCAGTCCACCGGGAAACCCTTTTTTGCCCAAGTCGCCCTTTCGGGTTTTCAACTTGTCGGATGTACAGATTTTTTTTATTTATCCCTAATTTTTGCCTGAACTGCCCTTTCGGGTTTTCGATTCACTAGGATGCCCTTTTTTTGCCGAGGTGTATCAAACTAGAGAGTCATTTATGCGTAGTATCTTTTAACTATGTCTGCATTTGTAGGGTGCGGCAGGTCTTCGCCATCCATGGTGGTTAAGATCATTGCCCCACCAGAAAATATGTTCTTGATTACAAATGGTCCTTCATAGGTAGGAGTCCATTTTCCCCTGGGATCACTTTGTGGAAAAATGATGCGCTTGATCACTAGATCTCCAACTTGATATACCTGGCGTCTGACTTTCTTGTTAAAAGCCTTGATCATCCGTTTTTGGTACGTCTGACCATGGAAAACAACAGTAAGTCTCTTTTCGTCAATTAAGTTCAATTGATCAAGCCGAGTCTGAATCCAACCGTCTTCACTCAAACCAGCATCTTTCATGATTCTCAAATAGGGAATCTGAACCTCGACAGGTAAAACAACCTCCATGCCATATACCAAAGAATAGGGTGTTGCCCTAGTTGATGTGCGTGTCGTGGTACGATACCCGTGAAGAGAAAACAGTAGCATCTCATGCCAGTCCTTGTAGGTGACTGTCATCTTTTGTATGATATTCTTGATATTTTTGTTAGCAGCTTCAATTGCACCATTCATCTTTGGCCGATAGGGGGATGAATTGTGATGTTGAATTTTGAACTGCTCGCACAGGGCGGTGATCATAGTATTGTTAAGGTTTGTACCGTTATCAGTGATGATCCTTTCGGGGATACCGTACCGGAAAATAAGGTTCTGCTTGATGAAGCGGGCAACAACATTCTTAGTAACGGATGCAAAGGAAGCTGCTTCGACCCACTTGGTGAAATAGTCAATAGCCACCAGAATGAAACGGTCTCCATTAGAAGCTGTAGGCTTGATCTCTCCAATCATGTTGATTCCCCACATTGCGAAGGGCCAAGGAGCTGTTAAGACATTTAGAGGAACCGCGGGCACATGCACCTTGTCTGCATATATTTGAAATTTGTGGCATGTCTAGGAGTGTTGATAGCAGTCAGCTTCCATGGTAGACCAGTAATAGCCTGCTCTTAGAATCTTCTTAGCCATCGTATGCCCGCTAGAGTGAGTGCCAAAGGTACCTTCATGCAATTCAGCCATAATCCTTTCAGCTTCAAGCTTGTCCACACAATGGAGCAGAATAGAATCATGATTGCGCTTGTACAAGATGCCATTACTTAGGAAGAACTTAGCTGAGAATCTCCTTAAGAACTTTTTGTCATTGACTGAAGCTCCTTCAGGATATTCCTGAGCCTCAAGATACCTTTTGACTTCATGAAACCAAGGCTGGTCCACTACTTCTTCGGTCTTAATCCCGTGACAATGTGCAAGTTCGTCCATCCGTTCAATGGTGATTTGGGGAGCCTCATTATCCCAGTTAAGTTTAAACATGGATGACATTGTAGCTAGAGAATCTGCAAGTTGATTTTCTTCTCGCGGGAAGTGCTCGAAGGTAATCTGCTCGAAATGTGGTAACAATGTCAAAACATGTTCTTTGTAAGGGATGAGGTTTGGATGCTTAGTGTCCCACTCTCCTTTGATCTAACTGATGACTAAAGTTGAGTCCCCAAACACAATCAAAGATTTTATTCCCAAGTCTATGGCAGCCTTGAGTCCAAAGATGCATGCTTCATACTCTGCCATGTTGTTCGTACAGTTGAAGCAAAGTCTGGCGGTGAAAGGAGTATGGAATCCTTCTGGAGATATAAGCACAACACCGATACCGTTACCAAGCGCATTGGAGGCCCCATAAAAGTATAGGGTCCATCGGGATCCTTGTTCAGGTCCGTCATATGGTCTGAAATCTTCAACGTTGTCCAATGTCATGATGTCTTTGTCAGGGAAATTGAACTTCATGGATTGGTAATATTCTACAGCTTGATGGGACAAATTATCAGCTAGCACACTCCCCTTTATGGCTTTTTGGGTCGTGTACTGTATATCGTGTTCCGTTAGGATCATATGCCATCTGGCTATCCTTCCGGACAAAGAAGGCTTCTCAAAGATGTACTTGATCGGATCCATCTTAGATATCAGCAAAGTGGTATGAGTCAACATATACTGCCTTAGCCGGCGAGCAGCCCATACCAAAGTGCAACAAGTTTTCTCGAGCAATTAATATCTTGTTTCATAGTCGGTAAACTTTTTGCTAAGGTAATAAATGACATGCTCTTTTCGGCCAGACTCGTCATGCTGCCCCGGTACGCACCCCATTTAATTCTCTAGGATGGTCAGATACATGATTAGAGGTCTTCCCTCGACTGGTGGCATCAAGATAGGAGGTTCTAGCAAATACTCCTTAATTTTATCGAAAGAAATCTGACAGTCATCATTCCATCGAACTACCTGATCTTTCTTCAACAGCTTGAAGATTGGTTCACAAGTAGATGTTAGGTGAGAAATGAACCTAGCAATGTAGTTTAGGCATCCCAAGAAACCTCTGACCTTCTTCTCAGTGCGAGGAGCAGGCATTTCTTGTATAGCTTTGACTTTGGCAGGATCAACCTCGATGCCTTTGTTGCTGACAATGAAACCCAAGAGTTTATTAGACCGGACTCCGAATGTGCACTTGTTTGGGTTCAATCTGAGCTTGTACTCCTTCAACCTGACAAACAGCTTTTGCAAGTGATCAAGGTGTTCTTCTTCAGTTTGTGATCGGGATATCATGTCATCTACATAGACCTCTATCTGATGATGTATCATATCATGAAACAAAGCTACCATGGCGTGTTGATAGGTTTCCCCGACATTCTTCAGTCCGAATGGCATCACTTTGTAGCAGAATGTACCCCACTATGTAACAAATGTAGTTTTATCCATGTCCTCGGGTGCCATTTTGATCTGGTTATAGCCCGAGAATCCATCCATGAAAGAAAATACTTTGTGCTGAGTTGTGTTGTCGACCAGGATGTCGATGTGCGGAAGTGGAAAGTCATCTTTAGGGCTGGACCTATTTAAATCTCTATAATCCATGCATATTCTCACTTTGCCGTACTTCTTAGGCACGGGCACAATGTTAGCAACCCATTGTGGATAGGAAGTAACATCCAGAAATCCAGCATGGAACTGTTTCATAACTTCTGCTTTGATCTTCTCGGACATGTCAGGTCTCATGCGGCGGACCTTTTGTTTCACTGGTGGACTGTCTTCTCTTGTGGGTAGACGACAAACCATAATGTCTGTATCGAGTCCCGGCATGTCTTCGTATGACCAGGCGAATATTTCAACATAATCATGCAACAGCTGAATTAGGCGCGCATTGACACTCGGCTCTAGATTGGCACCTATCTTGATTTCCTTTTTGTCATCCTCAGTTCCCAAGTTGATTGTATCCAACTGCTCTTCATGAGGCTGAATTGCTCTTTCCTCTTGCTGTAATAATCTGGCTAATTCCCCTAGCACCTCACAATCTTCCTCACCTTCGTATTCGGCTTGGTAGACCAGATCTTCAGAGTCACTGAAGGCTATAGCAGTATCGTTACCCATGGGTTCCGAAATGGAAGGTGTGATACGGTGGGAGAACGGACTTGGGATTTTGCGTCTGTGTTTGCAAATGTTTCGGTTTAGCAAGAGTCGCCACCGACTTTTTATTTTATCCTAAGGAAAGGTCAAAAAGCACAGGAAAGACATTTGATATGTTTTCTTGGGTTCGGGGAGTAGATTATAGAAAGGGAAGGTATTAGCACCCTTTCTATCCATGGTTATCCATGGGTTCTTAGTTACTTGCTTAGATCACTTGCTTTGTTTTTCAATTGTTTGAAATGGTGCTCTTCAATTGTTTGAAATGGTGCTTTGTGTGTGATTTTGAAAGATGTTTTGAAAAGAGGCCATCGTTGTGGAAACCTTTGTAATGATTCTTGTTTGAATGTATACAAAGGTGTTTTTGTCTTTTGAAAAGTTCTCAATGTTTGAAAGTAGGGTTTTGAAATTGTGTTGTGGAGTGTATTTTGAAGATAGCAAGGATGTTTTTGCAAGTTTTGGTCAAGTAACTAAGAGTTGTCTACCCTATTTTACTCAAAGATCTTTCTTATTTTTTTAACCCTTTTAACAGTGTTGTTTCACCATTGTATTTGGTGAACAACCTTGTGTTAGGATGTTAAACGAGACAGGTGCAGGTCATCGTATAGACCATGATAGCAATGGTGTCAAGTATTTTTGGCAACTTTCTTGAGGGACTTGATCATTTTGTTTAGGCAACTCAGATAGCGCCATCGAGGGACTATGATCTTTTGTTTGTTTTTGTTTTGCCAAAGTACTTGACATGCATATCATGGCCCATTTTTGAAGGCAACAAGTGGATTGAAACCCTAGGGGTGCAAGTGTGCATTGTGTTTGTTTTCATGCATTTTATCTTGGATTAGGTCAAGCTAATTGTTGATTTTATTTTGCATACAAACCCTAGGTCTAATCATGGCATAATTGAAAGCATCTAAAGGTGCGAGAATTTAAATTCTACACTATTACAATCATGATATAGGGAGGGGGGTACAAATTTGAATTGGGGATCATTTTGCAAGAAATTAAATTCTAAATTATTACAACCATATTGAATGGGTAAGGCATAATATTAAATACACAATATTTAAATAAATACAATAAATAAATATTCAATAAAGTGTATTATGCAAAAAAAAAATGTTTTTTTATGTATGTAAAAAGTATTTTTGAATATGAAGTGTAAATAATAAAAAAAGTTAATTTTAATTATTTTGTTCTTTATGGCAAAAACCTTAATTTTTTTAAATAAATAGTATTATTTATTATTTATATACAATAATGTATTAATTTTTACAAAAAATATAAATATATTGAAAAACTGGTATTTTTAGTATACAATATTAATAAAAATGAAAATGTATTATTTTTGTATTTTTTGTCTTAATTATTTAATTAAAATATGTATGTATATGTATTAAATATATTAAATATACTAAGTGTGTATAAAAATAAAAATAAATTATTTACAACATGGTATATATTTCAAGAACATGTTTTCAAGTATGTACAAAATAATAAATAAAGATAAACCTTTTTTTTTTTTTGAGTTTTAATAAAAGGGATATAAAGTATTTAAATCATTTTTATACTAGTAAAATAAAAATAAATATCAAATAAATATGAAAAAATATAAAAATAATTTTTTGGCATTTTTTATATTTGGACATAAAATAATAAATTCAGAATAAAAAATAAAAATATCAAAATGACAAATATACAAATAAATGGGCCAGGGGGGTGTAAGCTGAAAATGTATGTGTGAGAAGCAAAAGCAAATAGGCCCAGCCCAAGTAACTTCATCTTCTTCCTCAGTTCATAAAAAACGCGCATTCTGTACATCAACTGCTATCTCCTGATTCCTTGACTTTTTGATAAAACTCATAACATGAAACTTTTAGAGCATCAAGCAACGAATCCAACCATATAAAAAACTTAAGCTAACTCTCAAAGACCAGAGAGAATTTCTTTGGCCCTAAATCTTAACCTAGTTTTTTCAGAAAGTTCATGAACAAAATTCTCCTAGCACGATTAATATAAATGAAAACTAAGCACATGTATGGTTTCAAGGCTATGAGTACAACATATTTCATTCACAAACCTAAGTCTAATTATTCCTAAATTGAGAGATAGAAGTTCATGAAATACCTGTTTCGGCTGACTTCGAGCTGGACAATGCAGCAACTTCCAAGGGTGCTTGAGGTTCTTTTGAGCTTGCCTGATGTCCAATGAAGCTTTCCCAATGCTTAGTTTGTTTTGAAACAGCTTGAATCGTGCTACAAAACTCAACCTTCAAAGCTTTGAAACAAAAATGGCAATGTGTGTTAATGGTGTTACAGCAACTTGTGGATGGTCTGGATAACTCAGGTATGTTGGTTGGAAGGTGTTTGAAGTATCTTTGGACAAAACGCACGATGGAATTGGATGATGGCTTACAAAATGCAGAATTGGCCCTGTTTTGCAAGAAAATGGGGAATTTGTGCACAAGGGGTTTTGAGAGGTTCAGGACTCGTGTTTCTGGCTTGTTAGGGTGTATGAAACTTGTTTGAAAACTTTGTCTTGGTTGGTTTTAACAGATGTGAGAGATCCCTTGTGTTTTGCAAGTTTTCTTCTTCTTGAAGCAAAAGGGTGGAAGTGAGGTTATAGACTTGTACAGGCCATCCTATCACCCTGCACACAACCCTCTTGGCCTCTCCAATTAGTGGATTTTGTTTGCAGCATGAGATCTGGTTCAATGCTCTAGGATGTTGTTTTGCCATAAAGCAAAGTTCAAGCAAAAATGGCATTGTTACTTTTTCCATTTAAGGCTTAATCTAGTGTATAATACCCTAATGATCAAGACAATGCCTTGGCTCAATGGATATGCATTAAGTTCTGGAGTACAAACTGGTTTAGAGGCCTGTAATTGTGACCCAAGCTAGCTAGATCAGATTTGGCAAGTGATATGAACATGCATTGGCCATGGATCAAAGTGAGTTTTTTCCAACTTCAAGCATTCGATTCTCCCTAACCACAAAGGTGTTTGAGGAGTTCTTGGACAATTTGGAAAGCTTGTAACATGTAATATAATCCATATTTGAAATGCAACTTGAAACTCCAAGTGGAACTATGTGAAAAATGGCCATGAAGATGGGTCAAAATCCTACCTAAACTAGGGCAAAAATTTTCTAAGTTAAAAGTTTTAGGTACCCTTGTTCCAAAACTCATAACTTGAGATACAAGCTTCTTTTGAGAAAACTTTGTGAATCAAAGTTGTAGACTTTCTAAGTTATGAAAATTTTCCATTTTAAACCCTAATTTGCAATTTTGGGTTTCTTGATGAACAAGTTTCATAGTTTGACATGTCTTGATGAAAAATGACCCTTGGCACTTGATTTTGATCAAAAAGTCAAAGTTTGACTTTTCAGTGTATAGTCAAATTTTGATTAGTTGACTGAAAAATTCATCTGTCAATCCTATGCATTTTGAGATCTTTTGAACTTGTTGAATGGGTCAAGATAATTTCATTGAGTCCTTGAGTCCATGGTTGAGCTTGATTTGCCATTGGTTAGGTCAAACAGTCAAAAAAATGCCTTTGTACAGTCAAACCCCTAAAAATGACCATTTTGCCCTTTTGATGATCTGATCAAATTTCTTGTGGAATTATGATCCAAACTTGATTAAATGGTTCATATGAGTTCATATGTTGATGTGGGTCAAAATTCATGAGGTTTGACTGTCAATTGGCCACAGTTGACTTTTTCCCAATACAATTGATTTCTAGGTCAAGTGTCCAATTGACTGGGCAAAAATTTGGATCAAGGCTTGAAACATGGCATGGACAAACTTGTGAGTCCATTATGAAGTATGAAAGTCACTTTGGGCATTGTAGTTCAAAACATCATTGTGCAAACTCAAACCCTAATTTAGGTCAATAGTGCAAGGAGGTGTCTTGAGCAGAGCAAACCCTAGCTTGATCTTGAATTCCAAGAGTCTTGTGATGAGAAATGTTGATGAAATGAGAGGGAAAATTTTGGGGTACAACAGTTGCCCCTGTTCAATCTTCTTGAACCTGAAGAGTTAGATTGGCAAGTTTTCCTTTCGCGACACGAAGGTAAAAGAGGATTGGACACTAGAGTGCCCGTAAATTTGCACTCGCCAAAACATAGATGTGGGAATGGGCTTAAAGATGCCATTTGGAGATGATAGAATCTTGCTGGAGATGGCCTTAAAGATGCCATCCAAGAATGTTTGTTGAACAGTAATGTTGTAGGTAAGAAGAATGAGCATCAAGATGGTATCCGAGTCTGGAATGCATTTGAATTGTATCTGGAGACTGAGTCTGTATGAGCAAAGGAATGGCATCCGTGTCTGGGGCGTATCCGAGCTGTAACTGTATTTGAATTTTGAATGAATATCAGAATGACTGTCGTGTCTGGAGTGTATATGTATTGTATCTAAACTCTGAATGGGCAACAAAGAAACATCAGCGTATAGAGCATCTCTGGGCTGAGGATAAATTTTGAGTGAGTGACAGAAGGGCAACTGTGTTTGGAGCGTATCTGGACTGTATCTGAAGTTGAGATCTGTATGAGTAGCAGAATGACTTCCGTGTCTGGAGTATATCTGAGACTGTAACTGGGATCTGAATAAGTGACAGAATGACTTCCGTGGCGACTGCACTGGGGAGAATCAAACTGCTGGTGTAAGGGCCAGAATGGCATCGTGTCTGGAGCGTATCTGAATTTATGGTTGATAGCTGAATCTGAATGAGAGATAGAATGGCAGCCGTGTCTGGAGCGTATCTAGTCTGTATCGGATTGCTGAAGTCTGAATGAGTAGTGGAATGACCGCCGTGTCTGGGGTGTATCTGTACTGTATTTGACTTGAAATTCTGAATGAGTAATAGAATGACCGCCGTGTCTGGGGTGTATCCATACTGTATCTGAATAATTGTTAACGACAACCTTTTAATCTTATCCTGAAAAGGGTAAAATGTTAGCTAAAACACGAAGTTATGTTGCATGATATGTATGATGCAATGAACTGTATTTCATCAATGTTTATGATATATGAATGTAATGGATGTGCATGTTGAAGTGGTGAAAAACACAAGAAGGGGGGGTTGAATTGTAAAACTGAAATCTAAAGCAATTTACAAGATATTTTTATCCTGGTTCGTTTGATCTCAAACTACTCCAGTCCACCCGTCAAGGTGATTTCGCCTCTCTCCAACGAGGTCTTAATCCACTATATTCAACTGAATATTACAGACTGCTTTAACAACTGCTAAAGCCTTCTTGATTCAAACCACAACCCGGTTTGTCAAGGTAACACTTTCTTACAAAGAGATAAAACAATGTGTGTGGATGTTTTCTACAAAACGGTATCACAACTGTGATGTATACACAAATGAAGCTTAGAAACTAGATTGCTAAACAGTAATGGAATATCAGAGTGTGTGGTTTAGCAAAACTGGTAGAACGAAGATTATGGTTCAGCTTTTGTGCGTGTAGAGATTTTGAGAGCATTAACCATTTCAATCTTCAAAGCTTTGTTTATATAGCACTGAGATGATGAACGTTGGATGCAATATTCTTGATTCAATGCTAATAACAAACTTTCCTTATTGAGCAGATCTTGTCTGGAATGAAGCCGTTGGAATTAATTTGTTTCAATGCACAGTACCGTTGCTTACTTAATGCAAGTTCTGGCTTGGCTCATTCTGATTCTGCTTCGCTGCTGATGAACTATTGTGTTTCTGTATCAGAGTATTAAGCGCAGTCTTGTTCATCAGGCTTCAGCATGTACGTGAGTTGATCATCTGATTTTGACGTTCTGATGTAGCAACTTCTGATGCTGGTGTCTGAAATCAAGTTCTGATGCTGAATAGATGTGATCTTGCTTATTTCAATCAGCGTATCTGCAAGTCAGAACATAATAATTTTAGGCAGCAGATAGTTCATTCATGACACTTATAAATACTATATCTTTTCACTTTGTTATCATCAAAACTTAAATATAGGGTAGTAGATTCCAACATTGTTCTAACAATCTCCCCCTTTTTGATGATGACAAAAACTAGATATTTTAAATGAAAATAACGTGAAAAGGTATCTGGAATATGTATCAGAATAAGAAGTAAAAGAATAAGGAGTAAGGAAATACTCCCCCTGAGTTTATTACTTCCCTTTGATTATACGCGTTCTTCAGAATCAGATCTTTTTGCCTTTCTTTGAACATCAGAGTATCAGAGTCTTTGACTTATCAGAAGCTTTATGTCAGAGAAGAGCTTCAGAGCTTTTCTTGTCAGAGCTTTGCTTTGGATCAGAACTTCATATTGATCAGAGCAGCTTCATATTGATCAGAGCTTCTAGTCTTCAGAGTGTCCAGGAGCTTCCTTGTGCCTGTACACTTTAAACACAACAGAAAAAACATTTCAAGTAGTAGAGTTAGAATGTTTGAGAATTTCTGTCTAGTTAGCCGTTATTGATTTAAATATCATTCTTGTTCTCCCCCTTTTTGTCAGCAATCAAAAAGTGTTGGTGATGTGCTAAAACAATTAAGATCAGAAAAACTAATCATATTAAGATAGTTCAGAGTCAAAACGAGAAAATATTACACAACATAATCAAACAGTACATCAGAAAATCAGGGAAAACATAAAAAAGGTCATGCATGAAAGAAAAGAATTAAGGTTGAGGAGGCAAGCATGTGAACAGGCTCTCCAGCATCGCTTGAATCTTTTCAGAAGTCTCATTCTGTTTATGCACCATGCTGACAACAGTGTCAATCTTGCTGTCCTGCACATCCATTCTCTCTTTCATCTTCTGATCGTTTTCATCCATCCGCTGCTGCAGACGCATGTCATTCAGCCTTAGTTCTTCCAGAGTCTGCCTGTCCAAGGCAGCTTGAGAAGCATCAGAGGGAGGAGGCTTCTCAGAACTTTCAGCAACATCTTCTGCTTGACTTTCAGCCTGAATGGTCTTGTCTTTTTCTGATGGTTGCACCTTTGCAGCTTGCTGTTTCTCAGACCAGGGTTCACTGTCCAGAGGGAGCACGTCCTCTTTCAGAAGCATACTTCCAACTTCATTCAGAAGTTTGCTGAAATTTTGTTGTGCCTGCTCATAGTTGATATCCTGCAACTTGAGGGCTTCAGCACGTACCCAAATTCTGAACTGTGACCAGAGCTGATCAGAAGCAGCTGGGTCAATCATCCCAGGACAGACTTGCTTCAAAGAAGCAATCCATTGCAGCACACCTGTTTCAAAATTCAAAATACCAGAGCCAACATCTGGTTGCTTTGGTTTTGGGATTGGAATTTTGTGTTTTAGATCAGCAAGACGGTCAAGACTGGTTAAGTCAATGAAAGTCCTGCTGGGGTTTTCAGAGGTTTTCTGAGAGGCTGTTTGTTTTGGAGAAGGGGTATCAGAGTCAGATATTTCGATTGGAGTGGGTGGTGTTTTGGGAGTATTTGGTGGTGTCAATTCTGATGGGGATGGTAACTGGGGCATGATAACAGTGGTTCCACATGGCAACTGAATTGCCAGCGGTGATGGTTGAGGTGAATGAGGGTCAGATTGATGAGGGGAAGGAGTTTCAGAGTGGTGAAACTCTGTTTGTGGTGAAGGTGGATTAATTTCTGGTTGGGGAGAGGGAGGTGGAATCTCTGATTGCTCAGGGATCAGAGGTTCTTCTGAGAGTGGTTGTTGTTGTTGTGGTTCTGGTTCTGGTTGTTGTTGATGTTCTGTTTGTGGAGGAGGAACATTTTGTGGTTCAGAGTTTGGTTGAGCAGAGGCATGTTGACGCTCAATATCAGACAGCACTTGGTCAAGTGCTGATGTTGTTGAAGTTGTTGGTTGTTTGGGGTGTTTGGTTCTAGGTCTTCTGAGCTTTAATGCCTCAGAAGGGTCTTCTTCTTGTATGGTTTCATCAATGGTAGGGATGGGAATTGATATTCTATGAGAGGTTTGAGGAGGGATAGATGCTGGAATAGTAAAAGAATTTGAAATAGGGGCAGCAGATGAATTACCTCTTTTCTTTGGAGTCTGCTGAGATGATCCTTCTGATGGCGCTTTCCTCTTCTTTGTCTTCTTCAGAGTCACTTCTGGTTGGGGTTGACGCAGATCTCTGATATTCAGCTTTGGATCTGTATCATCTGCCTTGTACGCATCTGGGTACCTGAGAAACATCTCTGGTTTGGATTCCATTTCAGAAAATACCGGAAAATCACTCAGAGGCACTCTTCTGCTGGAGATATCAGCAGTGGAAGTAGCTCTGGGTTCCTTTTGAATATTCTCTATCAGCTTCATCTTTTTCAGATTCTTTGCGTTCAGAGGTTTCCCAATTGTTGGTTCAATAGTGCTCAGCTCTTGAGCTTCTATCAGATGCTCAATCAGTCTATTCTCTGTCAGAATATCTGATATCAACCTTCCAAAAGGTATCCAGTCCCTCTTGGTTCTTTCTTCTTCCCTTGTTTCTTTCACACTGGTTTTGAGATGGTTGAACAGGAAGTGAGCCAGATTGATCTTTATCTTCTGATCAATAAAGTAGATCAGAAACTGCTGATCCACATTTATATAATCAGGAGAACTTGTTGGTTTCCTGTGGTTGAAGCACCCCAGAACAATCTTAGCCCATACTCTGCAATGATCCTTCAGATCTTTAATCTTGCTGCTGGGCATCCCAAGAGTGAAAATCCTGTTAGCTACCACACCTGTATCAGCACATCTTTCAGCCATGTCCACACAACGGACGCCACCACCACTTTGACCGATTAGCCTTGCAATGAGGTCTTCAGAAATCACAATCTTCTTCCCCATAACAGAGGAGATGACTAGATGTTTTGAAACCTTGGCGTGAATCCAAAATTCCTTGACCAGCGCTGGGAATGTTGGTCCAACCAACCTGTCGAAATACCTTTCCCACTTTTGAGCCCTAATTTCTTCAGTTAGGTCAAAACCATTCTCCTTCAAGCTTTCAAAGTCAATGATTAACTCAGAAAGCACTTCAAGGTTCTTCACCGGAGTGATGAGAGTTCTGAGTGGCACTTGATATTGCTCAGAAGTTGCTTTCTTCTGATTACCTGCAGAAACGCTACTGGAGGTTGCCATGTTCACACTAAAAGGGTTTTGAGAATGAACTGAGGAAAAAGGTTTGCAAGAGATGAACTCAGAAATATGCAGAAAATGCTTGAGTGTTAGTGAGAAAGCGTAAAGAATAAGAATGAGAGATTAATGTGCTTAAATAGAGTTTTTCAAAACTATTTTGAAAAGATAAACGTTTTTAAGAGAGAGAAAAATCATGATTGCCATTTAAAAGCATGATTACTTTTCATTAACTGCTTGCTGATTTTGGGGGATTTGAGAAAGATACTTAAAAACGGTTACCAGACATGTGTCTCAATGCACCCAATCAGCGCTTTGCCTTCTCAGAAGCGTGCACGCGTTCTGCTTCAGAGATATGCCGATGATTGGATGACACTTGTTTGATGTAGTGATCAGCACGTCTGTTTTTGAGCTTAGACTCTCAGATCTTTAGACTTGCATCTGATACAATCTGCATGTTCTATCTTTCTGAAAGGAGATTGATCAGAAGTTCACAGTAAAATAATTACATTCTGAAGGTAAATATATGGAATTAAAACATTTTTACTCTGGGCAAACTTTCATGCTGAGATGTTTCAGAATGAAATTAAACCTATCTTCTGAAAGGGGTTTAGTAAAGATATCAGCCCATTGATGGTCTGTATCTATAAATTTTAAGTTCAAAATACCTTTCTGAATATAGTCCCTAATGAAGTGATGTTTTATTTCTATATGCTTAGCTCTAGAATGTAAAATGGGATTCTTACTTAAGCAAATAGCAGAAGTATTATCACAAAGTATAGGAATGTTACTCTCAAAAATCTGGAAGTCTTCAAGCTGACTTTTCATCCAGAGCATTTGTGTGCTACATCCTGCTGCTGCTATGTACTCAGCTTCTGCTGTTGACAGAGCAATTGTTGATTGCCTTTTGCTGGACCAAGAGATCAGATTTTCTCCCAGAAACTGGCAGCTTCCAGAAGTACTTTTACGTTCCACTCTGTCTCCAGCAAAATCAGCATCACAGTAGCCTACTAAGCTGTAATCACTAGATTTTCTATAAAACAAACCCAGATTAGTAGTACCTTTCAGATACTTGAAAATTCGCTTAACAGCTGTTAAGTGAGATTCTCTAGGATCTGATTGGAATCTAGCACAGATACAAACGCTGAATAGTATGTCAGGTCTTGAAGCAGTCAGATAGAGGAGAGAACCAATCATACCTCTGTAGACTTTCTGTTCTACATTTTTGCTTACCTCTTCTCTTTCCAGAATGCACGTGGGATGCATTGGAATCTTTGATGGCTTACATTCTGACAGGTCAAATTTCTTCAGAAGATCTCTGATGTATTTGCTTTGATGAATGTAAGTTCCTTCTGGAGTTTGATTGATCTGAATTCCCAGAAAGAATTTCAGTTCCCCCATGAGGCTCATCTCAAATTCTGCCTGCATACACTTAGCAAATTTTCTTCCAAGAGAAGGATTAGTAGAACCAAAAATGATATCATCAACATAGATTTGACAGACTAAGATGTCACTCTTAACTGTTTTACAGAATAGAGTAGTGTCCACTTTCCCTCTGGTGAATTCATTTTCAAGCAGAAAGTTACTTAGCCTTTCATACCAAGCTCTGGGAGCTTGTTTCAGACCATACAGTGACTTCTTTAGTTTGAAAACATGTTCTGGATGTTTTGTATTTTCAAAACCTGGGGGTTGGTGAACATAAACTTCTTCTTCTATATAACCATTTAAGAATGCACTTTTGACATCCATCTGATACAGAGTGATGCCTCTATTAACAGCAAATGAAATTAAAAGTCTGATAGATTCTAACCTGGCGACTGGAGCAAAGGTTTCTGTATAGTCTATCCCCTCTTGCTGACTATAACCTTGTGCAACCAGTCGTGCCTTGATTCTGATGACTTCACCTTGTTCATTTAGCTTGTTTCTGAACACCCATCTTGTTCCAATGACGTTGAATCCTTTTGGTCTGGGAACGAGATCCCATACGTCGTTTCTGGTGAATTGATTCAGCTCTTCTTGCATTGCCAGAATCCAGTCATTATCCAGAAGTGCTTCATCAATAGACGAAGGTTCAATCAGAGACACAAGTCCCATAAGAGTTTCTTCAGAGTTTCTGAAGCTTGCTCTTGTTCTGATTGGATCTTCCTTTCTTCCTAGGATAGTCTCTTCTGGGTGATCCAAGCTGCTTCTGGGTAATCTCTTATGAGGTTGATCAGCAGCTGTTGTAGGATTTCTAGCAGTGCTCCTTTCAGACGTTGAAGGAATGTCTGTGTTGAGAGCTTCTGATGACTTGTCTTCAGAACCTGCAAATTCAATTTCTATACCTGCAAAAATTTCATTCTGCTTTGACTTTTCAGAGTCAAGCTTGTCATCAAAACGAACACTGATTGATTCTTCCACAATCTGTGTTTCTGTATTGTATACTCTGTACCCTCTTGAGCGTTCAGAGTATCCTAACATAATACACTTCTGTGCTTTAGAGTCAAACTTGTTCAAATAATTCTTTGTATTTAATATAAAGCAAGTACATCCAAATGGATGAAAATATGAAATGTTGGGCTTTCTGTTCTTCCACAATTCATATGGAGTCTTTTCCAGAATAGGTCTTATTGAGATTCTATTCTGAATGTAGCACGCTGTGTTTATTGCCTCTGCCCAGAAAGTCTTAGCAACGTTTGTCTCATTGATCATGGTTCTGGCCATTTCTTGCAATGTTCTGTTCTTTCGTTCTACAACTCCATTTTGTTGGGGAGTTCTAGGACAAGAGAAATCATGCAGAATGCCTCTGTCATTAAAGAATGACTCAAAATCTTTATTTTCAAATTCTCCACCATGATCACTTCTGACTTTAACGATTCTAAGATCTTTTTCATTCTGAACTTGGTTACAGAAGGTAACAAACACCGAGTGTGACTCGTCCTTGTGTCTTAATAACTTTACCCATGTCCATCTGCTATAGTCATCTACGATTACTAACCCATACTTCTTACCACTGACTGAAGCAGTTTTAACTGGTCCAAATAAGTCAATGTGCAGAAGTTCTAATGGCTTAGAGGTGGAAACAACATTTTTGGATTTAAAGGAAGTTTTTGCAAATTTGCCTTTCTGACATGCTTCACACAGAGCATCTGAATTGAACTTCAAATTAGGAAGTCCTCTGACCAGATTGAGTTTGTTAATCTGAGATATTCTTCTCATACTAACATGCCCCAATCTTCTGTGCCAGATCCACTGCTCGTTGTTAACAGACAGAAGACATTTTACATTCTGACTCTTTAGTTCAGAAAGTTTGATTTTGTAAATGTTGTTTTTCCTCTTACCATTAAACAGGATAGTCCCATCTTTCTGACTAACAGCTTTACATGATTTTTGATTAAATATTATATCATAACCGTTATCACTTAATTGACTTATGGATAACAGATTATGCATCAATCCATCTACTAGCAGAACATTATTAATAGAGGGAAGATTTCCATTACCTACAGTTCCAGAGCCAATTATCTTTCCCCTCTGATTGCCTCCAAAGCCAACGTGGCCTCCAGGCTTAAGTTCCAGGCTTTGGAACATATGCCTTCTTCCCGTCATGTGTCGTGAGCAGCCAGAGTCCAGGTACCATGACTGGTGTTTCTGACTTGCTGCTAAAGATATCTGCAACATGTATTATTTTATCCTTAGGTACCCAGATTTTCTTGGGTCCTGATTTGTTAGTTTTACCAAAACTCTGGTTGAATTTTGGTTTCACAGAGTGCTTACTGCTAGTATATTTGATATCATGTGTGTGACCATACACAAAGTGTGAATTTAGAGGAGTATGTTTAATGGTTAAGTCCATGACATTCTTTGGTGTAGGAACCTTACCTTGGTATCCTATTCCTTTCCTGCCGTTTCTGCTAACTCCATAGATCATTGAAGCCATTCTGCTTCTATCTATGCTTTTAGCTAGGAACTTCTGGAAACTGTGATCATACTCCTTGATGATCTCATCAGCGTTGCTGAGAGTTTCAGAAATTGGTTCATTCTGAGAGTTTTGTAAAGTGTTTTCTAATTTTGAAATCTTATTTCTCAGCTCAGAATTTTCCAATTTGAGACTCTCAGACTTATTAGAGTCAGATTCAAGATTCCTTTTCAGGTCTCTGAATTTAGCTCTAATCTGCTGATAACGTTCCAGAATCTCATTAAGGCTTTCAGCAAGTTCAGCCTTTGTAAAGTTAACAGCGAAGTTAGGAAATACCTCTTCTGTGTCTGATTCTGAGTCTGATTCAGAAGCTTCACTATCTTCTGAAATGTTTGCCATGAGAGCTATGTTTGCCCTTTCATCATCTGATTCTGAGTCAGCTTCAGACGAGTCAGAGTCATCCCATGTGGCCATGAGACTTTTCTTCTTCTCTCTTCCAAACTTCTTTTTGGGCTTTTCCCTCTGAAGCTTTGGGCAGTCACTTTTGTAGTGTCCTTTCTCATTGCACTCGTAGCAGATGATGTCTTTGGTGTTTGGCTTCTTGCTACTGGAGGAGCCTTCAGATCTTCTGTATCCAGAGGAAGAATTTGTCCTTCTGTATCTGGAAGAAGACTCGTTCTGATCAGATCTTCTGGGATTCCTGAACTTCCTTTGTCTTTGCTTCCACAGTTGATTTACTCTTCTGGAGAGAAGGGAAAGTTCGTCTTCTTCTGATGAGGATCCATCAGATGTTTCTTCAACTGCCTGCAAAACTTTAGACTCAAATTTTCTGTTAGATTTTAATGCTAAAGGCTTACCTTGCTTCTGAGGCTCATCAGCTTCTAGCTCTATCTCATGACTTCTGAGGGAGCTGATAAGTTCCTCCAGAGTGATTTTGTTGAGATCTTTAGCTAGCTTCAGAGCAGTAACCATAGGCCTCCACTGCTTGGGTAAACTTCTGACGATTTTCTTGACATGGTCAGCAGTAGAGTATCCTTTGTCCAGAACTTTGAGACCAGCTACCAGAATCTGGAATCTAGAGAACATAGTTTCAATGGATTCAGATTCCTCCATTTTGAACGCCTCATACTTCTGAATGAGCGCCAGAGCTTTTGTTTCTTTGACCTGAACGTTGCCCTCATGCGTCATTCTGAGAGAATCAAAAATATTCTTTGTTGTGTCTCTGTTGGAGATCTTTTCATACTCAGTATAGGAAATGGCACTGAGGAGGATGGTTCTAGCCTTGTGGTGATTCTTGAAGTCACGCTTTTGTTGATCAGACATTGATTTTCTATCAATCTTCTGACCACTTGCATTCACAGGGTGCGTGTATCCATCTGTCACCATATCCCACAGATCAGCATCATGTGCTAGAAAGAAGCTTTCAATTCTGTCTTTCCAGTAATCAAAGTTTTCTCCATCAAAGACTGGAGGTTTGCCACTGAATCTGTCTCTGTCCTCATTGTTGTCATTGCTGATGTGAGAATTGTTTCCTGCCATTGTGTTTTTCTGACGCTGGATCTTGTACTGACACGGTTAAGTGTTTTAGCTCAGAACCAGGCGCTCTGATGCCAATTGAAGTGGTGAAAAACACAAGAAGGGGGGGTTGAATTGTAAAACTGAAATCTAAAGCAATTTACAAGATATTTTTATCTTGGTTCGTTTGATCTCAAACTACTCCAGTCCACCCGTCAAGGTGATTTCGCCTCTCTCCAACGAGGTCTTAATCCACTATATTCAACTGAATATTACAGACTGCTTTAACAACTGCTAAGGCCTTCTTGATTCAAACCACAACCCGGTTTGTCAAGGTAACACTTTCTTACAAAGAGATAAAACAATGTGTGTGGATGTTTTCTACAAAACGGTATCACAACTGTGATGTATACACAAATGAAGCTTAGAAACTAGATTGCTAAACAGTAATGGAATATCAGAGTGTGTGGTTTAGCAAAACTGGTAGAACGAAGATTATGGTTCAGCTTTTGTGCGTGTAGAGATTTTGAGAGCATTAACCATTTCAATCTTCAAAGCTTTGTTTATATAGCACTGAGATGATGAACGTTGGATGCAATATTCTTGATTCAATGCTAATAACAAACTTTCCTTATTGAGCAGATCTTGTCTGGAATGAAGCCGTTGGAATTAATTTGCTTTCAATGCACAGTACCGTTGCTTACTTAATGCAAGTTCTGGCTTGGCTCATTCTGATTCTGCTTCGTTGCTGATGAACTATTGTGTTTCTGTATCAGAGTATTAAGCGCAGTCTTGTTCATCAGGCTTCAGCATGTACGTGAGTTGATCATCTGATTTTGACGTTCTGATGTAGCAACTTCTGATGCTGGTGTCTGAAATCAAGTTCTGATGCTGAATAGATGTGATCTTGCTTATTTCAATCAGCATATCTGCAAGTCAGAACATAATAATTTTAGGCAGCAGATAGTTCATTCATGACACTTATAAATACTATATCTTTTCACTTTGTTATCATCAAAACTTAAATATAGGGTAGTAGATTCAAACATTGTTCTAACACATGTAAGCTGACTAGCTTTCTTGCTAAGGATAATAAATCCTTGATAACTGCCGGGGATTGAAAATCCTTAGGTTGCTGCTGGGGAAAGTAAATCCCGACCGATGCTGGGGACTAAAAAATCTTTGTTGAAGATAAGGAACTCTTGTTGACCGCTTGGTGGTTAAAGAATCTCTGATTGTTTGAGAAATGAGAAATCTTGGGACTAATGTTGGGGATTGAAAATCCTTAGTGACTTATGGGGATCCACAAGGGTTCTGACAACTTCTGTGGGGAATGAGGATTCTTCAAAACTTTCTGGGAACTAAGGAAAATTCTGCAAGCCTCTACTGGGGAGTTGGAACCTGGGATGTTTCTGTTTGGTGAAATGAGACTGAGAATCTTCGATCTTGCTGGGAGAAAACTCTGAGGGGGGAAATGTTTCACTATTCTGGCTCCACTAGGGATAGGATTTTCAGGGTTTTTGGGCTCCACTGGGGATCTTGAATCTTAACTCTGATGGGAATTTTGAAACATAACTCGGATGGGGAATCAAGTCTTTTAGAATGCGCTGGCTCTGCTGAGGATCTTAAAGTTTAACTCCGCTGGGGAAATGGCACAAAGATATCTTCCTACACCTTCAACCTATCAGTAATTATCCTTTTTCAATTTCGTTTTATTTGTACGCAATGATTATATTCAAATGCATATGCCTATTTAACAAAACATTGGACGTTTTCAAATAAAACATAAGTGTAAAAAGAAAGGCGAACAAATTTCTGCACTTTGAAGTATATTTGTATTTAACTTTTATGAGTATCTTTGTACAAAGGAGACAGACATCCTAGTAAGAGAATGTTGTCATAAAAAAAATTTTATACAAAAGAAAGATGGCTATGTGTAACAATTCCATAGGATTCCCATTCTGCTATAGCCTTCACAACTCTGAATATCCTGTCCATTTGCTGCTTCGTCCGTCGATGACTGGATTGATCAGAAGCTTAGAGCTTGTTGGTGAAGATATTGTTCTTAAGGTGATCCGACGAGACATAGTCATACGCTTTAATTCCCTAACATTTGCCTGGACCACCCTTTCGGGTTTTCGATCCACCGGGAAACCCTTTTTTGCCCAAGTCGCCCTTTCGGGTTTTCAACTTGCCGGGTGTACATATTTTTTTGTTTTATCCCTAATTTTTGCCTGAACCGCCCTTTCGGGTTTTCGATTCACCGGGATGCCCATTTTTTCCCAAGTCGCCCTTTCGGGTTTTCAACTTGTCGGGTTATCTTATGCGTAGTATCTTTTGACTATGTCTGCGTTCGCAGGGTGTGGCAGGTCGTCACCGTCCATGGTGGTCAGAATCATTGCCCCACCAGAAAAGATGCTCTTGATCACAAATGGTCCTTCATAAGTAGGAGTCCACTTACCCCTGGGATCACTTTGCGGTAAGATGATCCGCTTGATTACAAGATCTCCGACTTGATATACTTGACGTCTAACTTTCTTGTTGAAAGCCTTGATCATCCGTTTTTGATACGTCTGACCATGACAAACAACATTAAGTCGCTTCTCGTTGATCAAATTAAGTTGGTCAAGCCAGGTCGGAATCCAATTGTCTTCACTCAAACCGGCATCCTTCATAATCCTCAAGGAAGGAATCTGAACTTCCATAGGCAAAACAGCTTCCATGCCATACACCAAAGAAAATGGGGTTGCCCCTGTTGAAGTACGTGCCGTGGTACGATATCCATGCAGAGCAAACGGTAACATCTCATGCCAGTCCTTGTAGGTGATTGTCATCTTTTGAATGATCTTCTTGATATTTTTGTTTGTGGCTTCAACAACACCGTTCATCTTCGGCCGATAGGGAGATGAATTATGATGATAAATCTTGAACTGTTCGCATAGAGCGGTGATCATAGTGTTGTTAAAATTTGTACCGTTGTCTGTGATGATCCTGTCGGGGACACCATACTGGCATATGAGGTTCTGCTTGATGAAACGGGCAACCACATTCTTTGTAACTGAGGCATAGGAAGCTGCTTCGACCCACTTGGTAAAATAATCAATAGCCACCAAGATGAAGCGATGTCCATTGGATGCCGTAGGCTTGATCTCTCCAATCATGTCAATGCCCCACATTGTGAATTGCCAAGGAGCTGTCAGAATGTTGAGAGGAACAGGAGGAATATGTACCTTGTCGGCATAGACTTGGTATTTGGGGCAGGTACAGGAATGTTGATGGCAGTCAGCTTCCATGGTAGACCAGTAGTAGCCTGCCCTTAGAATCTTCTTAGCCATCGTATGTCCGCTCAAGTGGGTGCCGAATGTGCCACTGTGTATCTCGGTCATGATCAACTCTGCTTCAGCTTTGTCCATACAACAAAGTAAAACACAATCATGGTTGCGCTTATAAAGAATGCCATTGCTTAGGAAGAACTTGGCAGCAAATCTTCTTAAGAACTTTTTGTCATTGACGAAAGCTCCTTCAGGGTATTCTCTAGTCTGGAGATACCTTTTGATTTCATGAAACCAGGGTTGTTCCACTACTTCTTCGATATTAATCTCATGACAGTGCGCAGGTTCGTCCATTCGCTCGATGGTAATTTGGGGAGCCTCGTTATCCCAGTTGAGTTTAAACATGGAAGACATTGTAGCCAAAGCATCTGCTAGCTGATTTTCTTCTCGCGGGAAATGCTCGAAGGTGATCTGCTCGAAATGAGGCAACAATGTTAAGACATGTTCTTTGTATGGGATAAGATTAGGATGTTTAGTGTCCCATTCTCCTTTGACTTGACTGATAACCAAAGCCGAGTCCCCAAATACGATCAAAGATTTGATTCCCAAGTTTATAGCAGCCTTGAGACCAAAGATGCAAGCTTCATATTCGGCCATGTTGTTGGTACAGCTGAAGAAAAGTCGGGCAGTGAAGGGTGTATGGCAACCTTCCGGAGAAATGATTATCGCACCGATACCATTGCCAAGTGCATTTGAAGCACCATCAAAGTACAGGGTCCATCGGGATCCTTGTTCAGGTCCTTCATACAGTCTTCTACCTTCGATGTTGTCCAATGTCATGATTTCCTCGTCAGGGAAGTCAAATCTCATAGATTGGTAATCTTCGACGGCTTGATGAGCTAGATGGTCAGCTAGTACACTCCCCTTTATAGCTTTTTGGGTAGTATACTGGATATCATACTCTGTCAGGATCATTTGCCATCTAGCGATTCTTCTAGATAAATCTGGCTTCTCGAAGATGTACTTAATCGGATCCATTTTAGAAATCAACAGAGTGGTATGAGTCAACATATACTGTCTTAGCCGGCAAGCAGCCCATACCAAAGCGCAGCAAGTTTTCTCGAGCAGTGAGTAGCGAGTCTGACAGTCGGTAAACTTTTTGCTAAGGTAATAAATGGCATGCTCTTTTCGGCCAGACTCGTCATGTTGGCCCAGCCCGCACCCCATTGAGTTATCCAAAACAGTCAGATACATGATTAGTGGCCTTCCTTCGACGGGTGGCATCAGAATAGGAGGTTCTAGCAAATACTCCTTGATCTTATCAAAAGCAACTTGACAATCATTATTCCATTCAACTACCTGATCTTTCTTCAACAGCTTGAAGATTGGCTCACAGGTAAACGTCAGGTGAGAGATGAACCTCGCAATATAGTTTAAGCATCCCAAGAATCCTCTAACCTCTTTTTCAGTACGGGGGGCAGGCATTTCCTGTATAGCCTTTACTTTAGCTGGATCAACCTCAATGCCTTTGTTGCTGACAATAAATCCCAAAAGTTTACCAGACCTAACCCCAAAAGTGCACTTGCTTGGGTTTAGTCTGAGCTTATACTCCTTCAACCTGGCAAATAGCTTTTGCAGATGATCAAGGTGTTCTTCTTCTATCTGTGATCTAGCTATCATGTCGTCTATGTAAACTTCGATCTCATGATGTATCATATCATGAAACAAAGCTACCATGGTGCGTTGATAGGTTGCCCCTGCATTCTTCAGTCCGAATGGCATAACTTTGTAGCAGGAGGTACCCCATTGCGTGACAAAAGTAGTTTTCTCCATGTCCTCGGGGGCCATTTTGATCTGGTTGTATCCCGAGAATCCGTCCATGAAGGAAAAAACCTTGTGTTGAGTTGTGTTGTCAACCAAGATGTCGATGCGTGGTAGTGGAAAATCGTCTTTAGGGCTAGCCCTGTTTAAATCCCGATAGTCCACACACATTCTGACTTTGTCGTCCTTCTTAGGTACGGGCATGATGTTAGCAACCCATTGTGGATAGGAAGTAACAGCCAGAAAGCCAGCATTTAATTGCTTCATTACCTCAACCTTAATCTTCTCAGACATGTCAGGTCTCATCCGGCGAACCTTTTGCTTGATCGGTGGACAGTCTTCTCTTGTAGGGAGACGGTGAACCATGATATATGTGTCCAACCCTGGCGTGTCTTCATAATATCAGGAAAAGATTTCAACATATTCGTTCAACAACTGCACTAAGCGCTCCTGGACACTTGGTTCCAGGTTGGCACCCACTTTTACTTCTTTCCTGTCTTCCTTTGTCCCCAAGTTGATGGTTTCTAGCAACTCTTCATGAGGCAGAATGGCCCTCTCTTCTTGTTGTAGAAGTCTGGCTAATTCTCCTGGAACATCACAGTCTTCGTCAACTTCGTACTCAGCATGATTGACCAAATCCTCAGAGTTATCGAAGGCTAAAACAAAATAGTCACCCATGGAATCCAGAGTGGATGGGTACCTGCATTTGTGAGTGTGGGTGTGTGTAAGGGATAACCATCCTTAAAAAAACAAAAATGCAAAAGGAAAGAAAATGAACACAACAGTTTATAGATGAAAAACGTCCAATGATTCATTAAAACATGGCATATGATAATGAAGAAGATCAAACCCTTACAAATGGACCTACATGCCCCGGGCCAGGCATGAGGTGAAAATAGTGTGCGAATTGTTTTAGTTATTACAGACCATAAATGGGAAATTGTTCAAAGATAAAATTACTGGTTGATAAAGGTGATGGGAATAAAATCCTTTGCTTCCCAGTTGCTTAAACCCCCTTCGACGGTCAGAAAGATCCAATCTTCAAAGAGGCTCTCTTCATCTTCATCTTCTATAACATTGATTCCATGGTGTGAGATCTTGACGGGTGGTCTTCCAACCTTGAAGCGACGCATATCCGTTTGTCCTGCAGCAGTAAACCCTAACCCAAACTTGTCTGTCTTATGGGGAAAGTCAGGCAATTGTCCCCATACTGTACTCTTCCCTTCTTGGATCACCGCCTCTGCATCCTTGAGAGATGCCATCCTAGATACATGCTTGGGAATGATAGGCACCTCAACCATTGTCTTTGCAACTGCTACCTCAGAAGAAACTTCCTCAAAATGTTGGAAAGGCGTTTCGATGAACTCGCCATCCAACTCCACATAGCGGAAGGAATTGAGATGACTTATCATGTACTCTTCCTCGCCGTGCACTGTTATAATCTTACCCTTAACAGGATATTTCAGCATTTGGTGCAAAGAGGAGGTAACTGCCCCGGCATAATGGATCCACAGTCTTCCTAACAAACACGAATATGACGGACGGATGTCCATCACGTAAAAGGTGGAGTTGAAAACCTCTGTGCCTACTTTGATAGGAATATCAACCTCTCTATGAACCATTCTTTTGGACCCATCAAAGGCCCTAACAACGATGTTACTAGGTTTGAGGGTCAATCCTTCACAGTCCAAACGGTCTAAGGCTTTCTTCGGCAGCACATTCAAGGAAGAACCAGTATCAACTAAGACATGGGCGAGAGTGGTTCCCCGGCATTCAACTGAGACATGTAACGCGTCATTGTGTTTCCTTCCCTTGGGAGTTAAGTCAGCATCGGAAAAGCCAAGGCCATTATCAGCAGTAAGACTGGCCACACATTCCTGAAACTGGTCATCTGAAGTCTCCTGGGGTACGGGTGCCGCCTTCAAGAACTTGATTAGGGCTTTAGCATGGGCTTCAGAACAGAGTAGAAGAGCCAACATTGAAATTTTAGAAAGGGTCTGCCCTAACTATTCCACAACGTCGTAGTCACTTTTTCTGATTATTTCAAGATTTCATCCATTTCTTTCTGAGTGGTTTCGGGGATAACCACAGCATTAGCCTTCGTCCTGACAAGCACTTCTAGCATCCCCTTACCCTTGTTGGTAGTATCAGCAGAGGGTCTTACTTCAGGAGTATCCAATTCTTCAATCCTTGGGCCTTGCACAGATGGTCCAACAGGTACAAAAGCTTTCAAGGGTCTGAAAACTGCTCGAGGGGGAGAAATCTCCAGAGAAAAGATCTAACCGCTACGGGTTATCTTGCTTGTACCTGCAATGTTCCCTATATCAGGGTTTTCTTCTTCATAATTTTCTTGGACTGCCTCAATTTGTTTGATACCATGATAGAAGATTTCTCCTTCGTAGTTCCATGGTATCATTTTGCTTGATTGGTATGGGACAGGTCCCGACATGGTGATCTTTAAAGGTACACATTCAGAGTTGGGTGTAATCCTGACAGGCTTTTTGCAAGCCTTGGGAGGATTGTCGGAAATGGTTATGATTGCGATATCGTTGGTTGAAATAGCAAAAGTATCAGGAGTAATAGGATTGAAGGTATCAATAGGGGTTTTCTGGAAAAGTATCTCTTGGGTATCCATCAGGCGTTGGACACCTGACTTCAACATTGGGCAATCACCTCGTATGTTCAAACAAAAATAGCAGTCTTTACCACAACCAGGAAAGATCCCGACTCTCATCAAATTTTCTTTAATCACAAGTAACGGCATCAACAGGTCAACAACGTCAGTAACATGAAGGTCCTCCATAACAGCATGAACATTATTACCGTGCTTGGGCATCGGAGCAGAAATCACATTGGGCTTCTCAGGCGCATCGAATTCTACTTCTTTGGCATCAATCAGGTCCTGGATTTTGTTCTTAAGTGCCTAGCAATTATTGGTATTGTGCCCAACATTGTCGGAATGGTAAGCACATTTGGCATTGGAGTGGTAGTATGGAGAGGAGGTGTTAGGATTCTTTGGTGCTTCCTTTAAACTGGTAAGATTCAACTTCAATAAGTGAGGGAGTACTTGAGCTGGCGTCATGTTGATGTGGGTGAACTGCCGTTGTGGCCTTTCTACCCGTTGTTCATTAGGTCTCGACTAATTGTTACGAGGTTGATCATTTGAAGAATTTTGAATCATCACCGCCCCTACAGTCGGTCGGCGCTCGATTCTTCCCTGACCCTTCTGAGAATACACAGCAAAGGCTTCCTTCTTAGCCGAGAAAGGTTTCTTAACAACTGTGGATGTAGAAGAATCCTTTTGAATCTTGCCACTTTTAATACCGGCCTCGACCCTCTTGCCAGTCAAAATTAGTTTAGTAAATCCCGCGAAAGAATTCCTGATTAGATGATTGAAGAAGGGGCCAGACAGGGTCCCCAGAAACATGTCAACTAACTCCCTATCTGACAACGGCGGCTGCACCCTTCCAGCCAGATCACGCCACTTTTATGCGTACTCTTTAAACCCTTCATTGGAAGCCATCCCCATACTTTGTAACTGGGTACGAGTGGGCGCCAAATCAGAATTATATTGATATTGATGATAAAAAGCAGCTGCTAAGTCTTCCCAATTGTGAACCTCTGATCTCTCGAGCTGATAAAACCAGTCCAACTGCGTGCCAGACAAACTGTCTTGGAAAAAGTGTACCCAGAGGTCTTTATCAGATGAGTGGGGTTGGATTTTTATGACATACGATCTCAGGTGCATCTTTGGGCAAGACAGACCGTCGTACTTAGCAAATGTTGGCACCTTGAACTTGGGAGGGATAACAATCCCAGCTACCAGCCCTAGTTCTTAAAAATCCAAACCGGGTACTCTTTGAAACTCCATGGCTACGAGTCTATCCTAAAGATTCTTATATTTATCATCTGCTGGTGGATACTGTTGTTCGGAGTAGTTTTCGTCTTCTTCCTCTTCCTCCTCTTCAAGCTCAGATTCAGAAGGTACATCAGTCCCTTTCCCTTTATCGGCCCCTTCGTCAGACGTTGAGGGGAACTCAAGAACCTTCCTAGCATTGTTCTCAAACCTTCTTCCAAAAGTGGCTACTCCAGGTCTCTTTTTCTTTTTCTCTTTATTCTTTTCCAACAGAGCTTTGAGGTCCTCTTGACCCTTTGCCAAGGTCATGAGGAGTTGCTGGAATTGTGAATTTTGTGCCTGCAGATCCTTTACCGTCTGCTCCAAATCCATCTTGCTGAAATAAATAGCAGAAAGATAAGGAAACCGGGTGTGAATACCTGTTTATGCATATGATGAATGGTATGTTATTCATGTAATGCATTCAAGTATTTAGAAATTCAAATTTGTTGCAAACAAAAAGAACGCACGACATATTAAGAAGAAATTGTTAGTACATGAGTGCCCCATGGAAAAAATATTACAAAATTCTTAATGTAAAAAGACATTGCGCATCCTCTTTGGTGCGATGTAAGTGTTGAGAGTTTCCTCCTCATGAAGTCGGCGGGTAAGCTCCAAAACCTTCTTCTCACTGGCATAGAAGCTGGCTTCAAAAGTATTTCGTTCTTCTTTGAGTTGGATCCAACTCTTTTGCATTTCTTCCCATGATAATGGCATGTCAGGATGTAGGATGGTGTATGGAACCTCTCCTTCCATAACAGGCTCTTTGATCAAGGGGAGAATGTGGGGGTATGGCATCATGAGATTCTGGGCGCGGGTTCATACCCACTTGAGGTAAGGCTCAAGGGGGATGGAATTTTTATGCCCCAGTGTCTTACTATCCACTTTGTTGGGCATCCTCCATGCTCTGATGAACCTTTGTCGAAGTCCTTGAGCATCGTTGTCAAAGTCAAAAACTAGGTCAAGAATCAGCATGTCATGAGGGCCATCCCTCTGAGCATATCCAAATTGTCTTAAAGCTAGACAGGGGTTGTAGGTAATGCCTCCCCTAATTCCAAGTAGCGGGACATTAGGGAATTCCCCAAAATGATCAATGAGGATGACATTTTCTCTGGACCGAGAACACCAATGTACATCAGAATGTGTGAGGGTCATCAATCGTTGTGACCACCTTAAACCCTGCTCATTCTTCAAAACTGACTGTGGAAGGTGTTAAATAAACCACCTTGCTAGGAGAGGAGTACAGCACATGAGAACACCTCTTTTCCTCATTGTTCGTGTGTAAAATTAGTGTAGGATGTCCCCAAGCAATGTGGGTATAGGATTCCTGGATATGAAAATCTTGACAGCATTCACATCTATAAGTTGATCAGGGTTTGGGAATAAGACCAACCCATAGATGAGGAGTGCCAGAATCTCTTCAAAGGCTTGTAGATCAAGATAATTCCAGCAGTCTTGTGCCTTCTCAAACAGAAACTTTGCCAAGAAACCCTTGACACCACTTCTAGTTTCCCAATGCCCCTTGATGTAAGATGGTTGTAATTGTAATGCTTGAGCAACATCTTCAGGCTTTGGTTCTTTTTCCGTACCGTTGTAGGGTAGTTGATGAAGAATAGGAATTCTCAGGAGTTGAGAAAATTCCTCCAAAGTAGGCACCAATTGGTAATTAGGGAATGTGAAACAGTGGTGTAGGGTGTCAAAGAACTGGAAGAGAACTTTCACCATGTCTTATTCAATGTTGGAGTTGACCAAGTTGAGAAGTCTACCATGTCTTTCACGGAAGAGAGAATTCTATGGAATCCTGGAAGTAAGCTCCTTGAGTTGAGGAGGGATTCTCACAAGATTGACTTGAATTGTTTTCCTGCGAAGAGATTTCATAGGTAAGTACCCTCTTGAGTTTAGTTGGCTCAAAACATGTCCTATAAATAGTAACCGGGTTCTGAGGAGCTCAATATCACTGGATTGTTTTCTATGTTCATTGTTTTGGTTTAGTCACTTAACTAGCGACCAAAATATTCCAAGAAAACAACCCTCAATGAGTGTAGTATCGAGTATCTACCAACTTCGGACTGCACCAAAGTCGGTCATCTCACTACCCTTAATAAAAGGCCAAGATGGTCAAGTAAGGTTCTAAGAGTTCATTAGTGCTTCATGATATCACTCAGCGGCCCCGTATTCTCTTTGATTGACTCAAAGGCTACCGGTACTCACAAATATGTCGCACTAATATAGCTATTTCTTCAACCATGTCGGTATACCCCGCACAGTTTCCACAACGTATTGCTATTTACCTATGAATGTTTCCCAAATCCGGGTAGAGGATTTCAAGCCCCAAACAAGAGAGTTAAATGTAAAGCAATCAAAGCCAACAATTAATCATGCAAAGGGTGATCTAAGCCCTAAGGTTACTTCACTTTTAAAGTTTATCCCCAGCAGAGTCGCCAGTTCTGTGATACGGTGGGAGAACGGACTTGGGATTTTGCGTTTGTGTTTGCAAATGTTTCAGTTTAGCAAGAGTTGCCACCGACTTTTTATTTTATCCTAAGGAAAGGTCAAAAAGCACAGGAAAGACCTTTGAGATGTTTTCTTGGGTTCCGGGAGTAGATTATAGAAAAGGAAGGTATTAGCACCCTTTCTATCCATGGTTATCCATGGGCTCTTAGTTACTTGCTTAGATCACTTGCTTTGTTTTTCAATTGTTTGAAATGGTGCTCTTCAATTGTTTGAAATGGTTCTTTGTGTGTGATTTTGAAAGATGTTTTGAAAAGAGGCCATCGTTGTGGCAACCTTTGTAATGATTCTTGTTTGAATGTATACAAAGGTGTTTTTGTCTTTTGAAAAGTTCTCAATGTTTGAAAGTAGGATTTTGAAATTGTGTTGTGGAGTGTATTTTGAAGATAGCAAGGATGTTTTTGCAAGTTTTGGTCAAGTAACTAAGAGTTGTCTACCCTATTTTACTCAAAGATCTTTCTTATGTTTTTAACCCTTTTAACAGTGTTGTTTCACCATTGTATTTGGTGAACAACCTTGTGTTAGGATGTTAAACGAGACAGATGCAGGTCATCGTATAGACCATGATAGCAATGGTGTCAAGTATTTTTGGCAACTTTCTTGAGGGACTTGATCATTTTGTTTAGGCAACTCAGATAGCGCCATCGAGGGACTATGATCTTTTGTTTGTTTTTGTTTTTCCAAAGTACTTGACATGCATATCATGGCCCATTTTTGAAGGCAACATGTGGATTGAAACCCTAGGGGTGCAAGTGTGCATTGTGTTTGTTTTCATGCATTTTATCTTGGAGGGACTATGATCTTTTGTTTGTTTTTGTTTTGCCAAAGTACTTGACATGCATATCATGGCCCATTTTTGAAGGCAACATATGGATTGAAACCCTAGGGGTGCAAGTGTGCATTGTGTTTGTTTTCATGCATTTTATCTTGGATTAGGTCAAGCTAATTGTTGATTTTATTTTGCATACAAACCCTAGGTCTAATCATGGCATAATTGAAAGCATCTAAAGGTGCGAGAATTTAAATTCTACACTATTACAATCATGATATAGGGAGGGGGTACAAATTTGAATTGAGGATCATTTTGCAAGAAATTAAATTCTAAATTATTACAACTATATTGAATGGGTAAGGCATAATATTAAATACACAATATTTAAATAAATACAATAAATAAATATTCAATAAAGTGTATTATGCAAAAAAATATGTTCTTTTATGTATTTAAAAAGTATTTTTGAATATGAAGTGTAAATAATAAAAAAAGTCAATTTTAATTATTTTGTTCTTTAGGGAAAAAACCTTAATTTTTTTAAATAAATAGTATTATTTATTATTTATATACAATAATGTATTAATTTGTGCAAAAAATATACATATATTGAAAAAATGGTATTTTTAGTATACAATATTAATAAAAATGAAAATGTATTATTTTTGTATTTTTTGTCTTAATTATTTAATTAAAATATGTATGTATATGTATTAAATATATTAAATATACTAAGTGTGTATAAAAATAAAAATAAATTATTTACAACATGGTATATATTTCAAGAACATGTTTTCAAGTATGTACAAAATAATAAATAAAGATAAACCTATTTTTTATATTATTTTTGAGTTTTAATAAAATGGATATAAAGTATTTAAATCATTTTTATACTAGTAAAATAAAAATAAATATCAAATAAATATGAAAAAATATAAAAATAATTTTTTGGCATTTTTTATATTTGGACATAAAATAATAAAGTCAGAATAAAAAATAAAAATATCAAAATGACAAATATACAAATAAATGGGCCAGGGGGTGTAAACTGAAAATGTATGTGTGAGAAGAAAAAGCAAACAGGCCCAGCCCAAGTAACTTCATCTTCTTCCTCAGTTCACAAAAAACGCGCGTTTTGTACATCAACTGCTATCTCCTGATTCTTTGACTTTTTCACAAAACTCAAAACATGAAACTTGTAGAGCATCAAACAACGAATCCAACAATATAAAAAACTTAAGCTAACTCTCAAAGACCAGAGAGAATTTCTATGGCCCTAAATCTTAACCTAGTTTTTTCAGAAAGTTCATGAACAAATTTCTCCTAGCA
Organism: Vicia faba; assembly: GCA_948472305.1. Lineage (NCBI taxonomy): Eukaryota > Viridiplantae > Streptophyta > Magnoliopsida > Fabales > Fabaceae > Vicia > Vicia faba. The sequence goes on from OX451738.1 coordinate 161,789,391, forward strand.
CGATTAATATAAATGAAAACTAAGCACATGTATGGTTTCAGGGCTATGAGTACAACATCTTTCATTCACAAACCTAAGTCTAACTATTTCTAAATAGAGAGATAGAAGTTCATGAAATACCTGTTTCAGCTGACTTCGAGTTGGACAATGCAGCAACTTCCAAGGGTGCTTGAGGTTCTTTTGAGCTTGCCTGATGTCTAATGAAGCTTTCCCAATGCTTAGTTTGTTTTGAAACAGCTTGAATCGTGCAACAAAACTCAACCTGCAAAGCTTTGAAACAAAAATGGCAAAGTGTGTTAATGGTGTTACAGCAACTTGTGGATGGTCTGGATAGCTCAGGTATGTTGGTTGGAAGGTTTGAAGTATCTTTGGACAAAACGCACGATGGAATTGGATGATGGCTTGCAAAATGCAGAACTGGCCCTGTTTTGCAAGAAAATGGGGAATTTGTGCACAAGGGGTTTTGAGAGGTTCAGGACTCGTGTTTCTGGCTTGTTAGGGTGTATGAAACTTGTTTGAAAACTTTGTCTTGGTTGGTTTTAATAGATGTGAGAGATCCCTTGTGTTTTGCAAGTTTTCTTCTTCTTGAAGCAAAAGGGTGGAAGTGAGGTTATAGACTTGTACAGGCCATCCTATCACCCTGCACACAACCCTCTTGGCCCCTCCAATTAGTGGATTTTGTTTGCAGCATGAGATCTGGTTCAATGCTCTAGGATGTTGTTTTGACATAAAGCAAAGTTCAAGCAAAAATGGCATTGTTACTTTTTCCATTTAAGGCTTAATCTAGTGTACAATACCCTAATGATCAAGACAATTCCTTGGCTAAATGGGTATGTATTAAATTATGGAGTACAAACTGGTTTAGAGGCCTATAATTGTGACCCAAGCTAGCTAGATCAGATTTGGCAAGTGGTATGAAAATGCATTGGCCATGGATCAAAGTGAGTTTTTGCCAACTTCAAGCATTCGATTCTCCCTAACCACAAAGGTTTTTGAGGAGTTCTTGGACAATTTGGAAAGCTTGAAACATGTACTATAATCTATATTTGAAATTAAACTTGAAACTCCAAGTGGAACTATGTGAAAAATAGCCATGAAGATGGGTTAAAATCCTGCCTAAACTAGGGCAAAAAATTTCTAAGTTAAAAGTTTTAGGTACCCTTGTTCCAAAAATCATAACTTGAGATACAAGCTTCGTTTGAGAAAACACAGCTTCAGGCTTTTCCTAATTTTTCAGACTGGCTCAAGAATCGGTCAGACAGACTTTTCTCGTCAGTCAGATAAAATTAGGGTTTTCATTGATTTTCATGGCTCTGGAACAATTCAAACAGTTTGCTTAGGGTTTGGTTGATTTTGGCTCAGCTTTGATCAGGCGAACGCTTCTTTGGCATTTGATCAGAATCAGGGTTTTGTGCGCATATTTCTCAAGAAGAGTTAGTTCTATCAATGCTTTTCAAATTACTCTGAAATAAGAACTGAGGCTACTGGTTGTTAATTTGCATTTGTTGGGATTTAATCAGTGAAAAGAGGCAGGTGGACGTTTTGTTTGATTAACTGTCGTCTGGTTTGATTGACTGTGCATTGCTTTGGATTTTTGAAGCGCCAGGTTTATTAATTGATCGATGCTAAAACCATAATGTTTATTTAATTATTTATTTATTCTGAGTTAAATGGTTGGAATTTATTTTCAATCATTATAATTTAAAGAATTATAAATAATAAAATAAACAATTGGAAATAAAAAGAATTAATTGGTTAAAAGGACTCTTTTTTTTTTATTTATCTTTAAATTATTTGTATAATTGTTATTGTTTACAAAATACTTACAATAATGATGTTACAGTAATTTAAATTTAAATAAAACTATCCTAAATTCCTAGGTCTTCAATTCTTCATCCTCCATTTGTTGCTATTCCTCTCCATTAGACCTTTTTATCTGCAAAGAAAAGAAGAAAAAGTCAGAAGCAGATAAATTGAAATTAAAGAGACAAACAGTTAATTCGGGTTCATCATTAAAGGCAACTGGCTGGAATCAGTTCGCCCTCTCTGCAAATCACGAGATTTCTCCCGGTTCACAGAGAGGGGTGAAAAATGTTTGCAAATTAAAGTATGAATGCACTAAGTATACAAACTGTCAAATTCAAAACCTGCATAGTTCAAAACAAACAACATGTGCAAGTATAAATCCAAAGGCAAACTGAATCACCTAACCAAAGCAACTAAGCCAAAAAAAAAGCTGTCAAACTGTCCAAAATATGGAAGGATGTCAAGATATCAAGGCTACTCAGTACTGTCACAAAGAAGCAGGCAGTATGGAAAAGAGATAAAGTATGCAGAGCTAAACTACATATGCAAGCAAGCTTTTCAAATCATCACTTTCCAGCAATTGCCTTTTCAGAAAAGTACTTCTAAGCAATTTTAAAATGCTTTAATTTGTACTGGAGAGAGAAGAAGAAATAAAATAGGTACAGGCTTACTGGCTTTAGGCTTGAGAAAAGAAAATATATAAAACAAAAACTGCAATAACACAGTGGATAAAGAGGCAAAGATATCAAAAGATAAAAAGTCAAAACTGTAACAAAAGGAGGACAGAACTGCCTTCCACCAAAAAGAAAGCCTCTAGCCTTTAAACATTGAACCTGCATAAAGTTCCCAGGTCCATAAAACATATAAAACATACAAACTCAAGGCACCACAAGGCCAAGCCCCCCAACCTGAAAAGAAAAACCTTGGTTCCAATCTGTAAACCTTGCAAGCCTAAAAAAAAACCTGCAGTCAAAACCTAAGGCTTAAACCTGTAAACCTTCACTTGTCAAAACCCTGCATTCCACAAGCTCTAAACATACAAGTCTGAACTGTCAAATAACCAACCCATTAAGCCCTCAGAAAAGATTCATCACAGAGCAATAAAACCATCGAAGCATCTCAGTAAGCCAACGAGAGGAAGAGAAAAAATCAAGCATACAAGGCAACCAAACACATCAAGATAAAGCATTCAAGGGCAACGCAAAAGGCCTCAGAAAAACTTCCTCATAGGCAAAGAAATTGTCAAGGCGACTCAACAACTCAGGAGCAACACTCAATAATATTCAAGCATATTCAGCATACAGTAAAAGAGCAAGAAGAAGAAAAGAGGCAATACAAAGAGGTTTTCAGGAATCATCACAAAACCTAAGGAAGCAATACAAAAATACCAGGGTTACCAAAAAGCGAGCTCACATCACGCGTCTCCCCGCCGTCAAGCCTCCAAACGCCTCCAAATTCCTCCCTCCTCCGTCAAGGTAGTTTCTCTCATCTTCTTTCCTTTCCACAACCTCCATAACAAACAATAACGAAGCTAAAGTTAGAATCATAAACAAAAGCGAAGCAAGAAGACATAAAAAATGAAAACCTAACGCATTAAAAAACGAAAACTTAACCTTTGTACCATATCGTTGGTTAATCCGTGGAAGAGGGAAGACAAGTGGTGGCGCTGGTGGCTGGGCAAGGGACGCTGTTCAAGACTCCATGGCAAAGAGAAGAAGAGGAATGAACGAAACGAATGAACGACGACGCCGCTTCTGTTTCACAAACCCTAGCTTAGTCCCAAATGCAAACGAAACCCATCAACCCTAAAATTGTTGTGAGAAACACACTTGGGCCTTGCCCCATTCAGCCTTAAGCCCAAAATGCATTTCAATTGGTACACCCCCCCCCCCTGGCTTCTGTTTCAAATCAGGTTGGGCCAGCATAACAAAAGGACATTCAATTCTTAAACTAAGCTTCTTTTTTTTTACTTATCTTCTTTTTACAATTTAAACTAACCTAACCTTTTTTATAATACATTAACTAAAATATAAATAATACATTAGTTTTTACTAAATTTTGTTTATCGCATTTAAAATAAATATTAGACTTTTTATTTAGGTTTAAACGTTTTTTTTGTTTTATTAAAACTTTTTAGTTTACATAAGAAAATAAACTTTCCTTTAAATCTTTTTCTTTTAATTAAAAACTTAATACTTTTTATTATTAAAACATCTTGTTTTGTACATAAAACAATAATACATAATATAATTGAAACTTAAAACCTTTCTTTCTTTTTCTTAAAATATCTTATTTGTACATAATCAATTAAAATACATTTTTTTAATACATAAAAAAATAGAATTTAAAGCATTTTCTTTTCTTTTAATTAAATTTTCTTATTTGTACATATTAAACAAAAATACAAATTGACAACAATACATAATCAAAATACTTAATTTTTTGTTGAATTAAATATTCCGCAACTTGTAAATAAATCTCATACGCAATACACAAATACTTTGACATACATTTATACATACACTTACCCATTTGAAATACATTGACACATACACAATTGCTATTCTTATACATTGCTATACATTACATTGTTTACATTTGATCGCGATTCGATTTGGTTGTAATTATTTAAGTCTCATCCCCCATTTGTAAATTTGTACCCCCACTCCCGGATACTATTTGTAATAGCGTAGACTTTAAAATTCCCGCAATTTACTGCTTTCGAATTATGCCATGGTTAGACCTAGGGTTTTCATGTACATAAAATCAAACGCTAGATAATCTAATACAAAGACAAATGCATGAAATCAATACACAATCACACTTGCACCCTCTAGGGTAATCCCACATGTTGCCTTCCAAAATGGGCCATGCTTGCACGTCGAGTTTCTTTCGCAAAACAAATCAAATGATCATAAGTCCCTCGATGACGATTTCAAAAGTCGCCTATCAAAATGATCAAGTCCCTTCAAGAAAATTGCCAAAGACACTTGGCACCATTGCATTCATGGTCCATACGATGACCCGTGCTTGTCCCGTTAAACATCCTAAACGCAAGATTGTCCACCAAATTCAATGGTGGAACAAAATTGTTAAAAAGGGGTTGAAAACATAGAAAAAACCTTTGAGTACAATAGGGGTAGACAAAACTCTTAGTTACTTGAGATCAACTTGCAAAAACACTTGCCTCCTTTTCAAAAACCACACTTCACAAACACTTTCAAAACAAACTTCCAAAAACATTTTGAAACATCTTTTCGAAAAGATACACACCGTTGTATATAATCAAACACGGGTCATTACAATGGTTGCCGAAACAAAGGCGTCTATTTCAAAACATTTTCAAAAACACACACACACACACACCATTTTTCAAGCAATCAAAAATCAAGGCAAGTGATCTAAAACCAAGTAACTAAGAGCCCATGGATAACCATGGATGAAAAGGGTGCTAATACCTTCCCTTTTCATAATTTACCCCCTGAACCCACGAAACATCTCAAAAAGGTTTTTCTTGTGCTTTTTAAACCTTTCCTTTAGGATAAAATAAAAATTCGGTGGCGACTCTTGCTAAACCGAACAAGTGCGAATACCAACGCAAAACTCAAGTCAATTCTCCCACAGTATCACAGGGTACAAAAGTTGCCCCTGTTCAATCTTCTTGAACCTGAAGAGTTAGATTGGCAAGTTTGCCTTTCGCGACTCGAAGGTAAAAGAGGATTGGACACTAGAGTGCCCGTAAATTTGCACTCGCCAAAACATAGATGTGGGAATGGGCTTAAAGATGCCATCTGGAGATGATAGAATCTTGCTGGAGATGGGCTTAAAGATGCCATCCAAGAATGTTTGTTGAACAGTAATGTTGTAGGTCGGAAGAATGAGCATCAAGATGGTATCCGAGTCTGGAATGCATTTGAACTGTATCTGGAGACTGAGTCTGTATGAGCAAAGGAATGGCATCCGTGTCTGGGGCGTATCGGAGTTGTAACTGTATTTGAATTTTGAATGAATATCAGAATGACTGCCGTGTCTGGAGTGTATCTGTATTGTATCTGAACTCTGAATGGGCAATAGAGAAACATTTGTGTATAAAGCATCTCTGAGCTGAGGATAAATTCTGAGTGAGTGACAGAATGACAACCGTGTCTGGAGCGTATCTGGACTGTATCTGAAGTTGAGATCTGTATGATTAGCAGAATGACTTCCGTGTCTAGAGTATATCTGAGACTGTAACTGTGATCTGAATAAGTGACAAAATGACTTCCGTGGCGGCTGCACTGGGGAGAATCAAACTGCTGGTGTAAGGGCCAGAATAGCATCCGTGTGTGGAGCGTATCTGAATTTGTGGTTGATAGCTGAATCTGAATGAGAGATAGAATGGTTGCCGCGTCTGGAGCGTATCTAGTCTGTATCAGATTGCTGAAGTCTGAATGAGTAGTGGAATAACCGTCGTGTCTGGGGTGTATCTGTACTGTATTTGACTTGAAATTCTGAATGAGTAATAGAATGATCGGCGTGTCTGGGGTGTATCCATATTGTATCTGAATAATTGTTAATGACAACCTTTTAATCTTATCCTGAAAAGGGTAAAATGTTAGCTAAAACACGAAGTTATGTTGCATGATATGTACGATGCAATGAACTGTATTTCATCAATGTTTACGATATATGATGTAATGGATGTGCATGTAAGCTGACTAGCTGTCTTGCTGAGGAAAATAAATCCATGATAACTGCTGGGGATTGAAAATCCTTAGGTTGTTGCTGGGGAAAGTAAATCCCGACCGATGTTGAGGACTAAAAAATCTTTGTTGAAGATAAGGAACTCTTGCTGACTGCTTGGTGGTTAAAGAATCTCTGATTGTTTGAGAAATGAGAAATCCTGGGACTAACGTTGGGGATTGAAAATCCTTAGTGACTTATGGGGATCAACAAGGGTTCTGACAACTTCTACGAGGAATGAGGATTCTTCAAAACTTTCCTGGGAACTAAGGAAAATTCTGCAAGCCTCTACTGGGGAGTTGGAACCTGGGATGTTTCTGTTTGGAGAAATGAGACTGAGAATTTTCGATCTTGCTGGGAGATAACTCTGTGGGGGGAAATGTTTAACTATTCTGGCTCCGCTGGGGATAGGATTTTCAGGGTTTTCGGGCTCCACTGGGGATCTTAAAGCTTAACTCTGATGGGAATTTTGAAACTTAACTCGGTTAGGGAATCAAGTCTTTTAGAATGCGCTGGCTCCACTGAGGATCTTAAAGTTTAACTCCGCTGGGGAAATGTCACAAAGATATCTTCCTACACCTTCAACCTATCAGTAATTATCCTTTTTCAATTTCGTTTTAATTGTAAGCAGTGATTATATTCAAATGCATATGCCTATTTTACAAAACATTGGACGTTTTCAAATAAAACATAAATGTACAAAGAAAGGCAGACAAATTTCTACACTTTGAAGTATATTTGTATTTAACTTTTGTGAGTATCTTGGTACAAAGGAGACAGACATCCTAGTAAGAGAATGTTGTCGTAAAAAAAAATTATACAAAAGAAAGATGGCTATGTGTAACAATTCCATAGGATTCCCATTCTGCTATAGGCTTCACAACTCTGAATATCTTGTCCATTTGCTGCTTCGTCCACCGATGACTTGATTGATCAGAAGCTTAGAGCTTGTTGGTGAAGAGATTGTTCTTAAGGTGATCCGACGAGACATAGTCATACGCTTTAATACCCTAACTTTTGTCTGGACCTCCCTTTCGGGTTTTCGATCCACCGGGAAACCCTTTTTTTCCCAAGTCTCCCTTTCGGGTTTTCAACTTGCCGGGTGTACAGATTTTTTTGTTTTATCCCTAATTTTTTCCTGAACCGCCCTTTCGGGTTTTCGATTCACAGGGATGCCCATTTTTTCCCAAGTCGCCCTTTCGGGTTTTCAACTTGTCAGGTTATCTTATGCGTAGTATCTTTTGACTATGTCTACGTTCGCAGGGTGTGGCAGGTCGTTGCCGTCCATGGTGGTCAGAATCATTGCCCCACCAGAAAAGATGCTCTTGATCACAAATGGTCCTTCATAAGTAGGAGTCCACTTTCCCCTAGGATCACTTTGCGGTAAGATGATCCGCTTGATTACAAGATCTCCGACTTGATATACTTGACGTCTAACTTTCTTGTTGAAAGCCTTGATCATCCGTTTTTGATATGTCTGACCATGACAAACAACAGTAAGTCGCTTCTCGTCGATCAAATTAAGTTGGTCCAACTGGGTTTGAATCCAATCGTCTTTACTCAAACCGGCATCCTTCATAATCCTCAAGGAAGGAATCTGAACTTCCATAGGCAAAACAGCTTCCATGCCATACACCAAAGAAAATGGGGTTGCCCCTGTTGAAGTACGTGTCGTGGTACGATATCCATGCAGAGCAAACGGTAACATCTCATGCCAGTCCTTGTAGGTGACTGTCATCTTTTGAATGATCTTCTTGATATTTTTGTTCGCGGCTTCAACAGCACCGTTCATCTTCGGCCGATAGGGTGATGAATTGTGATGATAAATCTTGAACTTTTCGCATAGAGCGGTGATCATAGTGTTGTTCAAATTTGTACCGTTGTCTGTGATGATCCTGTCAGGGACACCATACCGGCATATGAGGTTCTGCTTGATGAAACGGGCAACCACATTCTTTGTAACTGAGGCATAGGAAGCTGCTTCGACCCACTTGGTAAAATAATCAATAGCCACCAAGATGAAGCGATGTCCATTGGATGTCGTAGGCTTGATCTCTCCAATCATGTCAATGCCCCACATTGCGAATGGCCAAGGAGCTGTCAGAACGTTGAGAGGAACAGGAGGAATATGTACCTTGTCGGCATAGACTTGGCATTTGTGGCAGGTACGGGAATGTTGATGGCATTCAGCTTCCATGGTAGACCAGTAGTAGCCTGCCCTTAGAATCTTCTTAGCCATCGTATGTCCGCGCAATTGGGTGCCGAATGTACCACTGTATATCTCGGTCATGATCAACTCTGCTTAAGCTTTGTCCACACAACAAAGTAAAACACAATCATGGTTGCGCTTATAAAGAATGCCATTGCTTAGGAAGAACTTGGCAGCAAATCTCCTTAAGAACTTTTTGTCATTGACGGAAGCTCCTTCAGGGTATTCTCTAGTCTGGAGATACCTTTTGATTTCATGAAACCAGGGTTGTTCCACTACTTCTTCGGTATTAATCTCATGACAGTGCGCAGGTTATTCCATTCGCTCGATGGTAATTTGGGGAGCCTCGTTATCCCAGTTTAGTTTAAACATGGAAGACATTGTAGCCAGAGCATCTGCTGGCTGATTTTCTTCTCGCGGGAAATGCTCGAAGGTGATCTGCTCGAAATGAGGAAACAATGTTAAGACATGTTCTTTGTATGGGATAAGATTAGGATGTTTAGTGTCCCATTCTCCTTTGACTTGACTGATAACCAAAGCCGAGTCCCCAAATACGATCAAAAATTTGATTCCCAAGTTTATAGCAGCCTTGACACCAAAGATGCAAGCTTCATATTCAGCCATGTTATAGGTACAACTGAAGCAAAGTCGGGCAGTGAAGGGTGTATGGCAACCTTCCGGAGAAATGAGTACCGCACCGATACCGTTTCCAAGTGCATTTAAAGCACCATCAAAGTACAGGGTCCATCGGGATCCTTGTTCAGGTCCGTCATACAGTCTGCTACCTTCGATGTTGTCAATCCTATGCATTTTGAGATCTTTTGAACTTTTTGAATGGGTCAAGATAATGTCATTGAGTCCTTGAGTCCATGGTTTAGCTTGATTTGCCATTGGTTTGGTCAAACAGTCAAAAACATGCCTATGTACTGTCAAAACCCTAAAAATGACCATTTTACCCTTTTGATGATCTGGTCAAATTTCTTGTGGAATTGTGATCCAAACTTGATCAAATGGTTCATATGAGTTCATAATGTTGATGTGGGTCAAAATTCATGAGGTTTGACTGTCAATTGGCCACAATTTACTTTTTCCCAATACAACTGATTTCTAGGTCAATTGTCCAATTGATTGGGCAAAAATTTGGATCAAGGCTTGAAACTTGGCATGGACAAACTTGTGAGTCAATTATGAAGTATGAAAGTCACTTTGGGAATTGTAGGTCAAAACATCACTGTGCAAACTCAAACCCTAATTTAGGTCAACAGTGCAAGGATGTGTCTTGAGCAGAGCAAACCCTAGCTTGATCTTGAATTCCAAGAGTCTTGTGATGAGAAATGTTGATGAAATGAGAGGGAAAATTTTGGGGTACAACAGAAGGGTACCTGCATTTGTGAGTGTGGGTGTGTGTAAGGGTATAGCTATCTTAAAACAATAAAATGTAAAAGAAGGACAATGAGCACAAAAGGTTTATATATATGAAAAGCGTCCATGATTCATTAGAATGACATATGAAATGAAATAAGAACCCTTACAAATGGACCTATGTGCCTCGGGTAAGACACAAGGTTTAAAAAGTACGAATTGTTTGTGAATTATTACAGATCCAACAGAAATGGAAAAGATAAATTACTACAGTATGAAAGTAATCAGAACAAAGTCTTTTGCTTCCCAGTTGCACAGTCCTCCGCCGACATTAGGAAATATCCAATCTTCCAGGCTTCCCTCTTCTTCACTGTCCTCTAGTGCATTAACCCCTCGGTGGCTGATCTTCACAGGTGGCCCTCCGGCACGGGCGCGGTGCACAGCCTTCTGACCAGTTAAGGTGAATCCCAAGCCAAACTTGTCTGATTTGAAAGGAAAGTCTAGAAGCTTCCCCCAGATGGTGGATCCACCTTCTTCCACTACTGCCCTAGCATCCTTTAAAGATGACATTCGAGGTGTTGGTCTTGTGATCACAGGAGTTAAGGATACCGCCTTGGTCGCCGCTATTTCTTCAGAGACTTCTTCAAAATTTTGGAAAGGGGTCTCTATGAATTCGCCATCTAACTCCATATAACGGAAGGAATTCATATGACTAATCATATATTCCTCTTTCCCATGTACAGTTATAATCTTCCCTTGGACGGGGTACTTGAGCATCTGGTTCAAGGTGGAGGTGACGACACCAGCATTGTGGATCCAGTGACTTCCCAACAGGCAAGAGTAAGAAGGACGGATGTCCATCACATAGAATGTTGAATTGAATGTCTGGGTACCCACCTTGATCGGGATGTCCACCTCCCCATGGACCATCCTTTTAGAGTCGTCAAACGCTCTTACAATTATATTACTAGGTTTTAGGGTCAGCCCCTCACAATCCAACTTATCCAGGGCTTTCTTGGGAAAGACATTTAAAGACGACCCAGTATCAACCAAGACATGAGCTAGGGTTGTTCCTCTACACTCCACCGAGACATGTAGTGCATCGTTGTGTTTCCTCCCCTTGGAGGTCAAGTCTGCATCGGAAAAACCCAGGCCATTGTCAGCTGTTAAGCTGGCCACACACTCCTGGAATTGATCAGCCGAAGTCTCTTGCGGCACGTGCATTGTCTTCAAAAACTTGACCAAAGCTTTAGCATGTGCCTCAGAGCACAGCAGCAATGCTAACATAGTGATTTTTGAGGGGATGTGCCCCAGTTGTTCTACCACATCATAATCACTTTTCTTAATGATCCTCGGGATTTCTTCCATCTCCTTCTTGGATGTATCAGGAATAACTAGTGATTGAGCCTTCGTCAGGACAGGCTCCTCTTAAACATTCTTTCCTTTTTTCTCAGCAGGGGAAGTAGGGATAGGAATTGCATTGTCTTTATCGGCGGGTACACTTGCAGGTACAGTTACTGGTATAGGTGTAATCTTCGGAATGGCCACGGGTCCAAAGACTGCTGTTGGAGGAGCAATCTCTAGAGAAAAGATTCTTCCACTACGGGTAACCTTGCTTGTTCCAGCAATGTTACCGATGTCGGGATTATCCTCTTCAAAGCTTTCTTCTTCTGCAGTCAATTCAATTTGTTTGACACCATGATAGTAGATTTCTCCACTATAGTTCCATGGTACCATTTTATTGGATTTGTATGGGGCTGGCCCGGGCATTGTTATCTTCAACGGAGTAGTCATTGGAGCAGATGTAATCCTAACGTTTTTTTAGGAACCCTGGAAGGATTGGCGTATATGGTTATTATTGAAACATATAGAACTGGAATGGGTGAAATGGGAGCTTTCTCAAACAAAATTTCCTTGTTATCAATTAGTTGTTGGATTCCTTTCTTCAATAGAGGACAATCAAATGATGAGGACAGACAAATATGGCAATCTTGGTCACAACCTGGGAACACCCCAGATTTCAACAAATTCAACTTGATGGTTAGGATAGGAGTTAACAGTTTATTCATAGTAGAAAAAAACAGATCTTCTTCCACAACACTGGCATTGTGTCCATGCCTAGGCATCGGAGCAGAGATAACATTCGGTTTCTCAGGAGCTTCAAATTCAACTTCCTTTGCATCGATCAGATCTTGAATCTTGTTCTTCATAGCCCAACAGTTGTTGGTGTCGTGCCCTGGACTTTCTGAATGGTACGCGCATCTGGCGTTAGGATGGTAGTGTGGAGAAGCAGTATTAGGGTTTTTGGGGTCCTCTTTTAGCATGGCCAGGTTCAACTTCAAGAGATGTGGCAGGACTTAAGCAAGAGTCATGTTTAACTTGGTGAATTTCCTTACAGGCCTTTCCACCCTTTACTGTTTATTTCTTGGCTGATGATTTCTCGGCTGGTTGTTTCTTGGCTGGTCTGATGCAGAATTTTGAATCATAACGGCCCCCACTGTTGGTCGTCGTTCGGTTCTTCCCTGATTCCTCTGTGCATAAACAACATACACTTCCTTCTTTCATGTGAAGGGCTTTTTTACAACTACAGAGGTGGATGCATCTTTCTGAATTTTCCCGCGTCTAATACCGGCTTCCACCCTTTCGCCAGTTAAAATCAACTCAGTGAAACCTGCAGAGGGGCTTCCAATCAGGTGATTAAAGAAAGGACCTGACAGAGTCCCTAAGAACATGTCCACTAGTTCTCTTTCAGATAAAGGTGGTTGCACCCTTCCGGCTAGATCCCTCCACTTTTGGGCGTAGTCCTTGAAGCCCTCATTGGTAGCCATAACCATACTCTGTAGCTGAGTACAGGTTAGCGCCAAGTCGGCATTGTATTGATACTGTTTATATAAGGTGGCTTCCAAGTCTTCCCAATTATGGACATCAGACCTCTCCAACTGGTAGAACCAATCAAGCTGTGTTCCTAACAAACTGTCCTGGAAAAAGTGGACCCACAAATATTTGTCAGAAGAATGTGGCTGAATTTTCCTGACATAAGATCGTAGGTGCATCTTGGGACAAGACACCCCATCATACTTATCAAACAGTGGCACTTTAAATTTAGGAGGGATTAAAATTCCAGAAACCAACCCTAACTCCTCAAAATCCAGCCTCGGTACTCTCTGTATCTCCATAGCAGCTAGACGTTCTTCCAAGTTTTTGTATTTGTCTTCAGCCGGAGGGTACTGTTGTTCGGAGTAGTCCTCTTCATCTTCTTCTGCTTCAGAATCTGATGGTACTGCCGTCTCTTTACCTTTTCTTTCCCCTTCCTCAGAGGTTGAGGGAAATTCCAAAGTTCGCCTGGCTTATCCTTCAAACCTTCTGCCCATGATAACCACACCGGCTCGCTTCTTCTTCTTTTTCTCTTTCTCTTTCTCTTTCTCTAGCAGAGTCTTGAGCTCCTCCTGCCCCTTGGCCAAGGTCAAGAGTAGCTGTTGAAATTGTGAATTCTGAGCTTGCAAATCTTTGACCGTTTATTCTAGATCCATCTTGCTGAAATAAACAACAGAGAGATGAGGAAACTTAGTGTGAAGACATGTTTATGCATATGATGAATGATATGTATTCATGTAATTCTTTCAAGGATTGAGAAATTCAAATTTGTTTTAAACAAAAAAGAAACACACGTCATATTAATAAGATAGAATTGTTAGTACATCAATGCCCCTTGGGCAAAATAATACAAAATTCGAAGGTAAAAAGATGTTGCGCATCCTCTTTGGTGCAATGTAGGTGTTGAGAGTCTGCTCTTCTTGAAGTAGCCGAGTAAGTTCCAAAACCTTCTTCTCGCTTGCGTAGAATTGAGCTTCGAAAGTATCGCGCTCTCCCTTGAGCTGTATCCAACTCCTTTGTAGATCTTCGAGTGATGTCGGCATGTCAGGATGTAGGAGGGTGTATGGAACCTCTCCTTCCTTAACATGCTCTATAATCACTAGGAGAATGGAGGGGTAAGGCATCATAAGACTTTGGGAGCGGGTTCGTACCCACTTGAGGTAAGGCTCAAGGGGGATGGAATTCTTGTATCCCAAGGTCTTACTGTCTACCTTATTTGGCATCCTCCAAGCTCGGATGAACCTTTGTCGAAGTCCTTGATTGTCGTTGTCGAATTCGAAAACCAAGCCTTGAACCAGCATGTCATGTGGGCCATCCCTTCGGGCATAACCAAACTATCTCAGAGCCAAGCAGGGGTTATAGGTGATGCCCCCCTAATTCCAAGTAGAGGGACATTATGGAATTCCCCACAATAGTCAATGATAATAACATTCTCTTTGGATCGAGAACACCAATGAATATCTGAATGTGTAAGAGTCATCAACTGTTATGACCACCTCAAACCTTGCTCATTCTTCAAGACTGACTGGGGAAGATGAGAAATAAACCATCTTGCCAGGAGAGGAGTGCAAACATGAGAACACCTCTTTTCCTCATTGTACGAGTGTGAAAAGAGTGGAGGATATCCCCAAGCAATGTAGGCACCGGGTTGTGAGACATGAAGATTTTGACAGCACTCACATCTATGAGTTGGTCAGGGTTAGGGAACAAGACCATCCCATAGATGATAAGATCTACAATCTCCTCAAAAGCTTGTAAGTCCAAGGAATTCGAGCAGCTTTGGGCCTTCTCAAACAAGAACTTTGTCAAGAAGCCTTTGACACCACTTCTAGTTTCCCAATGTGTTGTGATATCAGATGAGTGCAAGTGCAGGGCTTGGGAAATCTCTTATGGCTTTGGATATCTTTCCGTACTATTAAAGGGTAGTTGATTGAGAATAGGAATCCTCAAGAGTTGAGAGAATTCTTCCAAAGTGTGTACAAGTTTGTAGTCAGGAAATGTGAAGCAATGATGCAAAGGGTCAAAGAACTGAAAAAGAACTTTCACCATATCCTCCTCTATGTTGGAAGTGACCAAGTTGAGTAGTCGACCATGCCTCTCGGTGAATGGAGAGTTCTCAGGAATCCTTGAAGCTAGCTCCTTGAGTTGTGGAGGAATTCTTACAAGGTTGACTTGGATAGTTTTCCTGCGAAGTGAATCCATAACCTACAAAATAAGAACAAAGATGAATTTCCAAAATCCTTGAAATGGTTAGTGGGTGCATATGATGCTTCATGATGTTCATGATGTTATGCACAAGTATATATGTACAAGCAAATCGCACAATTTCCTAGTTTAGTCTTGCATGGGGTTTCATAGGTAAGTACCCTCTTGAAGTTTAGTTGGCTCAATCTGTCCTAGAAATAGTAACCGGGTTATAAGGAGCTCAATATCACTGGATTGTTTCCTTGTTCATTGTTTCAATTCACCTTCTTTACTGGCGACCGAAATATTCCAAGGAACCAACCCTCAATGAGTGTAGTATCGAGTATATACCAACTTCGGACTGCTCCAAAGCCGGTCATCTCACTACATCCTAAAAGGCCAAGTTGGTCAAGTAAAGGTTCTAAAAGTCCCTTAGTGCTTCATGACATCACTCAGCGGCCCCGTATTCTCTTTGATTGATTCAAAGGCTACCGGTACCCACAAATATGTCGCACTAATATAGCTATTGCTTAGACCATGTCGGTATACCCTGCACAGTTTCCACAATGTATTGCTATTTACCTATGAATGTTTCCCAAATCCTGGTAGAGGATTCAAACCCAAACAATAGGACCAAAGTGTAAAGCAAACAAGTCAAGCAATATAAGCATGTAAAGGTGATCTAAAACCCTAAGGTAACCCCACTTTTATAATAATCCCCAGCAGAGTCGCCAGTTTTGTGATGCGGTGGGAGAACTGATTTGAGGTTTTGCGTTTGTGTTCGCAAATGTCGCGGTTTAGCAAGAGTTGCCACCGACTTTTATTTTATCCAAAAGGAAAGGTAAAAACGCACAGGAAAGACCTTTGAGATGTTTTCTTGAGTTCGAGGGGTAGATTATGAAAAGGGAAGGTGCTAGCACCCTTTTCATCCATGGTTTTCTATGGGCTCTTAGTTACTTGTTTAGATCACTTGCTTTGCTTTTGAAATTGTTTGAAATGGTGCTTTGTGTGTGGTTTTGAAAGTATTTTGAAAAGAGGCCATCGTTTAGGCAATCTTTGTAATGATTCTCGTTCGTAAGAATGTATACAAAGATGTTTGTCTTTAGAAAAATGTTTCAATGTTTTGAAAGTTGTTTGAAAATGTTTTGAAATGTGTGTGTTTGTTTGAAAATAGCAAGGATTGTTTGCAAATTGATCAAGTAACTAGAAGCTTATCTACCTACTCAAAAGTCTTTCTTGTACATTTTTATTCCTTTGACATTGTTGATTTACGATTGTTTTGGTAAATAACCCTATCTTTGGATGTTAAACGGGACGGGCATGGGTCATCGTATGACCATGATAACAATGTTTCCAAGTATCTTTAGCATTTTGAGGGACCAAGATCATTTGTTTAGGCAACCTTTTGATAGCGTCATCGAGGGACTATGATCTTTTGTTTTGTTTTGCTTTGCCAAGATACTTTGCATGCATACCATGGTCATTTTTGTTTAGGCAACCAAGTGGGTGAAACCCTAAGGGTGCTTGTGTTCAATGTGTTGTCATTTTACATGCTTTTGTTTGTCTTGTATTAGGTCATTCTATTTGTTTGATTTTTGTCTTATCATGCAAAACCCTAGTTTTACTAAACATGGTATAATGCGATAAATTGCCTAAAATAAAACTAAGCTATTACAACAATTATTATGGGAGGGGGGATACAAGTTTTTGAATGGGGATATTTGCACAAAATAAAACCCTAAAATACTATTACAACCCAATTGAATTATTGTGCAAATTAAATAAAAATACAAATAACAAAATGCAATAAAATGTAATTATGCAAAAATATTTTGTATTTGTTTTATGTATGAGAAAATAAAATTATTTAAGTCCTAAAAATAAGAAAAAATAACATTATTATTTTTCAAAGGGGAAACCCTAATTTTTTGATTTAAAAGAAAATTATGTTTTCTATTTATTTTTTGTCCATTTTTGTACAAGGAATAATAAATAATATTATTAACAAATATTAAAAATTAAAATATGTATGAAAATAATATTTTATGTGAAAAATAATAAAATTAAAATGTATAGTATTTTTATTAAATGTATTTATAAATAAATAAGAAAATAAGCTCTATTTATTAAAATAAAACTATTTTATATGCCAAAAAATAATAAAAAAATAAAATAAAATTGCAAAAAATTAAGAAAATATTTTTGTGACTTTTTAATATTCAGAAAAAATAAATGCAAGTCAAAAATATAAAGTATGCAAGAAAAATGCAAAAATATAAGAAAATAGGTCAGGTGGTGCAAATAGTAGTCAGGGAGGTATGGGAAGCAAAAACAGAAGCCCAAGGCGCGCCAGGCCCAGGACAGTCATACCTGTCCTCCAGCTTCTTCCATTTGCGCGCGTTTCTTCTTCAAATCTGTAACTCTCTATTCTTTGCACAAAAACAAAAACTATTAACACAAAAAATGTAGCATTTCATCTCACGATTCCAATAATATAAAATTTGTAAACTAACTCTCAAAGCTCAGAGAGAATTTAATCACCCCTAATTTCTTACCTAATTTTTTCAGCATGTTCAACAATCAAATTCTCTTAGCTCAGTTAATATAAATGACAACTATGCATATGTACAGCTTCATCATGCTAGAGACTACATTTTTGCTTCACAAATCGTGGCTTGAGGATGCTTAAATAAAGAGATAGAGATTTGAAAAATACCTCCTTCAGCTGGATTTGGATATGGCAATGTGGGGACTTTGAGTGAGGCCTGAGGATCGTGTGAGCTTCCTTGAAGTTCCCTCAAGCTTTTTCAATGCTTAGCTGGCCTTGTGGATGGCTGAAACTCCCTGTAGAAGTCAAGCTGCAACCTTCAAGTTTGAAAATGGTGATGTCTGAAACAGAGCTCACAGTTTCCAGATGAATGCTTGGATAGTTTGGATGTGATGTATGGAAGGTGTTTGAAGTGTTACAAGGCAAAACGCACGAGTAAATATTGAGTTCGCAAGAGTTTTGTAGAAGCTGGAAGTTTTGGGCAGAAAAATGAGGTTTTTGTATTTGGGAGAGTTTCAGATGTTGTGCCTTCGTGTTCTAGCTTGAGATAAGTTTGTGAAGTTGTTTTAAATGAGGCCAAGTCCACTCTTTAACAGATGTTCAAGTTTTGACTTCTTTTGCAACCTTTCTTGTATTTGAAGAAAGTTGAAGTGACTTAAGCCAAAATGTTGTACTTGCTTGCTTGCTAGCTGCAGAGGGTTGGTATGCTTTGCTTGATATCTATGGACATTGCTTGTGACAAAAGAACAAGTCCATGGCTCAAGGATAGCAAAGTTGCAAAAAGCTTGCTTTATGAAAATGGCAATGTGCCCTTTATGCCATTAATGGATTTATTCTTTGTACAATGCTCCAAAAGCCAAAATAAAGCCATTATCCCATGAGTTTGCATTTACTTATGGAGTGTAGAAGGGATTTAGGACCTGTAATTCAAGGTACAAGCATGCTTGATCAGATTTGCAACTTGATGCATTGTAAAAATGGCTTCAACAAAAGTGACAAAATGCCATTTTATCTTCGATTCTCTCTAACTACAAATGATCTTGGAGAGTTCTTTGACATTTTGGAAAGCTTGCAACATGCTCTACAATCCATCTTTGAAATGCATTTTGAGATACCTCTTGGAACTAGGTGAAAAATGTCCATGAAGTTGGGTCAAAAACCTGCCTAAATTAGGGCAAATTTTCACTAAGTCTTTTAGTTCATGGACCCTTATTCACAAATTCATAACTTTAGATCCAAGCATCTTTTGGGAAAACTTTGTGAATCAAAGTTTTAGATTTCATGGAGGACTACAACTTTGATGTTGGAAGTTTCCTTTGAATCCAATTTCATCATGGTGAAAAAGTTGTGGAAAGTTGGGAAAAAATAAGAAATTTTCCATACTTAGAAAAGTTCTAAGTTATGAAAAAATTTCAAATTAAAACCCTAATTTTCAATTTTAGGTTTCTTGGTCAACAAGTTTCACATTTTGACATATCTTGATGAATTATGACCCTTGGCACTTGATTTTGACCAAAACGTCAAAGTTTGACTTTTCAGTATATAGTTGACTTTTGATCAGTTGACTGGAAAATTCATCTGTCAATCCTATGTACTTGAGATCTTTTGAACCATTTGATTATGTTAAGATGATGCCATTGAGTCTTTGAAATTATGTTTGAACCCAATTGGTCATTGGCTAGATTAAAAATCAGAAATTGCCCTTCTTCAGTCAAAACCCTAATTTTGACCATTTTGCCCTTTTGATGATTTGATCAAATTCCTTGAGGAGTTGTGATCTAAACTTGATCAAATGGTTCATATGAGTCTAAAATGTGGTTGTGGATCAAAAATTATGAAGTTTGACTTTAGATTGGCCATAGTTTACTTTTTACCCAATACAACTGATTTTTAGGTCAACTGTACAATTGACTGGTCAAAAATGTGGTTCAAGGCTTGAAACTTGGTATGAGCAATATTAGGGGTCCAATATGGTGTATGAAAGTCACATGAAGAATTTATGGTCCAAAAATACTTGTGCAAACTCAAACCCTAATTTCAGATCATCAGTGCAAGATGAGGTCTTGAGCTGAGCAAACCCTAATCTTGTCTTGAGTCCTAGAAGTCTTGTGAGGAAAATCTTGATAAATGAGAGGGAAAATTTTGGGGTACAACAAAGGGTTCTTGAAAATTCTTCATTCACCGATAGACATGGTCGCCTCCTAAACTTGGTTACCTCTAACACTGATGAAGATATGATGAAGGTGTTGTTCCAATTCTTTGATCCTCTACACCATTGCATCACTTTTCCTGATTATCAACTTGTGCCTACTCTAGAAGAATTCTCCCAACACTTGAGGATTCCGACTCTCAATCAACTACCCTTCAACGCTATGGGAAGAGATCCAAAACCTGAAGAGATTACCCAAGCACTACACTTGCAACAATCTGATATCACAACTAATTGGGAAACAAGGAGTGGTGTCAAAGGTTTATTAGCCAAGTTCTTGTTTGAGATGGCTCAAGACTGTTGGAATTCCTTGGACTTACAAGATTTTGAAGAAATTGTGGCCCTTCTCATCTATGGGATTGTTTTGTTTCTAAATCCTAACCAACTCATAAATGTAAACACTGTCAAAATCTTCATGTCTCACAACCCGGTGCCTACTCTGTTGGGAGACATTCTACATTCTTTTCACTCTCGCTCTCGTACTATGAAGAAGAGAGATATCCTCATGTGTTGCAATCCTCTCTTGGCAAGATGGTTTATTTGGCATCTTCCCCGATCTATGTTGAAGAATGAGCAAGGTTTGAGATGGTCCCATAGGTTGATGACACTCAGACATTCAGATGTTCATTGGTGTTCCGGATCCTTGGAGAATGTTACTATCGTTGACTGTTGTTGAGAATTCCCTAATGTCCCCTTGCTTGACATTAGAGGAGGTGTTACTTACAACTATTTCTTAGCCTTACGACAATTTGGTTAGCCTAAAGGGATGGTCCACATGAGATGCTTATCCAAGGAGTGGTATTCGACTACGAGAGTGACGATCAAAGCTACCGTTAAAGGTTTATCCGAGCTTGGAGGATGGTGAGCAAACTGGATAGAAAGACCCTGGGACACAAGAATTCCATTTCCCTTGAGCCTTACCTACGAGCTCGTGCTCAGAAACTTGTGATACCTTATCCCTCCATCTTACCAGTCATCATGGAACCTGTGGTTGAAGGAGATGTCTCGTACACTGTTCTCCATCCAGACATGCCTACCTCTCTTGAAGACTTGCAAAAGGGTTGGATTCAGCTAAAGATGGAACGAGATACTTTCGAAGCTCAATTCTATGCTAGCGAGAAGAGGGTCTTGGAGCTTACAAAGCAGCTACAAGAAGAGCAAAGTGTGAACGCCTACCTTCCACCTAAGAGGATGCGTTCAGTCTTTTTATCTTAGAGAGTTATTTTGTAAGCCCAAGAGGCATGTTGTAATCTTTGGAACTAATTAATGAAAATTTAAGTTTGTTCATTCCTTTGTCTATGCAAATTTAAATTCCATAAATCCTTGAAATCATTTGCATATACATATTCCATGCATCATAACATGACAGGTTTTCGCATAATAGGTTTCCTTATCTTTCTACTGTTTATTTCAGCAAGATGGATCTAGAGAAAACTGTGAAGGATCTTCAGACACAAAACTCTCAATTCCAAGAGACGCTACTGGCCCTAGCCAAGGGGCAGCAAGATATGATGGCATTGTTGTCAGTTAAGAAGAAGCCCAAGAAGAAAGCTCTGCTCAACATGGGTAAAAGGTTCAAGGAGACGGTCCGTCAGATCCCGGTAGGGGAAGACTCATCTGAAGAAGAAGAGAATCAGATTGGTGAGGTTAAGAGTACCCAGGTTGACTGTGTTAATGATCAAGCGTCTGATGATGATTATTTTGACGAGCAGTATCCACCCACCGATATCAAGTATAAGCAGTTAGAAGACAGATTGAAGGTTGTTGAAATCCAAGTCGTCCCCGATTTAGATTTTGATGATTTGGGTTTGATCTCTGGGTTTGTTATTACCCAAAAATTCAAAGTACCAGTATTTGCAAAGTACGATGGGGTTTCTTGTCCAAATCTCCACCTGAAATCTTATGTATGCAAGATACAGCCGCACACTACTGATAAGAAACTCTGGGTTCACTTTTTCCAAAAAGATTGGCCGGAACGCAACTTGAATGGTTTTATCAGTTAGATGGTTCCCATATCAATACCTGGGAAGATTTAGCTACTGCATTCTACCATCAGTACCAGTATAACACCGACTTAGCACCAACAAGGGCTCAGTTACAAGACATGGCCATGGGAAAGAATGAAGGATTTAAGGAATATGCACAAAAGTGGAGGGACCTGGCCAATAGGGTTCAACCACCTTGGACTGATAGATAGCACATTGACATGTTTATGGGCACTTTATACGTTCCATTCTTTAACTTGTTGGTTGGTTCTTCCTCTTCCGGATTCACCAAATTAATCTTAATCGATGAAAGAGTTGAAAGCGGCATTAAAAGTGGGAAGATCTTTGTGGAATCTGCCTCCACTTCCAATCCTGTCAAGAAACCTTTTGCTGCAAAGAAGGAAGTCAATGTTGTGTATGGCGCAAGGGCCTGTACCAAGAAGAATGATCATCTGTCTGTTAATATTGTCCGAATCTCCAATCCAACTCCTACTCCAAGACCATCTGTTAATCATCAACATTTTGAAACTCCGAGAAGACAATTTACGAGGTTAGGCATGTCACTATCTCAAGCCCTTCAACATTTGCTAAAGGATAATTTAGTGATTTTGCACGATCCACCTGCCAAACCAGATACCTTTGCGCCAAAGTATAATTTGAATGTTAAATGTGTTTACCACTCAAGCAGCCCCGAGCATAAGACTGACCAGTGTTGGGCCTTTAAGAATAAAATCCAGGATTTAATTGATAACAAGACTATTGAGTTCGATCTTCCTCCAACTTAGAATGTAATCACCGCACCTATGTCAAATCATGGCAAGGGTGTTAATGTTATTGAAGATACAATTTTTGTTGCCTCTGTTGAAGACTTGACTACTCCGTTGAATATCATCAAAAAGAATCTGTTGAAAGTTTGGATCTTCCCTGGCTGTGTAAAAGACTGTGTTTGTTGTAACGAACAACTCAATGGATGTGAAGGGATAAAGAAAGGAATTCAACGCCTAATGGATAGCCACGAGATCCTATTCGAGAAGACCCCACTTTCCAAAAGTTTGACTAACAAATGTAAAGATCTCTCCATTATCACCATCTCAAACAAGCCTCTTAGGATCTCCTCCAAAGGTCCTATTAGGATTTCAAACGAACCAATTTTTTCTTTAATAATTACCAATCCCAAACCAATTCCTTATTCCTAAAACAAGGCAGTGCCATGGAACTATGGTGCTGAAGTGTTTTATCATGGTATTAAACAAGACGCTTGGATTGACAAAGAAAAAGCTGATTATGTCAGCAACATAACTGGCTCAAGTAAGGTAACCCAAACTGGGAGGATCTTTTCACTCAATATCTCGCCACCAGTTGTTACAAAGACATCCGTCCGCATTACTGCTACCAAGCCAAGTACCGATACAATAGGGAAAGAGAAGGTTGTTGAGCCTATCGTGACTGAAATACCCGCAAAGGACGTTGTTGATGGAGAGCCCTCCACTCGTGAGATGGACGAGATCTTGAAGATAATAAAAATAAGTGACTTCAAGATTGTGGAACAGTTGGGGAAAATCCCTTCTAAGATTCCAATGTTGTCATTGCTACTCTGTTCTGACGCCCGTGCTCGGACATTAATCAAATTCCTGAAAAAGGCTCATGTCCCCATGAGACTACAACAGACCAATTTGAGAATTGCGTGGTGTGATCGGTGGATCTGGAACTGACCGTTTAACGCTGGTTCGCGAGAATGTCGCGGTAAGCAAGAGTCGCCACCGTCTTTTATTTTCTCCAAATGGAAAGGACAAAAGCACAGAAAAATTCCTTAAGAGATTGCTCTCGGTTCGGGAGGTAGGTTATAGAAAGGGAAGGTGTTAGCACCCTTTCTATCCATGGTTATCCATGGGCTCTTAGGTACTTGCTCATTTGTGTTTTCAAAAATGATTTGCTTTTCAATGTGGGTTTAAAAAGTTTCTTTTGAAAAATTTCAGATCGACTCATACGTCAGAGTGTTTGAAAAGTTTGTTTTGAAAGCTTTTGAAAAGTGTCAGTGTGAAAAGTCTTTTTGAGTTTGTTTTGAGATTAGAGCAAGTATCCTTGAGAACCTACCTACCCTAAGGAATTCGTCTGTGTAAGAGTCCTTTAAAGTGGTGCCATCCCACCATTGAGAGGTAGGTAGCACCACCGTTGGAGGTGTTCGGGTCAATTCGAGATTTCGGGACATGGTGATCACCAGAGCAATGGGAAGACACCTTAGAAGCTACCCTCATGCCAGGTTCCCGGATCATGAGGACTTACTAAGACATCCTCTACTCGACGATCACCTTTCGAAAGGCAACAGTGAGGCGTACCCTAGGGGTGGTGTGTGCGAATTGTGTGTCATGTTTCAGTTATTTGTCTTGTCATGTTTGTTGTGATCTACGCTTGATTTTAATTAGGGCCATTCATTCTTGCATGCATATTTACAGTTATAAAGTTTGTGAAAAATAAATCTAAGACTATTACAAATGGCGCGGGTCCACATCGCCAAAATAAACCGGACCCGATTTGACGGAAAGATAAAGAAAGCAATAAAATAAAAGTACGAGAAATTATTTACACGGCTTTGGGAGAATTACATAACTATTTAAACGATTATAAAATAAATGCGCGAAATAAAGGAATTAAAACAAAACTAGGGCGTTGGACCCTTTTGCAAACAATTAAAATTAATAAGGAATTTAAAATTAAAATTAAATGAAAATGGTGTTTTTGTGTTTTTTAGATTTAATGAGAAAAATGAGTTAATTGAAATTAAATTAAAAGGCAACCCTAATTCTAATATATTTATTTATTATGAAAGAATTAAAATATAATCTACATTAAACCCTAATTTATTTATGTACAATTTTTAATTTATGAAAATAAATAAATAATATTATTATTCTGAAAAAAGGGGAAAATTAAAAAGAAAATAAAAAGTTATTAAACCTAAACTCTATTTTTTGGATTTTGGTTATTAAAAGAATTAAATTTGAAAACCTAATTAAAACTAAATAATTACAAACATTTATTTAGAAAATAATTAAAATAAAAATTATATTTTTGATGTTTTTCTGATTTTTAATGAAATTAAATAAACAATAATTAAAATAAACATAACAATTAAAATAATAATTAAAAGATATAAGAAAAAATAAATAAAATGGGCAAACCAGGGTGGGGTGTAGACCCAAATGTGAGGTTCAGGCCTGGAATTTCTGGCCCATTAACGTTGGGATCCATTGACTTTTTGGATTATGTGTGACACGTTGACTTACATCCATGGTATGTCTTCAATCTGAACCCTTGATTAGATCTCCTGGGACGCGTGGACAATAGATGAGGAGGACGTATGGTGGTCCTTAAGAGCGTGCCTGCATAGGAATGAGTTTTGAAAAATATTATGGAAATTGCCAGACCTGGGACTTGAACCCAGGTCTTTGAGGATTAACCATGTCACGTGTTACCAACTGAGCTACTGCATTTCATTTAATATATTATGGTTAATAAACAACAAAAATCAACACCAACGCGTAATGGTTAAAACGCGCGCAAATTTGAATTGGCCTGTCCCCGTGTGACACGACATCATCGTCTTCGTCCCCCTGAAACACAAAACACATTGGCCACGGTTTTAACGCGTAGCATTAGGCAGGTTTATAGAAAATAGCGACTAGCGCTAGGACGATCATAAATTCATCGCGAGTAGGTCAATCTCTTCGTCTTGGTGTACTGAATGCAATGGTAGTACTGGGATGGCCTAATTTTTCTTGTTTTAGGAATCCCTAATTTTGAACCTCACGAAACCCTAATATTCAGTCATGGCATCATCGTGTACAACGTGTAAAACTTCAATCAAGCATAAGGGTTAGTTTCAGAAGCTCAAAACAAACATGATGCAATGAATAGAATGCTGTAAAAGTGCTTAAAAAATGCTATACGATTATGAATTTTTTGCAATGCAGTCTGAGTCACAGGCGCCAATTCCTGGAGCTTTTGTGGTTGATATTGATTGGAGTCTCTTCAGGGATGCTTAAGGATGCTGATGGAACAAAAATTGAAGCTTGGATCGACCTTGAAACTGGTTTTCAGTGTTTGTGTTTTATGGAAAAATTTCAATTTGCCAAAGGTTCTTGGGGCGCAGCTTGCAGTCTCTTTGGCTTAGGGTCATGATCTAGATTATGTAAGGAAGCAATTAGGTTAAGAAAATTGGATCAAATCCAAGGCAATAATTGTTTTGAGTATTTGATTTGTTAAGGATCTTTTCCAATCTTTTTCTCATGTATTTTGTATCAAATCTGATCAATTAGCACCAAATCTTTCCCTATTAACATGTGCACGAATTATAGAAGCCAAATCATGCATAAAAAGATTTTTTTAGGTTAGGTTTATATTTTTCACATATTTAAATAATTTAATTGAATTAATATTAATATAAATTCAAATAAATAATTAAAAAATGAGAAAATACTTCCCTTTGGGCCTAGTGGTCGTGCATAGGCTTGGCATGAAGAAATTTGGAAGAAAAATGGGCCCATTTACATTTTTAGGTCATTTGAACCATTGTTGACTTTTCAAAATTCCCAAAAATTTCCCAACTTCCACAAGGCATAACTTGCTCAATTTTAAAGATTTTCACATGTTCCTGGACATTTTGGAAAGGTCTTTGAATCCTCTAACCAATGTCTTTGGTCCCATGTCATTTTGATTTACCAATCTCAAGTTATGGCCTTTGACTTAAAGTCACTTTTTGTTGACTTTTGAAAATGACCTATAATGTTGAAATTGATAACTTTTTGTGAGAGCATTTCTTGGACTTGGAACATGAAGATGAATTGTAGGGAATGTCTTTCTCTTCAAAATGAGCTTTGGATGGAATTTTTATGATAATCCATGTGAAAGTTATGCCCTGGTCAATTTCAGTTGACTTTTTTCAGCTGTCCAAATATAGCAACTTTTGCATCTTGATGATTTTCTGAGCCAAATTTTGAGAATCATGATCAAGCATTGATCAAATGATGTTTGTGGCTTCAAAATGATATATTGACCAAAAATTTGAACTTTTGACTGTCAAATGACCATTTTGCCCCTACAGTTGACTGTAGTGCAATCTAGGGTTTTGACTGTGCAATTTTGAGCTGAATGCCTTGAAACTTGATATGAGGATGCTTGACCATCTTTGTAGGCATATGAGACTTGATTGGGCCTTTGAAATCTTCAATTTCTTGATCAGAACTCAAACCCTAGTTTTGACTGTATAGGAGACAGTTGAGCTGCACAACCCTTGGGGAATTTTGTGGCCTTGACTTGACAAATCCTTGAAGAATATGGGAGGGAAAATTTTGGGGTACAACAGTTGCCCCTGTTCAATCTTCTTAGACCTGAGGATGCAGATTGGCTGACGTGCCTTTCGTAATCCGAGGGTAGAAGATGATTGAACACTAGAGTGCCCAGAAATTTGCGCTCACATAGTAGCAGTGATGATGGGGGAATGGGCTTATAGATGCCATTTGGAGATTGCTGGATAGGATGATGGGCTTATAGATGCCATCTGGATGTTGATCGCATAGGAGATTCCTTAGCGAGAACTTGCGTACCTGCAAAAGAGAAAATGAGTACCTGACACGTTGCAGGAGCTGATTTTAGATGCTTGGTATAGATGTGTCCTGACTGGTTACAGGAGCTGAGTCTGGAGCTTCAAACGTTGATGAATGAACCAGGGATGGCTACTACCTTAGCATGAATGGTAAGAGAACTTTGGGCGACTTTAACTTCAACAACGCTCGTTGAGAAAAATCTTGGGTGTCTTCTACTGGAATAAGAATCAGGGAGATCTTAGGGTCGATCTGACTGAACCAGAGAGGCCTTTGACTGGGTAGGAATCAGGAAAATCTTAGGGTCGATTTAACTGAACCGGACAAGGTCTTGGAATATCTTCAACTGGATAAGCATCAGGGAGATCTTAGGGTCGATCTGACTGAACCAAGAGAAGGCCTTTGACTGGATAAGCATCAGGAAAATCTTAGGGTCGATTTAACTGAACCGGACAAGGTCTTGGAATATCTTCAACTGGATAAGCATCAGGGAGATCTTAGGGTCGATCTGACTGAACCAAGAGAAGGCCTTTGACTGGATAAGCATCAGGAAAATCTTAGGGTCGATTTAACTGAGCCGGACAAGGTCTTAGAATATCTTCAACTGGATAAGCATCAGGGAGATCTTAGGGTCGATCTGACTGAACCAAGAGAAGGCCTTTGACTGGATAAGCATCAGGAAAATCTTAGGGTCGATTTAACTGAACCGGACAAAGTCTTGAAATGTGATTGAGAATTTAAACTGCATCTTTCCTGAAAGGTAAAAGTCAGTCATATGCAATGCATGATATGGATCAAGCAATGATGTTCTCAACATAAATGAGATTCGTATGATATGATGCAGTGCGTTATGCATGCTATGATGATGTATGTGAAGTTTTATGTATGTTTTCGTCTAGGAAAGTAAATCCTTGACGGGTGCCGGGAAGTCGTATCCTGGGCTGATATTGAGGAATAAATTTTGTTTCTGCTGGGGATGATAACTGCAAGAATACCGGTAGGAGAAGATGACTCCGTTGCGGAATAAACTTGGCAAATGGAGAGTCTGCAGGGAGAAAAGATGCTCTAGCGACCATGCTGGGAAGCGGTACTCTGTGGGGATAGAGATGCTTTGCTTGAATGTTGATAGTAACTTGCTGGGGATATCCTTGTTGTATAGGAAGTGTTGAAGGACTTCGCTGGGGTAAGAAGACTTTGTCGACGACACTCTTTCCATGGCTTTTGGCTGAGGATAACCCAGTTATATCCTATTGAGGAAATAACTCTTTAAATAAAGCCGGACGACGCGTTCGTGCTCCGTGAGGGGATAAGCTTCCAGAATCTACTGGGGATAAGCTTATTGCTTGGGGATATGATTTCCAACTTTGCTGGTGAAGCTGGATTGGACTCTTCTGGGGGAGGTTTGGTATGCTGGGGAAAGTGCCTCCTTTGAACGTTGGTATACCGCCGGGGAACAATCTTTAGACCAAGACTGCCAGGGATGCTTGTTAAGAATATGTGCTGCTGGGGAAGGTTGAGATCTGTTGGAGGATACTCAATTTCCTTGAGATTTGCTTGGAGAAGAGTGTATTGCTTTGCTGAACCACTCTCTGGGGAATTTAAGATGTACTGGTCATGTTCTTTAGCTGAACCTATCTTGGTACCTTGGAGGATAGAACAATTAGACTGCTCAGACAACTCTTTATTGCCCCTGTTTCTAGTGTCACCTGCAATGAATTCCTTTGTTTCGTATGCAAATATTTATGAGTTAGCAAATTATTGTCAATGCATACATCACAAATTGAACCTTGGACGTTCTTCGCAAAACAAAACAGAAAAAAGAAAAACACTTGGCACGTTTAACTGAAGATATATTTTTATTGATTTTTGAATGGCCTGAATAGGCGTTTTGTATACAAGAGGCTGACATCCTAGTAAGAGGTACGTCGCCGAACAAAAGAGTTTATACAAGTTTTGTGCAAAAGAAAATAAAACAGCTGTGTGAAAGATGAATGATCCACTGGGTTTCAACTCTGCTACTGCCTCTATAATCCCGAGCGTCTCATCACTTGATGACCTTGGTTGAAAATGAAGCTGACTGATCGATGCCGTTTGATATAGATACCGGATTCTGGATGCAAAGTGATCAATGAGACATAGTTTTACGCTTTATCCCTAATTTTTGCCTGGACCGCCCTTTCGGGTTTTCAGTCCACCGGGATACCCTTTTTTGCCCAAGCCGCCTTTTCAGGTTTTCGACTTGCCGGGTGTACAGATTTTTCATTTTCATCCCTTCATTTTGCCCGAACCCTTTTGGTTCGACGGGAAGCCCTAATTTTTGCCTAGGCATGTCAGCCTAGCGGGTCTTTTTCATGCGTAGTATTTTTTAACTATGTCTGCATTGGCGGGGTGAGGAAGGTCGTCACCATCCATGCTGGTTAAGATCATTGCTCCTCCTGAGAACACATGCTTAACCACAAATGGCCCTTCGTATGTAGGGGTCCATTTGCCCCTTGGATCACTCTGAGGAAGGATGATTCTCTTGATTACCAGATCCCCAACTTGATATTCTTGTGGTCTGACCTTTTTGTTAAATGCCCTGATCATTCGTTTCTGGTACGTTTGACCATGACAGATAGCAGCAAGTCTCTTTTCGTCAATGAGGTTGAGCTGATCAAGTCGTGTCTGGATCCAATCATCTTCGTCTAGATTTGCATCCTTCATTATCCGGAGAGAGGGGATTTGTACTTCAATCGGCAAGACTGCCTCCATGCCATAAACCAGAGAGAAAGGAGTTGCCCCGGTTGACGTCCTAGCTGAGGTACGGTACCCATGCAGGGCGAACGGTAACATCTCGTGCCAATCTTTGTAAGTTATTGTCATTTTTTGCACGATCTTCTTGATGTTTTTGTTAGCTGCTTCTACAGCCCCATTCATCTTCGGTCTGTAAGGAGAAGAATTGTGGTGCTGTATTTTGAACTGTTCGCAGAGCTCAGCAATCATCTTGTTGTTTAGATTGGTACCGTTGTCTGTAATAATCCGCTCAGGGACGCCGTACCGACAGATCAGATTGTGCCGAATAAACCGTGCCACGACAGTCTTGGTTACCGTAGCATAGGATGCTGCCTCAACCCACTTTGTAAAATAGTCGATCGCCACTAGGATGAAGCGATGTCCATTGGATGCCGTAGGTCTGATCTCACCAATCATATCTATGCCCCACATTGCAAACGGCCAAGGCGCAGTCAGAACATTCAGGGGAACCGGAGGAATATGCACCTTATCTGCATAGATCTGGCACTTGTGGCACGTCCTAGAATGTTGGTAGCAATCAGCTTCCATTGTGGACCAATAATATCCTGCCCGTAGGATTTTCTTAGCCATGGTATGCCCACTGGAATGCGTACCAAAGGTCCCTTCATGTAGCTCTTCCATGATTCTTTCCGCTTCAGTCTTATCCACACAACGCAGTAAGGTTGAATCATGGTTTCGCTTATACAAGATGCCGTTGCTTAGGAAGAACTTTGCTGCGAACCTCCTCAGGAATTTCTTATCGTTGATGGATGCACCTTCAGGGTATTCCTGAGCTTCCAGATATCTCTTCATTTCGTGGTACCAAGGCTTCTCAGTTACCAATTCAGTTTCGAGATCACAACAGTATGCCGGTTCGTCCAGTTTCCAGATGGTGATCCGGGGAGCTTCATTATCCCATTTGACCTTGAACATTGAAGACATTGTAGCTAATGCGTCTGCTAACTGATTCTCTTCTCTTGGAAAGTGTTCGAAGGTTATCTCTGTAAAGTGGGGAATCAGGGTCAACACACATTCTCTGTAAGGAATCAAGTTTGGATGTTTCGTATCCCACTCTCCGTTGATCTGATTGATCACAAGAGCGGAATCTCCGAAGACACTTAGAAATTTGATCCTTAGGTCGATCGCAGCTTGAAGACCCATGATGCACGCCTCATACTCCGCCATGTTGTTGGTACAGTTGAAACATAGCCGGGCAGTGAGTGGAGTATGAGTACCTTGAGGAGATATGATGATGGCGCCGATACCATTTCCCAAAGCATTGGAAGCTCCGTCAAAGTGCATAGACCATCGGGATCCCGGTTCAGGTCCTTCATCCGGTCCAGGTACTTCACAATCTGTTACTATCATAATGCTTTCATCCGGAAACTCGAAGTTCATTGATTGATAGTCATCTACAGCTTGATGAGCTAAGTGGTCTGCCAATACACTTCCCTTGATGGCTTTCTGGGTTGTGTACTGAATATCATATTCCGTCAAGATCATTTGCCATCTTGCAATTCTCCCAGACAGAGCAGGCTTTTCGAATATGTATTTTATCGGATCCATCTTTGAGATCAACAAGGTAGTGTGAGTCAGCATATACTGTCTCAGCCGGCGAGCAGCCCATACCAAAGCGCAGCAAGTTTTCTCAAGCAGTGAGTATCGGGTCTCACAGTCGGTAAACTTTTTGCTAAGGTAATAAATGGCATGCTCTTTTCGGCCAGACTCGTCATGCTGCCCCAGCACACACCCCATTGAGTTGTCTAGCACTGTCAGATATAGGATCAGAGGTCTCCCTTCAACCGGTGGCATAAGGATAGGTGGTTCTTGGAGATATTCTTTGATTCTGTCGAAGGCAGCCTGACATTCATCGTTCCAACGTACTACCTGATCTTTCTTCAATAGCTTGAAGATTGGCTCACAGGTAGCAGTCAGATGTGAGATGAATCGAGCGATGTAATTCAGGCATCCTAAAAAGCCTCTGACTTCCTTCTCTGTCTTAGGAACCGGCATCTCTTGAATGGCTTTGACCTTAGCAGGGTCTACTTGAATACCTTTATCACTGACCACGAAGCCTAGTAACTTTCCCGATCTTACCCCGAAGGTGCACTTGTTCGGGTTCAATCTCAGCTTGTACAGTTTCAATCGGTCAAACAATTTCTGTAGATGATCTAGATGCTCTTCCTCAGTCTGGGACCTAGCGATCATGTCGTCCACATACACCTCTATCTCGTGATGAATCATATCATCAAAATAAGGCAACCATGGCACGTTGGTAGGTTGCCCCAGCATTCTTTAATCCGAACGGTATGACCTTGTAACAGAAGGTGCCCCACTGAGTAACAAATGTAGTCTTTTCCATGTCTTCAGGTGCCATCTTGATTTGATTGTAGCCTGAAAAGCCATCCATGAAAGAGAACACTTTGTGCTGAGCAGTATTATCAACAAGGACATCAATGTGAGGTAAGGGGAAGTCATCCTTGGGGCTGGCCCTGTTCAGATCCCTATAATCAACACACATTCTGACCTTACCGTCCTTTTTAGGTACCGGCACCACGTTAGCAACCCATTGAGGGTAAGAAGTCACTGCAAGGAACCCAGCATCAAATTGTTTCATGACCTCGGCTTTAATCTTCTCGGACATCTCTAGACGCATCCGACGGACTTTTTGCTTAACTGGAGGGCAGTCTTCCTTAGTTGGCAAGTGATGGACCACAATGTCAGTATCCAACCCTGGCATGTCTTCGTAGGACCAGGCAAAGATCTCCATATATTCATGTAACATCTTGGTTAACCGTTGCTTCACGCTGAGCTCTAGGTTGGCACCAATCTTTACCTCTTTCCTGTCTGCTTCAGTACCCAAGTTTATTACTTCCACTGGCTCTTCATGTGGTTGAATTGCCCTCTCTTCCTGAAGCAACAGTCTAGCAAGCTCGCCGGGCACTTCGCAATCATCTTCACCTTCGTCTTCGGCTAAGTTGATCGGATTTTCGAAGTTATAATTGGCATTAGCAGAGCCGTTACCAGCGAGATCCAGAGTGGATTGGAACCTGTATGAGTGAGTGTGTGTGTAAATACAGCTGTTTTTGAAAATTATGTAAAGGAAAAGAAAGACAGAAAAGGAACACAATATTTGCAATGCGAAAAATGTCCAAGATTTTCATTCATGATGTATAAAATGACAGTTCGTATGCCCTCACAAAATAGAACCACGATGCCTCGGGTAAGACACCGGGCCATAGAGTTTATCATTGTTTATTACAAAATAACAAAACAAGGGAATTTATTACTTAGTAACAAAAGAAACAGGGAGATTGTCCTTCGCGCTCCAATTGTAGAGTCCTCCATCAGCAGCCGGGTAGATCCAGCTATCAAATTCAGTTTCATCAACTTCCTCTTCATCCCCAATGGCATTAACTCCATGAGCAGGCAGGGGAGCTGTCACCACATTAGGCTTGTCAGATGCCTCAAACTGTACCTCCTTAGCGTCAATGAGGTCCTGCAGCTTGTTCTTTAGTGCCCAGCAGTCATCAGTAGAGTGCCCCGGGCTTTCTGAATGATAAGCACAACGAGCATTCGGGTTGTACTTTGGGGATGCAGTATTTGGGAACTTCGGAGCCTCCCTGACAGTCACCAAATTGGTTGCGAGCAACTGTGGCAGGATCTGCGATAAGGTCATGTTTAACCGGGTAAACTCTCTCCGGGGTCTTTCCACCTTCTGAGTATTGTTTGGCCGGGGAGCGGCAGCAGGCTTAGCAATCATGACCGCACTGACAGATTGGCGGTGTTCACTTCTCTCTGATCTCCTAGAACCATACACGGCACTAGACTCCTTCTTAAATGGTTTCTTGTCCGAACTAGATGATGTAGCCTTTGCAATCTTCCCAGATTTCAGCCCAGCTTCAATCCTTTCTCCAGTCAAGATCAAATCAGTGAAACCAGCAGAAGAATTCCCAATGAGATGGTTGAAGAATGGCCCAGATAGGGTCCCCAAGAACATGTCAACCAACTCCCGATCAGTCAATGGTGGCTGCACCCTGCCAGCCAGGTCTCTCCACTTCTGAGCGTACTCCTTAAAACCTTCGCTTGCACCTAACGCCATACCCTGGAGTTGGGTACGTGTGGGGGCAAGGTCGGCATTATACTGATACTGCTTGTAGAAAGCAGTAGCCAGCTCCTCCCAGTTACGAACTTTGGTCCCATCCAGCTGATAGAACCATTCGAGATGAGTCCCTGAAAGACTCTCCTGGAAGAAGTGGATCCATAGATTCTTGTCCGCAGAGTACGGCTGAATCTTCCGAACATAGGACCTCAAATGCAGCTTGGGACAAGATGCCCCGTCATACTTGGAGAAGGTGGGAGCTTTGAATTTATGTGGGATAATTACACCAGTCGACAAACCCAGATCTCCGAAATCCAGCCCAGGTGCCTGTTGCACCTCCATAGCCTTCAACCTGTCCTCCAGTTGTTTGTACCTGTCATCTGCAGGAGGGTACTGCTCCTCATCAAAATCTGTCTCGTTGTCGGAGACCACTGGAGTAGGAACCTTTACTTCTGCCTGAGAAGGACTCCTGCCAACAGAAGAACCAGCCTCTTCATGGTGCAGAGTATTACCCAACCTTCGGCCCGAGTTGAATAGAACCGTTCTTCTTTTCTTCTTCTTCTCCTTCTTCAGGAGCATAGTCTTCAGTTCTTCTTGGCCTTTAGCTAGACCCATGATTAGTTCTTGAAACTGCGCATTCTGCGCCTGGAGAGCCTTGATTGATGTCTCTGTTGATTCAGATCCGGGATTCATGATGCTGAAATAAACAGCGAAGAACTGTAAGCAACCTGAAAAGGGGAAAAACCTGCTATGCACATGATGTATGAAATGCGTATGCAATGCATTCAAGGGTTCGAAAGTTCAAATTCGTTGTAGACAAAAGGAACACACGTTATCATTAAAGAAATCATTGTTTAATACATCAAGGCCTCATGGGCAAAAAGTACAAAAATCAAGTCAATCCCAAAATACACTGCGCATCCTCTTCGGAGCTATGTAGGTGTTGAGATTCCTCTCCTCATGCAACAGACGGGTGAGCTCCAAGACCTTCTTTTCACAGGCATGCAGACTAGTCTCAAGAGAATTCCTTTCTTCCTTAAGCTGGATCCAGCTCTTTTGCATCTCTTCCCAGGATGTGGGCATATCAGGGTGCTGAATAACATGAGACACTTCCCCCTCTAAGACAGGTTCTTTGATTACTGGAAGCATGTGAGGATAAGGCATCACTAACTTCTGAGAGCGAGCGCGTACCCATTTGAGATAAGGCTCCAAAGGGATGGAGTTCCTGTGCCCCAGTGTCTTGCTGTCTATCCTACTGGGCATCCTCCAGGCTCTGATAAATCTCTGGCGAAATCCTTGAGTATCATTGTCGAAGTCAAAAACTATGTCAGGAATTAGCATGTCATGAGGACCATCCCTCCGAGCATAACCAAACTGTCTCCAAGCCAGGCATGGGCTATAAGTAATACCTCCTCTGATTCCAAGTAAAGGAACATTAGGGTACTCCCCACAACGATCAATGATGGTGACATCTCCTCTGGCTCTAGGACACCAATGTATATCTGCATGTGTAAGAGTCATCAATCGTTGTGACCATCTCAAACCCCGCTCATTCTTCAGGACTGATTGTGGAAGGTGCGAAATAAACCACCTTCCCAGGAGAGGAGTGCAACACATAAGGACACCTCTTTTTCTCATGGTTCGAGTGTAACATGAGTGAAGGATGTCCCCCAGCAACGTAGGTATAGGATTCCTGGACATAAAGATCTGAACGGCACTGATATCAATGAGCTGATCTGGGTTAGGGAACAATACCAAACCATAAACAAGGAGGGCCACAACCTCTTCAAAAGCTTGCAAGTCAAGGGAGTTCCAACATTCATGGGCCTTCTCAAACAGAAACCTGGCTAAGAACCCTTTGATACCACTTCTGACTTCCCAATGTCCCTTGAGGTCAGATGACTGTAGGTGCAAGGCTTTAGCAATCTCTTCCAGCTTCGGTTCCTTTTCTGTACCGTTGAAGGGTGGCTGATCAAGGATAGGGATCTTCAGGAGCCGGGAGAACTCCTCCAATGTAGGTACCAACTGATAGTCCAAGAAGGTAAAACAGTGATGCAGAGGGTCAAAGAATTGGAACAAGACTTTTATCATATCTTCCTCAATGTTGGTGTTGACCAAGCTGATGAGGCTTCCATGCCTTTCACTGAATGAAGAGTTCTCGGGAATCCTGGATATAAGCTCCTTAAGCTGAGGAGGGATCCTTACCAGATTGACCTGAATTGTCTTTCTACGAGCAGTTTCCATGTCCTACAAAACAAGAACAAAGATGAAAATCCGAACCCCTGAAATGGTTAGTCAATGCATATGATGCTGGATGATGTCATGATGCTATGATTAAACACACCACAGATATTTACAAAGACAAACATGTAGGGCACACAAGGCACACAAGACAAGCCCTTAAGGTTTAAGGCCAGCGTGGGGTCTGGGTAGTACCCTCTTGAAGTTGGTGGGTTCAACCTGTCCTAATCAAAGTAACCGGGTCCTAAGGTTCCCAATATCACGGGATTGCTTTCATTGTTCATCGTTTCGATTTAGCCACTGAACTGGCGACCGAAATATTCCAGGAAAGCAACCCTCAATTGAGTGTAGTATCGAGTATCAACCAACCTCGGACTGCACCAAAGTCAGTTATCTCACTACCCTAAAGAGGCCAAGATAGTTCAATTAAGGTTCCTAAGGTCTGTTGATGCTTCACGACACCACGCGGAGGCCCCGTACTCTCCTTGACTGAACTCAAGGGTTACCGGTACACACCAAAGTGCCACATCAACGTAGCAGACTGTTTCAACCATGTCGGTATACCCCGCACAGTTCCCTCACAGCCTTGTTGCTACTTTCTAAGAAAGGTATCCCCCAGATCCGGGTTTAGGATCTATAGAACTCCCAAGCGACCCACAATTTAAAGCACACAAGGAAAACAATTGAAAACATAGTTATGAACTAGCCCTAAGGTACACCTCACTTTAAGTTTCCCCAGCAGAGTCGCCAGTTCTGTGATCGGTGGATCTGGAACTGACCGTTTAACGCTGGTTCGCGAGAATGTCGCGGTAAGCAAGAGTCGCCACCGTCTTTTATTTTCTCCAAATGGAAAGGACAAAAGCACAGAAAAATTCCTTAAGAGATTGCTCTCGGTTCGGGAGGTAGGTTATAGAAAGGGAAGGTGTTAGCACCCTTTCTATCCATGGTTATCCATGGGCTCTTAGGTACTTGCTCATTTGTGTTTTCAAAAATTATTTGCTTTTCAATGTGGGTTTAAAAAGTTTCTTTTGAAAAATTTCAGATCGACTCATACGTCAGAGTGTTTTAAAAGTTTGTTTTGAAAGCTTTTGAAAAGTGTCAGTGTGAAAAGTCTTTTTGAGTTTGTTTTGAGATTAGAGCAAGTATCCTTGAGAACCTACCTACCCTAAGGAATTCGTCTGTGTAAGAGTCCTTTAAAGTGGTGCCATCCCACCATTGAGAGGTAGGTAGCACCACCGTTGGAGGTGTTCGGGTCAATTCGAGATTTCGGGACATGGTGATCACCAGAGCAATGGGAAGACACCTTAGAAGCTACCCTCATGCCAGGTTCCCGGATCATGAGGACTTACTAAGACATCCTCTACTCGACGATCACCTTTCGAAAGGCAACAGTGAGGCGTACCCTAGGGGTGGTGTGTGCGAATTGTGTGTCATGTTTCAATTATTTGTCTTGTCATGTTTGTTGTGATCTACGCTTGATTTTAATTAGGGCCATTCATTCTTGCATGCATATTTACAATTATAAAGTTTGCGAAAAATAAATCTAAGACTATTACAAATGGCGCGGGTCCACATCGCCAAAATAAACCGGACCCGATTTGATGGAAAGATAAAGAAAGCAATAAAATAAAAGTACGAGAAATTATTTACACGGCTTTGGGAGAATTACATAACTATTTAAACGATTATAAAATAAATGCGCGAAATAAAGGAATTAAAACAAAACTAGGGCGTTGGACCCTTTTGCAAACAATTAAAATTAATAAGGAATTTAAAATTAAAATTAAATGAAAATGGTGTTTTTGTGTTTTTTAGATTTAATGAGAAAAAGGAGTTAATTGAAATTAAATTAAAAGGCAACCCTAATTCTAATATATTTATTTATTATGAAAGAATTAAAATATAATCTACATTAAACCCTAATTTATTTATGTACAATTTTTAATTTATGAAAATAAATAAATAATATTATTATTCTGAAAAAAGGGGAAAATTAAAAAGAAAATAAAAAGTTATTAAACCTAAACTCTATTTTTTGGATTTTGGTTATTAAAAGAATTAAATTTGAAAACCTAATTAAAACTAAATAATTACAAACATTTATTTAGAAAATAATTAAAATAAAAATTATATTTTTGATGTTTTTCTGATTTTTAATGAAATTAAATAAACAATAATTAAAATAAACATAACAATTAAAATAATAATTAAAAGATATAAGAAAAAATAAATAAAATGGGCAAACCAGGGTGGGGTGTAGACCCAAATGTGAGGTTCAGGCCTGGAATTTCTGGCCCATTAACGTTGGGATCCATTGACTTTTTGGATTATGTGTGACACGTTGACTTACATCCATGGTATGTCTTCAATCTGAACCCTTGATTAGATCTCCTGGGACGCGTGGACAATAGATGAGGAGGACGTATGGTGGTCCTTAAGAGCGTGCCTGCATAGGAATGAGTTTTGAAAAATATTATGGAAATTGCCAGACCTGGGACTTGAACCCAGGTCTTTGAGGATTAACCATGTCACGTGTTACCAACTGAGCTACTGCATTTCATTTAATATATTATGGTTAATAAACAACAAAAATCAACACCAACGCGTAATGGTTAAAACGCGCGCAAATTTGAATTGGCCTGTCCCCGTGTGACACGACATCATCGTCTTCGTCCCCCTGAAACACAAAACACATTGGCCACGGTTTTAACGCGTAGCATTAGGCAGGTTTATAGAAAATAGCGACTAGCGCTAGGACGATCATAAATTCATCGCGAGTAGGTCAATCTCTTCGTCTTGGTGTACTGAATGCAATGGTAGTACTGGGATGGCCTAATTTTTCTTGTTTTAGGAATCCCTAATTTTGAACCTCACGAAACCCTAATATTCAGTCATGGCATCATCGTGTACAACGTGTAAAACTTCAATCAAGCATAAGGGTTAGTTTCAGAAGCTCAAAACAAACATGATGCAATGAATAGAATGCTGTAAAAGTGCTTAAAAAATGCTATACGATTATGAATTTTTTGCAATGCAGTCTGAGTCACAGGCGCCAATTCCTGGAGCTTTTGTGGTTGATATTGATTGGAGTCTCTTCAGGGATGCTTAAGGATGCTGATGGAACAAAAATTGAAGCTTGGATCGACCTTGAAACTGGTTTTCAGTGTTTGTGTTTTATGGAAAAATTTCAATTTGCCAAAGGTTCTTGGGGCGCAGCTTGCAGTCTCTTTGGCTTAGGGTCATGATCTAGATTATGTAAGGAAGCAATTAGGTTAAGAAAATTGGATCAAATCCAAGGCAATAATTGTTTTGAGTATTTGATTTGTTAAGGATCTTTTCCAATCTTTTTCTCATGTATTTTGTATCAAATCTGATCAATTAGCACCAAATCTTTCCCTATTAACATGTGCACGAATTATAGAAGCCAAATCATGCATAAAAAGATTTTTTTAGGTTAGGTTTATATTTTTCACATATTTAAATAATTTAATTGAATTAATATTAATATAAATTCAAATAAATAATTAAAAAATGAGAAAATACTTCCCTTTGGGCCTAGTGGTCGTGCATAGGCTTGGCATGAAGAAATTTGGAAGAAAAATGGGCCCATTTACATTTTTAGGTCATTTGAACCATTGTTGACTTTTCAAAATTCCCAAAATTTTCCCAACTTCCACAAGGCATAACTTGCTCAATTTTTAAGAGTTTCACATGTTCTTGGACATTTTGGAAAGGTCTTTGAGTCCTCTAACCAATGTCTTTGGTCCCATGTCATTTTGATTTACCAATCTCAAGTTATGGCCTTTGACTTAAAGTCACTTTTTGTTGACTTTTGAAAATGACCTATAATGTTGAAATTGATAACTTTTTGTGAGAGCATTTCTTGGACTTGGAACATGAAGATGAATTGTAGGGAATGTCTTTCTCTTCAAAATGAGCTTTGGATGGAATTTTTCTGATAATCCATGTGAAAGTTATGCCCTGGTCAATTTCAGTTGACTTTTTTCAGCTGTCCAAATATAGCAACTTTTGCATCTTGATGATTTTCTGAGCCAAATTTTGAGAATCATGATCAAGCATTGATCAAATGATGTTTGTGGCTTCAAAATGATATATTGACCAAAAATTTGAACTTTTGACTGTCAAATGACCATTTTGCCCCTACAGTTGACTGTAGTGCAATCTAGGGTTTTGACTGTGCAATTTTGAGCTGAATGCCTTGAAACTTGATATGAGGATGCTTGACCATCTTTGTAGGCATATGAGACTTGATTGGGCCTTTGAAATCTTCAATTTCTTGATCAGAACTCAAACCCTAGTTTTGACTGTATAGGAGACAGTTGAGCTGCACAACCCTTGGGGAATTTTGTGGCCTTGACTTGACAAATCCTTGAAGAATATGGGAGGGCAAATTTTGGGGTACAACACGTGGCAAGCCCGACGACTGATAATGGCTTGGGATTTTCAGATGCTGACCTAACACCACTTAGGAAGAACCACAATAAAGCTCTACATGTTTCTGTCGAGTGCAAGGGGACTACCTTGGCACATGTTCTAGTTGACATTGGTTCTTCTCTAAATGTTCTACCCAAGGGGGTGTTAGACCGTTTAGACTATGAAGGTTTAGTCTTGAAGCCAAGTGATATCATCGTAAGGGCCTTTGACGGATCAAAAAGGATTGTTCATGGAGAAGTAGATCTTCCAATCAAGGTGGGCTCACAAATTTTCAATTCCACCTTCTACATCATGGATATTCGTCCTGCCTATTCTTGTTTGTTAGGTCGTCCTTGGATCCATAAAGCTAGGGCAGTAACCTCAACTCTCCATCAAAAACTCAAATATCTGGTCAAGGGAAGAATTGTCACCGTATGTGGAGAGGAAGAGTTTATGGTAAGCCACCTCAACTCTTTCAAGTATGTGGAGATGGATGGAGAATTCATTGAGACCCCGTATCAAGCCTTTGAGGTTGTACCACCAATGGTTACTGCTACCAAATGTTCCTCTGATGTATCTAAAACTGTTAAAGTCATTTCGAAGATGATTTTATTCAAAGATGCTCGTGCTACAATTGAAGATGGAAGTTGTGATACTTGGGGGTAACTCCTCGATATCCCATTCAAAGTGGACAAGTTTGGTTTGGTTTTCACCGCCAAGGCTCAGAAGGAAGTGAGGTGTGCTCGTGCAGGAAAGCCACCTCTCCGCATTAGAAGCCATGAGGTTAATGTTGTAGGTGACTCTGATAAAGAAGCTGCATTTGAAGATTATGTGTATCCTACTACAACATAGCTGAAGAATTGGCATGCAAAGGACTTCATGCCCATCTCCTTCATTGAGGAGTAATCTACTTGTTTATTGCTTTTTATTAAATTCAAGAACATTTTGTCTTTAATATTTAACAATGATTTTTAAGCCATATGCCTGGCACGGGGCACTTTGGTTCATTTGTCAAGGATTTTATTTATGTTCATCTAATCATATGACCATTCAATACAAATCATTGGACTCTTTTGCATTCAAATCTTTATGCTCATTGTCTTTCTTTCAAATACATTTTTTCAAAATAGCCATGTATCTTACATGCACACACACACTCTTGCAGGACCTCATCCACTCTGGATCTCATTGCTAATGACTCTACTATTTCCGACTACGACTTCGAATGTCCAATTAACCAAGTCAAAGACGAAGGCGAGGAAGATTGTGAAATACCGGGAGAACTAGCCAGACTTTTATTACAAGAGGAAAAAGCTATGCAGCCACACAAAGAGTCAGTTGAAGTTATCAATCTGGGTACTAAGACAGACAAGAGAGAATTCAAGATCGGAGCTAACTTGGAAGACAGTGTCAAGAGCAGGTTGGTTCAGATGTTGCATGACTATGTGGAAGTGTTTTCTTGATCGTATGAAGATATGCCAGGGTTGGATACCGACATCGTAGTTCAACGTCTTCCGATAAAGGAAGACTGTCCTCCTGTCAAACAAAAAGTTCGTCGCATGAGGCCTGATATGTCTGAAAAGATAAAAGTTGAAGTGATGAAATAATTTGATGAAGGGTTCTTAGCTATGACATCTTATCCCCAATGGGTTGTGTGATACGGTGGGAGAACTGACTCGAGTTTTGCGTTTGTATTCGCACTTGTTCGGTTGAGCAAGAGTCGCCACCGACTTTTTACTTTATCCTAAAGGAAAGGTCAAAAAAGCACAGCAAAAACCTTTTGAGATATTTCGTGGGTTCGGGGGGTAGATTATGAAAAGGGAAGGTATTAGCACCCTTTTCATCCATGGTTATCCATGGGCTCTTAGTTACTTGGTTTTTAGATCACTTGCCTTGATTTTCGATTGCTTTGAAATTGTGGTGTGTGTGTGTGTTTTGAAAATGTTTTTGAAGAGATGCCTTTGTTTCGGCAACC
Source organism: Vicia faba (assembly GCA_948472305.1). Taxonomy (NCBI): domain Eukaryota; kingdom Viridiplantae; phylum Streptophyta; class Magnoliopsida; order Fabales; family Fabaceae; genus Vicia; species Vicia faba. The sequence goes on from OX451738.1 coordinate 161,832,414, forward strand.
ATTACAATGACTCGTGTTTGAGTATATGCAACGGTGTGTATCTTTTCCAAAAGATGTTTCAAAATGTTTTTGAGAGTTTGTTTTGAAAGTGTGTATGAAGTGTGGTTTTTGAAAAGAAGGCAAGTGTTTTTTTGCAAGTTGATCTCAAGTAACTAAGAGTTTTGTCTACCCCTATTGTACTCAAAGGTTTTCTCTATGTTTTCAACCCTTTTTAACAATTTTGTTCCACCATTGAATTTGGTGGACAATCTTGCGTTTAGGAAGTTTAACGGGACGGGCGCGGGTCATCGTATGGACCATGAATGCAATGGTGCCAAGTGTCTTTGGCAATTTGCTTGAAGGGACTATGATCATTCCGTTTTAGGCAACTTTCGAAAGCGTCATCGAGGGACTTATGATCATTTGAATTTGTTTTGCCAAAGAAACTCGACGTGCAAGCATGGCCCATTTTGGAAGGCAACATGTGGGATTACCCTAGAGGGTGCAAGTGTGATTGTGTATTGATTTCATGCATTTGTCTTTGTATTAGGTTATCTAGCGTTCGATTTTATGTACAGTCAAACCCTAGGTCTAACCATGGTATAATTTGAAAGCGGTAAATTGCAAGAATTTAAATTCTACGCTATTACAAATAGTATCCGGGAGTGGGGGTACAAATTTACAAATGGGGATGAGACTTTAGGAATGTAGTGTCCAAATAATTTACAACCAAATCGAATTGCGATAAAAGTGTAAATGTAACGTATAGCAATGTATAAGAATAATAATTGTATGATGTAATGTAAATGTATTTGTGTATTGTAAATGTGTAAGTGTACATGTATTTTATTTACAGGTGAGAAATGTTTAACTTAATGAATTATCAAGTATTTTATTTGTCAAGTATTATTATCTTTTGTTAATATGTACAAAAAGGTATTTTGATTAAGAGAAAAAAATGTTTTAAATTTTAATTATATTAGGTATATAAAAAAATGTGTTTTAATTGATTATGTACAAATTAATGTATTATTAGAAAAGAAAATGTTTTTGGTGTATTGTAATTAATGTTTTAGTTAAAAAAGAATATTCAAACTAAAAAAAAATCTATTTCTTTATGTATTTTTTTATAAATGTTTTAAGCAAGATTTACATTAAAAAATAAAAAAGAGTTTTAATAAAAGAAAAGAAAAAAGGTTTTAAGTTTTATGTATTAATGATTAGTATTAATACCTATATTTATACAAAAAAATTGAGAAAATATATATTGTGTTCAAAACTATAAATTTGTTATAAAAAAGAAAAAATTTGATATAAAAAAAGTTATGTTAATTTATTAACAAAAGAAGATAAAATATGTTTTATATTTTTTAAAAAACAAAAAAAGGTTAAGTTGTATGGGCTAAGGGGATAAATGGGCTTAGCCAGAATGGATATGGGAGGGTGTTAAGGGAAACAGATTTTGGGCTTAGGCTTATGAAACGGGTTAGGCCCAAGGATTCGTGACAAACGCTTTTAGGGTTCAATTGCTCTTGTTCATTTGGGACATGGCTTAGGGTTACAGAAACGGCGCGCCGTTCGTTCATCGTTCATTCCTCTCTCTTTCGTTCGCTTCTCAAACCATGCTTCTGAACAGCTTGCTCCTCGTCCAAGCCACCAACGCCATCATCACCTCCTCTCCATGGTTAAGCATGCGATGGTTCGTTCAAGGTCAAATTTCGTTTTTAATCTCTTTAGGGTTTTTATGATTTGCATGTTTAGTTTTATGTCATTGATTCTGATCACGCGTTTCTTTTGTTTGAGGTGCGAAGAGAAGGATAAAAAAAGGTTACCTTCGTTGGAGGAGGTGGTTAGGAGGCGTTTGGAGGGCTTTTGACGGCGGAGAGACGGTGAAGACGCTAGCTTTGACTCCACGGTACTCTGTGTTGCTTTTTTAAGTTTGATGATGATAATGCCTGAAAACTTTTTGATTTCACTTCCTCTTTGTTTCCTTGATGCCTTGTATGTTTATTCTGAGTTGTCTTGATGATGTTGTTGAAATGTTGGACCCTGTGACGGTTTGAGTTGCCTAGCTTGCTTTGCTTCTTTATCTCCTCTTTCTGGTTGCTATGCTTGTGCTGGAATGTGATAATGATAGCCCAATGATGAGAAAACTCTGAGGGCTCCTAGTGTTACCCTTGAACGCTTTAGCTGGATGGTTTGGAAATTTTGAATGTTTGATGTCTGCATGTTGTTGGTTGGTATGTTTGAACATGTTATGCTGGCTTTCAGGCTTTAGTCATGGCCTTACTGGTTTTAGGCTTCAGGCCTTGAATGGTAAGGCTGGTTGTTTCTGGGAGGCCTGGACAGGTTCTACTGGTTTTTAGGATTCACTGTTTTTGTTTGGATTATGCTGGTTTGCTTCAGGTTATGGGCATATGAGGTCTTGACAGGGTTTAATGGTTTTGGGAAGGTTTTGGCCTTGCAAAGCTTAAGCAGTTTCTATGGTTTTAGGCCATACTGGTTGTTGCTTTGGTGAGGCTTCAGGCAGGTTTGAGAACTGGTTTACTGGCTTATGCTGGTTTTGGCATGGCTAGTTGTTAGCAGGTTGGGTTTTTAGGTTTATGGCCTTACTGATGGTTTATGCTTGGAGACTGGAAGGTTTATGCAGGTTTCTTGATGGTTGAGTTTGACAGGTTCAAGCTTGCAGGTTCTGGCTGTTAGCTTTGGCCTTGGCAAGTTTTGTTTTGTTAATTGTTTTTTTACAGGATCCCTTGGTAATGACCTTTTGACAGGTTTTTAACTTGTTGGTTTTTTACTTTTGTTTTTTTGTCCTCTTCCCCTGATATGTGTTAGCAGTTTTATATCTTTTATGCCTAAAGCCAAACCTGTAAGCCTAACCACTTTTCTCTCTTCTTTCTCTCTCCAGTACACTTTGTTAGAACAAAGTTTGAATCTACTACCCTATGTTTAAGTTTTGATGATAACAAAGTGAAAAGATATATTATTTATATGATTCATGTATGAACTATCTGCTGCCTAAATTATTACGTTCTGATTTGCAGATACTCTGATTGGTATAAGCAAGATCACACCTAATCAGCATCAGAATTTTGGTTTCTGACATCAGCATCAGAAGTTGCCATATCAGAATGTCAGAATCAGAAGATTAACTCACGTATATGCTGAAGCCTGATGAACAAAACTGCGCTCAACACTCTGATAAAGAAACACAACAGTTCATCAACAGCTAAGCAGAGTCAGAATGAGCCAAGCCAGAACTTGCATTAAGTAAGCAACGGTACTGTGCATTGAAAGCAAATTAATACCAACGGCCTCATTCCAGACAAGATCTGCTCGATAAGGAAAGTTTGTTATTAGCATTGAATCAAGAATATTTCCCCAACGTTCAACATCTCAGTGCTATTTAAACAAGACTTTGAAGATTGAATTGGCTAATGCTCTCGAAAATCTTTACACGCATAAAAGCTGATCAAAATCTTCCTTCTCTCAGTTTTGCTAAACACTACACATTCTCATATTCAATCATTGTTTAGCAATCTAGTTTCTAAGCTTTAAAGTTGTGTATACATCACAGTTGTGATACAGTTTTGTAGAAAACATTCACACACTTAGATTTATCTTCTTTGTAAGAAAGTGTTTCCTTGACAAACCGGGTTGTGGTTTGCATCAAGAAGGCTTTAGCAGTTGTTAAAGCAGTCTGTAATATTCAGTTGAATATAGTGGATTAAGACCTCGTTGGAGAGAGGCGAAATCACCTTGACGGGTGGACTGGAGTAGTTTGAGATCAAACGAACCAGGATAAAAATATCTTGTTCATTGCATTGATTTTCAGTTTTACAATTCAACCCCCCCTTCTTGCTGTTAATAGAGGCATCACTCTATATCAGATGGATGTCAAAAGTGCATTCTTAAATGGTTATATAGAAGAAGAAGTCTATGTACACCAACCCCCTGGTTTTGAAAATACAAAACATCCAGAACATGTTTTCAAACTAAAGAAGTCACTATATGGTCTGAAACAAGCTCCCAGAGCTTGGTATGAAAGGCTAAGTAACTTTCTATTAGAAAATGAATTCACCAGAGGGAAAGTGGACACTACTCTATTCTGTAAATCAGTTAAGAATGACATCTTAGTCTGTCAAATTTATGTTGATGATATTATTTTTGGTTCTACTAATCCTTCTCTTGGAAGAAAATTTGCCAAATGTATGCAGGCAGAATTTGAGATGAGCCTCATGGGGGAACTGAAATTCTTTCTAGGAATTCAGATCAATCAAACTCCAGAGGGAACTTACATTCATCAGAGCAAATACATCAGAGATCTTCTGAAGAAATTTGACCTCTCAGAATGTAAGCCATCAAAGATTCCAATGCATCCCACGTACATTCTGGAAAGAGAAGAGGTAAGCAAAAATGTAGAACAGAAAGTCTACAGAGGTATGATTGGTTCTCTCCTATATTTGACTGCTTCAAGACCTGACATATTATTCAGTGTTTGTATCTGTGCTAGATTCCAATCAGATCCTAGAGAATCTCACTTAACAGCTGTTAAGCGAATTTTCAAGTATCTGAAAGGTACTACTAATCTGGGTTTGTTTTATAGAAAATCTAGTGATTACAGCTTAGTAGGCTACTGCGATGCTGATTTTGCTGGAGACAGAGTGGAGCGTAAAAGTACTTCTGGAAGCTGCCAGTTTCTGGGAGAAAATCTGATCTCTTGGTCCAGTAAAAGGCAATCAACAATTGCGCTATCAACAGTAGAAGCTGAGTACATAGCAGCAGCAGGATGTAGCACACAAATGCTCTGGATGAAAAGTCAGCTTGAAGACTTCCAGATTTTTGAGAGTAACATTCCTATACTCTGTGATAATACTTCTGCTATTTGCTTAAGTAAGAATCCCATTTTACATTCTAGAGCTAAGCATATAGAAATAAAACATCACTTCATTAGGGACTATATTCAGAAAGGAATTTTGAACTTAAAATTTATAGATACAGACCATCAATGGGTTGATATCTTTACTAAACCCCTTTCAGAAGATAGGTTTAATTTCATTCTGAAACATCTCAGCATGAAAGTCTGCCCAGAGTGAAAATGTTTTAATTCCATATATTTACCTTCAGAATGTAATTGTTTTACTGTGAACTTCTGATCAATCTTCTTTCAGAAAGATAGAACATGAAGATTGTATCAGATGCAAGTCTAAAGATCTGAGAGTCTAAGCTCAAAGACAGACGTGTTGATCACTACATCAAACAAGTGTCATCCAATCATCAGCAAATCTCTGAAGCAGAACATGTGCACGCTTCTGAGAAGGCAAAGCGCTGATTGGGTGCATTGAGACACGTGTCTGGTAACCGTTTTTAAGTATCTTTCTCAAATCCCCCAAAATCAGCAAGCATTTAATAAAAGTAATCATGCTTTTAAAATGCAATCATGATTTTTCTCTTTCTTAAAAACGTTTATTTTTTTCAAAATATTTTGAAACTCTATTTAAACACATTAACCGCTCATTCTAATTCTTTACAGTTTCTCACTAATTCTCAAGCATTCTCTGCATTTTTCTGTGTTCATCTCTTGCAAAACCCTTTTTCCCAGTTTCTTCTCAAAATCTTTTAGTGTGAACATGGCAACCTCCAGCAGTGCTTCTGCAGGTCCTCAGAAGAAAGCATCATTTGAACAGTATCAAGTGCCATTCAGAACACTCCTCACTCCGGTGAAGAATCTTGAAGTGTTATCTGAATTGATCATTGATTTTGGAAGCTTGAAGGAGAACGGTTTTGACCTAACAGAAGAAGTTAGGGCACAGAAATGGGAAAGGTATTTTGACAGGTTGGTTGGACCAACATTCCCTATGTTAGTCAAGGAATTCTGGATTCATGCGAAGGCTTCAACGCATCTAGTCACCTCCTTCGTTATGGGGAAGAAGATTGTGATCACTGAGGATCACATAGCAAGGTTAATCGGTTACAGTGGCGGTGGCGTCCGCTGTGTTGATATGGCTGAGAGATGTGCTGACGTGGGCGTGATAGCTCAAAGGATTTTCACCCATGGGGTGCCCAGCAACAAGATCAAAGATCTGAAGGATCATCACAGAGTTTGGGCTAAGATAATTCTGGGGTGCTTCAACCATAGGAAGCCAACTAGTTCACCTGATTACATAAATGTGGATCAGCAGTTTCTGATCTACTTTATTGATCAGAAGGTAAAAATCAACTTGGCTCATCTTCTGTTCAACCACCTCAGAACAAGTGTGAAGGAAACCAGGGAAGAAGAAAGAACAAAGAGGGATTGGATACCCTTTGGAAGGTTGATATCAGATATTCTGACAGAGAATAGGCTGATAGAGCATCTGATAGAAGCTCAAGAGTTAAGCACCATTGAACCAACAGTTGGGAAGCCTCTGAACACGAAGAACTTGAAGAAAATGAAGTTAATAGAGAATATCAAAAAGGAACCCAAAGCTACTCCTATTGCTGATATCACCAGCAGAAGAGTTCCACTGAGTGACTTTCCTTTATTTTCTGAGATAGAATCTAAACCAGAGGTGGTTCTCAGATACTTAGATGCGTGCAAGGCAGATGGTACATATCCAAATATGATTATCAAAGCTCTGCATCAACCTCAACAAGAAGTGACTCTGAAGAAGACTAAGAAGAGGAAGGCACCTTCAGAAGGATCATCCCAGCAGACACCCAAGAAAAGAGGTAATTTATCTGCTGCTTCTGTTTTAAATTCTTCTACTATTCCAGCATCTATTCCTCCTCCAACCTCTCATAGAATCTCAATCCCCATCCCAACAATAGATGAAACTGAACCAGAAGATGACCCTTCTGAGGCATTAAAACTCAGAAGACCCAGAACCAAACATCCCAAACCAACAATCTCAACAACATCAGCAATTGACAAAGTGCTGTCTGACATTGATCAATAAACTTCTGATCACTCCACCAATCCAAACTCTGAACCACAAATTGTCCCTCCTCCACAACCAGAACAACAGCAATCTGCTGAACAACCAAAAATTCCAACAACTTCTCCTCAACCAGTAATTCCGTCTCCCTCTCCTCAACCAGAAATTCATCCACCATCACCTCAACCTAAGTTTCATCACTCTGAAACTCCTTCTCCTCAACCATCTGAACCTCATTCACCACAACCATCACCTCTGGCAATCCAGCTGCCATGTGGAACAACAGTTACCATGGCCCAGTTGCCATCCTCACCAGAATCTACACCACCCAATACTCCCAAAACACCAAACAGTCCAATCATAATCTCTGATTCTCCCACTCCATCTCCAAAACAAACAGCTGCCAAGCAAACCACCGAAAACTCCAGTAGGACCTTCATAGACTTAACCAGTCTTGACCATCTTGCTGATATGAAACATAAAATATCCATCCCTAAACCAAAACAACCAGATGTTGGCTCTGGTATTATGAATTTTGAAACAGGTGTGCAGCAATGGATTGCTTCTTTGAAGCAAGTCTGTCCTGGAATGATTGACCCAGCTGCTTCTGATCAGCTCTGGTCACAATTCAGACTTTGGGTACGTGCTGAAGCCCTCAAGTTGCAGGATATCAACTATGAGCAGGCACAACAGAACTTCAGCAAGCTGCTGAAGGAAGTTGAAAGTCAGCTGCCTCAGGAAACTGTGCTCCCTCTGGATAGTGAACCTTGGTCTGAGAAACAGCTAGCTTCAAAGGTGCAACCAGAAGAAGACAAGACCATTCAAGCTGAAGCAAGTCAAGCAGGAGATGTTGCAGAAAGCTCTCAGAAGCTTCCTGCTTCTGATGTTTCTCAAGCTGCCTTGGACAGGCAGACTCTGGAAGAGCTGAAGCTGAATGACATGCGTCTGCAGTAGAGGATGGATGAAAACGACCAGAAGATGAAAGAAAGAATGGATGTGCAGGATAGCAAGATTGACATTGTTGTCAGCATGGTGCACAAGCAGAATGAGATTGCTGATCAGATCAAATCCATGCTGGAGAACCTGTTCACACGCTTTCCTCCCCAACCTTAGTTTTTTCATTCATGTCTTTTTCATGTTTTCCTTGATTTTCTGATGTACTATTTGAATATGTTCTGTTTGATTCTGAACCTTTTAATATGACAAGTTTTTCTGATCTTAATTGTTTTAGCACTCACCTACACTTTTTGATTGCTGACAAAAAGGGGGAGAACAAGAATGATATTTTAAACAATAACGGTTAACTAAGACAGAAATTCTCAAACATTCTAACTCTATTATACTTGAAAATGTTTTTTTGTTTTGCTTAAAGTCTACAGGTACAAGGAAGCTCCTGGACACTCTGAAGACTAAAAGCTATGAAGCTCTGATCCGCTCTGATACTCTGATCCAAAGTAAAGCTCTGACAAGAAAAGCTCTGATACGCTGATCTGAAGCTCTGCTCTGATATGCTGATCTAAAGCTTCCGATAGTCAAAGACTCTGATACTCTGATGTTCAAAGAAAGGCAAAAAGATCTGATCCTGAAGAACACTTGTAATCAAAGGGAAGCAATAAACTCAGGGGGAGTATCTCTCAACTCTGATATCTTTTTACCCCTTATCCTTGATAACCTCTTACTCTGATGCATCTCTCTGATACCTTTTCACGTTATTTTCATTAAAAAATATCTAGTTTTTGTCATCATCCAAAAGGGGGAGATTGTTAGAACAAAGTTTGAATCTACTACCCTATGTTTAAGTTTTGATGATAACAAAGTGAAAAGATATATTATTTATATGATTCATGTATGAACTATCTGCTGCCTAAATTATTACGTTCTGATTTGCAGATACTCTGATTGGTATAAGCAAGATCACACCTAATCAGCATCAGAATTTTGGTTTCTGACATCAGCATCAGAAGTTGCCATATCAGAATGTCAGAATCAGAAGATTAACTCACGTATATGCTGAAGCCTGATGAACAAAACTGCGCTCAACACTCTGATAAAGAAACACAACAGTTCATCAGCAGCTAAGCAGAGTCAGAATGAGCCAAGCCAGAACTTGCATTAAGTAAGCAACAGTACTGTGCATTGAAAGCAAATTAATACCAACGGCCTCATTCCAGACAAGATCTGCTCGATAAGGAAAGTTTGTTATTAGAATTGAATCAAGAATATTGCCCCAACGTTCAACATCTCAGTGCTATATAAACAAGACTTTAAAGATTGAATTGGCTAATGCTCTCCAAAATCTTTACACGCATAAAAGCTGATCAAAATCTTCCTTCTCTCAGTTTTGCTAAACACTACACATTCTCATATTCAATCATTGTTTAGCAATCTAGTTTCTAAGCTTTAAAGTTGTGTATACATCACAGTTATGATACAGTTTTGTAGAAAACATTCACACACTTAGATTTATATTCTTTGTAAGAAAGTGTTTCCTTGACAAACCGGGTTTTGGTTTGCATCAAGAAGGCCTTAGCAGTTGTTAAAGCAGTCTGTAATATTCAGTTGAATATAGTGGATTAAGACCTCGTTGGAGAGAGGCGAAATCACCTTGACGGGTGGATTGGAGTAGTTTGAGATCAAATGAACCAGGATAAAAATATCTTGTTCATTGCATTGATTTTCAGTTTTACAATTCAACCCCCCCTTCTTGTGTTTTTCACTACTTCACACTTCAAAATATTAAAATATGTTATGTGTACTTTTCTGAAAGGGCAGCACTGGGAAATGATGAAATGAACAGCTTGCTTGCATTACATGTTTACTCTGCATACTTTATCTCTTTTCTTCCAGATTTTGTGCTGCACTTTTGTGATACTTTGACATCTTTGACAGCTTTTTTGGCAGCTTGTGGAAAGTTTGAATATGAACTCAGTTTGGGACTTTGTGGTTCAATTTGGATTTGGACTTTGTAGTGATGTCTTGCTTTGAACTATGTAGTTTTTTTGACAAACTTTGTACTTGTGCATTTTTTTAATTCTGTGCATTCCAAGTTTAGAAAGCAAATATTCATCCCTTTTTGTGAACCGGGAGAAATCACGTGATTTGCAGAAAGGGCTAACTGATCCCAGTCAGTTGCCTTTAATGATGAACCCAAACTTTAATTGTCTGCTTTTAATTATTTATCTGCTTCTAACTTTTCTTCTTTTCTTTTGCAGATAAAAATTGAATGGAGATGATTTAGCAACAGATGAAGAATGAAGAATTGAAGATTTAGAAAAAATTAGGATAGTCTTATTTTAAATTTAATTATTGTAACTATTATTATTATAAATATCGTGTAAATGAATACTTGTATTTACATAATAATTTGTAACAAATATTTAAAGATGAAATAAAAATTCTTTTTATCCAATTAATTCTTTTCCTCTTTTCAATTATTTATTTTATTATTTATAATTCTAAAATTATAATAAATGGAAATAAATTCCAATTATCTAAACTCAGAATAATAAACAATTAAATAAACAATGTTTCAGCATCGATCAACTAATAAACCTGGCGTTTCACAAATCCAAAGCAAAGCACAGTCAAACACAGCAACTGTCTAGACGTATTTTCCTTTTACTGATTTTAACCAAACAATGCGAACTCAATCCAAATGTTTCAATCCACATCTCAGCATATCTTGAAAAACACTAGAGTTAAACCTTTCTGAGGAACCGCTCATAAAAAAAACTAATTCCTGGCCAAATGTCAAAGAAACGTTCGCCTGATCAAAGTTGAGCCAAAATCAACCAAACCCTAAACAAACTTCTTGAATTGTTCCAGAGCCATGAAAATCAATGAAAACCCTAATTTTGTCTGACTGACGAGAAAAGTCTGTTTGACCGATTCTTGAGCCAATCTGAAAAATCAGGAAAAGCCTGAAGTTGTGATTTCTTGTGGAAAAACACGAGGGCAAATTTTGGGGTACAACAGTTGCCCGTGTTCAATCTTCTTGAACCTGGAGAGTTAGATTGGCAAGTTTGCCTTTCGCGACTCGAAGGTAAAAGAAGATTGGACACTAGAGTGCCCTAAAATTTGCACTCGGTGATGTGATGGTAGAGGGAATAGGCTTAAAGATGCCATTTGGTGATGGGCTTAAAGATGCCATCTAGTGACTGCTGGTAGGAGGATGGGCTTGTAGATGCCATCCGGAAATGGGCTTAAAGATGCCATTTAGAAATGTTTGTAGGAGGATGGGCTTATAGATGCCATCTGGAAATGGGCTTAAATATGCCATTTATAAGTGTAATGGATAGTTGTGGAGATGGGCTTACAGATGCCATCGGGAGGTGTGACGGAACTTTGTCGGGAATGGGCTTATAGATGCCATTTGGAGTTATGTGTCGATTGCATAAGAGATTCTTTAGCGAGAACTTGTGTATTTGAGAAAGAAAGATAATTTCCTGGCCTGTCACAGGGGTTGATCTTCAGTCTCTTCATGCAGACATGCCCTGGCTGGATACAGGTATCGAATCTACAATCAAACGTTCGCAGATATGCCCTGGCTGGATACAGGTATCGAATCTGGAATTCGTCGTTAACAGATATGCCCTGGCTGGATACAGGAATTGAATCTGGAAATAGTCATCAACAGATATGCCCTGGCTGGATACAGGAATCGAATCTTCAAACTCTTCAGATATGCCCTGGCTAGATACAGGAATCGAATCTGGAATTAGTCGTCAACAAATATGCTCTGGCTGGATACAAGAATCGAATCTGGAAATAGTCGTCAACAGATATGCCCTGGCGGGATACAGGAATCGAATCTGGAAATAGTCGTCAACAGATATGCCCTGGCTGGATACAGGAATCGAATCTTCAAACTCTTCAGATGTGCCCTGGCTGGATACAGGAATCGAATCTGGAAATAGTCGTCAACAGATATGCCCTGGCTGGATACAGGAATCGAATCTTCAAACTCTTCAGATATGCCCTGGCTAGATACAGGAATCAAATATGGAATTAGTCGTCAACAGATATTCCCTGGCTGGATACATGAATCGAATCTGGAAATAGTCGTCAACAGATATGCCCTGGCTGGATATAGGAATCGAATCTGGAAATAATCGTCAATAGATATGCCCTGGCTGGATACAGGAATCAAATCTTTAAACTCTTCAGATGTGCCCTGGCTGGATACAGGAATCGAATCTGGAATTAGTCGTCAACAGATATGCCCTGGCTGGATACAAGAATCGAATCTGGAAATAGTCGTCAACAGATATGCCCTGGCTGGATACAGGAATCAAATCTTCAAACTCTTCAGATGTGCCCTGGCTGGATACAGGAATCGAATCTGGAAACTGATCACTCACAGATACGCCCTGGCTAGATACAGGAATCGAATCTGGAATTAGTGACAGTTGAAGGTAGTCGTCTTTTGGGTTGTCTTTTTCCCTGAAAAGGCAAAACATTAATTGTATGCAATGTCATGATGTATGAAATGCGTGATGTCATGATGCTCAAAATGAGATAGTGTTGTATACACTTTATCATGTATGTAAGCAGGATGTATGAAATGTGAAATGTCTATGAATGTATTTTCGTCTAGGAAAATAAATCCTTGGCGAATGCCGGGAAGTTAACTCCTGGGCTGATATTGAAAAGTAGAGCTTTTCGTTTCCGCTGGGGATGATAATTGGAAGTTTAAGCTCCGCTGGGGATATTGAAACTTGATTCTGAGGGGAATTAGATTCCGGAAGGTTCTCATGCTGGGGATTGCAGAGTAGTCTATTGGAGAAGAGGAGATGTGGTCCTTTGAATTGTAGTAGTCTAAGAGGCAACCTCAGGCTAGGGAATCCTGATGTTGTTGGGGAAATAAACCCTGCTGTCGATCTGCTGGAGAGGTGACATCTTCTCGAGGACGCTTGAATTTCTTTCCAGAAAGATTTAGGAGAGGTTTCATCACTGCCCCTAGCACCGGGTGCTTTGTGGTATTGCCAGGAAACTTGGACTGTTCGTAACCCTTGAGATTTGACATTCGAATGCCCCAAGTGATGGTGACGGAGACTTTCCCCAAGTTAATCTACAATTGAGAGATTTTGTTGAACTCTTGACTGGACTGCCCCAGGTTAACTGAACTTTGAAAGATCTGTTGAAACCTTGACTGGACTGCCCCAGGTTAACTGAATGGTGACATGTCGTGCCCCTTGTTGATAGGAGATTTGTCGTTGGAAGTGTCATCCTTTGAAGTGATCTTTTGTTCACTGAGAGAGTTTTCGTTCCTCCGAACATTCGCTGTATGAATTTCTTCGCTGTCAAACAAATAGTCAAATGCAGACAATGATATTCAAGCAATGCAAAGTTTATGTCTGTCTCGAAGTTTTGAAAAATGCGTTTTTTAGCAGAAAACTTTTTATAAGACAAGTCAACACAAGATTTTAGAGCAAAGCCTTACAGGAGTCAGGATACCTTTTGAAACAGTATGCTTTCAAACTAACCCATGCTTCAATTAGGGTTGTAACGTGGCTAGGTTCACGGTTTAAGAAACAAAGGATTGAGGCCAAAGTGTATTTGTACCCACCCGCTCTTCGTGATGTTCTTCAAACCTAAGCTCAGTTAATTGCGTGTCGCACTCTGTTTTGAGTTTGGAACGACCTTTTGGGTGATGGTTCACCAATTGAATTTGGGAGACAGTCATTATCTCCTTTTTCTTTTTCAACATTTTTCATGTTGTTGAGGATTTTGTAATGACCTCACTATTTTGATTTTGATTTGTTATCCATAACTTTTGTCTGACTGTTCCCATTTTCGAGATTACAATCAGCGGGATGCCCCAGCTTTCTTAAACCTCCTTTATAGGTTTTGGCTTGGTGGGCTTTTCTCTTTTGAGAGATTGACTGCCTATGCGATAGGGAACCACCCTGTCTTTTGATTCCAAGGGAATGCTTTTCTTTTTCTTTGACGTCTTTCGTTGTATTACGAACTTGAGGGTTTGCGACTTTAATGCGCATTTTCTTTTGAATTAACTGAGGTACTACCCTGCCCCAGGTTTATATCAAAGGTTTTGATCGTTTAGAACAGAAAACTCCTACTTCTTTGGCTCGAAGGGCGTGACTAGGGATTAACTTCCTTATAACTCCAGTGTTTGGGAATTGAAAGAAATTCCTGTACATCATCAGCGAGGTCTGTTCAAAAGCATACTGTATGAGATTATGGTATTGTTTCGTCATCCTCCCTCTAAAGGCTTGTAGCCTTTTATCAAGAGGCAAATATCATAAAGAAAGCATAAGAGTAGTGAAAACGAATGGATGAATTCAAGACAAACATATGCAATGCATTAATGAAACAGAGTTTGACATTAAAAGATAATTGTTAGAATAATACAAGAAGTTACAACTTGAAAATTCGAACGAAACAAAAACAAACTCAATGATTTGGCATAGGAGGAGTGATCATGCTGGGGTCTCTGGGGGACCAAACTCAATCTCCTTGGCATCGATCATGTCTTAGATCTTGTTCTTCAGAGGCCAACAGTCGTTGGTGTCGTGTCCCGGGCTGTAGGAGTGGTAAACACAAAATGCGTCGGGACTATAGTTAGGAGAGGAGGTATTGAGCTTCTGAGGAGGATCCCTTAAAGTAAGCAGGTTGACCTCCAACAGGCGCTTCAGTATGAAGAATGATGGTATTTCAGTCTCCGTGAACTGTCTTCCCGACGTTTCTTGCTTACACCGATTACCCCGTTGACGCTGGCGAGGTTGTTGATGGGCTTGTGACCCTGAAGCAAGCGAAGGAGCCTTCCCCTTGTCTTCTTGAGTGGATGGAGGCTGAGCGGTGACTTGCTCTTCAACCTCAGATGTTTGCCCCAATTGGTTGTTTTGAAGCAGTTGGCGGACGAGAACTCGGAGTTCCTCTTGTCTTTGAGATAGATCTTGGATGAGAGCCATCTGGCCCACCAACTGTCCCATCACTTGGATCCTCAAGGTTGTCAAATCAAACTGCAGCTCCGCAAGCTGATCACTCCTAGCATTGTTTGAATTCTCCAAACCCTTTGTGATGAGAGCTTTCATTTCTTCTTGCCCCAGAGACAAGTTCGAGAACATCTCCTGCAGCTGAGCAGTCTGATCCTGGATATCCTTGACAGTCCTTTCTAGAGCCATCACTTACTGAAATAAACGGCAGGAGAGTAAGGAAACCTGAAAAAGGAAAAACTGTCAAAATGCAATGCATGATATGTGGATGCATGCTTTCAAGGATCTCTTGGGGTAAACACAAGAAAATGTTAGAGGTTGAACTTTGCTCTTTGGATTAGAGAACTTTGCACCGGGGGATGTCTTTCCACGAGAATCAAGCTCACCATGTCAAGTGGGTCATAGCCCCCGATTCAAGTTGTTGTACTTGACCTTTGATTGGAGAACTATGCACTGATGGATGTCTTTCCACGAGAATCAAGCTCACCATGTCAAGTGGGTCATATCCACTGATTCAAGTTGTTGCACTTGATCTTTGATTGGCGTTTGTTAGAGGAGAAACCTCTTGCCCTTTGGTAGACGTCGTAGTTCAACGTAACCCTGCATAAAAAAGAACCCTCGAGATTCTTGAAATGGTTATTGAAAATGCTATGGTTATGATGTCATGATGTTATGTACATGCATGCAAAAGCAAGTGAGTGTATATATAGACAAACATATTCACACAAAGCAAACAAGTCTTTAGGTTTATGCTTGCATGAGGTTCAGGTACTACCCTCTTTCAGTTTCATTGGTTAAGACCTGTCCTATCAAAAGTAACCGGGTTCTAGAGGATCTCAATATAACTGACTACCCTCAATCGGTCATAACTCCAACATCGCAATCTTTTCTTGCGGCCAAAACCATCGCGAGAGTTTAGCCTTAATGAGTGTAGCATACTGCTACTATTCTAATGGCCAAGTTGGGTCAATTTAGGGTTCTAAGGTCGGTAGGTGCTTAATGACCCCTTAGAAGACCCATATTCTCCTCGTTTCAACACAAGGGATATCGGTACAAACCAAGGTGCCACACCAACGTAGCCACTGCTTCACCCATATCGGTCTACGCTGGATAGGTCCCTCACAGAGTATGCTACCTAAAAGGGTATTCCCCAGATCCGGGTTAGGATCTATGAAACTCCGATGCAAAGCCCACAAATGTAAAAGCAAACAAAGCAATCAATTGAAAACAAAGGTGATCTAAACCCTAAGGTAACCCCACTTTTAAGTTATCCCCAACAGAGTCGCCAGTTCTGTGATACGGTGGGAGAACTGACTTGAGTTTTGCGTTTGTATTCGCACTTGTTCGGTTGAGCAAGAGTCGCCACCGACTTTTTACTTTATCCTAAAGGAAAGGTTAAAAAAGCACAGCAAAAACCTTTTGAGATATTTCATGGGTTCGGGGGGTAGATTATGAAAAGGGAAGGTATTAGCACCCTTTTCATCCATGGTTATCCATGGGCTCTTAGTTACTTGGTTTTTAGATTACTTGCCTTGATTTTCGATTGCTTTGAAATTGTGGTGTGTGTGTGTGTTTTGAAAATGTTTTTGAAGAGATGCCTTTGTTTCGGCAACCATTACAATGACTCGTGTTTGAGTATATGCAACGGTGTGTATCTTTTTGAAAAGATGTTTCAAAATGTTTTTGAGAGTTAGTTTTGAGAGTTTGTTTTGAAAGTGTGTATGAAGTGTGGTTTTTGAAAAGAAGGCAAGTGTTTTTTTGCAAGTTGATCTCAAGTAACTAAGAGTTTTGTCTACCCCTATTGTACTCAAAGGTTTTCTCTATGTTTTCAACCCTTTTTAACAATTTTGTTCCACCATTGAATTTGGTGGACAATCTTGCGTTTAGGAAGTTTAACGGGACGGGCGCGGGTCATCGTATGGACCATGAATGCAATGGTGCCAAGTGTCTTTGGCAATTTGCTTGAAGGGACTATGATCATTCCGTTTTAGGCAACTTTCGAAAGCGTCATCGAGGGACTTATGATCATTTGAATTTGTTTTGCCAAAGAAACTCGACGTGGAAGCATGGCCCATTTTGGAAGGCAACATGTGGGATTACCCTAGAGGGTGCAAGTGTGATTGTGTATTGATTTCATGCATTTGTCTTTGTATTAGGTTATCTAGCGTTCGATTTTATTTACATGCAAACCCTAGGTCTAACCATGGTATAATTTGAAAGCGGTAAATTGCAAGAATTTAAAGTCTACGCTATTACAAATAGTATCCGGGAGTGGGGGTACAAATTTACAAATGGGGATGAGACTTTAGGAATGTAGTGTCCAAATAATTTACAACCCAATCGAATTGCGATAAAAGTGTAAATGTAACGTATAGCAATGTATAAGAATAGTAATTGTATGATGTAATGTAAATGTATTTGTGTATTGTAAATGTGTAAGTGTACATGTATTTTATTTACAGGTGAGAAATGTTTAACTTAATGAATTATCAAGTATTTTATTTGTCAAGTATTATTATATTTTGTTAATATGTACAAAAAGGTATTTTGATTAAGAGAAAAAAATGTTTTAAATTTTAATTATATTAGGTATATAAAAAAAATGTGTTTTAATTGATTATGTACAAATTAATGTATTATTAGAAAAGAAAATGTTTTTGGTGTATTGTAATTAATGTTTTAGTTAAAAAAGAATATTCAAACTAAAAAAAAATCTATTTCTTTATGTATTTTTTTATAAATGTTTTAAGCAAGATTTACATTAAAAAATAAAAAAGAGTTTTAATAAAAGAAAAGAAAAAAGGTTTTAAGTTTTATGTATTAATGATTAGTATTAATACCTATATTTATACAAAAAAATTGAGAAAATATATATTGTGTTCAAAACTATAAATATGTTATAAAAAAGAAAAAATTTGATATAAAAAAAGTTATGTTAATTTATTAACAAAAGAAGATAAAATATGTTTTATATTTTTTAAAAAACAAAAAAAGGTTAAGTTGTATGGGCTAAGGGGATAAATGGGCTTAGCCAGAATGGATATGGGAGGGTGTTAAGGGAAACAGATTTTGGGCTTAGGCTTATGAAACGGGTTAGGCCCAAGGATTCGTGACAAACGCTTTTAGGGTTCAATTGCTCTTGTTCATTTGGGACATGGCTTAGGGTTAAAGAAACGGCGCGCCGTTCGTTCATCGTTCATTCCTCTCTCTTTCGTTCGCTTCTCAAACCATGCTTCTGAACAGCTTACTCCTCGTCCAAGCCACCAACGCCATCATCACCTCCTCTCCATGGTTAAGCACGCGATGGTTCGTTCAAGGTCAAATTTCATTTTTAATCTCTTTAGGGTTTTTATGATTTGCATGTTTAGTTTTATGTCATTGATTCTGATCACGCGTTTCTTTTGTTTGAGGTGCGAAGAGAAGGATAAAAAAAGGTTACCTTCGTTGGAGGAGGTGGTTAGGAGGCGTTTGGAGGGCTTTTGACGGCGGAGAGACGGTGAAGACGCTAGCTTTGACTCCACGGTACTCTGTGTTGCTTTTTTAAGTTTGATGATGATAATGCCTGAAAACTTTTTGATTTCACTTCCTCTTTGTTGCCTTGATGCCTTGTATGTTTATTCTGAGTTGTCTTGATGATGTTGTTGAAATGTTGGACCCTGTGACGGTTTGAGTTGCCTAGCTTGCTTTGCTTCTTTATCTCCTCTTTCTGGTTGCTATGCTTGTGCTGGAATGTGATAATGATAGCCCAATGATGAGAAAACTCTGAGGGCTCCTAGTGTTACCCTTGAACGCTTTAGCTGGATGGTTTGGAAATTTTGAATGTTTGATGTCTGCATGTTGTTGGTTGGTATGTTTGAACATGTTATGCTGGCTTTCAGGCTTTAGTCATGGCCTTACTGGTTTTAGGCTTCAGGCCTTGAATGGTAAGGCTGGTTGTTTCTGGGAGGCCTGGACAGGTTCTACTGGTTTTTAGGCTTCACTGTTTTTGTTTGGATTATGCTGGTTTGCTTCAGGTTATGGGCATATGAGGTCTTGACAGGGTTTAATGGTTTTGGGAAGGTTTTGGCCTTGCAAAGCTTAAGCAGTTTCTATGGTTTTAGGCCATACTGGTTGTTGCTTTGGTGAGGCTTCAGGCAGGTTTGAGGACTGGTTTACTGGCTTATGCTGGTTTTGGCATGGCTAGTTGTTAGCATGTTGGGTTTTTAGGTTTATGGCCTTACTGATGGTTTAGGCTTGGAGACTGGAAGGTTTATGCAGGTTTCTTGATGGTTGAGTTTGACAGGTTCAAGCTTGCAGGTTCTGGCTGTTAGCTTTTGCCTTGGCAAGTTTTGTTTTGTTAATTGTTTTTTTACAGGGTCCCTTGGTAATGAGCTTTTGACAGGTTTTTAACTTGTTGGTTTTTGACTTTTGTTTTTTTGTCCTCTTCCCCTTATATGTGTTAGCAGTTTTATATCTTTTATGCCCAAAGCCAAACCTGTAAGCCTAACCACTTTTCTCTCTTCTTTCTCTCTCCAGTACACTTCAAAATATTAAAATATGTTATGTGTACTTTTCTGAAAGGGCAGCACTGGGAAATGATGAACTGAACAGCTTGCTTGCATTACATGTTTACTCTGCATACTTTATCTCTTTTCTTCCAGATTTTGTGCTGCACTTTTGTGATACTTTGACATCTTTGACAGCTTTTTTGGCAGCTTGTGGAAAGTTTGAATATGAACTCAGTTTGGGACTTTGTGGTTCAATTTGGATTTGGACTTTGTAGTGCTGTCTTGCTTTGAACTATGTAGTTTTTTGACAAACTTTGTACTTGTGCATTTTTTTAATTCTGTGCATTCCAAGTTTAGCAAGCAAATATTCATCCCTTTTTGTGAACCGGGAGAAATCCTGTGATTTGCAGAAAGGGCTAACTGATCTCAGTCAGTTGCCTTTAATGATGAACCCAAACTTTAATTGTCTGCTTTTAATTATTTATCTGCTTCTAACTTTTCTTCTTTTCTTTTGCAGATAAAAATTGAATGGAGATGATTTAGCAACAGATGAAGAATGAAGAATTGAAGATTTTGAAAAAATTAGGATAGTCTTATTTTAAATTTAATTATTGTAACTATTATTATTATAAATACCGTGTAAATGAATACTTGTATTTACATAATAATTTGTAATAAATATTTAAAGATGAAATAAAAATTCTTTTTATCCAATTAATTCTTTTCCTCTTTTCAATTATTTATTTTATTATTTATAATTCTAAAATTATAATAAATGGAAATAAATTCCAATTATCTAAACTCAGAATAATAAACAATTAAATAAACAATGTTTGAGCATCGATCAACTAATAAACCTGGCGTTTCACAAATCCAAAGCAAAGCACAGTCAAACACAGCAATTGTCCAGACGTATTTTCCTTTTACTGATTTTAACCAAACAATGTGAACTCAATCCAAATGTTTCAATCCACATCTCAGCATATCTTGAAAAACACTGTAGAGTTAAACCTTTCTGAGGAACCGCTCATAAAAAAAACTAATTCCTGGCCAAATGTCAAAGAAACGTTCGCCTGATCAAAGTTGAGCCAAAATCAACCAAACCCTAAACAAACTGCTTGAATTGTTCCAGAGCCATGAAAATCAATGAAAACCCTAATTTTGTCTGACTGACGAGAAAAGTCTGTTTGACCGATTCTTGAGCCAATTTGAAAAATTAGGAAAAGCCTGAAGTTGTGATTTCTTGTGGAAAAACACGAGGGCAAATTTTGGGGTACAACAGGTTGCCAATGTGGTTCCAGTGCCAAAGAAAGACGGAAAAGTTTGCATGTGCGTAGACTATAGGGATCTGAATAGGGCACGCCCCAAGGATGATTTCCATCTACCACACATTGATGTCTTGGTCGATAACACTGCTCACCATATAGTCTTCTCTTTTATGGATGGTTTCTCTGGCTATAATCAGATAAGGATGGCTCCTGAAGACATGGAGAAGACCACTATCGTTATGCAATGGGGCACCTTCTGCTACAAGGTCATGTCGTTCGGATTGAAGAATGCAGGGGAAACATATCAAAGGGCTATGGTAGCTTTGTTTCATGATATGATCCATCATGAAATATATGTATATCTGGATGATATGATTTCCAGATCACAAACTGAAGAGGTACATCTCGATCACCTGTACATGCTATTCGAAAGGCTGAAAAAGTACAAGTTGAGGTTAAACCCTAACAAGTGCACATTTGGAGTACGACCCGGAAAGCTTCTAGGTTTTGTTGTCAGAAATAACGGCATTGAAGTTGATCTTGCCAAGGTGAAGCCCATCCAAGAAATGCCAGTCCCTCATTCTGAAAAAGAAGTTAGAGGATTCTTGGGTCGTCTCAATTACATCGCCCGGTTCATATCACACTTGACTGCTACTTGTGAACCAATCTTCAAATTCTTGAAGAAAGATTAGGTAGTCAGATGGAATGATGAATGCCAAGCTTCCTTCAACAAAATCAATGAATATCTGCAAGAGCCTCCTATTCTCATTCCTCCAGTTAAAGGAAGACCCTTGATCATGTACTTTACAGTACTAGAGAACTCTATGGGGTGTGTTTTGGGCCAACATAACGAGTCTGGACGAAAAGAGCATGTTATTTATTACCTGAGCAAAACGTTTACCGACTGTGAAACCGGATATTCACTGCTCAAGAAAAGTTTTTGCGCTCTGACATGGACTGCTCGCCGGCTAAGATAGTATATCTTGACTCATACCACTCTGTTGATTTCTAAGTAGACCCAATCAAGTACATTTTCGAGAAACCTGCTCTCTCCGACGGATAGCAAGGTGGCAAATTATCTTGACTGAGTATGACATTCAATACACAACACAAAAGGCCATCAAAGGAATCATACTAGCGGATCATTTGGCCCATCAAGTTGTTGATGACTATCGGTCCATGAACTTTGACTTCCCTGACGAGAATATCATGCTGGTAACCGGTTGCGCGAAACCTGGACTGTATGACGGACCTAAACAAGGATCCCGATGGACTATGGTCTTTGATGGGGCTTTCAACGCCTTGGGTAACAGAATTGGTGTTGTGATCATCTCTCCTGAAGGTTGCCACACTCCTTTCACTTCCAGACTATGCTTTGATTTCACGAACAATATGGATGAAAACGAAGCATGCATTTTGAGTATAAAGTCTTCCATTGACTTGAGGATCAAGCATTTGAATGTGTTTGGGGATTCCGCTCTAGTGATCAACCAAGTAAAAGGATATTGGGACACTAAACATCCTAATCTCATCCCTTACAAGGAACTTATGCTATCCCTGATTCCCTACTTCAAAGAGATCACCTTTGAGAACTTCCCTAGGGAAGAAAATCATTTGGTTGATGCCTTGGTAACCATGTCTTCAATGTTCAAGGTCAGATGGTACAACGAAGCCCCTATGATTACCATCGAAATATTTGACGAACCTGCCCACTGCTGTGAGCTTAACGCAGATGCAGAAAAGCCATGGTACCATGAGGTGATGAGATATCTTGAAGCACAACAGTATCCCGATGGATCATCCATCAACGACAGATTCTTATAATGATTTTCAGCCAAATTCTTCCTAAGTAACAGAATATTGTATGAACCCAACCATGACTCCATTATACTCCGATGTGTAGACAAGAAGGAGGCAGAGGAGATTATGGAAGACATGCACGATGGTCTTTTTGGTACTCACTCAAGTGGACATTCGATGGCCAAGAAAATCCTAAGAGCTGGCTACTATTTGTCAACAATGGAGACTGATTGCCATCAACGTTAAAGAACTTGTCACAAATGCCAAATCTATGTTGATAAGGTCCTTGTGCCTCCTATCCCTTTGAACGTCATGACCGCTATGTGGCCGTTTACAAAGTGGGGCATTGACATGATTGGAGAAATCATGCCCACCGCTTCCAACGGACATCGCTTCATTCTTGTCGCTATCGACTATTTCACCAAGTGGGTCAAAGCTGCTTCATTTGCCTCAGTCACCAAGAATGTGGTAGCCAGATTCATCTAGCACAACCTCATCTTCCGCTATGGTATCCTCAAAAGGATCATCACCGATAATGAGACTAACCTCAACAATGCTATGATTACTGAACTTTGCACTCAGTTCAATATCATGCATCACAATTCTTCTCCATATAGACCCAAAATGAATGGCGCAGTCGAAGCGGCCAACAAAAACATCAAGAAGATTGTGCAGAAGATGGTAGTAACCTATAAAGATTGGCACGAGATGTTACCGTTTTCTCTGCTTGGCTATCGTACTTCAGCTAGAACATCAACTGGGGCAACTCCCTTTTCTCTAGTCTACGGCATGGAAGCTGTTTTGCCAGTGGACGTTCAGATTCCCTCATTAAGGATTATGAATGAGGCAGGCTTAGGCGAAGACGAGTGGATTCAGACGAGGTTGGATAAGCTGAACTTGATCGATGAAAAACGACTGGCTGTTGTTTGTCATGGTCAAACGTACCAAAAATATATGATCAAGAGTTTCAACAAAAAGATCAAGACTCGAGCATATCAAGATGACGACTTGGTGATAAAGCGCATCATTTTGCCACAAGGCGACCCTAGGGGAAAATGGACTCCCACCTATGAAAGGTCATTTGTTGTCAAGAGAGTATTCTCTGGAGGTGCCATGATGCTGACTGTTGTACCCTAAAATTTTCCATCTCACTTATCAAAAAATTTCTCACAAGATCTCCTTTGGATCAAGACTGCATTTGGGTTGATCAGCTCAAGACACCTCCTCAAGCACTGATGACTGAAAATTAGGGTTTGAGATTGCACAAGGATTTTTGAACTTCCAATGCCCCATATTACTTTCATGGATCATTATGGACCCCCAATATTACTCATGTCAAGTTTCAAGCCTTGGATCACACTTTTGATCAATCAATTGAACAGTTGACCTAAAAATCAATTGTATTGGGGAAAAAGTAAACCATGGCCAATTTAAAGTCAAACTTCATAATTGTTTATTCACACCAACATTTTAAACTCATATGTATCATTTGATCAAGTTTGGATCACAACTCCTCAAGAAATTTGATCAAATCATCAAAAGGGCAAAATGGTCAAAATTAGGGTTTTGATTGGGAAAGGGCAATTTCTGGTTTTTTTACCTATAAAATGATCAATTAGGTTAAGGTATGATCTCAAGAGTCCAATTGAATCACTTTTACCTAATGACATGGTTCAAAACACTATAAGTCCATTGGATTGACAGATGAATTTTTCAATCAACTGATCAAAAGTCAAACTTTAACTTTTTTGTCAAAATCAAATGCCAAAGATCATAATTCATCAAAACATGCCAAAACATGAAACTTTTTCATCAAGAAATCAAGAAATCAAGAATTCAAGATTTTATTTTGAAAAGATGAAAATTTCTTAACTTAGAAATTTTTCTAAGTATAGAAAATTTCTTGTTTTTTCACAACTTTGAGCCAAATTTTCACCATGATGCAAAATGACTCAAGAGAAACTTACAACATGAAAGTTGTAGATATCCATGAAATATATAACTTTGCTCCACACAACTTCTTCCAAAAGTGATAATATCTCAAGTTATAATTTTATGAACATAGGGTCATGAAACAAAACACTTAGTAAAATTTTGCCCTATTTTTGACAGGATTTTGACCTAACTTCATGGAACTTTTTCATATAGTTCCAAGGGGAATCTTCAAAATAAATTCAAAGATGAGTTGTATAGCATATTTCAAGCTTTCAAAAACGTCCAAGAACTCCTTGAGATCATTCTTGAGCACGGAGAATTGAAGAGATGAAGTTGGTATTTTGTCACTTGGATTGCAAGCCATTTTGTGAAGAACACTTGGTCCAATCTTCAAGCTTGATGTACAAATCTCACTTTGCAGGCTTCTAACTTGACTTTAACTCTATAATTAAATGTTTTCACATCTTTTGGAAGCTTTAATCCAAGCATTCAATGCATTGTAAAGTATAATTCCATTTTGGGAATAAAGGCAACATTGCCATTTTAGAAAAGTAAGCTTTATGCAAAGTCAGCTTGCGTTGAGCCTTGCATTTGTTCTTTCTATACAAACACACTCTACACAATCAGACCAAGTGTGTTTAAAGGTTTCATCCGCCCTAAAAGCCTTGTACTTCACATTGAAACCATGCTTGCTAGCTTTGCTTAAAAAACAAGTAACTAAGCCAAAACATGTGAGTTTCAAATTCTGAGTTGTGACAAGCCTCAAAATCTCTTGCTTATAAGTATACACACTATTTTCAAGTTCACACATGGATGTTATTGCCCTGAATCTGCCTCAAACATTCAAAAACCAAAAACCTTTTCAAGAACACCATTAACATACAGTTCTGAACCAAAACTCATTATATTCATTTCCACTCGTGCATTTTGAAAACTAATCACTCAAACACCTTCTATACATCATACCAAAGCAATCCATACCCTTGTTTCCTAACTCTAACTCCTTCGTCACTATCCACCATTTTCAAATATCAAGCTTGCAGGTTGACTTGAGTAAAGATATTCAAGGACTTTCAAGGAAAAGTAAGGGTTGTAATACATTCAAGGAGGTCCAGGAAAGCTAAAAAGATCCTCAAGCCTTCTCAAAAGTTGCTCAAACTCCATTCACGACTCCAACTGCAAGAGGTAAAAACTCAAACTTTTATCTCTTCATACAAGCATCATTTGATCCTGATTTGTGAAAACAAAAAGTAGATATCCTTGCTCTAAATCTAACTATGTTCATAGTTTCCATTTATATTGATTGTGTATAGAGAATTTTCGATTTGAAATTTCTGAGAAAATTAGGTTTCAATTTAGGGCCAGCAAAATTAGTTTTTATCTTTGACATTTAGCTTACATAAGTTATATGGTTGAATTCGTGGGAAGAAACACCACAACTTTCATGTTTGAATTTTCCATTTTTGTGGAGAAATGAGGAAGATACAGGTGGTCCGGCTAGGCTCAAGGTTGAAGACGAAGTTGCCTTCAGAAAGCAGTTTCGAATATATATTTATGATTTAATTATATGACCGGATGAAATAGTCACCCCAGTGGCAAGCGCGCGCGTACTAAGGCATATGTTACCTAAAGGGCGAGGGTTGGAACCAATGTGAACCCCCCCGCCTTTTGCATTTTTCCATTTTTTCTGATTTTTCTAACATCTTTTTTGCAGGCGCTGGGCCCTTTGGGCCTGGCATTTTTTTTGTTTTTGCTAGCATACTTTCCTGTTTACATGTGACACCCCTTGACCCATTTTTTTTTCTTTTTTTCTTTTTTTCTTTTTAATATATTTTCTAAAATACCAAAAAAATCATAAAAAGTATAAAAAATATAGATTTATATTTTAACATAATTTAAATATTTTTCCACATAAAAATTTATTTTTATTCATTATACTTTATTTACTTTTACTAATTTCCTTGTAAATTAAATTAAAACTAGATTGTTATTTGTTTAAATATAAAAAAAAGACCAAAATATTTCATAACACCACATATTATTTTCAAGACAAAAACACAAAAAAAAAATTTCTTTAAACTTATTTTATTTTAATCAACTAAAATAGATTTAGGGTTTCATATAAAAAATCTTTTCTTAATTAATTTATTTTCTCAATTAACTTAAGTTAATTTAACTTAATTACTTTTTTCTCTAATTAGGTTTAGGTTAAAACCTCTTTCATAGAAAAAATCCAAACACAAAAAATCATTTCTTTCAATTTGCATTTGTACTTTATAAATTTCTTCAATTATTTGTACAATGTTCAATTTGGTTGTAATAGATTAATTAGGTTTATATTATTGCAATCTCCATTCATAAATTGTATACCCCCCCCCCCCCCCCTCCCATAAATGTTGTAATAGCGTAGTAACTTTAAATTTCGCAATTTATCGCTTTTACATAACATGTTAGTAATTAGGGTTTTGTATGGCAAGATAAAATCAATCAAATAGAAAACCCTAATCCGAGACAAAAAAAAGCATGAAAATGACACACTTGCACACAAGCACCCCTAGGGTTATTCCACTTGGTTGCCTTATACAAAATGACCATATTACACATGTAGGTATCTTAGAAAAAAACAAACAAATACAAGATCATAGTCCCTCGATGACGCTATCTAAAGTTGCCTTACAAATGATCTTAGTCCCTAAAAAAGAATGCTAAGATACCTTGCGATATTGCTAATCATAGTTATACGATGACCCACGCCTCTCCCGTTTACATCCAAAGATAGGGTTACTTACCAAATCAATGGTAAGACAACAATGTCAAAGGAAAAGAAAATGAATAAGAAAGACATTTGAGTAGGTAGATTACTCCTAATTACTTGCTCCATTTCAAAACAAATATCCTTGCTGTTGTACCCCAAAATTTTCTCTCTCATTTTTCATTGAGAACACAACCCTAGGGTTTCTCAGATATTCAAGTTGGCTCAGGAATCAATCAGGCAAATTTTCTCCTTTGGCAGTAAACCAACAATTAGGGTTTTTCTTGCAATTCTCAAAAGAAATGAATTCTCAAAGATCCAATTGGCTTTCACAAGTTTTCATGTTTTTTCAAGTTTACTGAAAGGTTAATGTTCATTCTCAAGGCATGTTTGTGTGGGACAAGAGATGGAATCTAAGACTGTCATTTGGGACATTCATGTTTTGTTTGATCCAGGTTAACCAGATAATTTGTGTCTTTTAAAACATTTGCTTGTTTATGGAATAAAATATTTTCTTGTTTATGGAATAAACATTTGCTTGTTTATGGAATAGACAGTACGTGTTTTGATTGGAATTCAGTTGCAAGATTATAGAATTATTGGATTACTTGGAGTTTAAGTTATCAGATGGGAATATTTTGATACAATTATCTTGATTGGGAATCTTTAAGATTTAGTTAAGATGCGAAGAGAAAATTGCGAGTTATTGACAGTAAAGGACTTTAATGGACATCAGAATATCTCATAAGACTTTCTCCATTTATTTCAAAAGTTGTTACAAAACAATTTATTATTTAAATACTTTAGGTTTTACAACTTATCGTATTTGAAAAATAAATTAGTACAATTGATTGAATGTTTCTCTCTAAATTACAAAGAAAATTAATCTATGCCTAAGGTTGACTGAGCTTCCATTGCTTCCATGCTTGCCACATAGTCTCTTGCTTCCCCTGCTTGGCCACCATCCAGTTGTGCTCACATGAAAATGAAAGACAGAAAAATAGTCAGTACAAAAACTATTTCGGCATAAGCAAGAATTTTCAAAAGAAAGAAAAAGTGTTCATCATTAAAGTTTGCAATTTGGAATCAGAAGGCTATTTTTAATTCATCAAGTTTTTATTTTTCTATTTGCAAATCACAAGAATATTATTCTTCTTGGTTCACAAAAAGAAAAATGAGAAATGCAAGCAAATTGTCCAAATACAACAAGGCTATCCAAACAAGAAATGCAACAAGGCTATCCAAACAAGAAATGCAAACAACAGCCAAACATATTCCAAACTGAATGTAAGCAAACTATCCAAACAAGAGAAATGCCCAAACAGCGGCCAAAACAAATGTTCCAAACTGAATGCAACAAACAACAGCATGGCCAAAACAAAATGCAAACAAAGCAACAAACAACATAGCAGCATATGCAGGCAGCAAAAGAAAAGTATAGCAGTATAATAACCAAGTCAACAAGCAAGAGGCTTGTTCAATAAGCCATTTCATCATCTTCCTTTTAATTGCAAACTTTTTCAGAAAAAAGGTAAAAGAGCATTTGGCTCTTAGGGTCATTGAGAGAGAGAGAGGAAAGAAGTCACCTAGGGATGCTGCCCTGCTGTCATAATTGCACAAGAATTGCTAGAAAACAAAAACTGCAAGAAAAAGAGCATGGGAACAATATGCCAAATATTCAAAATTTGGTGGTTTTTCCACCATTTTGAATAAGCTGTCAAACTAAAGCAACTAATATAACAGTGGACAAGGCTAAAGAAAAGTAGAAGATAGAGAGAAAAATTATCAAACTTCAGAAAACCTCCAAAATTGTTCAACATTTCAAACCACAAAAACCATCAAAGAAACCTTCAAAATTGTATAACAAAAACCTGTTGATAACCAACAAGTAAAAAAAACCCAGAAAAACACACTCAAACACAACCTGCAATCCATCAACAAAACATACCAAGCCAAAACTCCCAGCATCTCCCATCAAACCAAAGTCCCAAAAACTGTTAACAAATCCTCAAACCATCATCCATACAAACCAATATTCAAACCTATCCAACAAGTTCAAACCACAAAAAACCCCAAACCTGCAAATTGTAACAACCATTATCAAACCATCATCCATCAAACCAAATCAAACCTCAAAACTGTTACAAAGACTATAGCAAATCTCAAATATTCAAACCATCAACCTTCAAACCATCTTCCCTCAAAACTGTCAACAAATCAAAAACAACAAAAAACATTCAAAACCATAAACATATCCAAACCCAAACCCAAAACCAAAGGAAAACAAACTGTCAAGACTTCCAAAGCCTCAAATCAATAAAAAATTTCAAACTGTCAAGCAAAACCATAAGCCAACAAGCCTAAAAACCACAAAAAAATAACCAAGTTCCAAATCTGAACCAACATCTCAATACCATCAAAACCAAAACTGATAAAACATCTCAATATAAAAAAAAAACCAAAAAGTTCAAAACCTGTAAAACCATGTCTCCAATCTGAACCATTATCAAAACTCAGAAATAATTACAAAACCCAGAAGCAAACATCATCATCATTCAAAGCAAAGAGGATAGAAAAAGGCTACTAGAAACCCTAGCACTTTCAATCTTCATCTCCTCCCTCGCGAAATCTGCCACCAGGGAGCGCCTCCCTCCGTCTCACCATTCCCTTCCATTTCACAGAAAAGCCCTAAACAGGCATGGCTTCTTCACCCTCCTTACAAACTATTTACTGCATCTCAAATGAATAGCAAGTAAATTAACAGAAGAGCATGAACAAGACAAAAAAAAGATGAAACTGTTAAGCTTTAAACAAAACAGAACTTCACCTTTCAAGAAGCAAAACCATTAGCGCTTGGTCAGGAGATGAGAGAGAGAGAGAGAGCTCCGGCGACAGAGAGCTGGGGAGGGAGGATCGGATAAACAATTTTGAACCCACTAAATAAATCAGAACTTAGGGTTTCCACAAAAAAAACGTGAATCAGTTTGAGTCGAAGAGGCCAAGAGATGTTTTATTCATGAAATTAGGAAGAGATAGTAACAAAGATGGAAAGATGAGCGAAATATGGAAGAGATGGATGAGAGAACGACGAAGAGTGCCACTGTAAACCAAAAGGGGTCAAGAACCCTAATTCATGTTTCCCCTAATCAAAAATGTTAAACAGAGTTAATGGATTGGGCCGGTTCTGTTTACAAACTTCTCATGCCCACACGCGCTTGCTAACATACCCCCCTCCCCCTCCCCCATTCTGATCTGTTTTGTTAACAGCAAAGATAACAACACTTCTTTGGGCCTAGCACCCCTAATCCCTTAAGCCCACTTTTCTTCTTTTTTTTAATTTGTTTTTATTTTGCTTTGAAAGATGCTAAATAAAATTTAAAACATTTTTATTAAATTAAGTTAGGATTTTAGTGTTTAATTTCTATCATTTTTTTTTACACAAACTTATTTTATTAATTTTCTTACATTTAATAAAACATCAAAAAAAGAGTTAACCTAGTTAGTTTTCTTTCTTTAAATTTATTTCATAATTAATAAGAATACAAATAATAATAATAAAGATTTTAATTTAAATCAATTTCTTTTTAGAATAGATTTTATTTTTCTCTTTTCAAGTAAATACATACATTTCATACTTTGTTGATTTTATTTTAGTAAATTGTCATAGCTTTATTTTAAATCGCACAAGAATTCGATTTGGTTGTATTGCTTGATATTTGGAAATTGCTATTTTCATTTGATTCATCCCCATTCGTAATAATTGTACCCCCATTCCCGAACATTTTGTAATAGCTTAGAATTTCAATTCCCGCAATTTACTGTTTTCCATATACTGTATAGTAACTAGGCATGTATGGCAAGATTCAAACTCAATCGCTAGATGACCTAATCCAAGAATAAAATAACTTGAAACCAACACACTTTCTCACACGCGCACCTCTAGGGTAACCTCGCTCGTTGCCTCGGAAATACAATCATGTCCCTCGAATATGAGACACTCTAGCAAGGACCCTTCAATAAACAAAGATCGTAGTCCCTCGATGACCTTCGATGTTGCCTTCGATTAAAACGATCTCGTCCCTTACAAAAAAATTGCTAGAGCATCTCACAAGTTGCCTTCAATGATTGTAAAATTGACCCGCGCCTATCCCTTCCACATCCAATGGTGGGGCTTCTTACCAAATTAATGGTAAGATAGCACCACTAAAAGGAAGAAGAAAAGAACAACTTAAGACCTTTCGAATAGATAGATTCGCTCTTAGTTACTCGCTTGCTCACGAAAAAAACTTTCACACCTACACCTCCATTTCAAAACACTTTTAAAAGACAACGTTTTGTATACGTTCTTATAGAGACGAGAACCATTGCAAAACCTCTTTTCAAAACACTTTTC
The DNA here is from genome assembly GCA_948472305.1 of Vicia faba. Taxonomy (NCBI): domain Eukaryota; kingdom Viridiplantae; phylum Streptophyta; class Magnoliopsida; order Fabales; family Fabaceae; genus Vicia; species Vicia faba. Next base: position 161,863,900 of record OX451738.1, read on the forward strand.
AAAACACGATTCACAAACATCTCATTGAACCATTTTTTTCGAAACAAAACTTTGTATACGTTGTTATAGAGACGAGAACCATTACAAAGAGATTTTTCAAAATACTTTCAAAGCCCACACCACAAGCACACAATCAAACAAAAGCAAGTGATCTAAACGAGTAACTAAGAGCTCGTGGAAAACCATGGATGAAAAGGGTGCTAATACCTTCCCTTTTCATAATCTACCCCCCGAACCCGAGAAAATTCTCGAAAGGTCTTTCCTGTGCTTTTTTACCTTTCCTTTTGGATAAAAGAAAAGTTGGTGGCGACTCTTGCTAACCGCACAAGTGCGAACGAAACGCAAAACATCCAGTCAGTTCTCCATCCGTATCACAGAACTGGCGACTCTGCTGGGGAGATAATAAAAAGTGGGGTTACCTTAGGGTTTTAGATCACCTTTGCATGCTTATCTTGCTTGACTTGTATGCTTTATATTTTGGTTCTATTATTTGGGTTTTAATCCTCTACCCGGATTTGGGGCAACTTTTTATGTAAATAGCAATAGATTGTGGAGACTGTACAGTGTAGACCGATATGGTTGAAACAATGGTTATGTTAGTGTGACGCATTTCTGGGTACCGGTATCCCTCGTGGTGAATAGAGGAGATTACTGGGCCGCTGAGTGGCGTCGCGAAGCACTAATTAACCTTAGAACCCTAATTGAACCAACTTGGCCATTAGGACGTAGTGAGGTAACCGGTTTCGGTGTAAATCTCAAAATTGGTTGACACTCGATACTACACTCATTGAGGCTAGACTTTTGGGATATCTCGACCGCAAGAAAAGATTGATTGTGCTGAGATAATGCCTAAAAGAAAGGTCAGTGATATTGAGATCATTTAGAACCCGATCTTTATTTCTAGGACAGGTTGAGCCAACTAAAACTTCAAGAGGGTACTTACCTACAAACTCATGCAAGCCTAAAACATAGGGATCTGTTTGTTGTGCGTATATATGTTTTCTTGTACATAAACATCATAAACATCATCAACATCATATGCATGCTCAATAACCATTTCAAGGATTTATAAATTTATCTTTGTTTTTGTTTTGTAGGAAATGAATCCTCTCCGAAGAAACACCATCCGAATCAGCTTTGTAAAAGCACATCCTCAACTTCAAGAGCTAGCCTCAAGAGTTCCCGGGGATTCTCCTTTTACAAAGAAGTATGTTCGACTTCTCAGTTTGGCTACATCCAACTTCCAATAAGAGATGATGTGTGTACTATTCCAGTTCTTCGATCTCGTACATCATTGTTTCACTTTTCTGGACTATCAGTTGGTACCAACGTTGGAAGAGTTCTCTCTGCTCTTAGGGGTGCCCGTGCTTAATCAGATACCGTTCACCGGTCTAGAAGGGATTCCAAAACCTGAAGTCATCGCCGAAGCTTTACAAATGAAGAGGGGCGACGTCACAGCCAATTGGGAGACAAGAAGTGGGGTTAAAGGATTTTTAGCTAAGTTTCTGTTGGAAAAAGCTCGTTCATTCTGGGATGACATGGATTTCCAAGCTATCAAAGAAGTGCTAGCTCTCCTCATTTATGGTTTGGTTCTGTTTCCTAACTCGGACTAATTCATAGACGTTAATGCCATCAAAGTCTTTCTCTCTCGCAATCTTATACCCACCTTGCTAGGAGATATCTTGCATTGTCTTCATACCCGTACCATGAAGAAAAGAGGCACCCTTTTGTGTTGTATACCTCTACTCGCTAAGTGGTTCACTTCACACCTTCCTCAGTCAGCATTGAAGAACGAGCAAAGACTGACTTGGTCTCAAAGGATGATTTCTCTCACCCACTCTGATATCCGTTGGTGCTCAAAATCCTTGGAAGATATCTCTATCATCGACCGCTATGGTGAGTTCCCTAATGTACCTCTGCTAGGTATTAGGGTAGGTATCACATACAACCCTTGTTTACCTCTTTGGAAATTTTGGTATGCCCGAAGAGACGGCCCTCATGAGATGCTCGTCCGAGGTCTGGTGTTTGACTACAACAAAGAAGGCCAAGGTTACCGCCAGAGGTTTACACGTGCTTGGGGAATGGTGAACAAAGTTGACAGTAGGACTTTGGGACATAAAAAATCTATCCCTCTCGAGCCTTACCTTAAGTGGGTACGGGCTCGTGCCCAGAGTCTCTTAATGCCTTACCCTTCTATCCTTCCTGTCATCATTGAGCCTGTTATTGAAGGAGACGTCTCGTACACCGTTCTTCATTCAGACATGCCTACCTCTCTCGAAGACCTGCAGAAAGCCTGGATTCAGTTGAAGGAAGAGCGAGACACCTTTGAAACCCAGTACTAAGCCAGTAAGAAGAAATTTCTAGAGCTCACCAAACTGCTTCATGAAGAGAAGAATCTGAATACTTACATTGCTCCAAAAAGGATGCGTTCGGTCTTTTTGTCTTGAGAATTTTGCTGTATTTTAGTTTCTTTCTTTGTAAGCCCGAGGAGGCATGATGTATTCAAACTTGGTTTTATTTAATATGACGTGTGTTCTTTTTGGTTTGAATAAATTTAAATCTTCTAAATTTCCTTTAAATCATTTGCATATCGCATCTTCATTCATCATATGCATAAGCAGGTCTTCACACCAAGTTTCCTCATCTCTCTCCTGTTTATTTCAGCAAGATAGATCTAGAACAAATGATTAAAGACTTACAAGCTCAGAATGCACAATTTCAACAGCTACTCTTGACCTTGGCCAAGGGGCAGGAGGAGCTCAAGACTCTACTAGAGAAGGAAAAAGAGAACAAGAAGAAGAAGAGAGCTGAGGTGGCTATCTTAGGCAGAAGATTTGAAGGACAACCCAGACAGACTTTGGATTTCCCCTCAACATCTGATGAAGGGGTAAGAAAAGGAAAAGAAACTGCAGTGCCATCTAATTCTAAGGAAGAAGAAGAAGAAGAGGATGAGGACTATTTTGAACAGCAATACCCTCCCACCGATGACAAATACAAGAACTTAGAAGAACGTCTAGCTACCATGGAGATACAGAGAGTGCCTGGGCTGGACTTTGAAGAGTTAGGGCTGGTATATGGAATTGTAATCCCTCATAAATTTAAAGTACCTCTGTTTTCTAAGTACGATGGGGTGTCTTGCCCAAAGATGCACCTACGATCTTATGTCAGGAAAATTCAACCACATTCTTCTGACAAAGACCTGTGGGTCCATTTCTTCCAAGACAGTTTATCGGGGACACAACTGGATTGGTTTTACCAGTTGGAGAGGTATGATGTGCATAAATGGGAAGATTTGGAGACCATATTCTATAAACAGTATCAATATAACACCGACTTGGCGCTAACCCGTACTCAGCTACAGAGTATGGCTATGGCTACCAACGAGGGCTTCAAAGACTACGCCCAAAAGTAGAGGGACTTAGCTGAAGGGTGCAACCACCGTTGTCAGAAAGAGAGCTAGTGGACATGTTCCTGGGTACCCTGTATGGTCCTTTCTTCAATCACCTGATTGGAAGTTCGTCCGCTGGGTTCACTGATTTGATTCTAACTGGAGAAAGAGTGGAGGTTGGTATAAAAAGCGAGAAAATTCAAAAAGATGCATCTACTTCTGCTGCCATCAGAAAACCTTTCACGGGAAAGAAGGAGGTGTCAGCTGTCTACTCTCAGAGGGGTCAAGGAAAAGTTGAGCGCCGGCCAGCGGTGGGGGCCGTTAAGATTCAGAAGGCTGCATCAGACTATCCCAGAAACAATCAGTCGAGGAATGATCAGCCTAGAAACAATCAGCAAAGGGTGGAAAGGCATGTACGACAATTCACCAAGATAAACATGACTCCTGCTCAAGTACTACCCCATCTTCTGAAGTTGAACCTTACCATGCTGAAAGAGGCCCCTAAAAACCCTAACACTTCTTCTCCATACTACCATCCGAACGCCAGGTGCGCTTACCATTTTGAGAGCCCGGGGCACGAAACTGACAATTTTTGGGCCCTAAAGAATAATATTCAAGATTTGATAGATGCTAAAGAAGTTGAATTCGACGCACCTAAAAAACCCAATGTTATCTCTGCTCCAATGCCAAGGCATGGCCACAACGCCCATGCTGTTGAGGAGGATCTATTTGTTGCTACTGTAGATGATTTGATGACTCTGCTCCCTATAATCAAGTTAAATTTGTTGAAGGCTGGGGTTTCCCCAGGTTAGGAAGAAGATTGTCACCTTTGTTCATCCTCATTAACCCACTGTCCATTGTTGAAGATAGGCATCCAGCGCCTAATTGATAATCAAGAAATCATATTTGAGAAGTCTCATGTTTTACCAACTCCTGTTAACGATATTTCAATAATAACCATATCCGCCAATCTTTCCAAGGTCTCCAAAAGACCTGTTAAGATTACATCTGCTCCGAAGATTGCACCTTTGAAGATAACCATGCCAGGGCCCGTCCCGTACAAGTCCGACAAATCAATACCATGGAGCTATGGTGGAGAAGTCTACTATCATGGTGTTAAACAGATTGAACAGACTGCCGAGGAAGAGATTTCTGAAGAAGATAATCCTGACATCAGTAACATTTCCGGAACAAGCCAAGTTACCCGTAGTGGAAGAATCTTTTCTCCAAATATTGCCCCTCCAAAGGCAATTCTTGACCCTCAGTTGCTCCTAAGATTACCTCTACACCGGTAAATATATCTGCAAGAACACCAATCATAGAAGAAGTCTCAACCCCCATGGTTATCCCCTCTGCTTCTACTGATGTTCGAAGGAAAGGGATCCAAGCAGAGCCCTTCAGGACGAGGGCTCATCCGTTGATCATCCTTGTAACCTCTCAAAAAGAAATGGAGGAAATTTTGAAAATAATCAAGAAAAGCGATTATGATGTGGTGGAACAGCTGGGGAAAACCCCCTCAAAGATCTCCATGTTGGCCCTGTTTCTTTGTTCAGAAGCTCATGCTAAGCCTCTGATAATATTTTTGAAGACGGCCCACGTGCCACAAGAAACCTCCGCTGATCAGTTCCAGGAATGTGTGGCTAGTTTAACAGCTGACAATGGTCTAGGATTCTCCGATGCAGATTTAACTTCGAAAGGGAGAAAACATAATAATGCTTTGCATGTCTCGGTGGAATGCAGAGGGACAACCCTAGCACACATACTGGTAGGCACTGGTTCGTCTTTAAACGTCTTGCCAAAGAAAGCCTTGGATAGACTGGATTGTGAAGGCTTAACTCTGAAACCCAACAATATCATTGTCAGAGCCTTTGATGGTTCTAAAAGGATGGTCCACGGGGAGGTGGACATCCCGATTAAGGTGGGAACTGAAACCTTCAACTCCACATTCTATGTGATGGACATCCGTCCTTCTTACTCTTGCCTGTTGGGAAGACCTTGGACCCACCATGCTGGAGTTGTCACTTCTACTCTACATCAAATGCTCAAGTACCCTGTCCAGGGGAAAATCATAATTGTTCATGATGAAGAGGAATACATGATCAGTCATCTGAATTCGTTCCGTTATGTAGAATTGGATGGTGAATTCATCGAAACTCCTTTCCAGCATTTTGAGGAGGTAGCTCAGGAGATAGAGGAAACCAAGACAGTGTCCTCTGTACCCATGATTACCAGACGTCCGCCTCGGATGTCATCTCTCAAGGATGCAAAAGAAGTGGTTGAAGAGGGAGGAAGCACAATCTGGGGGCAGCTTCCAGACTTTCCTTTCAAATCAGACAAATTCGGCTTATGGTTCACCTCAACTGGTCAGAAGGCTATGCGTCGCGCCCTTGCCGGAGAGCCACCTGTGAAGATCAGTCATCATGTAGTCAATGCTCTAGAGGACAGTGAAGAAGAGGGCAGCCTGGAAGACTGAATTTTCCCTACCATTGACGGAGGATTGTGCAACTGGGAAGCAAAAGACTGTGTTCTGATTACTTTCATACCGCAGTAATTTATCTTTCAAACATTTCTGTTTGATCTGTAATAATTCTCAAACAATTCGTACTTTTTAACCTCATGTCTTACCTGAGGCACAAAGGTCCATTTGTAAGGGTTCTTATTTTTCATCTTCATATGCCATTTAATGAATCATGGACGTTTTTCATACAAACTTTTGTGTTAATTGTCTTTCTTTTTTAATTTTATTTGTTTTAAGATGGCTATGCCCTTACACACACCCACACTCACAAATGCAGGTACTCTTCCATTCTGGATCCCATGGGTAACGATACTGCTATAACCTTTAGTGACTCTGAAGATCTGGTCTACCAAGCCGATTACGAAGGTGAGAAAGATTGTGAGGTGCCAGGGGAATTGGCTAGACTTCTACAACAAGAGGAAAGGGCTATTCTGCCTCGTGAAGAGCAGTTGGATACAATCAAATTGGGAACTGAGGAAGACAAAAAGGAAATCAAGATATGTTTCAATCTAGAGCCGAGTGTCAAGGAGCGCCTATTTCAGCTATTGCATGATTATGTTGAGATCTTTGCCTGGTCATACGAAGACATGCTGGGACTTGATACAAACATTGTGGTACACCGTCTACCCATAAGAGAAGATTGTCCACCGGTGAAACAAAAAGTCCTCCGCATGAGACCTGACATGTCAGAAAAGATCAAAGCCAAAGTTATGAAGCAGTTCAATGCTGGATTTTTGGTTGTTACTTCCTATCCTCAATGGGTTGCTAACATTGTTCTTGTGCCTAAGAAGGACAGCAAAGTGAGAATGTGCATGGATTATAGAGATTTAAACAGGGCCAGCCCTAAAGACGACTTTCCACTTCTGTACATCGACATTCTGGTTGACAACACAGCTCAGCACAAGGTATTTTCTTTCATGGACGGATTTTCAGGTTACAACCAGATAAAAATGGCACCTGAAGACACGGAGAAAACTACTTTTATCACATAGTGGGGTACATTCTGCTACAAGGTGATGCCATTCGGACTGAAGAATGTCGGGGCAACCTATCAATGTGCCATGGTATCTTTGTTTCATGATATGATACATCATGAGGTAGAGGTCTACGTAGATGACATGATAGCCCGTTCACAAATTGAAGAAGAACACTTTAATCACTTGCAAAAGCTGTTTGTCAGGTTGAAGGAGTACAAGCTAAGATTGAATCCAAACAAGTGCACATTCAGAGTCCAATCCGGTAAACTCTTGGGTTTCATTGTCAGCAACAAAGGCATCAAGGTTGATCCTGCCAAAGTCAAAGCTATACAAGAAATTCCCGCTCCTCGCACTAAGAAGGAAGTCAGAGGTTTCTTGGGACGCCTAAACTACATTGCTAGGTTCATTTCTCACCTAACATCTACTTGTGAGCCAATCTTCAAGCTGTTGAATAAGGATCAGGTAGTTAAATGGAATGATGATTGTCAAATTACTTTCGATAAAATCAAGGAGTATTTTCTAGAACCTCATATCTTGATGCCACCCGTCGAAGGAAGACTGCTTATCATGTATCTGACCGTCCCAGAGAATTCAATGGGGTGCGTACTGGGGCAGCATGACGAGTCTGGCCGAAAAGAGCATGCCATTTATTATCTTAGCAAAAAGTTTACCGACTGTGAAACAAGATATTCACTGCTCGAGAAAACTTGTTGCGCTTTGGTAGGCTGCTCGCCGGCTAAGGCAGTATATCTTGACTCATACCACTTTGCTGATATCTAAGATGGATCCGATCAAATACATCTTTGAGAAGCCTGCTTTGTTTGGAAGAATATCTGGATGGCAAATGATCCTCAGAGTATGACATACAGTACAAGACCCAAAAAGCTATAAAGGGGAGTGTGTTAGCTGACCATCTGGCTCATCAAGTTGTTGAAGATTACCAATCCATTAAGTTTGACTTCCCTGACGAAGACATCGTGACATTGGACAATGTTGAAGATTTCAGACCATATGAAGGACCTGAACAAGGATCCCGATGGACTTTGTACTTTGATGGTGCTTCCAATGCGCTTGGCAACGATATCGGTGTTGTACTTATATCCCCAGAAGGATGCCATACTCCTTTCACCGCCAGACTTTGCTTCAATTGTACGAACAACATGGCAGAGTACGAAGCATGCATCTTTGGACTCAAGGCTGCCATAAACTTGGGAATCAAATCTTTATTTGTGTTTGGGGACTCAGCTTTTGTTATCAGTCAAATCAAAGGAGAGTGGGACACTAAGCATCCAAACCTCATCCCTTACAAAGAACATGTCTTGACGTTGTTATCACATTTCGAGCAGATTACCTTCGAGCACTTCCCGCGAGAAGAAAATCAGCTAGCAGATGCTCTAGCTACAATGTCATCCATGTTTAAACTTAATTGGGACAACGAGGCTCCCCAGATCACCATTGAACGGATGGACGAAACCACACATTGTCACGAGATTAATACTGAAGAAGTAGTTGACCAGCCATGGTTTCATGAAGTCAAAAGGTATCTCGAGGCTCAAGAATATCCTAAAGGAGCTTCAGTCAATGACAAAAAGTTCTTAAGAAGATTCTTAGCTAAGTTCTTCCTGAGTAATGGCATCATGTACAAGCGCAACCATGATTCTATACTTCTTCGTTGTATGGACAAGGATGAGGCTGAAAAGATCATGGCTGAATTGCATGAAGGTACCTTCGGCACTCACTCTAGCGGGCATACGATGGCAAAGAAGATTCTAAGGGCAGACAAGGTGCACGTACCTCCTATTCCTCTAAATGTATTAACAGCTCCTTGGCCCTTCGTTATACGGGGAATCGATATGATTGGAGAGATCAAGCCTACAACATCCAATGGACACCACTTCATTCTGGTGGCCATTGATTACTTTACAAAGTGGGTCGAAGCAGCTTCCTTCGCATCCGTCACAAAGAATGTTGTTGCCCACTTCATCAAGCAGAACATTATCTTTCAGTACGGTATCCCCGAAAGGATCATCACTGATAACGATACAAACCTTAACAATACTATGATCACCGCCTTGTGTGAATAGTTCAAGATTCAACATCACAATTCATCTCCCTATCGGCCAAAGATGAATGGTGCAGTCGAAGCTGCGAACAAAAATATCAAAAAGATCATACAAAAAATGACAGTCACCTACAAGGACTGGCATGAGATGCTACTGTTTGCTCTCCACGGGTACCATACCACAGCTCGTACTTCAACTGGGGCAACACCCTATTCCTTGGTATATGGCATGGAAGTTGTTTTACCTATCAAGGTTTAGATTCCCTCTTTGAGAATCATGAAGGATGCAGGTCTAAGTGAAGACGATTGGATCCAGACCCGACTTGATCAGTTAAACTTAATTGACGAGAAGAGACTTACTGATGTTTTCCATGGTCATACGTATCAAAAATGGATGATCAAAGCTTTCAATAAGAAAGTCAGATGCCAAGTGTATCAAGTTGGAGATCTTGTGATCAAACGCATCATCCTGCCACAAAGTGATCCCAGGGGAAAATGGACTCCTACCTACGAAGGACCATTTGTGATCAAGAAAATCTTTTCTGGTGGAGCAATGATTTTAACCACCATGTATGACAACGATCTTCCGCACCCTGCGAACGCAGACATAGTCAAAACATACTACACATAAAAGACCCGCTAGGCTGACACACCTAGGCAAAACAAGGGCATCCCGGTGAATCGAAAACCCGAAAGGGCGATTCAGGCAAAAATTAGGGATAAAACAAAAAAAAATATGTATACCTGGCAAGTTGAAAAGCCGAAAGGGAGACTTGGGCAAAAAAGGGTCTCCCGGTGGACTGAAAACCCGAAAGGGAGGTCCAGGCAAAAGTTAGGGAATTAAAGCGTATGACTATGACTCGTCGGATCACTTTAAAGACAATCTCTTCACAGACAAACCTGGAGATTCTGATCAATCCAATCATCTTCGGACGAAGCAACGAATGGATAACATATTCGTAGTTACGAAGGCTATAGGAGAATGGGAACCACATGGGATTTTTACACTTAGCTATCTTTCTTTGTATAAATTTTTCTCATTTTTTACGACACCATCCTCTTACTAGGATGTCTCTCTCCTTTGTACAAAACACTTATTCAAAGTAAATACAAAGATATCTCTTTCAAAGTACAGAAAACTATATGCTGTTTTCTTTACACTTGTGTTTTATTTGCAAAAGTCCAATGATTCATTAATGAACATATGCATTTGAGCATAATTACTGTTTACAAATAAACATGATGAAAAAGAATAATTACTGACAGGTAGAAAGATTAGGAAAACATCTTTACGCTATTCCATGAGCAATCTATACAGCACGTCATTAAGATCCCCCGGTGGAGCCAAAACTTTGAACTACAGATCCCCAGCGGAGCTGAGACTACCAACTACCAATCCCCAGCGGAGCTGAAACTTTCAACCCACAGCGGAAATCATCCAATTTCTCCAGGTTTCCCCAGCAAGTTGTATTGAAGCCTGAAAATCAACCAAATAACGGTTAACTTCTGTTTCTCCCAACCCTAGGGTAACTCCCCGGTAGATTGGCATAAAACCCAAACTCCTGAACTCCCTAGCGGAATTGAGCTTTTCCCGAAAGAGTTTTCATTACAGGATAAACTTTTTCCCCACAGAGTTTTTATTGCTTCTCGACAGAATAAAGACTCCCGTCAATAATCCTCAGTAGAGGTCATTAAATTTCTCTGAATTCCCCAAGCAGATTCCTCAAGAAGTATATGGCATTACTCTCACAACGGAATCCTCAGCAGTCAATGATTTATTTTCCCTGGCAGCAGTCAAGGATTTATTTTCCTCATCGATATAGCAAATCAGCTTACATGCGCATACATTACATCATAAACATGGATAAAACACATTTATTGCATCATACATTTCATGCAACATAACTTTGTGTTTCAGCTAACATTTTACCCTTTTTAGGATAAGATTAACAACTATCTTTAACAAATATTCAAAGATTACTGATACACTACAGATACGCTCCAGACACAGAAGCCATTATGTCACTCATTCGGATTTCTCATTCAGATACAGTTCAGATATGCTCCAGACACCGAAGTCATTCTGTTACTCATTCAGATTCCAAATATCGATACAGTACAGATATACTCCAGACACGGAAGTCATTATGTTACTCATTCAGATTTCAAATTCAGATACAGTTTATATACGCTCCAGACACGGAAGCCATTCTATTTCTCATTCAGATACAGTTCAGATACACTCCAGACATGGAATCCATTCTGTCACTTATTTAGTTTCATCCTACAGATACAGTACAGATATGCTCCAAACACGGAAGTCATTGTTTTGCTTATTCGGATTCAAGTACAGATTCAATTCAGATACGTTCCAAATACGGACACCATTTTGATGCTTATTCTGTCGACTTACAACCAAACACAACCTGCAATCCATCAACAAAACATACCAAGCCAAAACTCCCAGCATCTCCCATCAAACCAAAGTCCCAAAAACTGTTAACAAATCCTCAAACCATCATCCATACAAACCAATATTCAAACCTGTCCAACAAGTTCAAACCACAAAAAACCCCAAACCTACAAACTGTAACAACCATCATCAAACCATCATCCATCAAACCAAATCAAACCTCAAAACTGTTACAAAGCCCATAGCAAATCTCAAATATTCAAACCATCAACCTTCAAAGCATCTTCCCTCAAAACTGTCAACAAATCCAAAACAACAAAAAACATTCAAAACCATAAACATATCCAAACCCAAAACCAAAGGAAAACAAACTGTCAAGACTTCCAAAGCCTCAAATCGATCAAAAACTTTCAAACTGTCAAGCAAAACGATAAGCCAACAAGCCTAAAAACCACACAAAAAAATCACCAAGTTCCAAATCTGAACCAACATCTCAATACCATCAAAACCAAAACTAATAAAACATCTCAATATCAAAAAAAACCAAAAAGTCCAAAACCTGTAAAACCAGGTCTCCAATCCGAACCATCATCAAAACTCAGATAAAATCACAAAACCAAGAAGCAAACATCATCATCATTCAAAGCAAAGAGGATAGAAAAAGGCTACCAGAAACCCTAGCACTTTCAATCTTCATCTCCTCCCTCGCAAAATCCGCCACCAGGGAGCGCCTCTCTCTGTCTCACCATTCCCTTCCATTTCACAGAAAAGCCCTAAACAGGTATGACTTCTTCACCTTCCTTACAAATTATTTACTGCATCTCAAATGAATAGCAAGTAGATTAACAGAAGAGCATGAACAAGACAAAAAAATTATGAAACTGTTAAGCTTTAAACAAAACAGAACTTCACCTTTCAAGAAGCAAAACCATTAGCGTTTGGTCATGAGATGAGAGAGAGAGAGAGCTCCGGCGACAGAGAGCTACGGAGGGAGGATCGGATAAACAATTTTGAACCCACTAAATACATCAGAACTTAGGGTTTCCACAAAAAAAACGTGAATCATTTTGAGTTGAAGAGGCCAAGAGATGTTTTATTCATGAAATTAGGAAGAGATAGTAACAGAGATGGAAAGATGAGCGAAATATGGAAGAGATGGATGAGAGAAGGACGAAGAGCGCCGCTGTAAACCAAAAGGGGTCAAGAACCCTAATTCATGTTTCCCCTAATCAAAAACGTTAAACATAGTTAATGCATTGGGCCGGTTCTGTTTACAAACTTCTCAGGCCCACACGCGCTTGCAAACATACCCCCCCCCCCCCCATTCTGATTTGTTTTGTTAACAGCAAAGATAACAACACTTCTTTGGGCCTAGCACCCCTAATCCCTTAAGCCCACTTTTCTTCTTTTTTTTTAATTTGTTTTTATTTTGCTTTGAAAGATGCTAAATAAAATTTAAAACATTTTTATTAAATTAAGTTAGGATTTTAGTGTTTAATTTCTATCGTTTATTTATTTATTTTTTTACACAAACTTATTTTATTAATTTTCTTACATTTAATAAAACATCAAAAAAAGAGTTAATCTAGTTAGTTTTCTTTCATTAAATTTATTTCATAATTAATAAGAATACAAATAATAATAATAAAGATTTTAATTTAAATCAATTTCTTTTTAGAATAGATTTTATTTTTCTCTTTTCAAGTAAATACATACATTTCATACTTTGTTGATTTTATTTTCGTAAATTGTCATAGCTTTATTTTAAATCGCACAAGAATTTGATTTGGTTGTATTGCTTGATATTTGGACATTGCTATTTTCATTTGATTCATCCTCATTCGTAACAATTGTACCCCCATTCCCGAACATTCTGTAATAGCTTAGAATTTCAATTTCCGCAATTTACTGTTTTCCATATACTGTATAGTAACTAGGCATGTATGACAAGATTTAAAATCAATCGCTAGATGACCTAATCCAAGAATAAAATAACTTGAAACCAACACACTTTCTCACACGCGCACTTCTAGGGTAACCTCGCTCGTTGCCACGGAAATACAATCATGTCCCTCGAATATGAGACCCTCTAGCAATGACCCTTCAATAAACAAAGATCGTAGTCCCTCGATGGCCCTCGATGTTTCCTTCGATTAAAACGATCTCGTCCCTTACAAAAAATTGCTACAGCATCTCACAAGTTGCCTTCAATGATTGTAAAATTTACCCGCGCCTATCACTTTCACATCCAATGGTGGGGCTTCTTACCAAATCAATGGTAAGATAGCACCACTAAAAGGAAGAAGAAAAGAACAACTTAAGACCTTTCAAGTAGATAAATTCGCTCTTAGTTACTCGCTTGCTCACGGAAAAAACTTTCACACCTACACCTCCATTTCAAAACACTTTCAAAAGACAAAATGTTTTGTATACGTTCTTATAGAGACGAGAACCATTGCAAAACCTCTTTTCAAAACACTTTTCAAAACACGATTCACAAACATCTCTTTGAACCATTTTTTTTGAAACAAAATTTTGTATACGTTCTTATAGAGACGAGAACCATTACAAAGAGATTTTTCAAAATACTTTCAAAGCCCACACCACAAGCACACAATCAAACAAAAGCAAGTGATCTAAACGAGTAACTAAGAGCCCATGGAAAACCATGGATGAAAAGGGTGCTAATACATTCCCTTTGCATGATCTACCCCCCGAACCCGAGAAAATTCTCGAAAGGTCTTTCCTGTGCTTTTTTACCTTTCCTTTTGGATAAAAGAAAAGTCGGTGGCGACTCTTGCTAACCGCACAAGTGCGAACAAAATGCAAAACATCCATTCAGTTCTCCCACCGTATCACACTTGCTATTTTCAAAACAATCACATACACTTTCAAAACATCTTACGAAACTTGAAAACATTTTCAAAAAGATCAACATCTTTGTACACATTCTTACGAACGAGAATCATTACAAAGATTTCCTAAACAAAGGTCTCTTTACAAAATACTTTCAAAAACCACACTAAGCACAATTTCAAACAAAAGCAAGTGATCTAGCAAGTAACTAAGAGCCCATGGAAAACCATGGATAAAAAGGGTGTTAATACATTCCCTTTTTATAATCTACCCCCCGAACTCAAGAAACAATCTCAAAGGTATTTCCTGTGCTTTTTCACCATTCCTTTTGGATAAAAGAAAAGTCGGTGGTGACTCTTGCTAACCGCAACATTTTCAATCAAACGCAAAACCCTCAAGTCAGTTCTCCCACCGTATCACACTGACTACCATGGATGGTGAAGACTTCTCACATCTTATAAACACGGACATAGTTAAAAAATACTACGCATAAGAAACCCGTTAGGTTGACACACCTAGGAAAAATAAGGGCATCCCGGCAAACCAAAAGGTTTGGGCAAAAATTAGGGATATATGCAAAAGATTGTACACCTGGAAAGTTGAAAACCCGAAAGGGCGACTTGGGCAAAAATGGGTATCCTGGAGGGCTGAAAACCCGAAAGGGCGGTCCAGGAAAAAATTAAGGATTGAAAGCATATGACTATGTCCCATGGAATCACTACAGTCAACTTTATTACCAAGGTCTGAGTTCAAACGGTCCAAGATCAATCCAATCAACTTAAGCCAACGGCAAGGGGAATTCGAAGACATTGGGGCAATAGTAGAGTTGGAACGCAATGAGATCATTTCCACATGGCTATTTGTTTTGTTTTCAATCTTTGTTTTCCTTTCGACGATTTCCTCTTACTAGGATCTCCGTCTCTTTGTACAAAAAGCACATATTCATGGGCAAAATATCAATACAAACACACTTTGAAGTGAAAACTTTCTGTTTTTGTTTTGAATGCAAACTTGTCCAATGAATAAAATTGAACGAACATATACATATGAACATGATTAAAACTATTTGGCACATGTGTCCTGCTAAGCAGCAGTAAGCATCTCTTTAATGTATATGGGATATCGCCACAGAGTTATTTCATTAGCATTATCCCCACAAGGATGGCTACAGTAAACCTAATCCCCACGGAGTTGCCCGCAAAGTCTCTTTGCATAGGCTGATTCCCAGCCAGAGCCTCAATCTCTTGAGAAGCTCTCTCTCTCCAGCTAAGTTGATCCTACAAGAAGAAACCTTGTGGATCTTTTTTCTAAAAGAACTCACCTCGTCAGCAGTTCATCAAGTGTTCATCAATGGGGTTTATTTCCCTAGCATGGTTTATTTCCCAAACATACAACATACAACAATCAAAAAACTATTAGATTCCCCAGCTGAGTCTATACTCCCCAGTTGAGTCAGAAATCCCCAAGTCGAGTTCATCCTCCCCAGCTTGAGGTTACCTTTCAAATCAAAGGACCATAACCCCTAATCCCCAGTAAAGTCATCAACAAAGTATTTGCTATCTCCAAAATTTATTATGAAGCTTGGATCCGACCAGATAGCAGTCAACTTCATTCATTCAAAACATTGTGAAGCCTGGATCCGACCAGATACTAGTGTAATTTTTCAAATGCTATGAAGACTGGACCTGACCAGATAATAGTACATCTTTCAAATACTATAAAGACTGGACCCAGACAGATAATAGTATCACTTTCAATCACTTTGAAGCCCTGACCCGACCTGATGATAGTGTAACCTCTCAAATACTATGAAGCCTAGCCTCGACTAGAAAATAGTACAACTTTCAGATACTATGAAACTTGGACCCGGCCAGATAATAGTTCAACCCTTCGAGATACTGAAGAACCTAGACTCAACCAGACCAGGATTCAATTCCTTTTCCCCAGTAGAGTTTTCCTCTACCCCAACAGGTTATTGTGAAGCCTGGATCCGACCAGATAGCAATTCCCCTCAGAAGTTTGTTGTGAAACCTGGAATTCGACCAGATAATAACTAAGTTCCAAGCGAGTTACTATAAAGCCTGGATTCGACCAGATATCAGTTCAACTCTATCTTTTCAAACAAGTTTATTGTGCAGCCTGGACCCGACCAGATAGAAATTAAGTTCATCCACCTCAAAACCTGTGAACCCTAAATCCGACCAGATATCAGTTCAAATTCGTCTATTCAAGCAAGTTATTATGAAGCCTGGAGTCCGACCAGATAACAACTAGCTACAATCCCCAGCGAGACACTATGAGGCTTGGACCCGACTAGATAATAGTATAAATTTTCAAAAACCATGAAGCCTGGACCCGGCCAGATAGTAGTTACCACTTCAAGTTACTAGGAAGCCGGGACCCGACCAGATATCAGTTTAACTTCATCCTTTTTAGCAAGTTACTGCAAATCCTGGAACCCGACCAGATAATAGTTAACTTCCATATCCCCAGCAGGTTGTTGTGAAGTTGGGAATCCAACCAGATAGCAACTTAACTTCACTCTCCCAAAGAAATTTTCTGCAAAGCCTGGATCCAACCAGATTAGAGTTAATTTATTTTTCCTAGTAAGTTACTGTGAAGCCTGGATCCGACCAGATAGCAGTTGACTTCCTCATCCTCAGCAAGTTGTGAAGCCTGGACCCGACCAGGTAGCAACAAATAGTCAAGAGATAATCCCCAACAGCAATCCGGGATTCAGAACTCCTCAACAGCAGTCAGGGATTTATTTTCCCGGACAAATATGCAACTCACATTCATACAGCATAGCGTGTACATACAAAATACATTTACTATGATCTCATTCATCCTATGAACATCATGCATACATCTGCATTTAACTAACCCTTTTTCCCACAGGTGAAACATTGAGTTTTAGTATAAATCGACCAAAGATTTGTACTAATACTTCTTCTAGTATTTACCATCATTCCTCCAAATGGCATCTATAAGCCCATTCCCAATACATCCTTGAGTTCAAATTTCTGGGCACTCTAGTGTTCAATCATCTTCCACCTTCAAGTCACGAATGGCGGATCCGCCAATCTAACTCTTCAGGTTTAAGAAGATTGAACAGGGGCAGCTGTTGTACCCCAAAATTTGACCTCTCATTTCTCAAGGATTCTCTCACAAGATCTTCTATGACATCAAGTTTGCAACACTGATACATCAATTCAGGCTTTGAATTGGCACAAGGGCAAAATGGTCAATTGCATACTGGAAAGTCAAACTTTGACTTTTTGGTCAACATTACATTCCAAAGATCAAAATTCATCAAGACATTAAAGAATATCAAGCTTGATCATCAAGAAGTCAAGAAAGTCAAAAGTCAACTTGAAAAGTCAAGATTTCCAAGACTTAGAAATTTTCCAAGTGTTTTTACACATGATAATTTCATTACTTCATGCCCTTTTTTCACCAAGATGTAAGATGATTCAAGGGAAACTTCCAACATGAAAGTTGTAGATATCAATGAGATCTAAAACAATATAGAGCATAACTTTTTCTAGAAATGCTTGGATTTTAAGTAATAAATTCATGAAGTCATGGCATTTTTGAATAAACACTTAGAAAAATTTTCAGCAGTTCTGGTCAGATTTTTATCCCAACTTCTTGGCCAATTTTCATCATGTTCCAGTTTGATTTAACGAAAGTGGTTAGCATGAAAGTTGTAGAGGGTGTTTCAAGCTTTCCAAAACATCCAAGAACATGAATTTATCATACTTGAGCTAGGAGATGCAAGGGCATGAAGTTGAGCATCCATTCATGAATTGCAAGTCATTTTAGTGAAGAACACATAACAAAACCCTTATGATTTGCTGCATAATCTTATGTTACAGGCCTCCTTCCTTGCAAATATCACCATAATTTAATTCTTACACCCACTCTTGAGCTATTACCCAAGTGTTTAAACCATTGTCCAAAAGATCTTTCCATTTATGGCATAAAGGCACCATTGATATTCTTAAAAAGCAAGATTTTTGTACAAAGTTTGTCTTGAGTCCATACATTGCTTGTTGTTGATTATACTCCACGATAAATCATGGGAAGTAGCTCCTCTATACCAGCAACTTTAGTACTTCATCTTGGGACTATGGAGTACTTGACATAGTTTGATCTTTGTAATCCAACCAAACCATAACATGCTGTCTTGCAAACCTAATCAGCTCATATGCACAAACCTCTTGCCTATAAATAGAAGAAGCATTTGCAAGAGAAAAAGGCCAGAAAAATAGAAGGGGAAACTAACACTCAAAATCATTTTTACTGTCAAAAACCAGATTTGTACAAAAAACCTCCATTTTTGTGCTTTGAAGTCCAAATCTTTGAATCTCATACCTTGCATGTTTTCTCCAAACAAACCATCCAAAAACATCACATACACCATATAGAAGTTGTTCAAACATAATAATAACTTCTGTAACATCACTATCACCATCTTCCAAACTAAAAAAAAAAGCATACGTTGCAACTTGACTTGGTTGGAGCGGTTCAACCATTTTCACCACTTTACACCTAGAAACATCCGTACGTATTCTAAAGCTTCCGGTTCGAAAGGTAAACTTTCTCAAACTGTGATATCATTGTTCATACATCATTTGTTTTCTGCACTCAAAAGATATAACAAGACAGATCAAAGAGAAAAACTAACAAAAATCAAGACCAGAGGCTAACATGAGTGCCTGTGTCACACGACACGGCCCTTGTCAACTTAGTTGGGTAGAAAAACATAGTAAAATGCAGGGACAGAGGCTGACACGGGTGCCCGTGTCAAACGACACGACCCGTGTCAATGTTACTGGGGCATACACGAGCAAAAAAAGATGGACAGGGGCTGACACGGGCGCCCGTGACACGGCCGTGTCAGATTGGATGGAACAAAAAATATGCAGAAAAGTCATGGACAGATCCTGACACGGGTGCCCGTGTCCACTGGCACGGCTCATATCAGCTCGGGCACCAATTTTCTTGATTTTGGAGATTTTTAGGTTATTTTGAACATATTGCATTTCTTGGAAATGACCTAACATTATAAAACCTTTGATTTCAAATGAAACCTCAAAAACATTTTTCTAAATAAGTAGTTTTTTAAAGTTAACTTAGACTTATGTTTTTCTTCAATGAAATTAATTACAAAACCTTTTCTATAAATAAAACCCTAAAAAACAATTTCTCTCATTTTTCATCTTCTTGCATATTTTAGTATTTTTTGCATTATAAATTATGTAATTGTCAAAGCCTTGTAATAGTAATTAGGGTTTACTTTATTTGTCATCTCCATTTGTAAATTTATATCCCCCATCCCCATGTGATAGGGTTTGTATGGCAAGACTAAAATCAACAAGTATTAAACCCTAATCCAAGATAAACATTACATGTAAATCAAATACACTTGCACACTTGCACCCTTATGGTAATTCCACTTTATTGCCTTACAAAAATGGCCATGTTATGCATGTGGGATATCTTAGAAAAAAGCAATCAAAAATACAAGATCATAGTCCCTCGATGATGCTATCAAATGTTGCCTTTCAAAATGATCTTAGACCCTCAAAGAGAATTCTAAGAAATTTCACCAAATTGCTATCATGGCTATACGATGACCCAGGCCCGTCCCTCTACATCCAAAGATAAGGTTTCTTACCAAATCAATGGTAAGATAGTAATATCAAAGGAAAGGAAGAAATAAACTAAGACTTTTGAGTAGGTAGATTGTTCCTAGTTGCTTGCTCAATTTCAAATAAACACCAACACTCTCAAAAAAACATTCTCCAAACATGAAAACATTTTCAAAAGGCCAACACTTTGTATACGTTCTTACGAACGAGAACTATTACAAAGTTTGTCAAAACGAAGGCGCCTTTTCAAAATACTTTCAAAAACCAAACAAAGCACATTTTTCAAACAAAAGCAAGTGATCTAGCAAGCAACTAAGAGCCCATAGATAACTATGGATGAAAAGGGTTATAATACCTTCCCTTTTCATAATCTACCCTCCGAACTCAAGAAATAATCTCAAATGTCTTTCCTGTTCTTTTCAGCCTTTCCTTTAGGATAAAAGAAAAGTCGGTGGCTACTCTTGCTAACCGCAACATTTGCGATAAAACGCAAAACATCCCAAGTCAGTTCTCCCACCGTATCACAATAAATTTCACATGATTCATCAACTTTTCCCCAACCAAAGCTTATTTTAAAATAAATTCAATTCTCTACAACTTTGTATATGTATGCTCAAGTCTAAAAAGTGCTTCATTTGAAAGATATGAGCCCATACATTATAGGTCATTTCAAAAGTCAACAAAAAGACACTTTTTGTCAAGGAAACTTACATCAAGAAAAAGTCTCCAAATGCAAAAATGATCAAACGATAAATTGAAGAAGACATCTTGAGCTTTCCAAAAAGTCAAATATCATCTTCAAAAGATGAGAATTGAGAGAGTTATGAATAGAGCAAGTTGAGGTATTTTGAGAAAATGCATAAAGTGAAAAGTGATAAATCTTGAAACTTTGAACTTGTGGGCCTAACTTTTTAGGTTCCAAGCATATCCATGACCTTATGAAAGCCTCCTAAGCTCACTCATACCTTTCCTTATGTTTTCTTATTATTTTATTTATATATTTTGTTTTTATTCAAATAAATGCAAAATAAATTAAATAAGGTACAAGATCATTGGGCCAAGCGCATGGTTGGTTTATTAATCTTCTAGAGGCCCAAAACAATTCAGCACAACTTGCCAAAATCGTGTAGGACTCAAGAAGGCAAGAAGAATCTCAAAACTGGATGTTTTTTAATGTGTTGGATTCTTGTCTAGCATAGCCATAATTGCATGAGGGTTTTCCACTTTTGTTTGCTTCATTCCTTTCTCTATATAAATACTAAGAGACCAGACCAAGAGGACACGATTCCCTGCAGGAAAATAGCCTCTAGAATTCACAAAATTTTCAAAGAAAAGTGTGAACTTATAGAGCACGATCCAGCCACATTCAGGCAGAACCAACAATCCTTATCATTTCCTGAGACTCTCAGAGGTCTCCCCAGCTCCAGGAACGAAGCTATCCAAGTCCAGAAACGCTTCTCCAAGCACATCAGTTGTAGGTATAATTTTGAAACTTGAAATATTAATCTATGCATATCTAACTAATCTTGTATGTTTATATGTGTTTGTGATGAAGCGTTAGATGGGTTAGGACCATTAGATACAAGCTCTAACGTCAGGATCTATGAATGCCATTGTAGGGCATCAAGAACACCTTGTTTCGGATCTCACGATATAGGACGATTCAGACCAAAATGACACCATTATTGAAATCTCAACCCTTGAATTAGGGGGATAAGGCTTTTTTAGATCACTAAGTCTTTCTACTTTGCAGGTTTTAAGGAAGCAGTCCACCGGAGAAGGCGACCGGAGCTAGGGCTCTGGCACTTCTCCGATCGTTAAAAGTGTTTTACATATTTATTATTTTCGTTTGATTTATATAACCGGAAGTAAAGACCGCCCCAACAGTAAGCGTGTGTATGTAAAGGTGTTAGTGTACCAGGGCATGGGTTCGATCCCTGCCCCTGGTGTGTTACTTTTCAATACTTTTCTGTTTAAGATCTAATGTAACCAAGTCCACGCGCGCACCGTGCATCTCACATCCTGACCATCAGATCTCAATGGATCTAGATCCAGCACCTCAGTTGTACTCTCCCTGTCATGAACCTTCAAGGGCCATCCTCACCAGATCCAGCGCAAACAACATGGGCTCCTTGTTGGGCCTAGTGATTTCAGATCCTTGCACCCCCTGGGTTTACTTTTGCAGGCCCATTTTGTTTTTTTTTCTTTTACAAATTCTTTTTTAAAACATAATTAATTTTTTCTAATTGATTAATTAAGACTAGCCTAGATTTAGGATAAAATCAACTTGACTTTTTTTATTTATTTATTTAAATTAAATTAAATTTTTTTCGTAAATAAATTAATCAAATTAATTAATTTAATTTTACTTTTCTTCAATTAAAAATAACTTAGGTTTTATTAGGTTTTAATTCCTTTTTTCTCAAAAAATAAACAAAAAAATTAATTAATCATTAGGATAAATCGTCAATTACATTTCCATTAATTAATCTCTTAGTTTCTTCTTGCAACCTTCGCGTGTTTCTGTTATTTTTTCCGCATTAGAAATTATTAATTATGTAACTGCTAAAATTTGTAATAGCTTAATTAGGGTTTACTTTACTTTTTCCCCCGTTTTTTGGTTTGTAACCCACATCCCCGCAACATTGTAATAGCCTAGGTTTTTATCTTTCTGCATTTTACTTTCTGCACCTATAACTATGCATGTATGTATATTTAACTGTTAATAATAGGCTTGTATGGCAAGATTAAAACAAAACGCTAGAAAACTAACCAAAGACAAAATAACTGAATCACAACACACTTCACACACTCGCACCTCTAGGGTAACTCTACTCGTTGCCTTCAGATGAAAAACAGTTATGTCCCTTGAACTTGGGACGCTTTGGCAAAGACCCTCGGTTAAAAGATCATAGTCCCTCGATGACCCTTCGATGCTGCCTTCAGTAAACAATCTTAGCCCCTTACAATAAATTGCTAAAGCACCCTACGAGTTGCCTTTATGACTGTACGATGACCCGCGCCTGTCCCTCAAACATCCAATGATAAGAATTCATACAATCTAAAGGAGGAGGAAAAGAGCAAAGACTTTTGAGTAGGTAGATAGTTCTTAATTGTTTGCTCGCGAACATTTCAAAACATTTTTCACACAAACACTTTTCTGAAATATTTTCAAAACAAACACTTTGTATACATTCTCAACGATACGATAATCATTACCGAACTTAGGAATTTTCAAAATATTTTCAAACACACAAAGCATTTTCAAAAGTGAGCTAGCGATAAAGAGCCCGTAGATAACTACAGATGAAAAGGGTGTTAATACCCTCCCTTTTTATAACCTACCCCCCGAACTCAGAAAAATTCTCAAAGGACTTTCTTGTTCTTTTCACCCTTTCCTTTATTGGATAAAAGAAAAGTTGGTGGTGACTCTTTCTATCCGCCACATTTGCGATAAAACACAAAACCTAAAGTCATTTCTCCCATCGTATTACAGTGTTTCGTCGTGGGGTGCTCCAGTGTTGCTAGTTAAGAAGAAAGATTGAAGTATGAGGTTGTGTGTAGATTACAGACAGTTGAATAAAGTGACGATTAAGAATAAATATCCACTTCTAACAATTGATGATTTAATGGATCAGCTAGTGGAGGCGTATGTTTTAGGCAAGATTAATTTGAGGTCGAGTTATCATCAGATTCGAGTTAAACCATATGATATTCTAAAGACGACTTTCTGAACAAGGTTGAAGAAGTTAAAAACACAAGAAGGGGGGTTGAATTGTAAAACTTGAAATCAAATGCAGACAACACGTTATTTTTATCCTGGTTCGTTTGATCTCAAACTACTCCAGTCCACCCGTCAAGGTGATTTCGCCTCTCTCCAACGAGGTCTTAATCCACTATATTCAACTGAATATTACAACTGCTTTAACAACTGCTAAAGCCTTCTTGAGTCTAAACCACAGACTGGTTTCTCAAGGAAATTCTTTCTTACAGATAAATGAATACTATGTGTGTTGAATGTTTTCTACAAAAACTTTATATCACAACTGTGATAATACACAAATTAAGCTTATGTGAAACTAGGATGCTTTGACTATAGAGTAAGCAATTTGAGAGATATAGCAAGTTGTATGAGTGAGGATGAAGATGATTTTCTTTAGGCGTGTAAAGAGTTGTAGAGCATTAGCCAATTCATTTCTCACTGACTTGTTTATATAGCCTTGGAAAAGATACGTTGTAGTCAATTATTCCATTTCAATGCCCATTACGTTCTTTCCATATTGAGAAGATCTTTGTCTTGGAATAAAGCCGTTGGTAATAAAGTGTCTTGAATGCACAATACCGTTGTCAATTCAGCATGTTATTGGCTTTGGCTTATTCTGACGCATCTAGGTGCTGATGATATTGTTTTGGTCTTGATCAGAGTTTAGAGTCTGTTAAGCGCAGATCTGTTCATCAAGCTTCAGCGTAAGCACATGCTTTGATCTTCTTATGCTGGCATATGATATTTCATCTTCTGATGCTGATGTTGACATTCTTATGCTGATATCCATCAGAGTTTCTGTAAATGCACAATATAATTTTTAGGTAGCATATATGTCTCATATGAATTATACAATTTATTTAATCTTGCATTTTGTTATCATCAAAACTTTAACTTACGGTAGTAGATTCAAACTTTGTTCTAACAATCTCCCCCTTTTTGATGATGACAAAAACCGGATTTTTTTCAATTGAAATTTAAAGAAAAAAGTATCAGAGATAACCAAATAATAAATTGTATCCGAGATAAACAGAAAGGTATCAAAGATAAGAAGATAGGGAATAAAAAGGTATCAGAGTTATGATCAGAAAAACTCCCCCTGAGTTTATTACTTCCCTTTAATTCCATGAGTCCTTTAGCATCAGATCTTTATTGAACTTTCTTTGAGCATCAGATCTTTCCTTTACCAGAGCAGAGCTTCAGTGTATTAGAGTTCATCAGATTCTTGTACCTGTAAGCTTATGCAGAACAAAGAAACATTCAAGTATATCAGAGTGTTAGAATGTTTGAGACTTTTGTCTCAATAATCCGTTATTGAAAAATATCATTCTTTCTCCCCCTTTTTGTCAGCAATCAAAAAGTGCAAATAATTGAAGTTAAAAACGATCAGTGCAGAAAAACGATTGTATTCAGTTCAGAGCTCAGAAAATATTACAGATAACATGTAAAGAAAACAATGAAAACATCAAGAAACAAAATCTAAGGAGGGGTTGGAAGGCGTGTGAACAGAGCTTCTAGCATGTTCTTAATCTGATCAGTGGTTTCCTTCTGCTGATGTACCATGCTGGCTACTGAGTCACTCTTACTATCCTGAACATCCATCCTTTCCTTCATTCGTTGATCATTCTCATCCATTCTCTCCTGTAGTCAAAGATCATTTTGCTTCAGCTCTTCAAGAGTCTGCTTGTCCAATGCAGCTTGAGAGGTGTCAGAATCAGGATGCTTCTGAGAGCTTTCTGCAATAACTTCTTCTTGACTTAAATCTTCAGCTGGAATCGTCTGTTCTTCTGCTGGTTGAACTTTTGAAGTTGGACGCTTTTCAGACCAAGGCTCACTGTCCAGATGAAGAACTTCATCCTTCAACAGCTGACTCAAAACTGGACCTTCAATTTCTTTCAGCAGATTGCTGAAGTTCTGTTGAGCCTGTCTATAGCTTTGGTCCTGCAGCTTAAAGGTTTCAGCGCATACCCATCTTCTGAAGAGTGTCCAGAGGTGGTCTGAAACAACGGGATTAATCACTTCCAGACTAGCCTGTTTTAGAGAAGAAATCCACTTCTGCATATCTGTTTCAAAATTCAAGATGCTAGAACTAACATTTGGTTGTTTGGGTTTGGGAATGGCAGTTTTATTGATAATGGCAGCAAGGCGTTCAAGGACTGTTAGATCAATGAAGGTCTTGTTGTGGTCATCTAGATTTTGCTTGGGTGAGGAAGTAGGAGAATCAGGAATGATTATTGGACTGGATGGGGTATTAGGTGGAGTATTTTCTGGTGAGGATGGTAGTTGAGGGATATTAACAGTGGTACCACCAGGAAATTGCATGGCTAAGGGTTGTGGTTCATAGGATTCAGATGATTGAGGTTCAGGGGATTGAGCCTCAGAGTGTTGAGACTCAGGTTGTGGAGATAATTCGTGTTGAGGTGAAGGTGGATTAAGTTCTAGTTGTGGAGATGGAGGTTGTGGAATTTCTGGTTCTGGTGAGTGTGGATCTTCTGGTATTGGTAAGAGTGTAGTTTCTGGTTGTGGTGAGTGGGGAGTTTCTGGTTGTGGTGAATGGGGAGTTTCTGGTTGAGGATTTGGATTTTCTGTATGGGGAGCGGAAGAGTGTTGATATATTTCAAAAAGAACTTCTTCAAGTTCTGGTTCTGTTGAGGTTGTAGGTTTTGGATTATGAGGTTTGGCGCGGGATCTTCTAAGGGTTAATGACTCAGAAGGGTCAAACTCAGGTTCAGTATCATCAATGGTTGGAATGGGAATTGGGATTTCAAATGAAGCTGGGGTTGGAATAAATGTTGGAACAGTAGATGAATTTAAAACATTAACAGAAGACAGATTACCTCTCTTCTTTGGGGTCTGCTGAGATGATCCTTCTGATACAACCTTTCTCTTCTTAGTCTTATTCAGAGTAACCTCTGGTGTTTGATGGTGCAGATCTTTAATGTTTAGATCAGGATCTGTGCCATCAGCTTTACAAGCATCCAAGTATCTGAGAATAATGACTGGTTTAGAGTCAATCTCAGAGAATATAGGAAAGTTGTCCAGAGGGACTCTTCTGCTGGTGATTTCAGCATGAGGAGTGACGCTGAGCTCCTTCCTTATGTTCTCTATCAGCTTCATCTTCTTCAGATTCTTGGCATTCAGCTGCTTGCCAACAGAGGGTTCTAGAGAGCTTATTTCCTGTGCCTCTGTCAAGTGTTCAATCAGCCTATTCTCCGTTAGAATATCTGATATCAATCTGCCGAAGGGTATCCAATCCCTTTTAGTCCTTTCTTCTTCTCTTGTTTCCTTGACGCTTGTCTTCAGATGATTGAACAGAAGATGAGCTAGGTTGATCTTGGACTTCTTTGCAATAAAATAAATAAGAAATTGTTGATCTATGTTTATATAGTCAAGAGAGCTTGTAGGCTTCCTGTGGTTGAAGAAGCCCAGAATAATCTTTGCCCAAATTCTGTGTTGATCTTTCAAATCTCTTATTTTGCTGGAGGGAACCCCATGTGTGAAAATCTCTCTTGCAACTAGGGCAGAGTTTGCACATCTATCTGCCATGTCAATACAACGAATACCACCACCATTGTATCCAATCAGCCTTGCAATGTGATATTCAGTAATCACAATCTTCTTTCCCATGATATACGAAGTAACCTGATGAGTTGAGGAAGACACATGTATCCAGAATTCTTTAACCAAAATGGGGAACGTTGGACCCACCAACCTATCAAAGTACCTTTCCCAACCTTGTGCCTTAATTTCTTCAGACAAATCAAAGCCATTTTCCTTTAAAATGTTGAAATCTACTATCAACTCTGACAGAACTTCCAAGGTCTTGACCGGAGTGAGGAGCATTCTGAAAGGAATCTGATACTATTCAGAAGAAGCATCTTGTTAGGAACCTGCAGATGGAGTGCTAGAGGGTGCCATGTTCACACAAGGGTTTTTGAGAAAAAGCTTAAAAAGGGTTTCTTTGAGAAAAAAGATGAACACACAGTAAGAACACAGAAATATTTTGAAGATTGTAAGTGACGGTAAAAAGTGAATGAATGATGTTAAGGAGTTTAAATAGGTTTCAAAAAAAATGTTTTGAAAACATAAACATTTTAAGAGAGAGAATTAAATCATGATTACTCGCATTTAATGTTGGCTGATTTTAGGGGATTTAGAAAGATATTTGGAACGGTTACCCATGACATGTGTCTCAATGCATCCAATCAGCGCTTTTCCTTCTCAGAAGCATGCACGCGTGTTCTGCCTCAAGAATTAGCTGATGACTGGATGACACTTGTTTGACTTAGTGAACAGCACATCTATCCTTGAAATGAAACGCTCAAATCTTTATGGATAGAATCTGATACAATCTGCATGTCTAAATTTCTGAATGAAGATTGATCAGAAGTTCACAGTAAAATAAAACAAATTCTGAAGGTTAATATATAAAATTAAAACATTTTCACTCTGGGCAGAGCTTCATGCTGAGATGTTTCAGAATGAAGTTGAACCTATCTTCAGAAAGTGGTTTTGTGAAAATATCAGCCCATTGATGGTCTGTATCAATAAATTTTAAGTTTATAATGCCTTTCTAAATATAGTCCCTAATGAAATGATGTTTTATTTCTATATGCTTAGCCCTAGAACGCAAAATTGTATTTTTACTTAAGCAAATGGCAGAAGTGTTGTCACAGAGTATAGGAATGTTACTCTCAAATATCTGGAAGTCTTCAAGCTGACTTTTCATCCAGAGCATTTGTGTGTTGCATCCTGCTGCTGCTATGTATTCAGCTTCTGTTGTTGATAGCGCAATTATGGATTTCCTTTTGCTGGACCAAGAGATCAGATTTTCTCCCAGAAACTGGCAGCTTCCAGAAGTACTTTTACGCTCTACTCTGTCTCCAGCAAAGTCAGCATCACAGTAACCTACTAAGTTGTAATCACTAGATTTTCTATAAAATAAACCCAGATTAGTAGTACCTTTCAGATACTTGAAAATTCTCTTAACAGCTGTTAAGTGAGATTCTCTAGGATCTGATTGGAATCTTGCACAAATTCATACACTGAATAAAATATTAGGCCTTGAAGCCGTCAGATAAAGAAGAGAACTAATCATACCT
Organism: Vicia faba; assembly: GCA_948472305.1. NCBI lineage: Eukaryota > Viridiplantae > Streptophyta > Magnoliopsida > Fabales > Fabaceae > Vicia > Vicia faba. Next base: position 161,892,636 of record OX451738.1, read on the forward strand.
CTGTAGACCTTTTGTTCTACCTTTTTGCTTACCTCTTCTCTTTCCAGAATGCACGTGGGATGCATTGGAATCTTTGATGACTTACATTCTGAGAGATCAAATTTCTTCAGAAGTTCTCTGACATATTTGATCTGATGAATGTAAGTTCCCTCTGGAGTTTGATTGATCTGAATTCCCAGAAAGAATTTCAGTTCCCCCATGAGGCTCATCTCAAATTCTGCCTGCATACACTTAGCAAATTTTCTTCCAAGAGAAGGATTAGTAGATCCAAATATAATATCGTCAACATAAATCTGACACACTAAGATGTCATTCTTAACTGTCTTACAGAATAAGGTTGTGTCCACTTTCCCTCTGGTGAATTCCTTTTCTAACAGAAAGTTACTTAGTCTTTCATACCAAGCTCTGGGAGCTTGTTTCAGACCATATAGTGACTTCTTTAGTTTGAAAACATACTATGGATTTTTTGTACTTTCAAAACCAGGGGGTTGGTGCACATAAACCTCTTCTTCTATATAGCCATTTAAGAATGCACTCTTGACATCCATCTGATATAGAGTGATGCCTTTATTAACAGCAAAAGAAATTAAAAGTCTGATAGATTCTAACCTGGCGACTAGAGCAAAGGTTTCTGTATAGTCTATCCCCTCTTGCTGACTATAACCTTGTGCTACCAGTCGTGCTTTGTTTCTAATGACTTCACCTTGTTCGTTCAGTTTGTTTCTGAACACCCATTTTGTTCCAATGACGTTGAATCCTTTTGGTCTGGGAACTAGATCCCACACGTCATTTCTGGTGAATTGATTCAGCTCTTCTTGCATTGCTAGAATCCAATCGTTGTCCAGAAGTGCTTCATCAATTGAAGAAGGTTCAATCAGAGAAACAAGTCCCATGAGGGATTCTTCAGAGTTTCTAAAGCTGGCTCTTGTTCTGATTGGATCTTCCTTTCTTCCTAAGATTGTTTCTTCTGGGTGATCCATGTTTCTTCTGGGTAGTCTTTTCTGAGGTTGATCAACAGATGTTGCTGGATTCCTCGCAGTGCCTCTTTCTGATGTTGAAGGAGTGTCTTTGTTGAGAGCTTCTGATGACTTGTCTTCAGAACCTGTGAATTCAACTTCCATACCTGCAAAGACTTCATTCTGCTTTGACTTTTCAGAGTCAAGCTTTTCATCAAAATGAAAACTGATTGATTCTTCCACAATATGTGTTTCTGTATTGTATACTCTGTACCCTCTTGAGCGTTCAGAGTATCCTAACATAATACACTTCTGTGCTTTAGAGTCAAACTTGTTCAAATAATTTTTTGTATTTAACATAAAACAAGTACATCCAAATGGATGAAAATATGAAATGTTGGGCTTTCTGTTCTTCCACAATTCATATGGAGTCTTTTCCAGAATAGGTCTTATGGAGATTCTATTCTGAATGTAGCATGATGTGTTTATTGCCTCTGCCCAGAAGATCTTAGCAACGTTTGTCTCATTGATCATGGTTCTGGCCATTTCTTGCAATGTTCTATTCTTTCGTTCTACAACTCCATTTTGCTGGGGAGTTCTAGGACAAGAGAAATCATGCAGAATGCCTCTGTCATTAAAGAATGACTCAAAATCTTTGTTTTCAAATTCTTCACCATGATCACTTCTGACTTTAACGATTCTAAGATCCTTTTCATTCTGAACTTGGTTACAGAAGGTGACAAACACAGAGTGTGACTCATCCTTGTGTCTTAAGAACTTTACCCATGTCCATCTGCTATAGTCATCTACGATTACTAACCCGTACTTCTTGCCACTGACTGAAGCAGTTTTAACTGGTCCAAATAAGTCAATGTGCAGAAGTTCTAATGGCTTAGAGGTGGAAACAACGTTTTTAGATTTGAAAGCAGGTTTTGCAAACTTGCCTTTCTGACATGCTTCACACAGCGCATCTGAATTGAACTTCAGATTAGGAAGTCCTCTGACCAGATTGAGTTTGTTAATCTGAGATATTCTTCTCATACTAACATGCCCCAATCTTCTGTGCCAGATCCATTGCTCGTTGTTAACAGACAGGAGACACTTTACATTCTGACTTTTCAATTCAGAAAGTTTGATTTTATAAATGTTGTTTTTCCTCTTTCCATTAAATAGGACAGTCCCATCTTTCTGACTAACAGCTTTACATGATTTTTGATTAAAGATTATATCATAACCGTTATCACTTAATTGACTTATGGATAACAGATTATGCATTAATCCATCTACTAATAGAACATTATTTATAGAGGGAAGATTTCCATTACCTATTGTTCCAGAGCCAATGATTTTTCCCTTCTGATTGCCTCCAAAGCCTACGTGGCCTCCAGGCTTAAGTTCCAGGCTTTGGAACATATGCCTTCTTCCCGTCATGTGTCGTGAGCAGCCAGAGTCCAGGTACCATGACTGGTGTTTCTGATTTGCTGCTAAAGATATCTGCAACATGTATTATTTTATCCTTAGGTACCCATATTTTCTTGGGTCCTAATTTGTTAGCTTTACCAAAACTCTGGTTGACTTTTGGTTTCACAGAATAATTACTACTAGTGTATTTAATGTCATTTGTGTGACCATACACAAAGTGTGAATTCAGAGGAGTGTGTTTAATAATTAGATCCATGGCATTCTTTGGTGTAGGTACCTTACCTTGGTATCCTATTCCCTTTCTGCCGTTTCTGCTAACTCCATAGATCATTGAAGCCATTTTGCTTCTATCTATGCTTTTACCAAGGAACTTCTGAAAGTTGTGATCATACTCCTTGATGATCTCATCAGCGCTGCTGAGAGTTTCAGAAATTGTTTCCTTCTGAGAGTTTTGTAAAAGATTTTCTAATTTTGAAATTTTATTTTTCAACTCAGAATTTTCCAATTTGAGACTCTCAGTTTTATCAGAGTCAGAATCAAGATTCCTTTTCAGGTTTATGAATTTAACTCTGATCTGCTGATATCTTTCCAGAATTTCGTTAAGGCTTTCAGCAAGTTCAGCCTTAGTAAAATTAATTGCAAAGTCAGGGAATACCTCTTCGGTGTCTGATTCAGAGTCTGATTCAGAAGCTTCACTGTCTTCTGATATGTTAGCCATGAGAGCTATGTTTGCTCTCTCATCATCTGATTCTGAGTCAGCTTCAGACGAGTCAGAGTCATCCCATGTAGCCATGAGACTCTTCTTCTTTTCCCTTCCAAACTTCTTTTTGGGCTTTTCCCTCTGAAGCTTTGGACAATCACTCTTGTAGTGTCCTTGCTCGTTGCATTCATAGCAGATGATGTCCTTGGTGTTTGACTTTCTGCTTCCTGAAGAGCCTTCAAATCTTCTGTATCTAGAGGAGGAGTCTGACCTTCTGTATCTGGAGGAGGACTCATTCTGATCGGATCTTCTGGTATTCCTAAACTTTCTTTGCCTCTGCTTCCATAGTTGGTTCACTCTTCTGGAGAGGAAGGAAAGTTCATCTTCTTCTGATGAGGACCCATCAGAGGTTTCTTCAACAGCCTGCAAAACTTTGGAGTCAGATTTTCTGTTAGATTTTAAAGCTAAAGGCTTACCTTGCTTCTGAAGTTCATCAGCTTCTAGCTCTATCTCGTGACTTCTGAGGGAGCTGATAAGTTCCTCCAGAGAGATTTTGTTGAGATCTTTAGCTAGCTTCAGCGTTGTAACCATTGGCCTCCACTGTTTTCGCAAGCTTCTGATGATCTTCTTGACATGATCAGTAGTAGAATACCCTTTGTCCAGAACTTTGAGACCAGCTACCAGAATTTGAAATCTTGAGAACATCGTTTCAATTGATTCACTTTCTTCCATTTTGAATGCCTCATACTTCTAAATGAGCACAAGAGCTTTAGTTTCTTTGACCTGAATGTTTCCTTCATGCGTCATTCTAAGAGAGTCAAACATACTCTTTGCAGTGTCTCTGTTAGATATCTTTTCATATTCAGCCTAAGAGATGATGCTGAGAAGAATAGTTCTGGCCTTGTGGTGATTTTTGAAGTCACGCTTTTGTTGATCAGACATTGCCTTCCTGTCAATCTTCTGACCACTTGCATTCACTGGGTGCGTGTATCCATCTGTCACCATGTCCCACAGATCAGCATCATGTGCCAGAAAGAAGCTTTCAATTGTCTTTCCAGTAATCAAAATTCTCTCCATCAAAGACTGGAGGTTTGCCGTTGAATCTGTCTCTATCTTCATTATTGTCATTGCTGGTGTGTTGATATGTTCCTGCCATTTTGTTTTTCTGACGATGGATCTTGTACTGGCACGGTTAAGTGTTTTAGCTCAGAACCAGGCGCTCTGATGCCAATTGAAGAAGTGAAAAACACAAGAAGGGGGGTTGAATTGTAAAACGAAATCAAATGCAGACAACACGTTATTTTTATCCTGGTTCGTTTGATCTCAAACTACTCCAGTCCACCCGTCAAGGTGATTTCTCCTCTCTCCAACGAGGTCTTAATCCACTATATTCAACTGAATATTACAACTGCTTTAACAACTGCTAAAGCCTTCTTGAGTCTAAACCACAGACTGGTTTCTCAAGGAAATTCTTTCTTATAGATAAATGAATACTATGTATGTTGAATGTTTTCTACAAAAACTTTATATCACAACTGTGATAATACACAAATTAAGCTTATGTGAAACTAGGATGCTATGACTATAGAGTAAGCAATTTGAGAGATATAGCAAGCTTTATGAGTGAGGATGAAGATGATTTGCTTTAGGCGTGTAAAGAGTTGTAAAGCATTAGCCAATTCATTTCTCACTGACTTGTTTATATAGCCTTGGAAAAGATACGTTGTAGTCAATTATTCCATTTCAATGCCCATTACGTTCTTTCCATATTGAGAAGATCTTTGTCTTGGAATAAAGCCGTTGGTAATAAAGTTTCTTGAATGCACAATACCGTTGTCAATTCAGCGTGTTATTGGCTTTGGCTTATTCTGACGCTTCTAGGTGCTGATGATATTGTTTTGGTCTTGATCAGAGTTTAGAGTCTGTTAAGCGCAGATCTGTTCATCAAGCTTCAGCGTAAGCACATGCTTTGATCTTCTGATGCTGGCATATGATATTTCATCTTCTGATGCTGATGTTGACATTCTTATGCTGATATCCATCAGAGTTTCTGTAAATGCACAATATAATTTTTAGGTAGCATATATGTCTCATATGAATTAGGGTAGTAGATTCAAACTTTGTTCTAACAAAGGTATGGTCATTATGGATACACTATGATGTCGTTCGGTGTATCTAATGCGCCAGGTGTTTTCATGGAATATATAAATAGAACTTTTCATTCCTACTTGGATAAGTTTGTTGTGGTCTTTATTGACGATATTCAGATTTATTCCAAGACGGGAGAAAAGTATGTTGAGCATTTACGAATGGTGTTGCAAGTGTTAAAGTAAAAGAAATTATATGCAAAGTTGTCGAAGTGCAAATTTTGGCTAAAGGAAGTTATTTTCCTTGGTCATATGATTTCTAGTGGTGGGATTATTGTGGATCCTTCTAAAGTTGTTGTATTGTAGTGGGAGGCTCCGAAGTCTGCAACCAAGGTTTAAAGTTTTCTTGGTTTGGTAGGTTACTATCGAAGATTCATTGAAGGATTTTTTAAGTTGGCTTTGCCGTTGACTCAGTTGACTCGAAAGGGGTAAGCTTATGTATGGGATGTTGCAGTGAAAAAAGATGTGTAGAGTTAAAGAAGAGGATGACGACTACTCCAGTGTTGATTTTGCCTAATCCCAATGAGTCTTTTGTGGTGTATTGTGATTCATCTAAAATGGGACTTGGTGGCGTGATAATGCATAATAGACAGGTTATTGCTTATGCTTCTAGGCAACTCAGAACTCATGAAAGGAATTATCCTACACATTACTTAGAGTTGGCAGTGGTGGTGTTTGTAATAAAGATTTGGAGATATTATCCTTTTGGTTCTAAATTCAAAGTGTTTAGTGACCACAGGAGTTTGAAGTATTTTTTTGACCAAAAAGAATTAAACATGAGACAAAAAAGGTGGATTGAATTTTTGAAAGACTATAACTTTGATTTGATTTAACATCATGGTAAGGCAAATGTAGTCACTGACTCCTTGAGTAGGAGGTCGCTACATATGTCGATGGTTATGGTTCGAGAGTTAGACATGATCAAATAATTCATAGATATGAGCTTAGTGTGTGAAGAAACTTCTAATAGTGTGAAGTTAGGAATGTTGAAACTAACTAGTGGCATAATTAAAAAAAATCGCGAATGTCAAAAGTTTGATTTTAGGTTAGTTGATCAGTTGACTTTGATTAACCAAGCAAAAGGAGATAAATTTAGAATTGATGAGAATGGTGTAATGATGTTTAGAGATAGAGTGTATGTTCCAGATACTCCAAAACTTAAGAAGATTATTCTTGAGGAAGGATATAAAAGTGGTTTGAGTATTAATCTTGGTGATAAAAATATGTATCAGGACTTGAAGAAGTTATTTTGGTTGTCTGGTATGAAGAAGAAAGTTGCCAAATTTGTTTATGCTTGCTTGACTTGTCAAAAGTTGAAGATTTAGGGGTCTTATGCAACCGTTGAGTATTCCAGAATGGAAGTGGAATAGTGTATGTGATGCGGTGGGAGAACTGACTTTGGTGTTTTTCGTTTGTATTCGCAAATGTTGCGGTTTAGCAAGAGTCACCACTGACTTTTCTTTTATCCAAAAGGAAAGGTAAAAAAGCACATGAAAGACCTTTAGAGATGTTTTCTTGAGTTCGGTGGGTAGATTATGAAAAGGGAAGGTGTTAGCACCCTTTTCATCCATGGTTTTCCATGGGCTCTTAGTTGCTCGCTAGATCACTTACTTTTGTTTGAATGTGCTTGTGGTGTTGGTTTTGAAAGTATTTTGAAAACGTATTTGTAATGGTTCTCGTCTCTATAAGAACGCATACAAAGTGTTTGTTTAGAAAATAGTTCAAAGATGTGTTTGCGAGATGTGTTTTTGAAAGTTGTTTTTGAAAAGGTGTCTTTGTAACGGTTCTCGTGTCTATAAGAACGTGTACAAAGTGTTTTTTTCTTTTGAAAATGATTCAAAATGAGAGTATGGGTGTATAAAATGTTTTTGTTGTAAGCAAGTGAGAAACTAGGAGCGAACCTACCTACTCAAAAGGTCTTAGATGTTCTTTTCCTCCTCCTTTAGACGTTGCTATCTTACCATTGTTTTGGTAAGAAGCTCCATTGTTGGATGTGAAGGGACGAGTGTGAGACGTTTGTATAGTCATAAAAGGAAACCTATGAGACGTTTTAGCAATGTCGTTTTAGGGACTAGATCGTTTACCAGAGGAAACATCAAGGGTCATCGAGGGACTACGATCTTTTATCGAGGGTCTTTTGCTAAAATGCCCATGTTCGAGGGACATGACTATTTTTCAATAGGCCACAAAGTAGGATTACACTAAGGGTGCTAGTGTGCAAGTGTGTTCGATTGCATACTTTTTGTCTTGATTAGGGTGATCTATTTGTTGATTTCAATCTTGCCATATACACCCTAGTTACTAACAATGTATGAAATCAATAAAAGTGCGAAAAGTAAGGATTCTACGATATTACAATCATTAGGGGGATGGGGTGTACAAATTTACGAATGGGGGGTTGCGAGAAAATAAATCCTAATTATTTATTACAACTGTGATACGGTGGGAGAACTAACTTTGAGGTTTTGTGTTTGTATTTGCAAATGTTGCGGTTTAGCAAGAGTCGCCACCGACTTTTCTTTTATCCAATAAGGAAAGGTGAAAAAGCACAGGAAAGACCTTTAGAGATGTTTTCTTGAGTTAGGGGGTAGATTATGAAAAGGGAAGGTATTAGCCCCTTTTTCATCCATGGTTTTCCATGGGCTCTTAGTTACTTGGTAGATCACTTTCTTTTGTTTGAATGTGTGCTTGTGATGTGGGTTTTGAAAGTATTTTTAAAATATAACTTTGTAATGATTCTCGTTTCTATAATAACGCATACAAGGTGTTTGTTTCGAAAATAGTTCAAAGAGGTGTTTGTGAGATGTGTAAAATGTTTTTGTTGTGAGCAAGAGAGTAACTGAGAGTGAACCTACCTACTCAAAAGGTCTTATATGTTCTTTTCCTCCTCCTTTAGATGTTGCTATCTTACCATTGATTTGGTAAGAATCCCCATCGTTGGATGTAAAGGGACGGGCGTTGGGTCATCGTATTACCATGATAGCAATGTTGTGAGATGACTTAGCACTTTTCTTAAGGGACTAAGATCATTTTGAAAAGGAAACTTTGATAGCATCATCGAGAGACTATGATATTTTTTTCGATTTGTTTGTACTAAGACCTCCCACGTGCATAACATGGCCATTTTTGTAAGGCAACAAGTGGAATTACCCTAAGGGTGTAAGTGTGCAAGTGTGTTTGATTGCATGCATTTGTCTTTGATTTTTGATTATCCACTTGTTGATTTTTATTTCTTTCCATACACGCCTAATTACTATACAGTATAAGGAAAACAATAAATTGTAGAAATGTAAAGTCCTACGCTACTACAATATTTAGGGGATGGGGGTACATATGTACGAATGGGGATTGCAAGTAAAAATAAGTCCTAAGTTATTATTACAACCATATTGAAATGTACAATATAAGAAAGAAATGGACTTGTTTAGAAAATGTTTTTGTCTTAAGAAAATAAATTAAAAGGAAAATATTTTTATGTTTTTATGTTAATATAAAAAAGGGTTAATATTAAAAATTATGAAAAATAAAATAAACGAAGAATAGAAACAGCGTGTTGCTGCAAAAAAAGAAATAAAGATCAGAAGTTTAGAAGCCAGGCGCGTGACTCAGCAGGAAACGTCAGTGGGATTAGAAGTTCTGGATTCGTACACTCTGAGGTCCTGCAAAAAATGTCAGAGGGAAAGGGAACAGAGGTTCTGGATTGATACACTCTGAAGTCCTGTAAAAAATGTTAGAGGGAAAACACAAAGGTTCTGGGTGGTATTCAACCAGTGAACCAAAAGTCATAACTTCTATATTACACTAAAACAGTTAGCAAACGTCAGTAGTTCAGTATATTTGACATGTGAGGAGAACACATAAGTTCTATGCTATGTTATAACAGTGAGTGAAAAACAAAAATTATGTATTATGTTTCAACTCTTAATCAGCACATCAGCAATTTATTCAGTTCAGCAGGTCAGAATGATCACAGCACAACAAATCATAGAAGTTCCAATCCTAAGTCTGAGCCTAGCATCATTCTAGAAGTTCTGATCCATAGTTTTTCTATTCATACAATGATATGTACAACATTAATACTATGATATTTACATGTTAATGATGTTCAGAATGAAAAGCAAGTAAAGCCAGAAAGACTTACCCGAAGCGTGTTTGGAGCTTTGAGTGGTTTCCTTTAGATGTTCTGAGTCAGTAAAGGTGACATAACAGTGGTTATGTTCTTTGATTCAAAAGGAAGAATAAATATTTGTTTTTGTGTATGAGAAATCTGGATTTTTATGAAGGTTTCACAACTTCCTTTTCTCTCTTTTGATCGTTCTCTCTTTATAAAATCCAGCCCCTTGAACGTGTGATGAAGCCAAGTATTTATAGATGAATTTGCTGTGACTTTGGAGGGAAAAACAAATAGGATTTGAACCTATTTTGGCATCCTGTTCCTTTGCTTTTTCATCATAGTTTTCGTATGCTAGTTTGGTGTAATCATGGGATGCAGGCGTAGGCTGAGCCAGCTGTTGGTCATAGGTCTGCAGCAAGTTATATAAGCAAGGTTTTGGGATTTGGTCAAGTTCTGACCAAAGCATTGAAAATATCCTTCATGTGCTGAAGCGCTGCCTTGTCTTTGAAGCAAGCATGATGGCTGTCAGCAGGATTTAAGGAAAAGCAAAAGCAAAGTTGCTATCCCAATACAATAGAGGTACACGTGGTGAAGATCCTTTGGATAAAGACTCGGAAGGTGGTTGTGAGCATTAAATGAGCATTAAATGATGATGAGACTTATCACAACCAGAAATCCTGTAATGTGAAACTCTACACCAAGGCTTAGTTCTAGATCAGAAGTTCTGCTTCAGCGTGGTATCCCATCTTCTGATCCTCTTATCTTCTGGCTCCAGCATGTTCTGAAGGAATTTTCAGACTTTCCAGAAAGCTTGCAGCACGCTTCTTAGTCCTTCTTTGAATTACTTTGGAAAACTCTGACTGAGCTTGCGTAGAGGCCGAAGAGCCATGTTCTGACTAAAATCTATGTTTTGAACCATGTTTGTAACTTCTGAATGCACATGCCTGGAGGCTGGCTCAGAAATTCTGAAGTGTCATTTTTCTTAAATACTTAGAAATATTTGAAGTATTTAGAATTTGACTTTTCCAAGGTAAAATTTGACTTTTGAACTTTCTTGATGAAACAAACTTCATATTCCAACATGTCTTGATGAAATATGATTTTTGAGATTTGATTTTGATCCAAAAGTCAAAGTTTGACTTCTCAACGTGTCAATGACCATTTTGCCCTTGTGAGTGATTTTCTTGGAAAATTGCAGTTCAAGGCTTGGAATTGGATGAAAGCAAACTTAAGGATCCAAGGTGATTCCTTGAGAAATGAGAGGGAAAATTTTGGGGTACAACAGCTGCCCCTGTTCAATCTTCTTACACCTGAAGAGTTAGATCGGTAATTCTGCCAATTGTGACTTGTAGGTGGAAGATGATTGAACACTAGAGTGCCCAGAAAATTTGCACTCGAAGATGTGTTAGTTGGTTATGTAGGGAATGGGCTTAAAGATGCCATCCGAAGGTGATGAAGGAATCTTGAGACGACTACTACTTCAAATAGATGATGAAGGAATCCTAGATGACTACAACCTCAGCAGATGATGAAGGAATCTTGAGACGACTACTACTTCAAACAGATGATGAAGGAATCTTGAGACGACTACTACCTCAGCAGATGATGAAGGAATCTTGAGACGACTACTACTTCAAACAAATGATGAAGGAATCTTGAGATGACTACTACCTCAAATAGATGATGAAGGAGTCCTGGATGACTACAACCTCAGCAGATGATGAAGGAATCTTGAGATGACTACTACCTCAGCAAATGATGAAGTAATCTTGAGACGACTACTACTTCAAACAGATGATGAAGGAATCTTGAGATGACTACTACCTCAAATAGATGATGAAGGAATCCTGGATGACTACAACCTCAGCAGATGATGAAGGAATCTTGAGACGACTACTACTTCAAATAGATGATGAAGGAATCTTGAGACGACTATTACCTCAGCAGACGATGAAGGAATCTTGGATGACTACAACCTCAATAGATGATGAAGGAATCTTGAGACGACTACTACTTCAAACAGATGATAAAGGAATCTTGGATGACTACTACTTCAAACAGATGATGAATGAATCTTGAGACGACTACTACCTCAGCGGATGATGAAGGAATCTTGGATGACTACTACTTCAAATAGATGATGAAGGAATCCTGGATGACTACTACCTCAAACAGAATGATGAAGGAATCTTGAGACGACTACTACCTCAGCAGATGATGAAGGAATTTAAGACGACTACTACTCCAAAATAATGATAACCTTTATGTGTCGATCGATCTTTCCTAAAAAGGTAAAGAGTTAGGTGTATGCAATGTCATGATGTATGAAATGCATGATGTCAAGATGTTCTCAAAAATAAATCAGATTATGTTGTATGCACTTATCATGTATGTGAATAGGATATATGAAATGTGAAATTTTAGTGAATGTATTTTTGTCTAGGACAATAAATCCTTGACAAATGTTGGGGAGTTGTTAAATCCTGGACTACTGTTGAAAAGTTGGTGTGTTTTCAAACTTTGCTTAGAATGTTTCCACCGAAGATTCCTGTTTTGTTGTTTGAGGAGAACCCCACTGGGGGATATTGAAAACACTGTGGGGAGAACGTTTATTCCTTCTTGGAAAAAAGAGTTCAAGAGTCTTAGTCGTACGTTGCTCTACTGGGGTCGAAGTTAAACTGATATCTGGTCGGGTCCAGGTTTCACAGTAACTTGCTAGGGATTATAGAGTAGTCTACTGGGGAAGAGGAGTTGTGGTCCTTTGATTTGTAGTAGTCAGAGAGGAAAACTCAAGTTGGGGAATCTGTAGTTTGTTGGGGAAATAAACACTGTTGTCGGTCTGCTTGAGAGGTGACGACTTTGTTGGGGAGAGTCCTCGAGGATTTTTGAGGTTGTCTCAGTTGGGGAAAGGTTTTCAGAGATTAAACTCTGGATGGGGAATCATCCTATGAGAAGGATTTTGGGGAGATTTTTCATTGCCCCTAGTAGCGAGTGTTTGTGGCACTGCCTGGAAATCTTTAATTGTACGTAACCCTTTGTCGGGATTGACGTTCAATGCCCCAAGTGACAGAGATGGAGACCTGCCCCTGGTTACTCTACAATTCTTGAGAGATTTTCTTGGAATCTTGACTGGACTGCCCCAGGTGTGCTGGATAGTGACATGTCATATCCCCTTGTCGATAGGAGATTTGTCAATGGAAGTGTCATCCTTCTTGAAGTGATTTGGTTCACTCAGAGAGCTTTCGTTCACTGGATATTCACTGTGTGAATTTCTCTGCTGTCAAATAAATAGCCATATGCAAACAGTGATATTCAAGTAATGCCAAGTTTATGTTTTTCTTGAAGTTTTGAAAAATGCGTTTTTTAGCAAGTGAATAAGTTTGTAATTCAACTCTGGATTTTGAGTAAAGCCTTACAGGAGTCAGGATACCTTTTGTAACCGTATGCTTTCGAACTAACCCGTGCTTCAATTAGGACTTTTGAAGGGTTGTAACGTGGCTTGATTCACGGTTTAAGAAACAAAGGATAAAGGCTCAAAGTGTATTTGTACCCACCCGTTCTTCGTGATGTTCTTCGGTTCTAAACTCAGCTAATTGTGCGTTTGAACTCCAATTGAGTCTGGAATGACGTTTTGGTGATGGTTCAGACAAGTTTAAATTTGTTGGAAGGCAATCATCTTTGCAAGATTTTCATGTTGTTGAGGATTTGTAGTGACCTCTTTTTTATTTGTTATTCCTTCTTTTTTCCAGACTGTTCTTGTTTTTAGATTACAGCCAGTGGCATGCTCCAGTTTTCTTAAGTCTCCTTCGTAGGTTTTGACTTAGTGGGATTTTATTTTTAAGAGATAATGATTGCCTATGTGATAGGGAACCATCACCGTATTTTGATTCCAGAGGAATTTTTTTTATGTCATTCGTTGTATTACGAAATGAGAGTTTATGATTTGAACGCGCGTTTGAATTAACTGAGAGACTACCCTGCCCCAGGTTTTGATTAAAGGTTTTAATTTTGTGAAAAAGAAAAACTTCTACTTCTTTGGCTCGAAGGGGTTGACTAGGGATTATCTTCCTTATAACTATAGTGTTTAGGATTTGAAAGAATGCATGTACATCGTCAGCAAGGTCTGTCCAAAAGCATACTGTATGAGATTATGGCGTTATTTTTGTCATCCTCCCTCTAAAGGCTTATAACTTTTAGCAAGAGTTAAATATCATAAAAATGAGTAAAAAGTATAGTTTAAATTTAATGAGTGGATCAAATCAAGACAAACATATGCAATTCATTAATGAAACAAAATTTGACATTAATAGATAATTGTTTGAACAACAAAAGAAATTACAACTTGAAAAATCAAATGAACAAAAGCTTTCAATGATTCGTCATAGGAGTAGTGATCACGTTTGGAGTCTCCGGAACGTCAAACTCGATCTCCTTGGCATAAATTAAGTCTTGAATCTTGTTCTTCAAATTCCAACAGTCGTCGGTGTCATGTCCGGGACTGTTAGAATGATAGGCGCATCTTACGCCTGGATTGTACTTAGAAGAGGAGGTGTTAGGATTTTGAGGAGGATCCTTTGGCGTGATCAGCTTCAACTTCAACAAATGTTGTAACTCTTGAGACAAAGGCTTTTTGATGTTAGTGTACTTCCTTTCTTGATATATTACCCTACGCTTATTGCTCTGTCTTTGTTGAACTGACGTGGGATTAGAGATCAGGATTGCCCCTACATGTTGGTCATGACGACTCTTTTGACCATACACAGCATTGAACTCTTTCTTCGATTGGTATGGCTTTTTCTAAGAATCAGAAGGTGTAGCTTCTTGAATCTTTCCACTTTTGATTCCAACTTCGACTCTTTCGCTGATCAGTATTAGTTCAGTGAACCCGGCTGAGGAGCTTCCGATCAAGTGTTTGAAGAAAGGCCTTATCAAAGTTCGCATAAAGATGTCAATCAGCTCCATGTCAGTTAAAGGGGGCTTCACCCTACCAGCCAGATCTCTCCACTTTTGGGTGTATCCTTTGAAGCTCTCGTTGGAACCCATGGTCATGTTCTGTAATTGCACACGAGTTGGTGCAAGATCAACATTGTACTGATACTGCTTCTAGAAAGCAACAGCTAAATCCTCCCAGGTGTGGATGCGAGAACTCTCCAATTGATAGAACCATTTGAGTTGAGTCCCTACTAGGCTCTCTTGGAAGAAATGGATCCAAAGTTTCGGATCAGTTGTATATGGTTAAATCTTGCGGACATAAGACTTTAGGTGCATCTTAGGGCAAGAGACTCCATCGTACAGGGCAAAGGTAGGGATTTTGAATTTTGGTGGGATGACAACTCCATAAACCAAACCTATGTCTCCTAAATCCAAGACAGGTATCTGTAGAATATCCATAACACTGAGGCAATCTTCCAACCGTTTGTACTTATCATCAGCGGGAGGATATTGTTCCTCGGAGTAGTCAGCTTCAACTTCATCAATCTCCAAATTATGGTCTTCCTCAAGACTATCCTCCATGTTGGATGGAGTTGAAAGATCTAGATCTCTCTTGACTGGTCCTTTAGGTCTTCTTCCCAAGTTCAAGACACCTATTGACTTCTTGGACTTCTTCCTCTTGTCTTTGAGAAGGAGATCTTTCAGGTCTTCTTGCCCCTTAGCCATAGCCAGGAAGATTTGTTGGAATTGAGCGTTTTGAGCTTGGAGATCTTTCACCATTTGTTCCATATCCATCTTACTGAAATAAACAGTAGGAAGATAAGGAGACATGTATGGGAGTAACCTGTCATGATATGATGCATGATATTTGGATGCATGTTTTCAAGGATCTCATGGGGTAAATACAAGAAAAATGTTAGAAGTTGAACTTTTATTAGAGAACTTTGTATCGGCAGATGTCCTTCCACGAGGATTAAGCTCACCATATCAAGTGGGTCATATACCTTGACTCATGTTTGTTGTACTTGATCTTTGGTGGTGTTTGGTCAGAGGAAAATAAATCCCCTACCCCTTGCTAGATGTTTGGTTTATCATAACCTGCATCAAAGACCCTCGAGATCCTTGAAATGGTTATTGAAAATGCTATGGTATGATGTTATAATGTTATGTACAAGTATGCGAGGTAAGCAAGTGTATATATAAATAATCATATTCACACAAAGCAGACAAGTCCTTAGGTTTAGGCTTGCATGGAGTTTGTAGGCAAGTACCCTCTTGAAGTTTAATTGGCTCAACTTGTCCTAGTTAATAGTAACCGGGTTCTAAGGGATCTCAATATCACCGACCTTTCTCTTAGGCATTGTCTCAGCACAATCAATCTTTTCTTGCGACCGAGATATCCCAAAAGTCCGGTCTCAATGAGTGTAGTATCGAGTATCAACCAATTTTCAGCTCTACACCGAAACCGGTTATCTCACTACGTCCTAATGGCCAAGTTGGTCAATTAAGGTTCTAAGGTCAGTTGATGCTTCATGACACCACGCGGCGGCCCCGTACTCTCCTTGATTCGACTCAAGGGTTACCGGTACTAACCAAAGTGCTAAATCAATGTAGCTACTGCATCAACCGTGTCGGTATATGCCGCACAGTTCCCTCACAGTCTGTTGCTACTTACCTAAAAGGTTTCCCCAAATCTGGGTGTAGGATTATAAAACAAACCCAAACAAAGAAACAAAATGTAAAGCGAACAAATCAAACAATGTAAGCAAGTAAATATGATCTAACCCTAAGGTAACCCCACTTTATGTTGTCCCCAACAGAGTCGCCAGTTCTGTGATACGGTGGGAGAACTGACTTTGAGATTTTGTGTTTAGTTCGCAAATGTTGCGGTTTAGCAAGAGTCGCCACCGACTTTTCTTTTATCCAAAAAGGAAAGGTGAAAAATCACAGGAAAGACCTTTAGAGATGTTTTCTTGAGTTCGGGGGGTAGATTATGAAAAGGGAAGGTATTAGCACCCTTTTCATCCATGGTTTTCCATGGGCTCTTAGTTACTTGCTAGATCACTTGCTTTTGTTTGAATGTGTGCTTGTGATGTGGGTTTTGAAACTATTTTGAAAATATAATTTTTTAATGATTCCCGTTTCTATAAGAACGCATACAAGGTGTTTGTTTCGAAAATAGTTCAAAGAGGTGTTTATGAGATGTGTAAAATGTTTTTGTTGTGAGCAAGCGAGTAACTGAGAGTGAACCTACCTACTCAAAATGTCTTTGATGTGCTTTTCCTCCTCCTTTAGATGTTGCTATCTTACCATTGATTTGGTAAGAAGCCCCATCGTTGGATGTGAAGGGACGGGCGTTGAGTCATCGTATGACCATGATAGCAATGTTGCGAGATGACTTAACACTTTTCTTTAGGGACTAAGATCATTTTTAAAAGTCAACTTTGATAGCGTCATCGACGGACTATGATCTTTTTTTCGATTTGTTTGTGCTAAGACCTCCCACGTGCATAACATGGCCATTTTTGTAAGGCAACAAGTGGAATTACCCTAAGGGTGTAAGTGTGCAACTGTGTTTGATTGCATGCATTTGTCTTTGATTTTTTATTATCTACTTGTTGATTTTTATTTCTTGCCATACACGCCTAATTACTATAAAGTATAAGGAAAACAATAAATTGCATAAATGTTAAGTCATACGCTACTACAATATTTAGGGGATGGGGGTACATATGTACGAATCGGGATTGCAAGTAAAAATAAGTCCTAAGTTATTATTACAACCATATTTAAATGTACAATATAAGAAAGAAATGGACTTGTTTAGAAAATGTTTTTGTCTTAAGGAAATAAATTAAAAGGAAAATATTTTTATGTTTTTATGTTAATATAAAAAAGGGTTAATATTAAAAATGATGAAAAAGAAAATAAACGAAGGATAGAAACAACGTGTTGCTGCAAACAAAGAAACAAGGATCAGAAATTCTGAAGCCAGGCGCGTGACTCAGCAGGATAAGCAATTTATTCAGTTCATTAGGTCAGAATGATCACAACACAATAAATCATAGAAGTTCCAATCCTAAGTCTGAGCCTAGCATCATTCTAGAAGTTCTGATCCATAGTTTTTCTATTCATACAATGATATGTACAACATTAATACTATGATATTTACATGTTAATGATGTTCAGAATGAAAAGCAAGTAAAGCCAGAAAGACTTATCTGTAGCGTGTTTGGAGCTTTGAGTGGCTGCCTTTAGATGTTCTGAGTCAGCAAGGGTGACAGAATAGTGGTTGTGTTCTTTGATTCAAAAGGAAGAATAAATGTTTATTTTTGTGTATGAGAAATCTGGATTTTTATGAAGGTTTCACAACTTCCTTTTCTCTCTTTTGATCGTTCTCTCTTTATTAAAGCCATCCCCTTGAACGTGTGATGAAGCCAAGTATTTATAGATGAATTTGCTGTGACTTTGGGGGGAAAAACAAATAGGATTTGAACTTATTTAGGCATCCTGTTCCTTTGCTTTTTCATCACAGTTTTCGTATGCTAGTTTGGTGTAATCATGGGATGCAGGCATAGGCTGAGCCAGCTGTTGGTCATAGGTCTGCAGCAAGTTATATAAGCAAGGTTTTGGGATTTGGTAAAGTTCTGACCAAAGCATTGAAAATAGCCTTCATGTGCTGAAGCGCTACCTTGTCTTTGAAGCAAGCATGATGGCTGTCAGCAGGATTTAAGGAAAATCAAAAGAAAAGTTGCTATTTGTTGTACCCCAAAATTTTCCCTCCCATATTTCTCAGGACATTGCAAGAAAAATCTCCAAGTGGCTCAAGATTGCTCAAAAGTTAGACAGTCAAGCTCTCTCTTAAGGCAGTCAACCTCAAATTAGGGTTTTGTGTTGCATCAAGATCCTTGAATCCAAATGACCTCAAGTGCTCCCCAATGTCCTAATATGTTCTCAAGGTCATCCATGTCAAATTTCAAGCCTTGCAGAGGGCAAAAGTCAATTGTCACCTATAAACAGTCAAACTTCAATATTTTTTATCAGCATTCTCATTTTGAAGGATATTTCATCATTTGATCAAGGGTTTATCATAATTCATCAAGGATTGCTCAAAATTCATCAAGACTCAAAAGTTGCTAAATTAGGGTTTTGTAGGAAAAGTCAACTCAACTTTGACCAAGCATAACTTTCTCATACTTTATGTGAAATGACCCATCCAAAGCTCATTTTGAAGAGTATGCAATTTCCTACAATCCATCTTCATACCCCAAGATCAGAAAATGCACTCACAAGAAGTTATAAATTTGGACATTATAGGTCATTTTTGAAAGTCAACAAAAACACCTTTTTTGCCAAAGATTATAACTTGAGAATGTAGTATCAAAATGAGATGAGACAAAAAGGGTTGGTTAGAGGACATCTCAAGCTTTCTAAAAAGTCCAAGAACATTTCCAAAAGTTCAAAATTGAAGAAATTATGCATTGTTGAAGTTGGACATTTTTGCAAAATTGCCAAAAGTCAACTATCCCCAAAACTTCAAATTTTTATCAAATGGGCCCATTATTTTCCACTTGATTTGAGCTTGCATCATTGTCCACGTGTCCTAACTTCAGCCATGATCCCATATCTTATTTTTATTATTTAATTTGATTTTTAATTGAATTTATTCATTTTAAATCAAATAAAATCAAATAAAATCATATAAAATCAAAAGTATTTATAACTCATGATTTTTTGGTTGCTTTAGGCTTTGAATACAGCTATTATGTGAATCAAATTCGCATCAAGTGCATTGGTTACAAGAAGATATGATTTAGGCCAAATTTGGAAGGTTGTAATGGTGGAATCAAATCCAATTCATGAGCATTGATGTGGAGAGATTTGTACCAAGTTTCTTACCCTAATGTAATATACATTACATAAGGAACGCAAAGGCACGAAAATAATGGTTAGAGGCTGCAAGAAGAGGCAGAACAAAAGTTTGAAAAAGTGGTAAAAAGCTTGAATTCGAGATCATAACAAGAGGCGTTTTCAGAAGCCAAACGCTATCCCAATCGCTTCCTTGGTGTTCACTCAACCTTCCTGGATCAAGAGCAACCGTTCTCACATACCACAAAGCATTGTAAGTATCACGAAAATCACCTTGGTTCTTGAATTCGTGATTCATTATTCTTGCATCATTTGAACAAATTGCTTGCATATTCGTAACCCTCATGACATTGGTAAACTTTTTGCATTATTCAATTTGGTTTATAGGTGCTGTAACACCAAAACACCATAGCTAGTGTTGCGTGTTTGTTTTTATGGCTTTCTTTTTCAGGAAAAATCAGGACTCAAGAAGGACATAATGTTAATCAGGAAGCCAAGACTAACTCAGCCATGTTTTTGGAATTGATTTATGTGGCCTAGGGAAGATTTTAAAGCAAGCTTGCGTATTTAGCTGCGGATCAAATCCGCAGGTAATATTTGCAGGATTTGGAGGTAGAAGACGACGAGCTGTCGTTCTCCCATTGGCCAATTCAAATTAATTTTCACGCATTTTTATTTTCTGGCATATAATTTGTTTTGTTTATATTATAATTTCTTTGTATTTTACTAACAATATAATCAAAGCAGTGTAGTGGCAAGCGTGCAAGCATATCACTTTCAGGACCTGGGTTCGAATCCCAGGTCCCCCACTTTCTTTGTTATTTTCCTTCTTCAGGTAATCACATGTACGTCTAAGCATGCAGTGCATCGTGCACTATCATCTATCCAACGGCCAGATGGACAAAGGCCAAATCTGGTGGCCAGGATCTGAACGTCCACCAAGGCTTTGGTCAAAGCATGCTCACTGGATCACCAAAGGTCAACAGGGCCAGCGTTTAATGGGCCTCAGATTTTCTTCTCAAACTCCCTTTTCAGGCCCAAACCTCTCTCTCTCTCTTTATTTTACTTATTTTGTTTATTAATTGTTTTATTATTTTTGGTTTTAATTCTAACCAATCAAAAAATTAGTTTCTTTATAAAATAAAAAAACCACAAAATATTTTCTTTAATAAATACTAATTAATTAATTTAGGTGTTAATTAGAAATAACTTGAACATATTTTTGTAAATAATTAAAATTAAATTAAACTTAATTAGGTTTTTACTAACATTAATTAATTTTTATTTCTTTCTCAAAATACCAAAAATCCAAAAATAACTTTCCTCATTTAATTAATTAATTAATTTAATTCAATTTAGTAATTAACTTAGAATTTATTTCTCTCTTAAATAAAAACAACAAAAAATCTTTTCTTTAACCAAAAGGGTCAAAACCCTAAACTTGCGCTCGATTTAATTTCCCGTATGCGATTTATTTTCTTTCATCCTATTATGTATCTGATTCCGGTTTGTAATAGTAAATAGGACCTTTTATTTATTTATCGCTTTATTTAATTTCAAAGGGTTGCTTTTGGCGATGTAAATACCCGACGCCTTGTAATTTAATTTTCGAAATTTATTTTCCACAAAATATAACTGTTAGATGTTTGATAATAGGAATGCATGACAAGAATGAATGTTTAACCTAAAATCAACTTAGATCACCCTTAACATGTACAAAGATAAAAATAACTGAAAACAACACACCCGCACATGCGCACTCTTACGGTACACACCACTTGGTTGCCTTCGTACGCGGTCATTGAGTATAGGTAGTTTTAGAGATCGTCCTCTTGTCCAAAGATCATAGTTGCCTCGAAACGGTTGCCTCAGATATTGTTGCCTCAAAACAAATGATCTAAGATATTAGGGTTACCGCTAAGGCATCCTAACATTGCTTTGGTGACCGTAAGTCCCTAAATTCGAATTGACCCTTAAACTCCAACGACGGTGCTACCTACTCATCAATAGTGGGATAACATTGTCTAAAGGAAGATAGCATAGAATGATTCCTTTTTCCAGTAGGTAGATGGTTCTTAAGTACTTGCTCTTTCAAAAAAAACAAAATCTTTTCACACTTACACTTTTCAAACAAAATTTTCAAAAATATGTTATATACTCTTGAGGACAGAAGCAAGAGTTAAATCGAAGTTTCAAAACAAAAACTTTTTCAAACCCACAAGCACAAAGAAAAGCAATTTTGAAAACATTTGAGCAAGTACCTAAGAGCCCGTGGATAACCACGGATAGAAAGGGTGCTAACACCTTCCCTTTCTATAATCTACCCCCCGAACCCGAGAAATATCTCGAAAATGGAATTTTTCTGTGCTTTTTTCCTTTCCTTGTTGGATAAAATAAAAGTCGGTGGCGACTCTTGCGTACCGCGACATTTTGCGAAAACAAACATAAAATGCAAACTAGCATTCCAAAAACAGTCAGTTCTTTCACCGTATCACAAAACTGGCGACTCTGCTGGGGATATCTTATAAGTGAGGTGTACCTGAGGAATAGTTCATATTGTTTTCAATTACTTGACTTGTATGATTTATCTTTATGGGTTTGAATCAGAGTTACTATAGATCCTAACCTGGATCTGGGGATACCCTTTAGGTAAGTAGCAATAAATTGTGAGGGAACTGTACGGCATAGACCGATACGGTTGAAGCAGTAGCTACATTGGTGTGGCACTTTAGTATGTACCGATATCCCTTGTGGCGCAGCGAGGAGAATATGGGTCTGCTAAGGGGTCATTAAGCACCAACTGACCTTAGAACCTTTAAATTGACCAACTTGGCCATAGAATAGTAGCAGTATGCTACACTAATTGAGACTAAACTCTCGCGATGATTTCGGCCGCAAGAAAAGGTTGCTAAACTGGAATTATGACCGATCGAGGGTAGTCAGTGATATTGAGATCCTCTAGAACCCGGTTACTATTTTTAGGACAGGTTTGAACCAACTAAACTAAAAGAGGGTAATACCTAAACTCCATGTCAGCCTTAAATTTAAGGGCTATTATGTGACTTGTGTGCTTTCAAACTTGAACCACTTGCATATTCTTATTATCTGACAACATGAGTTCCTTGCAGGTTTTGTTTACAGTCCTTATCCAATAATCTGGATTTATTGCAGGGTTCACTTACATCACCTTGCACTTCTTCTTAAACGCATAGCATACACATCATAACATCATGTCTTAACATTTCCTTAACCATTTCAGGGATCTCAAGGGTTTGTGATACAGGTCATGGTAAATAAAATGTCTAGCAAGGGACAAAGGGGATTTATCTTCCTCTAGCCAATGCTGTCTAGAGATCAAAACACGATAACTTGAGTCAGTGGCTATGACCCACTCGATATGGTGAGCTTGACTCTTGAAGAAGGACTCTTAACAACACGAAGTTTCTTCAATCAAAGCTGCGAAATTCAAATTCTAACAAGTTTCTTGTTTACCCCGCGAGATCCTTGAAAAACATTGCATACATATATCATACATATCATTGAATAACAGGTCTCCCAATACAGGTCTCTCATGTTCTCGCTGTTTATTTCAGCAATGGCTTTCCAACCAGACAACCAAGATCTTCAAATTCAAGAAGCTCAGTTCAGGGACATTTTCCTAAACCTATCCAAGGGGCAGGAAGAGTTGAAAACACTCCTCGTTGGGAACTTGGTCAAGAAAAGTCCTGAAGACAATAAGGACGAACGTATGGAACAACTGCAAGCTGAGTTCAGTGCCATGAAAACCCAGATGTTGGGCCAGATGGCTCTTATCCAAGGCTTAGCTCGGGAACAAGAAGAGCTGAGAACCATTATCAACCAGCTTCATCAAGACAAATACAACAGTATGAAGCAAACAGTCAAGGCCGGGGACCAAGTCCTTAATCAACTTCCGAGAAGTCAAAGGTTTGGTTTGATGAAGAATAGACCTCTCAAAGTTGCTACTACCTCACAGGTCCAACAACAACCTCACCAAAAACAATGGGTTGATAAGAGTAAGCCAAATATGCCCAAGAGGCAATTTACCAAGCTCAACATGTCGCTGTCTCAGGCTTTACAACACCTGTTGAGATTGAATCTGGTGACGTTAAGTGACCCTCCTAAGAATCCCAACATAGCCTCCCTAAGGTACAATCTTGATGCAAGGTGTGCATATCACTCCAACAGCCGGGGCATGATACAAACATCTGTTGGGCGTTGAGCAACAAAATTCAAGACCTGATTGATGAAGGAGCATTGGAACTCACACAAGACGGTCAGATTGAATTCTTTTTCCATCCCCCCGAGGTTCATCATTTTAATTGACAAGTACTGAGACGAGAAGACTTTTTGTTCATTAGAATTTTTAAGTTGTAATTTTCTTTTGATTGTTCAAACATTTATTCATGTAAAACTTTATTACTTTATCAATGCATTGCATATGTCTGTTTTGAATCAATCCATTCATATTTCACTATATTCAAATTGATTTCATTTTTTGTGATGATCAACTCTCGATTAAAAAATTCTAAGCCTTTAGAGGGAGGATGACAAAAATGATATCAAAATCTCTACAATATGCTTTTGAGCAGACCCCACTGACGAGGTACATGCATTGTTTCAAATCCTAAACAGTGGAGTTATAAGGAATATAATCCCTAGTCAACCCCTTTGGGCCAAAGAAGTTGGACTTTTTCTTTTCACAAATTAAAACCCTTAATTATAACCTGGGGCAGGGTAGTTTTCTCAGTTGATCCAGGTGCACAATGAATGGCATCAAAGAAGTCCTTCCGAAACAAAAGACAGTGTTGGTTCCGTATAATCGTAAGGACAGGCAGTCATTATCTCTCAAAATAAAAGCCCAATAAGTCAAAACCTGTGAAGGAGACTTAAGAAAAACTGGGGCATTCTGCTGACTGTAATCACAAAAAGAAACAGTTCATGCAAAAAACAGGGATAATAAAAACCAAAAGGAAAGAGATCTTGCAAACTCTCAACAAAATGAATGCTTGTTCAAAATAAATTGTCAGTATCTGAACCATCATTGGTATATCAGAGCAAAGACTCAAACAAGATCTAATGCACGATTAACTGAGTTTTGGATTGAAGAACATCATGAAGAACGGGTGGGTACAAATAAAATTTGAGCCTTTATCCTTTGTTTCTTAAACCGTGAACCAGGCCACGTTATAACCCTTAAAAGTCCTAGCTGAAGCATGGGGTAGTCCGAAAGCATATTGTTACAAAAGGTATCCTGACTCCTGTAGGGCTTGCTGTAAATCCTGAGTTGACGTCACATTTTACAAAATTTTCCTATCTTACTGAAAAATGCATTTTCAAAAACTTCAAGACAGGCATAAGCTTTGTATTCTTAAAATAACATTATTTGCATATGACTATTTGTTCAAACAGCAGAGAAATTCGCATGACGAATATCTAGTGAACAAAAACCTTTCAATAAAAAGGGTCACCTCAAGTGGAAAAAACACTTCCAACCAAGGGGCACGGCATGAGCATTGTCCATCATCTGGGGCAGTTAAGTCAAGATTCAAGGAATCTCTCAAAATGCCAAATAGCCAGGGGAAATCTCCATCTGAATCAATTGGGGTATCGGACATGAATTCCAACAACGAATCTTGCATGATCAAACATCTTCTAGTAGTATGGCAACACGACACTACTGACAGTGACAACTCCCTACACTCTGAGAGCGTGGACATAGTCAAAAAATTACTATGTATAATCAAAGACCCGCTAGGTTGACAGGCCTAGGCAAAAATAAGGGCTTCCCGGTGAACCAAAAGGGTTCGGGCAAAAATAAGGGATGAAAATTTAAAAAAAAATCTGTACACCCGGCAAGTCGAAAACCAGAAAAGGCGACTTGGGCAAAAAAGGGTATCCCAGTGGACTGAAATCCCGAAAGGGCGGTCCAGGCAAAAATTAGGGATCAAAGCGTACGACTATGTCTCGTCATCTCGTCATTGGCCTACCAGAAGAAGACTTGTCATTTTGACTGAAAGATACCAAGCACCTCATAGGTGGGGATAATACTCGATCCACAAGGCCTCCGCGGGCACCTTCTCCCACAGAAACAGGGGCAAAAAAGTCTCGATGCGAGCCATCGTCATATCTTTAGCACGCGTCCCAGTAACATTCACTCCCCGCAGAGTAAGACAGTAAAGATAGCTCTCCCCAGCTGAGGCTTGCAACTGTGAATGAGTCGGTAATATTATCCCCAAGCAGAGTTTATCTACCATCTACACTGAAAAGGCTTAATATCCCTGGCAGTCTTAATATTCCCCAGCGGAGTATAAGAATATACCCCGGCAGAATACAAGATATCCCTAGTGGAGTTAAAATTTTCCCAGTGCTGCCTGAAAAAGCTTCCCTAATGGAGTTGAAGAATCATACCCAGTAGACTCTGGAAGTTCGTCCCCGGCGGAGTATAAAAATAAATATCCCTAGCCGAGTTTAAAGGAAGATTGTCCCTAGCAAAGCTCAAAGGATTATCCCCATAAGAGTCTAAAGGGTTATCCCCAGTGAATTCGCAACTGAAAGATCATCCCCAGTGGAGTTCTTTCCTTTCACAAATAGGAATTCAAAACCCCAACAGGATTCAGTATCACCAACAACGGTAATTCATCCCCAGCGGAACTTATTGGTTGAATCCTCAGCCGAACATTTCTTCCCCACAGAGTAATCTCCTCCTCAGTTTACTCCCCAACGGATTTATCTTCTCCTGTAGGTTTATTCTCGCAATCATCTTTGTTCACCATCCCTAGCGGAAACGAAGAATCCAACTCTATTCTCCAGCAGCTATCCAGGATTTATTTTCCCCAGCTAGAAACATTACATTTACATACATCATGATACATGCATATACGCATCATACAACACGATCTCATTTATTTTGAGAACATCATTGCTTGATCCATATCATGCATTGCATATGACTGACCTTTACCTTTCAGGAAGGATGTAGTTAAGTTCTCAGCAGTCGAAGACTTGACCGGCTCTTAAATCTCAACTGAATTATCCTCGGTTGAATTTCAGATAAGGTTCTCAATCTCGACAATTTTCCTCCGTCATAGTGTGGACGAGTTCTACAATCTCAACGGTATACTACGTTGAAGAACAGACAGTTCCTAGATCTTGATGAAGATGTTTTCCTCCGTCATAGTGTGGACGATTTCTACAATCTCAGCGGTATACTACGTTGAAGACCAGACATCTCCTAGATCTTGATGAAGATGTTTTCCTCCGTCATAGTGTGGACGAGTTCTACAATCTCAACGGTATACTACGTTAAAGACCAGACAGTTCCTAGATCTTGATGAAGATGTTTTCCTCCGTCATAGTGTGGACGAGTTCTACAATCTCAACGGTATACTACGTTGAAGACCAGACAGTTCCTAGATCTTGATGAAGATGTTTTCCTCCGTCATAGTGTGGACGAGTTCTACAATCTCAACGGTATACTACGTTGAAGACCAGACAGTTCCTAGATCTTGATGAAGATGTTTTCCTCCGTCATAGTGTGGACGAGTTCTACAATCTCAACGGTATACTATGTTGAAGACCAGACAGTTCGTAGATCTTGATGAAGATGTTTTCCTCCGTCATAGTGTGGACGAGTTCTACAATCTCAACGGTATACTACGTTGAAGACCAGACAATTCCTAGATCTTGATGAATATGTTTTTCTCCGTCATAGTGTGGACGAGTTCTACAATCTCAGCGGTATACTACGTTGAAGACCAGACAATTCCTAGATCTTAATGAAGATGTTTTCCTCCGTCATAGTGTGGACGAGTTCTAAAATATCAACGGTATACTACGTTGAAGACCAGACAGTTCCTAGATCTTGATGAAGATGTTTTCCTCTGTCATAGTGTGGACGAGTTCTACAATCTCAACGGTATACTACGTTGAAGACCAGACAGTTCCTAGATCTTGATGAATATGTTTTCCTCCGTCATAGTGTGGACGAGTTCTACAATCTCAACGGTATACTACGTTAAAGACCAGACAGTTCCTAGAACTTGATGAAGATGTTTCCCTCAGTCAAAGACCTGACCGATTCTTAAATCTCAACTGAATTATCCTCGGTTGAATTTCAGATAAGGTTCTCAATCTCGACAATTTTTCCTCCGTCATAGTGTGGACAAGTTCTACAATCTCAATGGTATACTCCATTGAAGAATAGACAGTTCCTAGATCTTGATGAATATGCTTCCCTCAGTCGAAGACCTGAACGGTTCTTAAATCTCAACTGAATTATCCTCGGTTGAATTTTAGATAAGGTTCTCAATCTCGACAATCTTCCTCTGTCATAGTGTGGACAAGTTCTACAATCTCAACAGAATTATACTCCGTTGAAGACCAGACAGTTCCTACATCTTGATGAAGATGTTTCCCCCAGTTGAATTATGGACCAACTCTTAAAACTCAGCAAAGATGTTCTCTCAGCTGAGGTACAGGCAAGTTCCTAAATCTCAATAAAAGATGGACTTCCCCAGCGGAATCTTCTACAAACAACAGGTATGCAAGTTCTCACTAAGGAATCTCTTATGCAATCGAAGCTCCTGCAGATGGCATCTGTAAGCCCATCCTCCTACCAACAATCTTTAAATAGCATTTGTAAACCCATTCCCGACATCACAAGGCTGATACCACTTCATGTGAGTGCAAATTTCTGGGCACTCTAATGATTAATCATCTTCCACCTTCGGATCACGAAAGGCACGAAAGCCAATCTACATCCTCAGGTTTAAGAAGATTGAACAGGGGCAGTTGTTGTACCCCAAAATTTTCCCTCCCATATTTCTCAAGACATCGCAAGAAAAATCTCCAAGTGGCTCAAGATTGCTCAAAAGTTGGACAATCAAGTTATCTCATAAGGCAGTCAACCTCAAATTAGTGTTTTGTGTTGCATCAAGATCCTTGAATCCAAATGACCTCAAGTTCTCCCTGATGTCCTAATATGTTCTCAAGGTCATCCATGTCAAATTTCAAGCCTTGCAGAGGAAGTTTGGTCAGTCAATTGCTCAAAGGGTCCAAAAATCGACTGTGCTAGGGCAAAAGTCAATTGTGACCTATAAACAGTCAAACTTCAAGATTTTTTTGTAAACATTCTCATTTTGAAGGATATTTCATCATTTGATCAAGGGTTGATCATGATTCATCAAGGATTGCTCAAAATTTATCAAGACTCAAAAGTTGCTAAATTAGGGTTTTGTAGGAAAAGTCAACTCTACTTTGACCAAACATAACTTTCTCATACTTTATGAGAAATGACCCATCCAAAGCTCATTTTGAAGAGGATGCAATTTCCTACAATCCATATTCATACCCCAAGATCAGAAAATGCACTCACAAAATTTGGACATTATAGGTCATTTTTGAAAGTCAACAAGAACTACTTTTTTTCCAAAGCTTATAACTTGAGCATGGAATATCAAAATGAGATGAGACCAAAAGGGTTGGTTATAGGACATCTCAAGATTTCTAAAAAGTCATAGAACATTTCAAAAAGTTCAAAATTGAAGAAGTTATGCATTGTTGAAGTTGGACATTTTTGCAAAATTGCCAAAAGTCAACTATCCCCAAATCTTCAAATTTTGTCAAATGGGCCCATTCTTTTCCACTTGATTTGAGCTTGTATCATTGTCCACGTGTCCTAGATTCATCCATGAGCCCATATCTTATTTTTATTATTTAATTTTATTTTTAATTGAATTTATTCATTTTAAATCAAATAAAATCAAATAAAATCATATAAAATCAAATAAAATCATATAAAATCAAAAGTATTTATAACTCATGATTTTTTGGTTTCTTTAGGCTTTGAATACAGCTATTATGTGAATCAAATTCGCATCAAGTGCATTGGTTACAAGAAGATATGATTTAGGCCAAATTTGGAAGGTTGTAATGGTGGAATCAAATCCAATTCATGAGCATTGATGTGGAGAGATTTGTACCAAGTTTCTTACACTAATGCAATATACATTACATAAGGAAGGCAAAGGCATGGAAATAATGGTTAGAGGCTGCAAGAAGAGGCAGAACAAAAGTTTGAAAAAGTGGTAAAAACTTGAATTCGAGATCATAACAAGAGGCATTTTCAGAAGCCAAAAGCTATCCCAATCGCTTCCTGGGTGTTCAATCAACCTTCCTGGATCAAGATAAAGCATTCTCACATACCAAAAGCACTGTAACTATCACGAAAATCACCTTGGTTCTTGAATTCGTGATTCATTATTCTTGCATCATTTGAACAAATTACTTGCATATTCGTAACCCTCATGACATTTGTAAACTTTTTGCATTATTCAATTTGGTTTATAGGTGTTGTAACCCCAAAACACCATAGCTAGGGTTGCGTGTTTGTTTTTAGGGATTTCTTTTTCAGGAAAAATCAGGACTCAAGAAGTACATAATGTTAATCAGGAAGCTAAGACGAACTCAGCCATGTTTTTGGAATTGATTTATGTGGCCTAGGGAAGATTTTAGAGAAAGCTTGCGTATTTAGCTGCGGATCCAAATCCGTAGGTAATATTTGTAGGATTTGGAGGTAGAAGACGACGAGCTGTCGTTCTCCCATTGGCCAATTCAAATTAATTTTCGCGCATTTTTATTTTCTGGCATATAATTTGTTTTGTTTATATTATATTTATTTGTATTTTACTAACAATAGAATCAAAGCAGTGCAGTGGCAAGCGTGCAAGCATATCACTTTCAGGACCTGGGTTCGAATCCCAGGTCCCCCACTTTCTTTGTTATTTTCCTTCTTCAGGTAATCACATATAGGTCCAAGCATGCAGCGCATCATGCACTATCATTTATCCAACGGCCAGATGGCCAAAGTCCAAATCTGGTGGCCAGGATCTGAACGTCCACCAAGGCTTTGGTCAAAGTATGCTCACTAGATCACCAAATGTCAACAGGGCCAGGGTTTAATGGGCCTCAGATTTGCTTCTCAAACTCCCTTTTCAGGCCCAAACCTCTCTCTCTTTTTATTTTACTTATTTTGTTTATTAATTGTTTTATTATTTTTGGTTTTAATTCTAACCAATCAAAAATTTATTTTCTTTATAAAATAAAAAAATCACAAAATATTTTCTTTAATAAATACTAATTAATTAATTTAGGTGTTAATTAGAAATAAGTTGAACATATTTTTGTAAATAATTAAAATTAAATTAGACTTAATTAGGTTTTTACTAACATTAATTAATATTTATTTCTTTCTCAAAATACCAAAAATCCAAAAATAACTTTCCTCATTTAATTAATTAATTAATTTAATTTAATTTAGTAATTAACTTAGAATTTATTTCTCTCTTAAATAAAAACAACAAAAAATCTTTTCTTTAACCAAAAGGGTCAAAACCCTAAACTTGCGCCCGATTTAATTTCCCGCATGCGATTTATTTTCTTTCATCCTATTATGTATCTGATTCCGATTTGTAATAGTAAATAGGACCTTTTATTTATTTATCTCTTTATTTAATTTCAAAGGGTTGCTTTTGGCAATGTAAATACCCGACGCCTTGTAATTTAATTTACCCAATTTATTTTCCGCAAAATATAACTGTTAGATGTTTGATAATAGGAATGCATGACAAGAATGAATGTTTAACCTAAAATCAACTTAGATCACCCTTAACATGTACAAAAATAAAAATAACTGAAAACAACACACCCGCACATGCGCACTCTTAGGGTACACCCCACTTGGTTGTCTTCGTACGAGGTCATTGAGTATAGGTAGTTTTAGAAGTCGTCCTCTTGTCCAAAGATCATAGTTGCCTTGAAACGGTTGCCTCGGATATTGTTGCCTCAAAACAAATGATCTAAGACATTAGGGTTACCGCTAAGGCATCCTAACATTGCTTTGGTGACCGTAAGTCCCTAAATTCGAATTGACCCTTAAACTCCAACGACGGTGCTACCTACTCATCAATAGTGGGATAACATTGTCTAAAGGAAGATAGCAAAGAACGATTCCTTTTTCGAGTAGGTAGATGGTTCTTAAGTACTTGCTCTTTCAAAAAAAACAAAATCTTTTTCACACTTACACTTTTCAAACAAAGTTTTCAAAAATACTTTATATACTCTTGAGGACAGAAGCAAGAGTTAGATCGAAGTTTCAAAACAAAAACTTTTTCAAACCCACAAGCACAAAGAAAAGAAATTTAGAAAACATTTGAGGAAGTACCTAAGAGTCCGTGGATAACCACGGATAGAAAGGGTGCTAACATCTTCCCTTTCTATAATCTACCCCCTGAACCCGAGAAATATCTCGAAAAAGGAATTTTTCCGTGGTTTTTTCCTTTCCTTGTTGGATAAAATAAAAGTCGGTGGCGAATCTTGCTTACCGCGACATTTTGCGAAAACAAACGTAAAACGCAAACCAGCATTCCAAAAACAGTTAGTTCTTCCACCGTATCACACTATCCCAAGACAATAGAGGTACATGTGGTGAAGATCCTTTGGATAAAGACTCAGAAGGTGGTTGTGAGTATTAAATGAGCATTAAATGATGATGAGACTTATCACAACCAGAAATCCTGCAACGTGAAACTCTACACCAAGGCTTAGTTCTGGATCAGAAGTTCTGCTTCAGCGTGGTAACCCTCTTGTGATCCTCTTATCTTCTGGCTCCATCATGTTCTGAAGGAATTTTCAGACTTTCCAGAAAGCTTGCAGCACGCTTCTTAGTCCTTCTTTGAATTACTCTGGAAAACTCTGACTGAGCTTGCGTAGAGGCTGAAGAGCCATGTTCTGACTGAAAGCTATGTTCTGAACCATGTTTGTAACTTCTGACTGCACCTTCCTGGAGGCTGGCTCAGAAGTTCTGAAGTGTCATTTTTCTTAAATACTTAGAAAAATTCTTAAGTATTTAGAATTTGAATTTTCCAAGGTAAAATTTTTACTTTTGAACTTTCTTGATGAAACAAACTTCATATTCCAACATGTCTTGATGAAATATGATTTTTGAGATTTGATTTTGATCCAAAAGTCAAAGTTTGACTTCTCAGCATGTAAATGACCATTTTTCCCTTGTGAGTGATTTTCTTGGAAAATTGCAGTTCTAGGCTTGGAATTGGATGGAACAAAACTTGAGGATCCAAGGTGATTCCTTGAGAAATGAGAGGGAAAATTTTTGGGTACAACAATAACCATATTGAAATAATAATGCAAAAAAGAAAAGGGACCTTGTTTTAAAAAAAGGGTTTTTTGTGTTAATGAATAAAAAAGAGAAATGAATTAGCTTAGCAAAAAAAAATATTTGTATGCCTTTTTTATATTGATGAAAAGAGTTTTAATGTTGAAAGTGATAAAAAGGAAAATAAATGAGATATAGACTCAGCGTACTGCTACAAGCAAAACAAACGGAATCAGAAGTTCTGGAGTCAGGAGTGTTGTGACTCAGCAGGAAACATCAGTGGGTATCAGAAGTTCTGAGTTGGCAAACTTTGAGGTCATGTAAGGAACATTAGAGGATAAACACAAATGTTTTGGGTGGTATTCAGACAATGGACCACAAGTCAGAAGTTCTGTATTACACTAAAACAGTGAGTAAACCCCAGAAATTCAGTATATTGTCAGCATGTAAAAATTAGAAACTCTGAGTGTTTAAAAACAGCGAGTGGAAACATCAGAAGTTCAGTATGTTTGACATGTAGGAAGAACTCAGAAGTTATGTGCTGTGTTAGAACAGTGAGTGAATCATGGAAGTTCTATGTGTTAGAATGGTGAGTGAAAAAACAGAAGTCCTGTGTTAGAATGGTGAGTGAAAAACAGAAGTTATGTGTTACATTTCAACTCTTTCCTTATATCAATCAGCACAACGATAACTTATTCAATTTTCAGCAAGCAACAAATCAGAAGGATAAAAGCACAATAGTTTATGGAAGTTCTGATTCTGGTTCTGAGTCTAACCTTAATCAGGAAGTTATGATCCACAAATTTTCTACTTACGCAGTGATATGGACAACATCAATACTATGATATCTACATGTTTGATGATGTTCTGAATAAAAAGATGCAGAGTCAGGGAGACTTACCTTGAACCTAGAGCGTGTGTTTGGAACTTTAGTTGCTGCCTTCAGATATTTTGGAGTCAGGAAGAACGACGGAAGAGAAAATACCAAATTCTTTTACTTCAAGGGAAGAACAAAGGTTTTGGTTTTTTGTTTGGGAATTCTGTATTTTTTATGAAGGTGTTACAGTTTTCTTTTCTTTCTTTTGACAATTCTCTCTCTAAAAGCCAACAGGTTTTTACAGTTTGTGTTTGCAGTTTTTTAAACTCTTGGAATTTTTGTAGGGGTTCAAGGATTTTCTTTCTCAAATTTTTACCTTTTTACAGTTACCAATGGAGTTCAATTTATAGGCAAAGATTTTGTATTTTTTAGAGGTCAAGTGGAACCAACATCATATGCTAGGCGCTGACTTGCTCTTGAAGTAAGTTTAAACAAGCATGGTTCAAGGCACAAAGCAGGATGGCTAGCAGGTTTAGCAGAGCCTAAACTGGATTTGTCAGCCAAAAATAAGGAAAAGAAAAAGCAACACATGGGCCTAGCACCCTTTAGCATAAAAGTTTACTTTCCCAAGACAATAGAGGTACACGTGGGGGGAAATCCTTTGGATAAAGACTCAAAAGTGGTTGTGAGCATTAAATGAGCATTAAATGATGATGAGATTTATCAAATCAGAAATCCTGCCATGTGAAATTCTGCATCATTGCTTAATTCTGGATCAGAAGTTCAGCTTCAACGTAGCTTATAATAGACATCCAATCTTCTGATCCTTGTATCTCCTGGTTTCAGCATGTTTTGAAGGAGCTCTCAGACTTTCCAGGAAGCTTGCAGCACGCTTTGTAACCTTCTTTAACTTACCCTTGCAAACTCTGACTGATCCTTTGTGAAAACTGGCCCAGAAGTTCTGACCAAACTCTGTCTTGAAGGTGTCCAGAATTTGCTGAGTGCTTTAGTATCATGGACGTGTCTTCAAGGACTTATAACTTGAAATCCCAGCATTTCTAGGAGATGTTCTGTTCTGAAATGTTTTAGATCTCATTGAAATATATAACTATTGAATCAGAAGTTCTTCCAGAATCAACCTGCATCATGGTGAAAATCTGACCAGAAGTTCTGAGCTTGTCATATTTCTTAAACACTTAGAAAAATTCTAAGTATTTAGAATTTTGACTTCTCCAAAGTAGTTTTTGACTTTTGAATTTCTCGATGAAACAAACTTCATATTTTAATATGTCTTGCTGAAATATGATTCTTGAAACTTGATTTTGATCCAAAAGTCAAAGATTGACTTTTCAGTGTGCAAATGACCATTTTGTCCTTGTGGATGATTTTCTTAGAAAATTTATAATTCAAAGCTTGAAATTGGATGGGAACAAACCTGAGGGTTCAAGGTGATCCTTTGAGAAATTAGAGGGCAAATTTTGGGGTACAACAGTTGCCCCTGTTCAATCTTCTTAAGCCTGAGGATGTAGATTGGCTGGTCAGCCTTTCGTGATCTGAAGGTGGAAGATGATTAGACATTAGAGTGCCCAGAAATTTACACTCGGTGATGTGATGACTGAGGGTATAGGGAATGGGCTTAAAGATGCCATTCGGAAAGCGACGGGGAATCGTCGGAGATGGGCTTAAAGATGCCATTCGGAAAAGATTAGTTGTGTAATACATTCCTTGGCGAGAATTCCTGTACCTGCCGTTGGGGGAGACTTTGTCGGGGAATGTTGATTTATGCACTGGGAAGTAAATTCTAGGAGCTTTGGTTGTACATTACTCTACTGGGAATTAAATATTGATTGAAGAGATGAAATTAAAATGTACACCTGGTCAGGTTCAAAGTTGTACAACGACTTACTAGGGAAATGTGGAATCAACCTTATCTGCTCGGGTCCAGGCCTCCCAGTGTTATAAATTTTTGTCTGTAGAAAAGGGAGAAGGAACCAGGATAGTAGGGTTACTTCGAGATGAAATCATGGGTAGTAGGTCTTGTTGGAAGAAACCTGGATAGTAGGGTTACTTCGAAATGAAAGCCTGGGTAGTAGGGCTTGTGGGAAGAAACCTGGATAGTAGGGTTACTTCGAAATAAAAGCCTGGGTAGTAGGGCTTGTGGGAAGAAACCTGGATAGTAGGGTTACTTCGAAATTAAAGCCTGGGTAGTAGGGCTTGTAGGAAGAAACCTGGATAGTAGGGTTACTTTGAAATGAAAGCCTGGGTAGTAGGGATTGTGGGAAGAAACCTGGATAGTATGGTTACTTCGAAATGAAAGCCTGGGTAGTAGGGCTTGTGGGAAGAAACCGGAATAGTAGGTTTACTTCGAAATGAAAGCCTGGGTAGTAGGGCTTGTGGGAAGAAACCTGGATAGTAGGGTTACTTTGAAATGAAAGCCTGGGTAGTAGGGCTTGTTGGAAGAAACCTGGGTAATAGGGTTACTTCGAAATGAAACCTGGGTAGTAGGGCTTGTGGGAAGAAACCTGGATAGTAGGGTTACTTCGAAATGAAAGCTTGGGTAGTAGGGCTTGTTTGAAGAAACCTGGATAGTAGGGTTACTTCAAAATGAAAGCCTGGGTAGTAGGGCTTGTTGGAAGAAACCTGGATAGTAGGGTTACTTCGAAATGAATGCCTGGGTAGTAGGGCTTGTAGGAAGAAACCTGGATAGTAGGGTTACTTCGAAAAGAAAGCTTGGGTAGTAGGTGTTTACCTTGGGTTTTGGTAAACAACCGCTGATCCTCCAAATGGTTACTTATTTGGTTACTCGCATGATCGATCAGATTGATCCTAGGACATAGGTTGATTTTGAAGTTTGATTAAATTAGATAAGGCTTTAAATAAAAAGGTTTCAAGTAAATTGCATGAAGGAAAGATTTGGTAAAATCAACAAGGCTTAAAGTAAAGGGTTTCGACAGGAAATGTAAAGAGAAAAGCAAGTAAAATTCTGGAAAAGTAAATGACTTTAATTGATAAAATTGGTGTTTCACACATACATTTCTCAACAATTCTTTCTCACACGCTGGGTACTCGAATCTATATGAGTGACTTTGTATAGAATTGTGAACACACGCGAGAAACTACATGTCTACTCCTATTTATACTAAAACATCCCAAGTAACCGTCGGGCAGTTACACTGCTTCGAGATCAATCCACTTGGCACGTTCTCCATGCTCGACGCCCCAGATCCTTGCACGTTTGCACGTGGTAACTGCTGGAAACTGTTTTCCCTCCAAAAGCTTGAATTTCAAACTGCTCCACTCTGAACCATCGAACACTTTCGTTAAGAGACATCTTCGACGAGAAACTCCTTCGACGTCGAAGGCAACCAGCCTTCTTCCTTGGAAGAAATCTTCTAAGTACTTTGCCATCTTTCGACGGGCACTTCGACAGACTTAGCCAGTCGAAAGCATCTTTCAACTTTGGATGGCTAACATCAATCAAAACAAAGGTGTCGAATTTAGGAGCCAACAAATTTCCCCCCAAGAATGCCTTATTTCGACTCTGAAAGAAAAAGGCATTCTTTGAAACGCCATTCGACACCTGTCTTTCCACGCTTAGTCACAAGTTAACTTGTGCACTTTTTGTTGCTTTTTACCAACTATTGGCAATCCCAAGAAAACCATCATTGATTTGATCCTAGGACGTCACTTTCAGTATGGCGTGCAGTACCAAACGTCATTTCAGAATTTGTCATTATGACAAATCCCAAAACCGAGGACGCACGCTGCGTCCCTCTATTTCTGCAGAAACGGCCAAAACAACAGGGGGCTGCCACGCGTCCCACTAACTCCTGCAGCATTAAATGACATTTAATGTCCTCGTTATTGGGGATTTTTCCCACTACTATAAATAGTAGTAAGTACCCCATTGTGGGACTTTTTACGCCATCTAGCCTTCAAACTTCCCTGTTTTCATACAAGTTTGCTATCTTTGCAGAAACTCTTCCTCTTTAACTTCATCTTCAACCTCATTTCAAACAATGGCCTCTGCTTCTACTGCTCCTAGTGCTAACGCACCAACTGAACATGCTAAACCCAAGGTTTTCGTCACTGCCCCGGTAGTAAACTCTACAGGCAAACGAAGAGTTCCTGAACCTTCTGACATCGCCGTTCGCGACGCCTACTCACGCCACTTGATGATCCCGGTTGGATACTCCAACCAGATTTTTGCAATGTCTGGCCCCATGAATCCAAGTATCTCTGAAGCTCTGAAGATCAAGAGCTATTTCCCAATAGTCGAGAAACTTAAACCAGTCGCATGCGCGAAGAAAGACGCAGAAGACAATGAAGACCCTGCACGCGAAAAAATCGACCTCCGCTTCTTCAACAGAGGTGTTAGGGTCTTCAGGTCTTGCCCTAATCTTACCTCCGATTATGTTGCTTGGCTAACAAAGTTGGAGAAGCACCAAACCTTGATCTGGAAGGATATGGGAATCTTCGACCTAGTGATGCTGTCGAAGACGGGTTTGAACTACTCCCCGGAGATGCTGATAGCTTCACTGTTGTTCTGGGACTACTCCCATTTTACTTTTCATCTTCCATGTGGGATGCTAACCCCCACACTCTTCGATGTGGCAGCTATTACTGGCCTTCGACCCACCGGGGATTACTTCGATCCGGAGGAGATGTCGGAGGACCAAATTGGCTTCTCTGAGACCAAGCCAACATACACCACTTTCATCAACCATTATCACGACAGGTCGACAGACGCTGTGTCGGATGTCGAACACATAGCGTTTCTAGCCTTATGGCTGACTCACTTCGTGTTTTGCTCGAAGTCTCTGCAGGTGACCAAAAAGATGGTCACTCTCGCTACTCAACTGCATCACCGCCAAAACATCTGTTTGGCAGAACTGATTCTGGCCAGCCTCTATGATTCGATCAGCAATGGGGCAACTCTTCTGAAACATATCGAGGACAGGGCCAGTTTGCTACTCGCTGGGCCTTTTTGGCTACTCCAACTGTGGCTCAATGCCACTTTCGAATCTTTCTTGCCCAAGAAGGTTCAGATAAATGAACAGGCTCCAGCGATAGCGAATAGACGCATCGAAGGAATCAGGCTGGCTCTGCTGACACCTACAGACGATGGACTGGAGTTTCAACAAACCTTCACCAACTTCGTTCTAATGTTTGCTCGAAGGAAGGAGTTTGTTTCAACTATGGCTCAATTTGCTCAACGGCGGGTGGGGCCAGCATGGTTCACTAGGCCACATCCAAAGGCGTCGAGTGGTCCCAATGTCGATGAGCATACAATACTTTGGGAGGCGTTCCTTACACCAAGGATCATGCCTCTTCGATTCAAGAGCTCAAAGACTCATTTGAGTCTGATTGCCTATCAACCAAATCTGGTATCTCGCCAGTTTGGTATTATCCAAACCCTACCTTCTCCGATTTTTCAAAGAGAGAAGTCCATGTTGTACTTCTGCAATGATTACACAGAAGAAGCGGCCATTAAACATATCGGAAGATATGCTGGTCGAACAATCCTCTCGCTGTTTGACTACCAGCTCAATTTCCTTTGCTCACCATCTTTCGAGGAGTGGTGGAAAAGCTATTATGCTGAGTACTTCTTTGACGAGAAGGACTTCATGGATGAGCTGCAGAAGTCTTTTGTCCTTGTGTTGGACAAAATAAAGAAATGTAAGTTCATTCTCTCACATTACTTTTTGTCTTTCTCTTCGACTGCTAGCCTGTTAACTTTTTCATTTGCTTTCAGTTGTTCGAAAGCCTGTAGCCAAGAAGGCTACAGAAGGCCAACAGGGAGGAGGCCCTAAAACAAAACCTCCACCGCCGGCGAAGACTACAGCGCCGGCGAAGACCACAGGCAACCAACAGGGGGAAGGCTCTTCGAAGAGGCCTTCTATATCGGTAACCAGACTTTCTTCATTTTTCTTCTGGCTTTCGATTTTGATTTTCGATGTAATTATTAAATCGAATTCCCATTGGTTTTCTAGGCACCTTCGCCCAAGAAACGGCCAGGACTGGTGGTCGAATCTGGGAGTGATGAAGAAAGTGATTCCCCTCCTGCCCCTCTGAAGAGGCGAAAGTTGACGAAGGATGCTTCTGTTCCTGCTCCTGCTCCTGAAGGTCGAACTGTCAGAATAAAGGTTGCTGTGAGAAAGCCTAGGCCACCTCCAGTGATCATCGAGGAGCCAACTGAGGAGGAACTAAACATTCTTCTTAACAAGCCTGTCGAAAGCGACAATTCCAGCCCTGGGGCTGAAACTAATCCATAGGTAATCTTTTAGACCCTTTTATAACTTAGGTATAGATACCCATATTCGATTTTGTCTCTTTCGATCTCTGAAGATTTGTCTTCTTTCCCTTTTCAGGACACTACTGAAAGTTCTCCACCAAGGACCTCAGAAACGCTGGAATCTGCTGACCTTAGCAGGCCTCAGGAAAAAGGCTTGGGCAATGACGAAGCCCATACTGAGAATGAGGCCAATGCTGAAACGGTAGAGAAACCAACAGAGGAACCTCTGGTGGAGGAACAACAGCCAGAAACGGTTCAGGTGGTGGATTTGTCAGAAGAGAATCATGAAGAAAGGGACCAAGGCAATGATGTCGAAGAAAATCAAAATGATGCCGACGAAGAGAACCAAGGTGGCACTGGCGAAGGACACCAGGGTGACGCTAGCGAAGAACATCAAGATGACGCTGGCGAAGGACCCCAGGATGATGCTAGCGAAGAACCACAAGTCGACGCTGGTACTGCCCCAGTCTTAGTCGAAGAGCAACCAGTCGAGGCACTTAACACTCAAGAACCTTAAACCCAAGATAATACTGTTGCAAGGGTTACCTCCTCGAAGCACAGGTCGAAAGAGGACTTGGAACTCTTGAAAGAAACTGACCCTGTTAGCTACCTCAACGCCATCATCGAGAGAAAGAGTTCGTCTGACGCGAGTCAGGAAGTTCCTACCCTGTCGGGGAAGTCTACTGAAACTTCTCCCCTTGATGATGCTTTGGCGAAGGTTAAGGCCCAGTTCTTCAAGAGGGACTTGATGAAGGCTTTAGAGGGGGACCCCACTGCTCCATCATGCTTAAAAGAGGTCTTGAATGCTGTCGACTTTGAAGCTGTAGCCCCAGAAATCTCAGACTTGATCATGGAGTTACACTCTATGATTGATCAAGTCTCAGCGGATTACAGGCGCCAAAGAGGGTTTAACAGTCAGCTTGAGGTGTTGTATGGCAAAAGCTCATCTGCGTGGACTGCTGTCTCAGATTCGACTTCTCGAATTGCTGAGTTGTCGAAACGAAAAGCGTCTGCACAGGAAAGAGTCGATGCCATTGATCGAGAGAATGTTTCCTTCCGGGCACAAATCGCAGAAATAGAGGCGAAGATAAACGCCAACACTGTACTCAAGGAGGAACTTCTTTCGACCATCTCAGACACTGAGAGCCAGACTGAGATCAAACAAGGCCTGGAATTCGCTGAGAGGGCCCAAAGCCTCGACGCTCAAATTGCCAAACTAGTGCAGGAAAACTCCTGGTGCAAGAAGAGGTTGGAGCTGCAGCAAGCCAAGTATCTTCGACTCAGGAACTCTCTTACCTTTTGATTGATTCTCTTTGTAACCATATTCTGTAATCGTTATTCGACAACAATTGCCATCTTGGCTGAAATTAATAAAATTTCTATTTTGGCATTTTTATGGTTAATTTAGACTTGTTATTTTATTATTTTATTTTTATCTCTTGAAGTATAGGCCTGTATTTTTTCAAATATTTACCATTTACTCTCAAGAGCCTTTTATCTCCACTTAACTCTTCGACTTCATAGGCTCCACCAGAAAAAGTTTGGATAACTCTGAAGGGTCCTTCCCATTTGGGTGACCATTTCCCCATGCTTCGATCTCTCCGATCCATGGGAAGAATTACCTTCCAAACTAGTTCTTCAGGCAAAAATACCTTAGGTTTTACCTTTTTATTATAAGAGTCTTCTACTCTTTTCTTCTGAAGCTTGAGTAAGTCGAGAGCGTGTAATCTCTCTTCGTCTAAATCCACCCGTTCATCTAACATCATGTTCCAATAAACTTCAGAAGGAATATCATAATGCCTCTGAACCCTTGCAGATTGAAGACAAATTTCTGCTGGCAACACTGCATCATGGCCAAAAGTTAGCCTATACGGTGTTGTACCAGTGGCTTCTTTTGGGGACGTTCGACAAGCCCATAAAATCTGGTCTAACGTCTTATGCCAATTCTTTGGTTTCTTCCCAACATGTTTCTTTATCAAGCCAATCACCACTTTGTTAGCTGCTTCGACTTGACCATTCGCCTGTGCATAATAAGGCATGGATGTTAGGAGTTTGAAACCTGTTTCCTGAGCAAATTCCTGCATCTTTCGACCAGTGAAAACTGACCCTTGATCAGTTGTTATTGTCTCAGGGATTCCATACCTAAAGATAATGTTCTTTTGAATAAATTCAATGACATTCTCTTGGTCTACATTGACTAAAGGGACAGCTTCGATCCATTTAGTAAAATAATCAATGCCTACCAATATGTATTTCTGACTCTTTGATGATGCTGGTCGAATCTCTCCAATGAGATCCAACGCCCATCCTCTAAAGGGCCAAGGCTTCACTATCGAGTGAAGTTCGCTTGCTGGTACATGTTGGATGCTTGTATGAACTTGACACTCTTGGCAACCTTTGGCGAACTCAACACAATCTTTCAGCATAGTGGGCCAATATAGTCCTTGTCGAAACAGCAACCATTTCATCTTATGGCCTGCTTGGTGAGCCCCACATGCCCCAGCATGCGTCGTCGAAAGGGCTATGTATGCTTCAGTTTCACTTAAACATTTCAGCAACCCCCTTCAGGCGTCTTCTTGAATAACTCATTACCCATGAGTACAAAACTCAACGCCCTGTATTTTGTTTTTCGTTCTGTCGAAGCTCCTGGATTTTGAAGATAGTCCACAATAGGTTTCCTCCAATCTTGCTCTGACAAATTATCAATGAACGAAATCTCGAAGTTACTGTGATCAGCATATCCTAGTCTCGTCGATTCCAAGTCTGATGGTGATAGACAAGTTGCCTTTATCTTTTCTCGAACTTCAATTGCTCTTTGTAATTTCGTTTTTGAAATCTTATACCAAGATGCAATCTGCGCCAAGTCATTGGCTATTTGATTTTCGACTCTGGGTATGTGTCGAATATTGATCGTTTCAAATTGTTTCAATAAACGATTTGCTATCACAAAGTACATAATGAGATTCTCCCTTATGCATTTATATTCCTTTGTGACTTGCTTGATGACTAACTCTGAGTCTCCCATTATTTCGACTCGAGTTGCCCCCAATTCCAACAATATCTCAAGGCCAGTTATTAGAGCTTCATACTCAGCCTCATTGTTCGAACAAGAACCTGCTATTTTGTACTTGAATGTTATTGGAATTTTATCTGGAGAAATAATCAAGACTCCTACCCCTGTTCCATCTTTATGACTGGAACCATCGAAGTAGAATTTCCAAGGTTCTATCTCCACATAATTAATATCCTCGACTTGAATTGAGTGGTCGACTATGAAATCTGCAACCACTTGTCCTTTTACTGCCTTAAGAGGCATAAAGGTCAAGGAGTATTCAGTTAATGCTAATGCCCATTTGCCAATTCGACTATGCAAGATAGGTTTCGACAACATATATTTGAAAACATCAAAATGAGACGAAACATAAACATCAACTGGTTTTATATATTGCTTGAGTTTTGTACAAGAAAAATACAGACATAGACACAATTTTTCAACTTCGCTATATCTAGTTTCTGCATCATTCAAAACTCGACTGAGATAGTAAATGGGTCTTTCGACTCCATTCTCATCCTCTTGGGCTAACATACTTCCCAGAGTTTTGTCAGATGCAGCTATGTACAATCTCATACTCCTATTGCTACAAGAAGGCACCAAAATAGGTGGCTTAGTAAGGTACCCTTTGATTTTGTCGAAGGCTTCTTGTTGCTCCTGCCCCCATTCGAACCCCTCTTTATTCAGTCGAAGTAAGGGTGAAAAGGCCTGAGCTTTCCCACTTAGATTAGATATAAACCTCCTTAAGAAATTTATCTTGCCTAAGAGAGATTGCAATTCCTTCTTATTCGATGGCGCTTTCGCTTCCAGAATTGCCTTCGTCTTGTTCTGGTTGATTTCGATTCCTTTCTTGTGGACAACGAAGCCCAAGAAATCTCCAGCTTTCACACAGAACGCACACTTCAAAGGGTTCATCTTCAGACCATGTTCTCTCATTCTTTCGAATGATTGTCGAAGGTGGTCAATATGGTTCTTCCTGGAAACAGATTTTATAACAATATCATCAATATATACTTGCATAAAAGTGTTAATAAAATCATGGAAGATAGTATTCATTGCTCGCTGGTATGTTGCCCCAGCGTTCTTTAGGCCAAAAGGCATCACTACCCATTCGTAAGTGCCTAAGGCCCCAGGACATCGAAAAGCTGTTTTCGACACATCCTCTTCAGCAATGAATATTTGATTATATCCTGAATAACCATCGAGCATACTCAGGTATTCATAACCAGCGGCAGAATCGACTAGCATTTCCGCCACAGGCATAGGATATTCATCTTTGGGGGTGGCAGCATTCAAATCTCTGAAATCTATGCACACCCTTAATGTGCCATTTTTCTTAATTACTGGCACAATATTTGCAATCCATTCGACATACCTTGTAACACGGATGAATTTGCCTTTCAGAAGTCTTTCGACCTCCGTTTTGATCTTCGACAGTATTTCTGGAGCGAAGCGCCTTGGATTTTGCTTGATTGGCTTCTTCCCAGGTTTGATTGGCAACTGAAGTTCTACCAATCCTCTGTCGAGACCAGGCATTTCGTCATAATCCCATGCAAAACAGTCTTTAAACTCTTTCAGCAATTGGATTACTTCCAACCTAAGTTCTGGATCGATTTTGGCGCTGATGTAAGTTGGCCTTTTCTCTGATCCTTCGCCTAAGTTGATTTCTTCTAAAGGGTCTTGTGCTAACATTTTAATGTTATTTGCCAAGGGATCCTTTTCGAAGCCCAAAGGCTCATCGTCATAGATGGCGTCGAGCCTCTGTTCCTGCATTTCTTCTGGCATGATATCAGGAGGTTTTGGATCGAAATCCTTTCCTGGGCCAACAGCAGATAATTGTTGATCATTGGCCTGTGTGGCCATGTACTTTACTTCGGCTTCGAGAGCCGTTATCATCTTGGTTTCGGCTACATAAGCCGAAATTCGCTTCAAAGATTGTGACTCAGTCATTATCACTGAATTCACTTCCCCAACCAGTTGGTTGGATATCAGTTAACCCACTGAAGTCTATGTGGGACAAGTCTTCTCTGTCCCATTGGAAACCATGCTCAGGATGCAGGTATAGGGAACAAAAAGTGTCTGGCGCTGGCGCCATGTCGAAGTCAGGTGTTGGACATGGCCCTATGTGAGCCAAGTTTTTGTCGAAATCTGCCACACCCAAGTGATTCACTTCGCCAAGGTAGTAGCTTTGATCTGCCTCTATGTTTTCGACCATCCCATCTGGACGCCATAGGAGCAGCCTTTGGTGCATTGATGAAGGCACAGCACCAACACCATGAATCCATTCACGGCCTAACAAAAGGTTGTAGTTAGCTTTGGCCGATATGACCATGAACATCGTTGGTCGAAGGATAGACCCCACTTTGATATCTAGCTGGATCACTCCCATGGTGGTCCCAATGCCGCCCTCATAGTTCGACAGGACCATGTTGTGAGGTTTAATGTCCT
This sequence comes from Vicia faba, assembly GCA_948472305.1. Lineage (NCBI taxonomy): Eukaryota > Viridiplantae > Streptophyta > Magnoliopsida > Fabales > Fabaceae > Vicia > Vicia faba. The sequence continues at coordinate 161,937,580 of OX451738.1, forward strand.
CATCTCTTTTGCCAATCTTCCTTAGCATAGAGTGAGGGATAATATTGATGGTTGCCCCACAATCGACCAATATTTTATTCACGGTAGTTTCTTCGAGCTTAGCCCTTATAAACAAAGGCTTGAGGTGATTTTTCATCGCCTCTGTAGGTGGCTCGAAGAAGCCATTTTGTTCCTCAGTAGTGCCATTGTCCATGACAAAATAGCACACTGGCCTATGTTTAGCCATTTCTTGCTCCACCTCCCAGTCACTTGCTTCGACTTCTACTTGTCGATTGAATTCTCTGGGCAGCACTGAAACGATATTCACCATTATGTCCAAAGTATCGTCGGACTCAGCATCGTCTTCGTCTTCGACTTCACTTTGGTTAGGCCAAACTAGCCTGTTGGTAACTGGCTCTCTCTCTAGAGGCTTTCTTTGTTTCCTTTGAGGAACATTCGAACTAGTTTCTGCCTTAGGTTCGTTGGCAGCCTCCCTTTCAGCTTTTCGTCTCCTTTGATATCTCCTCCATTGAGATCGAGACATAGGATTTTTACCCTTGTAGTTGCTGGACACTTGAGCAACCTTAGGTGCAGCAACTTGAGGCTCTTTCTTTTGAGTCAAAGAGGAACCTCTTGGCACATCGAAAGAATGCCATTTCTCCTCACTTGGCCTTTTCCGGCCAGAGGTTTTGTACCAAGTGTCTACTGGCACATTTGTTGGAGGCCTAAAAGTTAATGGCCTCTTTTCTTGGTTAGAACCCCTTCTGGGATCATGTCGAAGGTCAGCATTTTCCCTTCTCTTATTCGCTGCTCTTACGCCCTGAATGTGCTCAGCAGCTTTTTTATCAAAGATCGAACTGCATCTTGGACACAGCATCACCTCTGATTTCTTTTTCTGGCATCTTTGTAAAAAATCTGCCAAGTTTTCGTTTTCCCGAGGGAAAGCAGTCTTATTAGCCTGTTCTTGCCTCATGGCCTCTTCTGATGCTTTTGGGTCAGAGAGTTCGACCATGTTGATATTCATTGTATCTTTGGTAGCAAGAGTTAACTGCTTCATTTGTATCTCCAGATTCTCCGTCTGGCCTTGAACGGTGGCCAAGTGGGAACTGGGCTTTGATCCAGTTTTTTGTGCTTCAGCAGTCTCCGACTTCGGGTTCTCGACCGCTTTCTGGACAGCTTCAATTGTCTTCCTGGATAAATTTCCAGAAAAACTGCCAAAGATTGGCATGTTGATGTGGTCCTTTGAGACTTCGACCATGGTAATTCCTGGCTTCTTCGACTGGATCCTGGTTGCCTCTATCATGTTCACCTCAGAGGGTTCAGCATAGTGGGCTTCAGCCTTCAGTGGATTGGAGTCGACAGCCATGGGGGATTTGTCAGCAAACTTTAATCTCCCTTCCTCAATAGCGTCTTGCACAAGATTCCTGAAAAGAAAACATTGAGAAGTTTTATGGCCCAAAAAATTATGATATTTGCAAAAACCTCTCTTCTTTCTTTGATCAAGAGGAGGCACTTTTACCCCTGGGGGTACTATCATTTGGCCATCTTTAACTAGTAAGTCGAATATTTCATCACACTTTGTGATGTCGAAACTATAAGTCTTTTTTGGGAACCTATCGTTGGTCTTTTCTGGACCAATGGGATTTTTCCCGTTTGAGGGGACTAACAGTTTACAAGAGTATGGTGGCCCTTGTTTTAGTTCTGCTAAATCGACTTCTCCTTCTTCGACAGTTAAAGTATCGTCGAAGGATTCTAGATCTTCGTCATCCATCTCAACGTACGCTATTCTCTCTCTCTCTTGTGAGTCTTCGTTGCCTTAGCTTTTTCAGCTTTGAGGCGTTCTACCTGTCGAACTCTATCGGCCAGTTGGGCCATGTCTCTTAGGTATTGGGTGTCTAGCTTCTTCCTAATGGAATAATCTAAACCGCCTGCGGCTATTTCGACCAACTCATGTTCTGGCACTTGTGTAAAACATCTCGCCTTGAGCAACCTAAACCTATTTAGATATTCGTCTATAGGTTCGGTGAAACGTCTCTTCACACTGGCCAGTTCTTTCAGGCTTATCTTGGTTTGCCCCATGTAGAATTGTTCATGGAACAATCTTTCCAACTGGGTCCAATGATGGATCGAATTGGGGGGGAGAGTTGTAAACCAAGTAAAAGCGTTCTTGGTTAAAGAACTTGGGAAGTATTTGATCCTTAGGTTTTCGTTATTCGAAATGTCTCCCGCTTCGATCAAATATCTCGCCACATGCTCGACAGTAGATTCTGTCGTGTCCCCAGAGAACTTAGTAAATTTGGGGACTTTGCATCTAGGAGGTAAGTCCGTTTGTAACACGTATTCTGACAATGGAGATGTAAAGTTGGGCCTTCGACAGCCCATGTTCATCCCATTCTGAGTCATGATCCTTTCGATCATGGTTGCCAGATTGTTTTCCAAACCCATGTTTTGGTATTGGATATGCTGAACCACTTCGTCAGCATTTTGGTTTCTGTTAACTAACCTTACCTCTGGGGCTATTACCCTAGGTTCTTCGACAGTTTGTTCTAATCGTGCCCTAAGGTTTTCTTCGACAGGCTGTTGAGCCTGGTTAATGGTGGTTTCTTCCTCTACAAATATCCCCTGATTTCCCCTTATTTGCGCCCTTTGGGGCTGTCGAACAGGTTAGGGTACTCCAAAGAAGTCAGCCAAACGCGTCATTTGCGCTGTCACTTGCTGATTCGATTGAGTAGTGTTTTGTATTAGAGGGTTTAGCACTGTACTCAAAGTTTGTGCCAACATTTGCACCATATCATGGTTGCTTTCGTCCATCTGTTGCCTCAAGACTGCTGTCGAGGCATTTGTAAGGCCATGGGCTACTTGGGACGTTCCTCCTAAGAGTTGGGTCCTATTTCTATTCGCCATGCCTACTCCAGAGCCTTGGAGTGGCGAAGAGGCACTCACGAAAGGGTCTGAAAAAGTGGACGCAGCATTCGTCAGGCTTGCCAGTTCAGAAGTTGGCATACCATAGAATGGAATAAATCCTGGGGGAACCAAAGGCCTTGTGCCTAAATTTCCCCTTGGTGGGGGAGTTCCCAAAGGTATTCTGGGGCCTGTTGACGAAGGTATTGGCCCCGTGGTTGTGACCGACACTGCTGGTGTCGAACCAACGTTTGTCGCTTCACTTACGGTCATACTAACCGTTGCTCCCACACTCGTTTGTGGGATTTCGTTATTGTTTGGCGGATTCGCCATCTCTTCCCTTCTTCTGGCAGTATTGTTATCGTTAGTGTATATTCTACCACTCCTCAATAACATACAACTCGAAAAGATGGGATTATTTTCAACAATCAACACACAGTCCCACCAGGTGTGCCAATTTGTTTACCTTGGGTTTTGGTAAACAACCGCTGATCCTCCAAATGGTTACTTATTTGGTTACTCGCAGGATCGATCAGATTGATCCTAGGACATAGGTTGATTTTGAAGTTTGATTAAATTGGATAAGGCTTTAAATAAAAAGGTTTCAAGTAAATTGCATGAAGGAAAGATTTGGTAAAATCAACAAGGCTTAAAGTAAAGGGTTTCGACAGGAAATGTAAAGAGAAAAGCAAGTAAAATTCTGGAAAAGTAAATGACTTTAATTGATAAAATTTGTGTTTCACACATACATTTCTCAACAATTCTTTCTCACACGCTGGGTACTCGAATCTATATGAGTGACTTTGTATAGAATTGTGAACACACGCGAGAAACTACATGTCTACTCCTATTTATACTAAAACATCCCAAGTAACCGTCGGGCAGTTACACTGCTTCGAGATCAATCCACTTGGCACGTTCTCCATGCTCGACGCCCCAGATCCTTGCATGTTTGCACGTGGTAACTGCTGGAAACCGTTTTCCCTCCAAAAGCTTGAATTTCAAACTGCTCCACTCTGAACCATCGAACACTTTCGTCAAGAGACATCTTCGACGAGAAACTCCTTCGACGTCGAAGGCAACCAGCCTTCTTCCTTGGAAGAAATCTTCTAAGTACTTTGCCATCTTTCGACGGGCACTTCGACAGACTTAGCCAGTCGAAAGCATCTTTCAACTTTGGATGGCTAACATCAATCAAAACAAAGGTGTCGAATTTAGGAGCCAACAGTAGGGCTTGTGGGACGAAACCTGGATAGTAGGGTTACTTCGAAATGAAATCCTGGGTAGTAGAGCTTGTTGGAAGAAACCTGGATAGTAGTGTTACTTCGAAATGAAAGCCTGGGTAGTAGGGCTTATTGGAAGAAATATGGATAGTAGGATTACTTCGAAATGAAAGTCTGGGTAGTAGCGCTTGTTTGGTTTTGGGAAATGATCTTCCCTTGATTGCTTGCAGATATGACATGTATAACTGATGGAATTGTTGGTGATAACTATCTTTCCTGAAAAGATAAAAAGGTTAGCCAAATGCGATGCATGAAATGCATTGTGAGATGATATTCTCGAAATAAACGAGATTATGTTGTATGTGATATGTATGCGCATGTCATGATGTATGTATATGAAATGCTGTTAGGACGTGTCCGAGCCCTGGAAAATAAATCCCTTACCACTACTGGAGAGTATAGCACTCCTGATTGTTGTAGAGAATCGTGGTTCTTCTACTTCTGCTGGGGATGATGAATGGAAGTGATTGTGCTGGAGATTTGTTCTTTGTCGTCTGTGCATATTCTACCAAGGAGAAACTTATTCGGGAATAGCTCCGTGGAGGAACATCTTGGAAGGTGAATTTCTATAGCTGAAGTAATGGGCTCTATCGGGGATTGAGCTCCTGTATCCAGAGAAATAAACTCTGCTTGGACGATTAGAAATTCATGATGGTTCATTCGTGATTATGAAATTTGGTCGGGGGATAAAGATGTCAGGTTCCTGGACGACCCTGGCTAAGGAGATTACTTCACTTTCTGAGAGAACTGATATCAGGGCTTTGATTACTTCTACTCTGTGGGGAATACAGATGTTACAAGGTCACATGCATTGATGACTGTGCTCCGAAGCTGTCTTTGTCCCGGTACCTGCTAGACAGGGTCACTATCAATTTTGACATTTTAGTTTTTCGTCCCTGTTTCTTAAGTTATGAGAAATTGTCTTTCTTTTTCCTATACAAATATTTGTGAATAGAAAATATATTCAAGTGCATATGTCAAGAATGAATCATTGGACGTTCTTGCAAAAACAAAACAAAAAATAAAAACAAATAGTTTTTGTAAAGATGACTTGTATTAATTTTTGAAGTTGGCCTATAACAGGCATTTTTGTACAAGGAAGCTGACGCTCTAGTAAGAGAACGCCGCCATAAAAATAATAGATATACAGTATTATGTACAAGGGAAAGAAAACAGCTACGTGCAACAATCCCATTGGGTTTCAAATCTACTATTTCCACTATGCCTTCGAGCGTCCCCTCACTTTGCTGTTTGTCCGAAGCTGATTAGATTGATTAATGTCGTTTGAGTTTGATAGTTGATATTGAGGTCAGATTGCAGGGTGATCCAATGGGACATAGTGATATGTTTTTCATCCCTAACTTTTTCCTGGACCACCCTTTCGGGTTTTCGATCCACCGGGATACCCCTTTTTGCCCAAGTCGCCTTTTCAGGTTTTCGACTTGCCAGGTGTACAGACTTTTTCATTTCCATCCCTTATTTTTTCCCGAACCCTTTTGGTTCGCCAGGAAGCCCTTATTTTTGCCTAGGTCGGTCGACCTAGCGGGTCTTTTATCATGCGTAGTATCTTTTCACTATGTCTGCATTGATAGGGTGAGGGAGGTCGTCACCGTCCATGGTGGTCAGAACCATGGCTCCACCTGAGAAAATGTTTTTTTTTACCATAAATGGCCCTTCGTATGTGGGAGTCCATTTTCCCCTAGGATCACCTTGCGGCAGTATGATGCGTTTGATTACTAGATCCCCGACTTGATATTCTTGGCGTCTGACTTTCTTGTTAAAAGCCTTGATCATTCGCTTTTGATACGTCTGACCATGGCAGATAGTAGTAATTCTCTTTTCATCGATTAAATTTAGCTGAACGAGTCGAGTTTGGATCCAGTCGTCTTCGTTCAAACCCGCATCTTTCATAATCCTTAAAGAAGGAATCTGGACCTCGGTTGGTAGGACTGCCTCCATGCCATATACCAGAGAGTAAGGGGTTGCTCATGTCGACGTCTGTGCTGAGGTACGGTACCCATGCAGAGAAAATGGTAGCATCTCATGCCAGTCTTTGTATGTCACTATCATCTTCTGTACAATTTTCTTGATGTTTTTGTTAGCCGCTTTAACAGTACCATTCATCTTCAGTCGGTAAGGAGAAGAGTTATGATGTTGTATCTTGAACTGTTTACAGAGCTTGGTAATCATTGTGTTGTTGAGATTTGTACCATTGTCGGTGATGATTCTCTCTGGTACACCATATCGACAGATCAGATTATGTCAGATGAACCGTGCCACGAAGTTCTTGGTCACAGTAGCAAAAGAGGCTGCTTCAACCCACTTTGTAAAGTAATCAATGGCTACTAAGATGAAACGATGTCCGTTGGATGCAGTAGGTTTGATCTCGCCGATCATGTCGATGCCCCACTGTTGTACCCCAAAATTTGCCCTCCCATATTCTTCACAGATTTGCCAAGTCAAAGCTTCAAAATCTCCCCAAGGGTTGCACAGTCAAAGATCTCCTATACAGTCAAGATTAGGGTTTTTGTTCTGATCAAGAAAATGAAGTGTCCAAAGGTCCAATCAAGTCACACATGCCTACAAATATGGTCAAGTATCCTCATATCAAGCTTCAAGACTTTCAGCTCAAAATTGCACAGTCAAAACCCTAAATTGCACTACAGTCAACTGTAGGGGCAAAATGGTCATTTGACAGTCAGAAGTTCAAATTTTTGGTCAACATATCATTTTGAAGCCACAAACATCATTTGATCAATGCTTGATCATGATTCTCAAAAATTGGCTCAGAAATCATCAAGATGCAAAAGTTTCCTTATTTGGACAGTTGAAAAAGTCAACTGAAATTGACCAGGGCATAACTTTCACATGGATTATCAGAAAAATTCCATACAAAGCTCATTTTGAATAGAAAGACATTTCCTACAACTCATCTTCATACTTCAAGTCCAAGAAATGCTCTCACAAAAAGTTATCAATTTCAACATTATAGGTCATTTTTAAAAGTCAACAAAAAGGGACTTTAAGTCAAAGGCCATAACTTGAGATTGGTAAATCAAAATGACATGGGACCAAAGACATTGGTTAGAGGACTCAAAGACCTTTCCAAAATGTCAAAGAACATGAGAAAAGCTTAAACATTGAGCAAGTTATGCCTTGTGGAAGTTGGGAAATTTTTGGATATTTTGAAAAGTCAACATTGATTCAAATGACCTAAAATTGCTAATGGGCCCATTTTTCTTCCATAATTCATCATCCATGACATATGCACGACTACTTGGCCCAAAGGGAAGTCTTTATTCATTTTTTATTTATTTATTTGAATTTTTATTCATAATGATTCATTTAAATCAAAATAAATGTATGAAAAATGCTAACCTAAAGTTTTAAATCTTTTTGTGCATGTTTTACTCTCAAGATTTCGTGCATAAGTCAATATGGAAAGAATTGGAGCAATTGGAGCTGATTTGTATCAAAAAGCACATGGAAAAAGATTGAGAAAATCTTAGAAAATCAAATCTTCAAAACCATGATTGCAAGAGATTTGGAGCAAGTTTCTTGACCTAATCCATTCAGTACATAAGCCTAAAGGAAAACCTAATGCAAGAATATACGCAGCTGCCCAGAAAAGCCATTCACAAACTTGAAAAATTGTCAAGAAACTCGAAACTGAAAACACCCTTACAAGGCGATTCAAAGCACGAAACCTGTTCCATTAGCTTGCTGGGGTTGTTAGGAAGCGATTCCAATCAAAAACTTAATCCCATACACAAAGAATTGGTAATTTGAGGGTGAACTGCATCACTTTTTTTTGCATAATCGCACTCTATTATTGAGACCATATCATTGCATTTTATTCATGGATTTGCACTAATTATCTTGTTCTGAAGCTGACTGCACAGTTTGACTGAAGTTTCATGCCCTATATGAGAATTCGCCATTGTTGATACCTAGGTTTCCAAGGTTTCCAATTTGGGCGTTTTCTATTCCTATAAAATTGGGACATAACAATTCCATGAATGAAATCAGCAGGTTGGGACGAAAAGATCAAGACCATCGCGCCAAATTTCTGAGCATCATAGGCCTAATCGTTATTATTGAAATTAGCCTATTTTGAGGGGGTTTAAAACCCCCGTTAAATGTTTGATAGATTTGTTTCAGGAAAACACCATGAAGAAGATGACTTCGTGGCACATATTGGTTGGCTCTTTCAAATTTTGCGCGCGTTTCCAAGCCATTGACATTTTTCTTTTATAATATTTATTGTTTGTTATATGTTAACAATGCATGCAGTAGAACGAATGGCAAGGCGTATGAGTGTTAACGTCCAAGACCTGGGTTCGAGTCCCAGGTCTACCTCACTTCAATATTATTTTTCAATTTACAATCCCATGCAGTGCCAACATCAAGACGCACCATACATCCTCCAGATCAAATCGTCCACGTGCCTATTGGAATCAAACCAAAGGCTGAGAATTGATGAACACCCTAAGCTTGAGTCAACATGCCAGCACGTGAGTAAAAAAGTCCAATAAGGCCACAGTCAAATGGGCCTGAATTGCTAACAAGAGACCTCCATATTGGGGACTGACACCCCCCTAGGTTTGCATATTTTTCACTCTTCTTTATTTTCTTTATTTATTTAAATCTATTTCTTTTAATTATTATTTGTTTAAATTAATTACTTATTTTCATAAATATAAAAAATGCATAAAAATCAGAAAAGATAAAAAAAATATAATAAATATCTTATTTTAATATTTCTTATAAATAAATGCATGTAAATTAATTAGTTTAAATTAGGGTTTTAATTTTAATTCCTTTCATAAAAAAATCTAAAAAATATAGAACTAGGTTTAATTAATGTTTTATTCCTTTTTAATTTTTCTTTTTCACAATAATATTATTTGTTTTATTTATTTTCATAATTAAATTTGTATATAAAAATTAGGGTTAATTTAGGTTAAATTCTAACGTCTTCTTAATAAATTAAAATAAAATAGAATTAGGGTTAGCGTTTAATTGCAATTAATTTTTTCTATTAAATCCTAAAATATTAAAAAATACCAAAAACATTTCTTTTAATTAATTAATTCCATTGATTTAATCTTTGCAAAAGGGTCCAACGCCCTCGTTTCGTTTAATTCTCATTAATTCGCGTATCTATTTTATTTCATTATAATACTTATGTATCTCTCCCGAAGCCATGTAAATTACTTCTCGCACTTTTAATTTCTTTATTTTCTGTCAAATCGGGTCCTGGTTAATTTTGGCGATGTGGACCCGCGCCTTTTGTAATAGCTTTAGATCTTTACTTTCCCGCAAATATTTTAACTGTTAATCAAAAGCATGAAAGAATGTATGGACAAAATAAAACAAGCGTAGAACACCAATAAAATGACAAGATAAATGCAAATGAAAACGACACACAAATCGCACACACCACCCCTAGGGTACGCCTCACTGTTGCCTTGCCTCGAAAGGTGATCGTCGAGTAGAGGATGTCTTAGTAAGTCCTCATGATCCGGGAACCTGGAATGAGGGTAGCTTCTAAGGTGTCTTCCCATTGCTCTGGTGATCACCATGTCCCGAACCTCGAATTGACCCGAACACCTCCAACGGTGGTGCTACCTACCTCTCAATGGTGGGATGGCACTACTTTAAAGGACATCTACACAGACGAATTCCTTAGGGTAGGTAGGTTCTCGTAGATACTTGCTCTAATCTCAAAACAAATTCAAAAAGACTTTTCACACTGACACCTTTTCAAAAAGCTTTCGAAAGCAATTTTTCAAACACTCTTGAGGACCGATACAAGAGTCGAACTGGAATTTTCAAAGAAACTTTTTTTTAAAACCACAGTTGAAAAGCAAACTAACCAATTTTGAAAACACAAATGAGCAAGTATCTAAGAGCCCATGGATAACCATGGATAGAAAGGGTGCTAACACCTTCCCTTTCTATAATCTACCTCCCGAACCGAGAGCAATCTCTTTAAGGAATTTTTCTGTGCTTTTGTCCTTTCCATTTGTAGAAAATAAAAGACGGTGGCGACTCTTGCTTCCGCGACATTTCGCGAACCAGCGTTAAACAGTTAGTTCCAGATCCACCGATCACAGAACTGGTGACTCTGCTGGGGAATAAACTTTAAAGTGAGGTGTACCTTAGGATTAAGATCACTGTGTTTTCAATTGTCTTCTTTGTTTGCTTTATTATTGTGGGTTGCTTGGGAGTTCTATAGATCCTAACCCGGATCTGGGGGATACCTTTCTTAGAAAGTAGCAACAAGGCTGTGAGGGAACTGTGCGGGGTATACCGACATGGTTGAAACAGTCTGCTACGTTGATGTGGCACTTTGGTGTGTACCGGTAAACCTTGAGTTCAGTCAAGGAGAGTACGGGGCCTCCGCGTGGTGTCGTGAAGCATCAACAGACCTTAGGAACCTTAATTGAACTATCTTGGCCTCTTTAGGGTAGTGAGATAACTGACTTTGGTGCAGTCCGAGGTTGGTTGATACTCGATACTACACTCAATTGAGGGTTGCTTTCCTGGAATATTTCGGTCGCCAGTTCAGTGGCTAAATCGAAACGATGAACAACGAAAGCAATCCCGTGATATTGGGACCCTTAGAACCCCGTTACTTCTAATAGGACAGGTTGAGCCCACCAACTTCAAGAGGGTACTACCCAGACCCCATGCTGGCCTTAAACCTTAAGGGCTTGTCTTGTGTGCCTTGTGTGCCTTACATGTTTGTCTTTGTAAATATCTGTGGTGTGTTTAATCATAGCATCATGACATCATCCAGCATCATATGCATTGACTAACCATTTCAGGGGTTCGAATTTTCATCTTTGTTCTTGTTTTGTAGGACATGGAAACTGTTCGTAGAAAGACAATTCAAGTCAATCTTGTAAGGATCCCTCCTCAGCTTAAGGAACTTATATCCAGGATTCCCGAGAACTCTTCATTCAGTGAAAGACATGGAAGTCTCATCAGCTTGGTCAACACCAACATTGAGGAAGATATGATAAAGGTCCTGTTCCAGTTCTTTGACCCTCTGCATCACTGTTTCACCTTCTTGGACTATCAGTTGGTACCTACATTGGAGGAGTTCTCCCGGCTCCTGAAGATCCCTATCCTTGATCAGCTACCCTTCAACGGTACAGAAAAGGAACCTAAGCTTGAAGAGATTGCTAAAGCCTTGCACCTGCAGTCATCTGACCTCAAGGGACATTGGGAAGTTAGAAGTGGCATCAAAGGGTTCTTAGCCAGGTTTCTGTTTGAAAAGGCCCTTGAATGTTGGAACTCCCTTGATTTGCAAGCTTTTGATGAGGTTGTGGCCCTCCTTGTCTATGGTTTGGTGTTGTTCCCTAATCCAGATCAGCTTATTGATATCAGTGCTGTTCAGATCTTTATGTCCAGAAATCCTATACCTACGTTGCTGGGGGACATCCTTCACTTATGTTACACTCGAACCATGAGAAAAAGAGGTGTCTTTATGTGTTGCACTCCTCTCCTGGGAAGGTGGTTTATTTCGCACCTTCCACAATCAGTCTTGAAGAATGAGCGGGGTTTGAGGTGGTCACAACGGTTGATGACTCTTACACATGCAGATATACATTGGTGCCCTAGGTCCAGAGAAGATGTCACTATTATTGATCGTTGAGGGGAGTACCCTAATGTTCCTTTACTTGGAATCAGAGGAGGTATCACTTATAGCCCATGCCTGGCTTGGAGACAGTTTGGTTATGCTCGGAGGGATGGTCCTCATGACATGTTAATTCCTGACATAGTCTTTGACTTCGACAACGATACTCAAGGACTTCGCCAGAGATTTATCAGAGCTTGGAGGATGCCAAGTAGGATAGACAGCAAGACACTGGGGCACAGGAACTCTATCCCTTTGGAGCCTTATCTCAAGTGGGTACGCGCCCGCTCCCAGAAGTTAGTGATGCCTTATCCTCATGTGCTCCCAGTAATCAAAGAACCAGTCTTGGAAGGAGAAGTGTCCTACACTATTCAGCACCCTGATATGCCCACATCCTGGGAAGAGATGCAGAAGAGCTGGATCCAGCTTAAGGAGGAAAGGAATTCTCTTGAGACTAGTCTACATGCCATCGAAAAGAAGGTCTTGGAGCTCACCCGCCTGTTGCATGAGGAGAGGAATCTCAACACTTATATAGCTCCAAAGAGGATGCGTAGTATATTTTGGGATTGATTCGATTTTTGTATTATTTGCCCATGAGGCTTTGATGTACTAAACAATTATTTCCTTAATGATAACGTGTGTTCCTTTTTGTCTACAACAAAGTTGAATTTTCGAACCCTTGAATGCATTGCATGAACACATCTCATTCATCATGTGCATAGCAGGTTTTTCCTCTTTTCAGGTTGCTTACAGTTCTTCGCTGTTTATTTCAGCATCATGAATCCTGACTCGTCATCAACTGAGACCTCCATCAAGGCTCTTCAGGCGCAGAATGCGCAGTTTCAGGAATTAATCAAGGGTTTGGCTCAAGCCCAAGAAGAATTGAAGGCTATGCTCCTGAAGAAGGAGAAGAAGAAGAAGAGAAGGACTGTTCTGTTCAACTCGGGCCGAAGGTTTGGTAATGCTCTGCAACAGGAAGAGGCTGGTTCTTCTGTTGGCAAGAGTACTCCTCAGGCAGAAGCAAGGGTTCCTAGTCCGGTAGTCTCCGACAACGAGACAGATTTTGATGAAGAGCAGTACCCTCCTGCAGAAGACAGATACAAGCAACTGGAGGATAGGTTGAAAGCTATGGAGGTTCAACAGGTACCTGGGCTGGATTTCGGAGATCTGGGTTTGTCGACTGGTGTGATCATCCCTCACAAGTTCAAAGCACCATCCTTCTCTAAGTATGACGAGGCGTCTTGTCCCAAGCTGCATCTAAGGTCCTATGTTCGGAAAATTCAACCGTACTCTGCGGATAAGAATTTGTGGATCCACTTCTTCCAGGAGAGTCTTTCAGGGACTCATCTCGAATGGTTCTATCAGCTGGATGGGACCAAGGTTCGTAACTGGGAGGAGTTGGCTACTGCTTTCTATAAGCAGTATCAATATAATGCCGACCTTGCCCCTACACGTACTCAACTCCAGGGTATGTCGTTAGGTGCAAGTGAAGGTTTTAAGGAGTACGCTCAGAAGTGGAGAGACCTGGCTGGCAGGGTGCAGCCACCGCTGACTGATCAGGAGTTGGTAGACATGTTCTTGGGGACCCTATCTGGGCCATTTTTCAACCATCTCATTGGGAATTCGTCTGCAGGGTTCACTGATTTGATTCTGACTGGAGAGAGAATTGAAGCTGGGTTGAAGTCTGGAAAGATCGCAAAGGGTGCATCATCTAGTTCTGAGAAGAAACCCTTCAAGAAGGAGTCTAGTGCCGTGTATGGTTCCAAGAGATCAGAGAGACCTGAGCGCCGCCAATCTGTCAGTGCGGTAATGATTGCTAAGCCTGCTGCCGCTCCTCGGCCAACTAATCCTCAAAGGGCTGAAAGACCCCGGAGAGAGTTCACCCGGTTAAGCATGACCCTATCGCAGATCTTGCCACAGTTGCTATCCTCCAATTTAGTGACTGTCAGGGAGGCTCCGAAGTTCCCAAATACTGCATCTCCTAAGTACAACCCGAATGCTCGTTGTGCTTACCATTCAGATAGCCCGGGGCACTCTACCGATGACTGTTGGACGTTAAAGAATAAGGTGCAAGACCTTATCGACGCGAAGGAGATACAGTTCGAAGCGCCTGAGAGGCCGAATGTAGTTACTGCTCCTATGCCTCAACATGGGGTAAATGCTGTTGACGAAGACGTTTATGCTGTTTCGGTGGATGATCTAGCCACTCCTCTAAAGATTGTCAAGAAGAACCTACTGCTGGCCGGTTTATTTCCGGGTTGCAGTGAGGGTTGCCTATTCTGTACTGTGTCCCTATCTGGTTGTCCCTTGCTGAAGTTAGGCATCCAAAGCCTAATGGATAGCAAGGAGATTCTGTTTAAGAAATCCGCTGTTCGGTTGGGTCCAGTGGAAGAAGTTTCTGTGGTGACTATCTTCAATAATCCAATCCCGGCTCTCCCGAAGAAGCCCGTCCAAATTATGACCGTCGTACCTATTGTTATCACTGTTCCGGGGCCCTTGCCCTATGTATCGGATAAAGTTGTCCCTTGGCATTATGGGGCAGATGTGTATGTAAAAGGGATTAAACAAGAGTTCAACGCTGGCGCCAGCATCTGTGACATCACTGGCCCAACCAAGGTTACCCGCAGTGGCAGGCTCTTCTCGCCTGACATTGCACCGCCTGCTGCCCAAAGACCACTTCTCATAACCCCTGCAAGTGTACCTGTTCCTGCTGCTGATCCAATTGTTTCTCCTGCTGCCGAGTCATCCAATGCTCGGGGCAAAGGAGTTGAAGTTGAGCCTGCCCAGATGGAGGCACCTGTACCGATAACTGCTGAGGCCTCCCAACAAGAGATGGAGGAGATCCTAAAAATTATAAAGAAGAGTGACTTCAATGTTGTGGAACAACTGGGGCATACGCCCTCTAAAATCTCCATGCTCTCCTTATTACTGTGCTCCGAGGCCCATGCCAAGGCCTTAATCTCGTTCCTCAAGACGGCCCATGTGCCACATGAGACATCTGCAGTCCAGTTCACTGATTGCGTAGCAAATCTGACGGCAGACAATGGCTTGGGTTTCTCAGATGCTGACTTGACCGCGAAGGGAAGAGACCATAATGATGCTCTGCATGTCTCTATCGAATGCAGGGGCACTACCTTGGCACATGTGTTAGTGGATACTGGTTCTTCTTTGAATGTGCTACCCAAGAAGGCTTTAGACCGTCTAGATTGTGAAGGCCTGGAATTAAAACCCAGCAATATCATCGTCAGGGCCTTTGATGGTTCAAAGAGGATGGTTCATGGAGAGGTTGACATTCCGATTCGTGTGGGCTCTCAGGTGTTCGACTCCACATTTTATGTGATGGATATCCGTCCATCTTACTCTTGTCTATTGGTTCGACCTTGGATACATAAGGCTGGGGCAGTGACCTCTACCTTGCATCAGAAGCTGAAGTACCCCGTCAGAGGGAAGATCGTCACTGTGCAGGGAGAGGAGGAATATATGGTGAGCCACCTGAATTCCTTCAGATACATTGAGATGGATGGGGAGTTTATTGAAACCCCCTTTCAACATTTCGAGGAGGTGTTTCCAATTGCAGCAGCAGCAGAAACAGCAACAGAAGAAAGTGTTCCTTTGAAGATGGCTTCCCTGAAGGATGCCCGGGCTGTGGGTCAAAAGGGTGAAAGTGCTAACTGGGGCAGGCTCCCAGACTTCACACAGAAGACTGATAAATTTGGGCTGGGCTTTACTACAGAAGGGCAGAAAGCTATGAGGAAAGCGAAGATCGGAAGACCTCCTGTATTCATTACAAATCCAGGAGTGAATGCTGTTGGGGAAGACAACGAAGTGGACGAAGCTGAATTCAACAGCTGGATCTATCCGACGGCCGAAGGCGGATTGAACAACTGGATTGCTAAGGACCATACCCCTGTTACCTTTGTGACGCAGTAATAAATTTCTTTGTTTCGTTATTTTGTAATAAACAATAAAAAACTCTTTGGCCCGGTGTCTTACCCGAGGCACCGTGGTATCATTTGTGAGGGCATATAAATTGTCATTTCATATATCATGAATGAAAATCTTGGACGTATTTTCGCATTACAAATATTGTGCTCCTTTTCTGTCTTTCTTTCCTTTACATATATTTCAAAGCAGTTGTATTTACACACACACTCACTCATACAGGTTTCAATCCACTCTGGATCTCACTGATAACAACTCTGCTACTGCCAGTTATGACTTCGAAAATCTGATCAACTTAGCCGAAGACGAAGGTGAAGATGATTGCGAAGTGCCTGGCGAGCTTGCAAGACTGTTGCTTCAGGAAGAGAGGGAAATTCAACCCCATGAAGAGCCAGTGGAAACAATAAACTTGGGTACTGAAGTAGACAAGAGAGAGGTAAAGATTGGTGCCAACCTAGAGCTCAGCGTGAAGCAACGGTTAACCAAGATGCTGCATGATTATATGGAGATCTTTGCCTGGTCCTACGAAGACATGCCCGGGTTGGATACCGATATTGTGGTCCATCACTTGCCGACTAAGGAAGACTGCCCTCCGATTAAGAAAAAGGTCTGTCGGATGCGTCCAGAGATGTCTGAAAAGATTAAGGCCGAGGTTATGAAACAGTTTGACGCTGGGTTCCTTGCAGTGACTTCTTACCCTCAGTGAGTTGCTAATGTGGTGCCGGTACCAAAGAAAGACGGGAAGGTCAGAATGTGTGTCGACTACAGGGATCTGAATAGGGCCAGCCCCAAAGATGACTTCCCCCTACCTCACATTGATGTCCTTGTAGATAATACCGCTCAACACAAGGTGTTCTCTTTCATGGATGGCTTTTCAAGTTACAATCAGATCAAGATGGCACCTGAAGACATGGAAAAAACTACATTTGTTACTCAGTGGGGCACCTTCTGTTACAAGGTCATGCCTTTTGGATTAAAGAACGCTGGGGCAACCTACCAACGTGCCATGGTTGCTCTATTTCATGACATGATCCATCATGAGATAGAAGTGTATGTTGACGACATGATCGCAAGGTCCCAGACTGAGGAAGAGCACCTAGATCATCTGCAAAAGTTGTTTGACCGGTTGAAACTGTACAAGCTGAGGTTGAACCCGAACAAGTGCACCTTCGGGGTAAGATCGGGAAAACTGCTAGGCTTCGTGGTCAGTGACAAGGGAATTCAAGTGGACCCCGCTAAGGTCAAAGCTATTCAAGAGATGCCAGTTCCTAGGACAGAGAAGGAAGTCAGAGGCTTTTTAGGACTCCTGAATTACATTGCTCGGTTCATCTCGCATCTGACTGCTACCTGTGAGCCAATCTTCAAGCTGCTGAAGAAAGATCAGGTAGTACGTTGGAACGATGAATGTCAGGCTGCCTTTGACAGAATCAAAGAGTATCTCCAAGAACCACCCATCCTTATGCCACCGGTTGAAGGGAGACCTCTGATACTATATCTGACAGTGCTTGACAACTCAATGGGGTGTGTGCTGGGGCAGCATGACGAGTCTGGCCGAAAAGAGCATGCCATTTATTACCTTAGCAAAAAGTTTACCGACTGTGAGACCCGATACTCACTGCTTAAGAATACTTGCTGCGCTTTGGTATGGGCTGCTCGCCGGCTGAGACAGTATATGCTGACTCACACTACTTTGTTGATCTCAAAGATGGATCCTATAAAGTACATATTCGAAAAGCCTGCTCTGTCTGGGAGAATTGCAAGATAGCAAATGATCTTGACGGAATACGACATTCAGTACACAACCCAGAAAGCCATCAAGGGAAGTGTATTGGCGGACCACTTGGCACATCAGGCCGTAGATGACTACCAATCAATGAACTTCGAGTTTCCGGACGAAAGCATCATGATAGTAACTGATTGTGAAGTACCTGGACCGGATGAAGGACCTGAACCAGGATCCCGATGGTCTATGCACTTTGACGGAGCCTCCAACGCATTGGGAAACAGTATCGGCCCCATAATCATATCTCCTCAAGGTACTCATACTCCACTCACTGACCGGCTATGTTTCAACTGTACCAACAACATGGCGGAGTATGAGGCGTGCATCATGGGTCTTCAAGCTGCGATCGACCTAAGGATCAAATTTCTAAGTGTCTTCGGAGATTCCGCTCTTGTGATCAATCAGATCAAAGGAGAGTGGGATACGAAACATCCAAACTTGATTCCTTACAGAGAATGTGTGTTGACCCTGATCCCCCACTTCACAAAGATAACCTTTGAACACTTTCCGAGAGAAGATAATCAGTTGGCGGACGCGTTAGCTACAATGTCTTCTATGTTTAAGGTCAAATGGGATAATGAGGCTCTCTGAATCATCATTTGGAAACTGGACGAACCGGCATACTGTTGTGATCTCGAGACTGAATGGGTGACTGAGAAGCCTTGGTACCATGAAGTAAAGAGATATCTGGAAGCTCAGGAATACCCTGAAGGTGCCTCTATCAATGATAAGAATTTCTTGAGGAGATTCGCAGCAAAGTTCTTCCTTAGCAACGGCATCTTATATAAGTGAAACCATGATTCAACCTTACTGCGTTGTGTGGATAAGACTGAAGCAGAAAGGATCATGGAAGAGCTGCATGAAGGGACCTTTGGTACACATTCCAGTGGACACACTATGGCTAAGAAAATCCTACGGGCAGGATATTACTGGTCCACAATGGAAGCTGATTGCTACCAACATTCCAGGACATGCCATAAGTGCCAGATTTATGCAGACAAAGTGCATGTTCCTCTGGTTCCCCTGAATGTTCTGACTACGCCTTGGCCGTTTGCAATGTGGGGCATAGACATGATCGGCGAGATTAAACCTACGGCATCTAATGGGCATCGCTTCATCCTGGTAGCAATTGATTATTTCACGAAGTGGGTTGAGGCAGCATCCTATGCTACGGTAACCAAGACTGTTGTGGCACGGTTCATTCGGCACAACCTGATCTGTCGGTACGGCGTCCCTGAGCGGATTATTACAGACAACGGTACCAATCTGAACAACAAGATGATCGCTGAGCTCTGCGAACAGTTCAAGATACAACACCACAATTCTTCTCCTTACAGACCGAAGATGAATGGGGCTGTAGAAGCAGCAAATAAGAACATCAAGAAAATCGTGCAGAAGATGACAGTGACTTATAAAGATTGGCACGAGATGTTACCGTTCGCCCTACATGGGTACCGTACCTCAGCTAGGACGTCAACCGGGGCAACTCCTTTCTCTCTGGTTTATGGCATGGAGGCAGTCTTGCCGATCGAAGTGCAAATACCCTCTCTCCGGATAATGAAGGATGCAAACCTGAACGAGGATGATTGGATCCAGACACGACTTGATCAGCTGCACCTCATTGATGAAAAGAGACTCGCTGCTATCTGTCATGGTCAGACGTATCAGAAACGAATGATCAGGGCATTTAACAAAAAGGTCAGACCACAGGAATATCAAGTTGGGGATCTGGTAATCAAGCGAATCATCCTTCCTCAGAGTGATCCAAGGGGAAAATGGACCCCTACGTACGAAGGGCCATTTGTGGTTAAGCATGTGTTCTCAGGAGGAGCAATGATATTGACCAATATGGATGGTGATGACCTTCCTCACCCCGCCAATGCAGACATAGTAAAAAAATACTACGCATAAAAAAGACCCGCTAGGCTGACAGGCCTAGGCAAAAATTAGGGCTTCCCGTCGAACCAAAAGGGTTCCGGCAAAATGAAGGGATGAAAATGAAAAAATTTGTACACCCGGCAAGTCGAAAACCTGAAAAGGCGGCTTGGGCAAAAATGGGTATCCCGGTGGACTGAAAACCCGAAAGGGCGGTCCAGGCAAAAATTAGGGATAAAGCGTAATACTATGTCTCATTGATCACTCTGCATCCAGAACCCGGTATCTACATCAAGTTCAGACGGCATCGATCAGTCAGCTTCACCTTCAACCAAGGTCATCAAGTGATGAGACGCTCGGAGTTATAAAGGCAATAGCAGAGTTGAAACCCAGTGGGATCATTCACTTCACACAGCTGTTTTATTTTCTTTTGTACAAAACTTGTATAAACTCTTCTGTTCGGCGGCGTTCTCTTACTAGGACGTCAGCCTCTTGTACACAAAACGCCTATTTTCAGGCCATTCAAAATCAATACAAAATATATTTTCAGTTAAACGTGCCAACTGTTTTTCTTTTTCTGTTTTGTTTTGCGAAGAACGTCCAAGGTTCAATTTGTGATATATGCATTGACAATAATTTGCTAACTCATAAATATTTGCATACGAAACAAAGGAATTAATTGCAGGCGACACTAGAAACAGGGGCAATAAGGAGTTGTCTAAACAATCTAATGGTTCTGTCCTCCAAGGTACCAAGGTAGGTTCAGCTAAAGAATATAACCAGTACATATTAATTCCCCAGAGAGTGATTAAGCAAAACAGTGCATTCTTCTCCAAGCAGAGTTATCAAGTCTCAAGGAAATTGGGTATCCTCCAGTAGATCTCAACGTTCCCCAGCAGCAATACATATATTCTTAACAAGCATCCCCGGCAGTCTTGGTCTAAAGATTGTTCCCCGGCGGCATATCAACATTCAAAGGAACCACTTCCCCCGTATATCAAAACTTCCCAGAAAGTCCAATCCAGTTTCCCCAGGAAAGTTGGAACTCATCCCCCCAAGCAGTAAGCTTATCCCCAGTAGATTCTGGAAGCTTATCCCCTCGCAGAGCACGAACGCGTCGCCCGGCTTTATTCAAAGAGTTATTTCCTTAACAGGATATAACTGGGTTATCCTCAGCCAAAAGCCACGGAAAGAGCGTCCTCGACGAAGTCTTCTTACCCCAGCGAAGTCCATCAACACTTCCAACAACAAGGGTATCCCCAGCAAGTTACTATCAACAATTCAGCAAAAGCATCTCTATCCCCACAGAGTATTGCTTCCCAGCACGGTCGCTAGAATATTTTTCTCCCCGCAGAACCTTCCATTTGCCAAGTTTATTCCCCAACGGAGTCATCTTCTCCTACCGGTATTCTTGCAGTTATCATCCCCAGCGGAAGCAAAATCTATTCTTCAACATCAGCCCAGGATATGACTTCCCGGCACCCGTCAAGGATTTAATTTCCTAGACGAAAACATACATGCATAAAACATCACATACATCATTATAGCATGCATAGACGCATTATATCATACAAATCTCATTTATGTTGAGAACATCATTGCTTGATCCATATCATGCATTTCATATGACTGACCTTTACCTTTCAGGAAAGATGCAGTTGAAATTCTCAATCATATTTCAAGACCTAGGCCGGTTCAGTTAATCGACTCCAAAGATTTCTTATCCAGTCCCAGGCCTTCTCTAGTCCAGCTAAATCGACTCCCAGCAGATTTTTCTGATAAAGACTCAGTAGAAGTTATCCCAGGTTATAATTTCCTATTGGTTCTCTCTCCGACGGTGCATGAGATTTCCATTTCAGGGTTTTCTTTAAGATTATGATTTCTTATGGTTCCCTCTCCGACGGTGAGTGAGGTGATAATTCCTTTTCAGATGGTTCCCTCTCTGACGGTGAGTGAGGTGATGATTCCTTTCCTTATGGTTCCCTCTCCGATGGTGAGTGAGGTGATAATTCCTTTTCAGATGGTTCCCTCTCTGACGGTGAGTGAGGTGGTAATTCCTTTCCTAATGGTTCCCTCTCCGACGGTGAGTGAGTGATAATTCCTTTTCAGATGGTTCCCTCTCCGACGGTGAGTGAGGTGATAATTCCTTTTCAGATGGTTCCCTCTCCGACGGTGAGTGAGGTGATAATTCCTTTTCAGATGGTTCCCTCTCCGATGGTGAGTGAGGTGGTAATTCCTTTCCAATGGTTCCCTCTCCGACGGTGAGTGAGGTGATAATTCCTTTTCAGATGGTTCCCTCTCCGACGGTGAGTGAGGTGATAATTCCTTTTCAGATGGTTCCCTCTCCGACGGTGAGTGAGGTGATAATTCCTTTTCAGATGGTTCCCTCTCCGACGGTGAGTGAGGTGATAATTCCTTTCAGATTATAATTTCCTATGGTTCCCTCTCCGACGGCGAGTGAGGTGATAATTCCCTTTCAGATTATAATTGCCTATGGTTCTCTTCCCGATCCTGCGAAGATGGTAATTCCCACCAAGGTTTTCTAAACGAGCGTTGTTGAAGTTAAAATCACCCAAGGTTCTCTTACCATTCACGCTAAGGTAGTAACCATCCCTGGTTCATTCATCATCTTGTGAAGCTCCAGATCCAACTCCTGTAACCAGTCAGGACACATCTATACCAAGCATCTGAAAACCAGCTCCTGCAACATGTCAAGTACTCATTTTTCTTTTGCAGGTATACAGGTTCTCGCTAAGGAATCTCTTACGCGATCAACATCCAGATGGCATCTAGAAGCCCATCATCCTATTCATCAATCTCAAAATGGCATCTATAAGCCCATTCCTCCACCACCATCACTGCTATTATGTGAGCGCAAATTTCTGGGCACTCTAGTGTCCAATCATCTTCTACCTTCGGATTATGAAAGGCACGTCAGCCAATCTGCATCCTCAGGTCTAAGAAGATTGAACAGGGGCAACTGTTGTACCCCAAAATTTGCCCTCCCATATTCTTCACAGATTTGCCAAGTCAAAGCTTCAAAATCTCCCCAAGGGTTGCACAGTCAAAGATCTCCTATACAGTCAAGATTAGGGTTTTTGTTCTGATCAAGAAAATGAAGTGTCCAAAGGTCCAATCAAGTCACACATGCCTACAAATATGGTCAAGTATCCTCATATCAAGCTTCAAGACTTTCAGCTCAAAATTGCACAGTCAAAACCCTAAATTGCACTACAGTCAACTGTAGGGGCAAAATGGTCATTTGACAGTCAGAAGTTCAAATTTTTGGTCAACATATCATTTTGAAGCCACAAACATCATTTGATCAATGCTTGATCATGATTCTCAAAAATTGGCTCAGAAATCATCAAGATGCAAAAGTTTCCTTATTTGGACAGTTGAAAAAGTCAACTGAAATTAACCAGGGCATAACTTTCACATGGATTATCAGAAAAATTCCATCCAAAGCTCATTTTGAAGAGAAAGACATTTCCTACAACTCATCTTCATACTTCAAGTCCAAGAAATTCTCTCACAAAAAGTTATCAATTTCAACATTATAGGTCATTTTTAAAAGTCAACAAAAAGGGACTTTAATTCAAAGGCCATAACTTGAGATTGGTAAATCAAAATGACATGGGACCAAAGACATTGGTTAGAGGACTCAAAGACCTTTCCAAAATGTCACAGAACATGAGAAAAGCGTAAAAATTGAGCAAGTTATGCCTTGTGGAAGTTGGGAAATTTTTGGATATTTTGAAAAGTCAACATTGATTCAAATGACCTAAAATTGCTAATGGGCCCATTTTTCTTCCATAATTCATCATCCATGACATATGCACGACTACTTGGCCCAAAGGGAAGTCTTTATTCATTATTTATTTATTTATTTGAATTTTTATTCATAATGATTCATTTAAATCAAAATAAATGTATGAAAAATGCTAACCTAAAGTTTTAAATCTTTTTGTGCATGTTTTACTCTCAAGATTTCGTGCATAAGTCAATATGGAAAGAATTGGAGCAATTGGAGCTGATTTGTATCAAAAAGCACATGGAAAAAGATTGAGAAAATCTTAGAAAATCAAATCTTCAAAACCATGATTGCAAGAGATTTGGAGCAAGTTTCTTGACCTAATCCATTCAGTACATAAGCCTAAAGGAAAACCTAATGCAAGAATATACGCAGCTGCCCAGAAAAGCCATTCACAAACTTGAAAAATTGTCAAGAAACTCGAAACTGAAAACACCCTTACAAGGCGATTCAAAGCACGAAACCTGTTCCATTAGCTTGCTGGGGTTGTTAGGAAGCGATTCCAATCAAAAACTCAATCCCATACGCAAAGAATTGGTAATTTGAGGGTGAACTGCATCACTTTTTTTTGCATAATCGCACTCTATTATTGAGACCATATCATTGCATTTTATTCATGGATTTGCACTAATTATCTTGTTCTGAAGCTGACTGCACAGTTTGACTGAAGTTTCATGCCCTATATGAGAATTCGCCATTGTTGATACCTAGGTTTCCAAGGTTTCCAATTTGGGCGTTTTCTATTCCTATAAAATTGGGACATAACAATTCCATGAATGAAATCAGCAGGTTGGGACGAAAAGATCAAGACCATCGCGCCAAATTTCTGAGCATCATAGGCCTAATCGTTATTATTGAAATTAGCCTATTTTGAGGGGGTTTAAAACCCCCGTTAAATGTTTGATAGATTTGTTTCAGGAAAACACCATGAAGAAGATGACTTCGTGGCACATATTGGTTGGCTCTTTCAAATTTTGCGCGCGTTTCCAAGCCATTGACATTTTTCTTTTATAATATTTATTGTTTGTTATATGTTAACAATGCATGCAGTAGAACGAATGGCAAGGCGTATGAGTGTTAACGTCCAAGACCTGGGTTCGAGTCCCAGGTCTACCTCACTTCAATATTATTTTTCAATTTACAATCCCATGCAGTGCCAACATCAAGACGCACCATACATCCTCCAGATCAAATCGTCCACGTGCCTATTGGAATCAAACCAAAGGCTGAGAATTGATGAACACCCTAAGCTTGAGTCAACATGCCAGCACGTGAGTAAAAAAGTCCAATAAGGCCACAGTCAAATGGGCCTGAATTGCTAACAAGAGACCTCCATATTGGGGACTGACACCCCCCTAGGTTTGCATATTTTTCACTCTTCTTTATTTTCTTTATTTATTTAAATCTATTTCTTTTAATTATTATTTGTTTAAATTAATTACTTATTTTCATAAATATAAAAAATGCATAAAAATCAGAAAAGATAAAAAAATATAATAAATATCTTATTTTAATATTTCTTGTAAATAAATGCATGTAAATTAATTAGTTTAAATTAGGGTTTTAATTTTAATTCCTTTCATAACAAAATCTAAAAAATATAGAACTAGGTTTAATTAATGTTTTATTACTTTTTAATTTTTCTTTTTCACAATAATATTATTTATTTTATTTATTTTCATAATTAAATTTGTATATAAAAATTAGGGTTAATTTAGGTTAAATTCTAACGACTTCTTAATAAATTAAAATAAAATAGAATTAGGGTTAGCGTTTAATTGCAATTAATTTTTTCTATTAAATCCTAAAATATTAAAAAATACCAAAAACATTTCTTTTAATTAATTAATTCCATTGATTTAATCTTTGCAAAAGGGTCCAACGCCCTCGTTTCGTTTAATTCTCATTAATTCGCGTATCTATTTTATTTCATTATAATACTTATGTATCTCTCCCGAAGCCATGTAAATTACTTCTCGCACTTTTAATTTCTTTATTTTCTGTCAAATCGGGTCCTGGTTAATTTTGGCGATGTGGACCCGCGCCTTTTGTAATAGCTTTAGATCTTTACTTTCCCGCAAATATTTTAACTGTTAATCAAAAGCATGAAAGAATGTATGGACAAAATAAAACAAGCGTAGAACACCAATAAAATGACAAGATAAATGCAAATGAAAACGACACACAAATCGCACACACCACCCCTAGGGTACGCCTCACTGTTGCCTTGCCTCGAAAGGTGATCGTCGAGTAGAGGATGTCTTAGTAAGTCCTCATGATCCGGGAACCTGGCATGAGGGTAGCTTCTAAGGTGTCTTCCCATTGCTCTGGTGATCACCATGTCCCGAACCTCGAATTGACCCGAACACCTCCAACGGTGGTGCTACCTACCTCTCAATGGTGGGATGGCACTACTTTAAAGGACATCTACACAGACGAATTCCTTAGGGTAGGTAGGTTCTCGTAGATACTTGCTCTAATCTCAAAACAAATTCAAAAAGACTTTTCACACTGACACCTTTTCAAAAAGCTTTCGAAAGCAATTTTTCAAACACTCTTGAGGACCGATACAAGAGTCGAACTGGAATTTTCAAAGAAACTTTTTTTTAAACCCACAGTTGAAAAGCAAACTAACCAATTTTGAAAACACAAATGAGCAAGTATCTAAGAGCCCATGGATAACCATGGATAGAAAGGGTGCTAACACCTTCCCTTTCTATAATCTACCTCCCGAACCGAGAGCAATCTCTTTAAGGAATTTTTCTGTGCTTTTGTCCTTTCCATTTGGAGAAAATAAAAGACGGCGGCGACTCTTGCTTCCGCGACATTTCGCGAACCAGCGTTAAACAGTCAGTTCCAGATCCACCGATCACACCCACATCGCAAAGGGCCAAGGAGTTATCAGGATGTTCAGAGGAACCAGAGGTACATGCACCTTATCAGCATAGATTTGGCATTTATGACAAGTTCGAGAGTGCTGATAACAATCGGCCTTCATGGTGGACCAGTAATATCCTGCCCGTAGGATCTTCTTAGCCATGGTATGTCCACTAGAATGGGTTCTGAAGGTGCCTTCATGTAGATCTTTATTGATCCTCTCTGCTTCTCTCTTGTCTACACACTGTAATAGTGTGGATTCATGGTTGCGTTTATAGTGGATTTCATTACTGAGGAGGAGTTTTGTAGCGAACCTTCTCAGAAACTTCTTATTGCTGACAGATGCCCCTTCGAGATACTCTTGAGCCTCCAGATACCTTTTGAATTCGTGAAACCAAGGTTTGTATGCTACCTTTTCAGTATCTATCTCGCAATAGTGTAATGGATCATCCAATCTCTCAATGGTGATTCGAGGAGTTTCGTTGTCCCACCGGATTTTGAACATAGAAGACATGGTGGCTAGCGCATCCGCTAACTGATTCTCCTCTTGTGGGAAATGTTAAAAGGTTATTTCCTCAAAGTGTGGGAGCAATATCAGTATGTGCTCTTTGTAAGGAATGATATTCAGGTGCTTGGTATCCCACTCGCTTTTGATCTGACTTATCACCAGGGCGGAATCCCCGAATACACTTAAGAACTTAATCCTCAGGTCAATAGCAGCTCAAAGACCCATGATGCAGGCTTCATACTCCGCCATATTATTAGTGCAGTTGAAACACAGTCGGGCAGTGAAAGGAGTATGACAACCCTCGGGAGATATGATCACGGTGCCAATGCCATTACCGAGTGCGTTTGAGGCTCCATCGAAATACATAGACCATCGGGGTCCTTCCTCGGGTCCTTCGTCCGATCCAGGTTCTTTGTAGTCAGTCACCAGCATAATATTCTCATCTGGGAACTCAAAATTCATGGATTGGTAGTCATCCACGGCCTGATGAGCCAAATGATCAGCCAATACACTCCCCTTTATTGCTTTTTGGGTTGTATATTGTATGTCATATTTAGTTAAGATCATTTTCCACCTTGCTATCCTTCCGGATAGAGCGAGCTTCTCGAAAATGTACTTGATATGATCCATCTTTGATATCAACAAGGTAGTGTGAGTCAACATATACTGTCTTAGCCAGCGAGCAGCCCATGCCAAAGCGAAGCAAGTTTTCTCGAGCAGTGAGTATCGTGTCTCACAGTTGGTAAACTTTTTGCTAAGGTAATAAATGACGTGCTCTTTTCGACCAGACTCGTCATGCTGCCCCAACACACACCCCATTGAATTATCTAGCGCTGTCAAGTACAATATCAAAGGTCTTCCTTCAATTGGAGGCATCAGAATTGGTGGTTCTTGAAGGTATTCCTTGATTCTTTCGAAAGCGGTCTGGCATTCAGCATTCCACTTTACCACTTGATCTTTCTTCAGAAGCTTGAAGATTGGCTCACAAGTAGCAGTCAGATGTGAAATGAACCTGGAGATATAATTCAAGCGTCCCAAGAAACCTCTAACTTCCTTCTCTGTACGAGGAGCTATCATTTCTTGTATAGCCTTTACCTTTGCAGGGTCTACCTGAATACCTTTGTCACTGACGATTAAACCCAGAAGTTTGCCAGACCTTACCCTGAAGGTGAACTTGTTCGGATTCAACCTCAACTTGTATATTTTCAACCTGTCGAACAACTTTCGGAGTTGATCAAGGTGCTCTTCCTCAGTCTGAGACTTGGCTCATGTCATCGACATAAACTTTGATCTCGTGGTGAATCACATATCATGGAACAAAGCGACCATGGCACACTGATAAGTTTCCCCAGCATT
This sequence comes from Vicia faba, assembly GCA_948472305.1. Classification (NCBI taxonomy): domain Eukaryota; kingdom Viridiplantae; phylum Streptophyta; class Magnoliopsida; order Fabales; family Fabaceae; genus Vicia; species Vicia faba. The sequence continues at coordinate 161,965,546 of OX451738.1, forward strand.
CTTCAACCCAAAAGGCATCACTTTGTAACATAAGGTGCCCCACTGTTTGACGAAGGTTGTTTTCTCCATGTCTTTATGAGCCATCTTGATCTGGTTGTAGCCAGAGAAACCATCCATGAAGGAGAAGATTTTGTGTTGTGCGGTGTTGTCAACCAGAACATCAATGTGGGGGAGCGGGAAGTCATCCTTGGGGCTTGCCCGGTTAAGATCTCTGTAATCCATACACATCCTTACCTTGACATCCTTTTTAGGTACCGGAACGACGTTAGCAACCCACTGCAGATAAGAGGTGACAGCTAAGAACCCTGTATCAAACTGTTTCATGACCTCTGCCTTAAACTTCTCTGACATTTCAGGGTGCATACGGCGAACCTTCTATTTAACCGGAGGACAGTCTTCTTTAGTTGGCAGACGGTGTACCACGATGTCAGTGTCTAAACCATGAATGTCTTCATAGGACCAGGCGAAGATTTCAATGTAGTCACGCAACATCTGTATTAGTTATTGTTTGATCTTAATCTCTAGATTCGCGTCTGTTGTACCCCAAAATTTACCCTCCCATATTCCTCAAGATTTGTCAAGAATGATCTTCAAATGGTTCAAAATGGCTCAAGGGTTGTACAGTCAAATCATCTCCTAAGCAGTAGACAGCTGAAATTAGGGTTTTGGTTCTTTCAAGGAATTTGGGGTCCTCAATGGTTCAATCAAGTCTCATAGGCCTATATACATTCTCAAGCACCTACATGCCAAGTTTCAAGACTCACAGTGCCAATTTTGACAGTCAAAAGCCCCATTTGATCCACAGTCAACTGCAAGGGCAAAATGGTCATTTTGTAGTCAAAAGTCAGAATTTTTGGTCAACATCTTATTTTGAGGTCACAATCATCATTTTATCAAGTCTTGATCATGATTCCACAAGAATAACTCAAAAAATGATCAAAGATGCAAAAGTTACTATTTTTGGACAGTAGAAAAGTCAACTGTATCTTGACCAGGGCATAACTCTTTCATGGTTTGTCAGAAAAATTCCATCCAAAGCTCATTTTGAAGAGGATGCAATTTCCTACAATCCATCCTCACACTCCAAGATTAGAAAATGCTCTCACAAAAAGTTAAAATATTTTACATTATAGGTCAATAGCAAAAGTCAACAAAAGTACACTTTGAGTCAAAGGCCATAACTTGAGATTGGTAAATCCAAATGACATGGGACCAAAGGCATTGGTTAGAGGACTTCAAGAGCTTTCCAAAATGTCCAAGAACATGGTCATATGATCAAAATTGAGTAAGTTGTGCATTGGAGAAGTTGGGAAATTTTCATGAATTAGCAAAAGTCAATTATCCTCAAAACTCCAATTTTTGACAAAAGGGCTCACTTTCTTCCACTTGATTCAGCCTTGTCATGCCACATACGTGTCCCATGCTTGATTTCATGACCAAACATTTATTTTTCTATTTTATTTAATTTTTATTGATTTAATTCATTTTAAATCTATAATAATTTAAATAAAATCTAAAAATCATTGGAATAGTATCTTTGTGATTTGTACAGCTTTCATATATCATGTGACAACTAACCAATTCGTGCTAGGGCTTATTTGTGCATAAAATCTCATATTTGGCCATATTTGGAAAGTTTGTCAATGGTGAAAAAGTGCAAACCTAATTCTCCCATATACATGGATAAAAGTCCAAATTTTGACCTAGACTGATGGCCATATATGCAAGCAAGCCTCCTAAACCTAAGGCACGGCCTGAAGCTGCCTAAAAATCAAGAAACCAAAACTGAAAAAGTTTGGAAAAAGTGGAGATCGAAATCCACATTAGGGACATTCTCAAGACCAAAGCTCAACGTAGAGCGCTTGCCTACCATCCCCTGAAGCGATTGGCATAAGAACCAGACCTTTTCATCACCTACAGCTCACTGTAAGTCCTCGCGAATGTGGCCCTGAACACGAAATCCAAACTTCCAATTCTTGCGCTTTTTCTTCAAAACATTGGCATATTCATGTTTCTTGATTGATTTCTAACCTAATTGCAATATTCAATTTCGTTTTTATGCCCTGTATCATGATGCCCGAACCTAGGGTTTCGGTTTGTGCTTTTTAGGCATTTTGTTTACAGGGAAAATTGGAGCAAGCCATGACCATAGATGGACTCATGAGGACGAAACGAGCATGGGGATGATTTTAGTCTGCATTTATATTGCCTGGAAGTGATTTTAGGAAGAACCTACGAAACTTCCTGCGGATAAAAATCCGCAGGTAAAAAACCAGTGCTCAACGAAGAAGACGCTGAAGCGTCTCCCTCCCATTCGCCCTTTTAAAATTCGCGCGCTTTATTTTATAATTCCAGCATATTTGTTTGTTTACTAATATATTGATTGCTTGTTATCCCAATAACGAATAAGGCAGGTTGGTGGAGTGGTTGAGCGAATGTCCAATGAGTACTGGGGCCTGGGTTCGAGTCCCAGGTCCCCCAAAACAATTATTTGATTTTTTTTCTGCAGGTGATCCCATGTACTCTCCAACGCGTGATCCATCATACACCTCAGAGATCCACACGCCAAGTGGCTCCTGGCCAAATCTGAAGGCCAGGATTGAAGGACTATCATACTCCCTGGTCAACATACGTGTGGACGATCCAGAAAAGTCAAAAAGGCTTGCAGCAATTGGGCCTTGAGAATTCCAAATACACCTCCAAAGTTGGCGTAACACCCCCTGGGTTTGCCTTTTATTTTCTTTCATTTATATTTTTTTTATTTACTTGATTTATATTCTTAATTTAATTACTAACAAAATTAATTAACATTTTCCTAAAAAATTTAGAGAACATAGAAAATATAATATTTTTGTTTATTAAATTTAATTAGTTATTTTTTGTAAATAAATGTTAACATAATTAATTTAGTTTTAATTAGGTTAATTCTAACTTTTTTGCAATAATTTAAAATCAATGTAGAATTAGGGTTTTTAATAACTTTTGACCATATTTTATTTATTTATTTTCCTTAAAAACATAAAAAACTCAAAAAATATCTTTCTTTTATTTAATTAATTAATTAGTCTAGGTTTAATTTAATTAAATGCAAAATAACAAAAAAATCTCTTTCTTTCTCAAAAAGGGTCAAAACCCTAAAAGCTCTCCGATTCAATTTTTCACGCGCGTGATTATTTTTTATTCATAATTTTGATCCATATAATTGTATTTGCTCCGAGGATGTAATAGCTTTAATTAGGACTATTTATCGCTTTCATTTAATTTCCCGCAATTTACTTTTTCAAGGGTTTGTTTTTGGCGATGTAAATACCCGACGCCTTGTAATAGTTTAGTTTTATTTTCCGCAACCATTAACTGCTAGATGTATACTAATAGGCTATGCATGACAAGACTTACCTTAAAATAAAATCAATCGTAGCTCACCATAACGTGTAAAAAGATAACATAACTGAAACCTGACACACTGGCACATGCCACTCCTAGGGTACGCCTCACTTGGTTGCCTCGACGTGGTCATTGAGTATAGGGTGTTTTAGAGGTCGCCCTCCTGTCTTAAGATCAAAGTTGCCTCGAAATGGTTGCCTCGGATAAAACGATCTAAGACATTAGGGTTACCGCTAAGGCGTCCTACCATTGCTTTAGTGACCACACATGTCCCTAACATCGAATTGACCCGAAAACTCCAACGACGGTGCTACCTACTTCTCAATAGTGGGATAGTACTGTCTAAAGGACATTTACACAGCTTAATTTCTTTTGAGTAGGTAGAGGTTCTCAGGTACTTGCTCTTTCAAAACAAAAATACTTTTTCACACTTACACACTTTTTCAAACCAAGTTTTCAAACAACACTTCATACACTCTTGAGGACAGATACAAGAGTTAAATCGAAGTTTTCAAAGAAAACTTTTTCAAAACCCACAAACACAAGAAAAGCAAAACCTTTTGAAAACATAGTGAGCAAGTACCTAAGAGCCCATGGATAACCACGGATAGAAAGGGTGCTAACACCTTCCCTTTCTATAACCTACCTCCCGAACCCGAGAAACATCTCGAAAAGGAATTTCGCTGTGCTTTTGTCTTTTCCTTGTTGGAGAAAATAAAAGACGGTGGCGACTCTTGCTTACCGCGACATTTTGCGAAACGCAAACGCGAACCAGCATTCCAAAACAGTCAGTTCTATTTCCACCGATCACAGAACTGGCGACTCTGCTGGAGAATGTTTATAAGTGAGGTGTACCTTAGGATAAGATCACTTATGTTTTCAATTGTATGCTCTGTATGCTTTAATTTTGTGGGTTTGTATCGGAGCTTTATAGATCCTAACCTGGATCTGGGGTACCCTTTTTAGGTAAGTAGCAATAAACTGTGAGGGACCTGTCCGGCGTAGACCGACACGGGTGAAGCAGTAGCTACGTTGGTGTGACACCTTGGTCTGTACCGATATCCCTTGTGTTGGAACGAGGAGAATATGGGTCTTTTGAGGAGTCATTAAGCACCAACTGACCTTAGAACCTTAAATTGACCAACTTGGCCATAGAAAAGTAGCAGTATGCTACACTCATTGAGACTAAACTCTCGCGATGGTTCCGGCCGCAAGAAAATGTTACCAAACTGGAATTATGACCGATTGAGGGTAGTCAGTGATATTGAGATCCTATAGAACCCGATTACTATTTTCTAGGACAGGTCTTAACCAACTAAACTGAAAGAGGGTAATTCCTAAACTCCATGCCAGCCTAAACTTAAGGCTATTTGTGTGACTTGTGTGCCTTCAAATCTGAACTACTTGCACATTCTTGTTATCTGACAGCATGAGTTCCTTGAAAGTTTTGTTTACAGGGGCTTACTTACATCACCTCACACTTTTGCTTACACGCATAGCATACACATCATAACATCATACCATAACATTTCCTTAACCATTTCAAGGACCTCAAGGGTTTGTGATGCAGGTCATGATGAACCAGACTTCAAACAAGGGGCAAAAGGGGATTTATTTTCCTCTAGCCAAGCTTGTCTAGAAATCCAAGCACGATAACTCGAGTCAGGGGCTATGACCCACTCGATATGGTGAGCTTGACTCTTGAAGAAGGACTCTCAGCAACATGAAGTTCCTTCAATCAAGCTACCCGATTCGAATTCTAACAGTTTCTTGTTTACTCCGCGAGATCCTTGAAAACATTGCATACATATATCATACATATCATTGCATAACAGGTCATCCGATACAGGTCTCTCATGTTCTCGTTGTTTATTTCAGCAATGGCTTTCCATCCAGACAACCAAGATCTCCGGGCTCAAAACGCCCAACTTCAGGAAATGTTCTGGAACCTATCCCATGGGCAAGAAGAAATAAAATCTCTCCTCACAAGGGGCTTGGTCCTAGGAAATCCAGGAGGCGTCAGGAAGGATCAGTTGGAAGGGCTACAAATTGAGTTGGCAACAATGAAGATCCAGATGATGGGACAGCTGGTGGGCCAGATGACTCTCATTCAAGACTTAGCTCAAAGACAAGAAGAGCTCAGGGTCCTCGTTAACAAGCTGCTTCAAAATAACCAAGTGAGGCAAACAACTAGGGTTGAAGATCAAGCCATCATTCAACCACCTTTGGGGCAAGAAGACAAGGGAAAAGCTCCTTAGCTTGCTTCAGGGTCACAAGCCCAGCATCAACCTCGCCAGCATCAACAGGGTAATCGGCGTAAGCAAAATACGTCTGGAAGACATTTCTCTGAGACTGATTAACCATCATCTCTAATACTGAAACGCTTGTTGGAGGTCAATCTGATTGCTTTAAATGATCCTCCTCGGAATCCCAACACCTCTGCTCCTACCTATCATCCCTATGAAAGGTGTGCATACCACTCTGACAGTCCGGGACATGACACCGACGACTGTTGGACTCTGAAGAACAAGATCCAAGACTTGATCGACGGAAGGGTGCTGGAGTTCATGCCGGATGGAGAGATGAAAATCTTCCGCTGAGAATTCTCCATCTGAGAAGACTAGTTCAAACTAAGAGACTTTTGTTCATTTGAATTCTGAAGTTGTATTTTTCTTTGCTTATTCAAACAATTATTATCATGTCGAACTCTTTTATTTCATTAATGCATTGCATATGTCTGTTTTGAATCAATCCATTCGCGTTCACTATATTCAAATTCTTTCATTTTTTGTGATGTTCAACTCTCGATTAAAAAATTCTAAACCTTTTGAGGGAGGATGACAAAAATGATACCACGATCTTTACAGTATGCTTTTGAACAGACCCCGCAGATGAGGTACAGGCATTGCTTCAAATCCTAAATAGTGGAGTTATAAGGAAGATAATCCCTAGTCAACCCCTTTGAGCCAAAGAAGTTGGAGTTTTTTTCATTTCACAAAAATTAAAACCCTTAATTATAACCTGGGGCAGGGTAGTTTTCTCAGTTGATCCAGGTTCACAATGAATGGCATCAAAGAAATCTTTCTGAGACCAAAAGACGGTGATGGTTCCGTATAATCGTAAGGACAGGCAATCGTTGTCTCTCAAAATAAAAGCCCAATAAGTCAAAACCTATGAAGGAGACTTACAAAAACTGGGGCATCCCGCTGACTGTAATCACAATAGAAACAGTTCAGGCAAAAAGACAGGGATAACACAATAAAAAAGGAAGAGGTCCTACAAACCCTCAACAAAAAGAAATGACTGCCTGGTCAAAATAAACTATCAGTATCTGAACCATCACCGGAATATCATAGCAAAGACTCAAACAGGACCTAAATGCACGATTAGATGAGTTTAGGATCGAAGAACATCACGAAGAACGGGTGGGTACAAATAAAGTTTGAGCCTTTATCCTTTGTTTCTTAAAACCGTGAACCAGGCTACGTTATAACCCTTAAAAGTCCTAGCTGAAGCATGGGTTAGTTCGAAAGCATACTGTTACAAAAGGTATCCTGACTCCTGTAGGGCTTGCTGTAAATTCTGAGTTGACATCACATTTTACAAAATTTGCCTGTTTTATTGAAAAATGCATTTTCAAAAACTTCAAGACAGACATAAGCTTTGCATTCTTAAAATAACATTGTTTGCATATGACTATTTGTTCAAACAGCAGAGAAATTCGCACGACGAATATTTAGTGAACAAGAAACCTTCTCAATAAAAAGGGTAACCTCAAGTGGAAGAAACACTTCCAACCAAGGGGCAGACATGATCATTGTCCATCATCTGGGGCAGTCAAGTCAAGATTCAAGGAATCTCTCAAAATGCCAAATAGCCAGGGGAAAATCTCCAACTGAGTCACTTGGGGCATTGGACATGAATTCCAGTAACGAATCTTGCATGATCAAACATCTTCTGGTAGCATGGTGACACAACACTACTGACAGTGACAACTCCTTGCACTCGGAGAACGTGGACATAGTCAAAAAATACTACGCATAATCAAAGACCCGCTAGGTCGACTAGCCTAGGCAAAAGTAAGGGCTTCCCGGCGGACCAAAAGGGTTCGGGCAAAAATAAGGGATGAAAATAAAAAATTTGTACACCCTGCAAGTCAAAAGCCTGAAAAGGCGGCTTGGGGAAAAAAAGGGTATCCTGATTGACTGAAAACCCGAAAGGGCGGTCCAGGCAAAATTTAGGGATCAAAGCGTACGACTATGTTCCGTCATCTCGTCACTTGCCTACCAGAAGTAGATTTGTCTATCGGCAGTTATCAAGCACCTCATAGGCCTTCTTCTCCCGCAGAAACTGGGGCAATAAGAATTGTTCGAACTGTACAAGCTGCTCTGTCCACCAGGTACAAGGTAGATTCAGCTGAAGAATATGACCAAGATACCTTCACTCCCCGCAGAGTAAGACAATAATGGAAGCTCTCCCCACTGAGACTTGCAACTATGAACCAATCAGTAATACTCTCCCCAAGCAGAGTTGGTCTACCATCAACCCTAAAAAGGTTGAGCATCCCCGACAGTCTCAATATTCGTCAACGAAATATAAGAATGTTCCCCGATGGAATACAAGATACCCCCAGTGAAGCCATTTCCCCAGTGCAGTCTAAAAAAGCTTCCCCTCCAGAGTTGAATCATCGTACCCAGTAGATTCTGGAAGCTTATCCCCTGCAAGAATACAAGTTCATCTCCTCAGCCAAATTCAGAGGTTATCCCCACAAGAGTCTAACTGGGTTATCCTCAGCAAGTTGCAACGGAAAGATCATCCCCAGCGAAGTTCTTTCTATCCCCAGCGGAGTTCATCATCAAAATCCCCAATAGAGCTTATCAACGGAATCCCCAGCGGAGTTATCGTTAAAATCTAAACAAAGCATATATTCCCACAGAGTATTCCCCGCAGAGTAATCTCTTCATCAAGTTTATTCCCCAATGGAGTTATTTTCTCCTACAGGTTTATTCTCACAACCATCTTCGTTCACCATCCCCAGCGGAAACGAAGAATTCAACACTATTCTCCAGCAGCTCCGAGATTTATCTTCCCCAGCTAAAACATCACATCCCCATACATTATGACATGCATACGCATCATATAACATAAATCTCATTTATTTTGAGAACATCATTACACAATGCATACATCACGACATTGCATACAACTAACTCTTTACCTATTCAGGAAAGATCAATCGACAGATAAAAGTCAACCTTTTGGAGTAGCAGTCGACAAAGATTCCTTCATCACCCTGCTGAGGTAGTAATCGTCCAAGATTCCTTCATCATCCCGTTGAGGTAGTAATCGTCCTAGATTCCTTCATCATCCCGTTGAGGTAGAAGTCATCCGAGATTCCTTCATCATCCCGTTGAGGTAGTAATCGTCCTAGATTCCTTCATCATCCCGTTGAGGTAGAAGTCATCCAAGATTCCTTCATCACCCTGCTGAGGTAGTAATCGTCTAAGATTCCTTCATCACTCTGCTGAGGTAGTAATCGTCCAAGATTCCTTCATCATCCCGTTGAGGTAGTAATCGTCCTAGATTCCTTTATCACCCCGTTGAGGTAGAAGTCATCCGAGATTCCTTCATCATCCCGTTGAGGTAGTAATCTTCCTAGATTCCTTCATCATCCCGTTGAGGTAGAAGTCATCCAAGATTCCTTCATCATCCTGCTGAGGTAGTAATCGTCCTAGATTCCTTCATCATCCTGCTGAGGTAGAAGTCATCCGAGATTCCTTCATCTTCCCGTTGAGGTAGTAATCGTCCTAGATTCCTTCATCATCCTGCTGAGGTAGAAGTCATACGAGATTCCTTCATCTTCCTGCTGAGGTAGTAATCGTCCAAGATTCCTTCATCATCCTGTTGAGGTAGTAATCGTCCTAGATTCCTTCATCATCCCGTTGAGGTAGAAGTCATCTGAGATTCCTTCATCTTCCCATTGAGGTAGTAATCGTCCAAGATTCCATCATCATCCTGCTGAGGTAGTAATCATCCTAGATTCCTTCATCATCCTGCTGAGGTAGAAGTCATCCGAGATTCCTTCATCTTCCCATTGAGGTAGTAATCTTCCAAGATTCCTTCATCATCCTGCTGAGGTAGTAATCGTCCTAGATTCCTTCATCATCCTGCTGAGGTAGTAATCGTCCTAGATTCCTTCATCATCCTGCTGAGGTAGAAGTCATCCAAGATTCCTTCATCATCCCGTTGAGGTAGTAATCATCCAAGATTCCTTCATCATCCTGCTGAGGTAGTAATCGTCCTAGATTCCTTCATCATCCTGCTGAGGTAATAATCGTCCCAGATTCCTTCATCATCTATTTGGGGTAGCAATTGTCTCAGATTCCTTCATCACATCATTATCAAAAGACCTCCTCTGGCTAGATTTATTTCTTCCAGTTAATGACAGGCAATCAAAGGCCTTCTCTGGTCCAGTTAAGTCGATTCCTAAAGATTATTCTGATGCCGATCCAGTTGAAGATATTCCAAGACCTTGTCTGGTCCAGTTAAGTCGATTCCTAAAGATTTTTCTGTAACCAAACCAGCCAATGGAGACAAAACCAGTTAAATCGATTCCTAAATATTTTCCTGATCCGAACGCAGTCAATAGAGACAACCCGTCAATAAAGACAACCCGTCAACGAAGACAAAATTTCTACCAACAATCTCCAGGTGGCATCTATAAGCCCATCCTCCTATCCATCATATCTCCAAATGGCATCCGTAAGCCCATTCCCGACATCATAATGCTGATACTACATCGTGCGGGTACAAATTTCTGGGCACTCTAGTGTTCAATTATCTTCCACCTTCGGATCACGAAAGGCTCGAAAGCCAATCCATATCCTCGGATTTAAGAAAATTGAACAGGGGCAACTATTGTACCCCAAAATTTGCCCTCCCATATTCCTCAAGATTTGTCAAGAATGATCTTCAAATGGTTCAAAATGGCTCAAGGGTTGTACAGTCAAATCATCTCCTAAGCAGTAGACAGCTGAAATTAGGGTTTTGGTTCTTTCAAGGAATTTGGGGTCCTCAATGGTTCAATCAAGTCTCATAGGCCTATATACATTTTGAAGCACCTACATGCCACGTTTCAAGACTCACAGTGCCAATTTGCATAGTCAAAAGCCCCATTTGATCCACAGTCAACTGCAAGGGCAAAATGGTCATTTTGCAGTCAAAAGTTAGAATTTTTGGTCAACATCTTATTTTGAGGTCACAATCATCATTTGATCAAGTCTTGATCATGATTCCACAAGAATAGCTCAAAAAATCATCAAAGATGCAAAAGTTACTATTTTTGGACAGTAGAAAAGTCAACTGTATCTTGACCAGGGCATAACTCTTTCATGGTTTGTCAGAAAAATTCCATCCAAAGCTCATTTTGAATAGGATGCAATTTCCTACAATCCATATTCACACTCAAAGATTAGAAAATGCTCTCACAAAAAGTTACCAATTTTTACATTATAAGTCAATTTCAAAAGTCAACAAAAGTACACTTTGAGTCAAAGGCCATAACTTGAGATTGGTAAATCCAAATGACATGGAACCAAAGGCATTGGTTAGAAGACTTCAAGAGCTTTCCAAAATGTCCAAGAACATGGTCATATGATCAAAATTGAGTAAGTTGTGCATTGGAGAACTTGAGAAATTTTCATGAATTTGCAAAAGTCAATTATCCTCAAAACTCCATTTTTTTGACAAAAGGGCCCACTTTCTTCCACTTGATTCAGCCTTGTCATGCCACACACGTGTCCCATGCTTGATTTCATGACCAAACATTTATTTTTCTATTTTATTTAATTTTTATTGGTTTAATTCATTTTAAATCTATAATAATTCAAATAAAATCTAAAAATCAATGGAATAGTATCTTTGTGATTTGTACAGCTTTCATATATCATGTGACAACTAACCAATTCGTGATAGGGCTTATTTGTGCACAAAATCTCAGATTTGGCCATATTTGGAAAGTTTGTCAATGGTGAAAAAGTGCAAACCTAATTCTCCCATATACATGGATAAAAGTCCAAATTTTGACCTAGACTGATGGCCATATATGCAAGCAAGCCTCCTAAACCTAAGGCACGACCTGAAGCTGCCTAAAAATCAAGAAACCAAAACTGAAAAAGTTTGGAAAAAGTGGAGATCGAAATCCACATTAGGGACATTCTCAAGACCAAAGCTCAACGTAGAGCGGTTGCCTACCATCCCCTGAAGCGATTGGCATAAGAACCAGACCTTTTCATCACCTACAGCTCACTGTAAGTCCTCGCGAATGTGGCCCTGAACACGAAATCCAAACTTCCAATTCTTGCGCTTTTTCTTTAAAACATTGGCACATTCATGTTTCTTGTTTGATTTCTAACCTAATTGCAATATTCAATTTCGTTTTTATGCCCTGTATCATGATGCCCGAACCTAGGGTTTCGGTTTGTACTTTTTAGGCATTTTGTTTACAGGGAAAATTGGAGCAAGCCATGATAATAGATGGACTCAGAAGGACGAAACGAGCATGGGGATGATTTTAGTCTGCATTTATATTGCCTGGAAGTGATTTTAGGAAGAACCTACGAAACTTCCCGCGGATAAAAATCCGCAGGTAAAAAACCAGTGCTCAACGAAGAAGACGCTGACGCGTCTCCCTCCCATTCGCCCTTTTAAAATTCGCGCGCTTTATTTTATAATTCCAGCATATTTGTTTGTTTACTAATATATTGATTGCTTGTTATCCCAATAACGAATAAGGCAGGTTGGTGGAGTGGTTGAGCGAATGTCCAATGAGTACTGGGGCCTGGGTTCGAGTCCCAGGTCCCCTAAAACAATTATTTGATTTTTTTTTGCAGGTGATCCCATGTACTCTCCAACGCGTAATCCATCATACACCTCAGAGATCCACACGCCAAGTGGCTCCTGGCCAAATCTGAAGGCCAGGATTAAAGGACTATCATACTCCCTGGTCAACATATGTGTGGACGATCCAGAAAAGTCAAAAAGGCTTGCAGCAATTGGGCCTTGAGAATTCCAAATACACCTCCAAAGTTGGCCCAACACCCCCTGGGTTTGCCTTTTATTTTCTTTCATTTATATTTTTTTTTATTTACTTGATTTATATTCTTAATTTAATTACTAACAAAATTAATTAACATTTTCCTAAAAAATTTAGAAAACATAGAAAATATAATATTTTTGTTTATTAAATTTAATTAGTTATTTTTTGTAAATAAATGTAACATAATTAATTTAGTTTTAATTAGGTTAATTATAACTTTTTTGCAAAAATTTAAAATCAATGTAGAATTAGGGTTTTTAATAACTTTTGACCATCTTTTATTTATTTATTTTCCTTAAAAACATAAAAAAACTCAAAAAATATATTTCTTTTATTTAATTAATTAATTAGTCTAGGTTTAATTTAATTAAATGCAAAATAACAAAAAAATCTCTTTCTTTCTCAAAAAGGGTCAAAACCCTAAAAGCTCTCTGATTCAAATTTTCTCGCGCGTGATTATTTTTGATTCATAATTTTGATCCATATAATTGTATTTGCTCCGAGGATGTAATAGCTTTAATTAGGACTATTTATCACTTTCATTTAATTTCCCGCAATTTACTTTTTCAAGGGTTTGTTTTTGGCGATGTAAATACCCGACGCCTTGTAATAGTTTAGTTTTATTTTCCGCAACCATTAACTGCTAGATGTATGCTAATAGGCTATGCATGACAAGACTTACCTTAAAATAAAATCAATCGTAGCTCACCATAACGTGTACAAAGATAACATAACTGAAACCTGACACACTGGCATTTGCCACTCCTAGGGTACGCCTCACTTGGTTGCCTCGATGTGGTCATTGAGTATAGGGTGTTTTAGAGGTCGCCCTCCTGTCTAAAGATCAAAGTTGCCTTGAAACGGTTGCCTCGGATAAAACGATCTAAGACATTAGGGTTACCGCTAAGGCGTCCTACCATTGCTTTAGTGACCACACATGTCCCTAACATCGAATTGACCCGAAAACTCCAACGACGGTACTACCTACTTCTCAATAGTGGGATAGTACTGCCTAAAGGACATTTACACAGCTTAATTTCTTTTGAGTAGGTAGAGGTTCTCAGGTACTTGCTCTTTCAAAACAAAAATACTTTTTCACACTTACACACTTTTTCAAACCAAGTTTTCAAACAACACTTCATACACTCTTGAGGACAGATACAAGAGTTAAATCGATGTTTTCAAACAAAACTTTTTCAAAACCCACAAACACAATAAAAGCAAAACCTTTTGAAAACATAGTGAGAAAGTACCTAAGAGCCCGTGGATAACCACGGATAGAAAGGGTGCTAACACCTTCCCTTTCTATAACCTACCTCCCGAACCCGAGAAACATCTCGAAAAGGAATTTCGCTGTGCTTTTGTCCTTTCCTTGTTGGAGAAAATAAAAGACGATGGCGACTCTTCCTTACCGCGACATTTTGCGAAACGCAAACGCGAACCAGCATTCCAAAACAGTCAGTTCTATTTCCACCAATCACAGAACTGGCGACTCTGCTGGGGAATGTTTATAAGTGAGGTGTACCTTAGGATAAGATCACTTATGTTTTCAATTGTATGCTCTGTATGCTTTAATTTTGTGGGTTTGTATCGGAGTTTTATAGATCCTAACCCGGATCTGGGGTACCCTTTTTAGGTAAGTAGCAATAAACTGTGAGGGACCTGTCTGGCGTAGACCGACACGGGTGAAGCAGTAGCTACATTGGTGTGACATCTTGGTTTGTACCGATATCCCTTGTGTTGGAACGAGGAGAATATGGGTCTTCTGAGGAGTCATTAAGCACCAACTGACCTTAGAACCTTAAATTGACCAACTTGGCCATAGAACAGTAGTAGTATGCTACACTCATTGAGACTAAACTCTCGCGATGGTTCCGACCGCAAGAAAAGGTTGCCAAACCGGAATTATGACCGATTGAGGGTAGTCAGTGATATTGAGATCCTCTAGAACCCGGTTACTATTTTCTAGGATATGTCTTAACCAACTAAACTGAAAGAGGGTAATGCCTAAACTCCATGCCAGCCTAAACTTGAGGCTATTTGTGTGACTTGTGTGCCTTCAAATCTGAACTACTTGCACATTCTTGTTATCTGACAGCATGAGTTCCTTGCAGGTTTTATTTACAGGGGCTTACTTACATCACCTCACACTTTTGCTTACACGCATAGCATATACATCATAACATCATACCATAGCATTTCCTTAACCATTTCAAGGACCTCAAGGGTTTGTGATGAGGGTCATGATGAATCAGACTTCAAACAAGGGGCAAAAGGGGATTTATTTTCCTCTAGCCAAGGTTGTCTAGAAATCCAAGCACGATAACTCGAGTCAGGGGCTATGACCCACTCGATATGGTGAGCTTGACTCTTGAAGAAGGACTCTCAGCAACATGAAGTTCCTTCAATCAAGCTACCCGATTCGAATTCTAACAGTTTCTTGTTTACTCCGCGAGATCCTTGAAAACATTGCATACATATATCATACATATCATTGCATAACAGGTCATCCGATACAGGTCTCTCATGTTCTCGCTGTTTATTTCAGCAATGGCTTTCCAACCAGACAACCAAGATCTCCGGGTTCAAAACGCCCCACTTCAAGAAATGTTCTGGAACCTATCCCAGGGGCAAGAAGAAATAAAATCTCTCCTCACAAGGGGCTTGGTCCTAGGGAATCCAGGAGGCGTCAGGAATGATCAGTTGGAAGGGCTACAAATTGAGTTGGCAACAATGAACATCCAGATGATGGGACAGCTGGTGGGCCAGATGACTCTCATTCAAGACTTAGCTCAAAGACAAGAAGAGCTCAGGGTCCTCGTTAACAAGCTGCTTCAAAATAACCAAGTGAGGCAAACAACTAGGGTTGAAGATCAAGCCATCATTCAACCACCTTTGGGGCAAAAAGACAAGGGAAAAGCTCCTCAGCTTGCTTCAGGGTCACAAGCCCAGCATCAACCTCGCCAGCATCAACAGGGAAATCGGCGTAAGCAAAATACGTATGGAAGACATTTCTCTGAGACTGATATACCATCATCTCTAATACTGAAACGCTTGTTGGAGGTCAATCTGATTGCTTTAAAGGATCCTCCCTGGAATCCCAACACCTCTTCTCCTACCTATCATCCCTATGAAAGGTGTGCATACCACTCTGACAGTCCGGGACATGACACCGACGATTGTTGGACTCTGAAGAACAAGATCCAAGAATTGATCGATGGAAGGGTGCTGGAGTTCATGCCGAATGGCGAGATGAAAATCTTCTGCTGAGAATTCTCCATCTGAGATGACTAATTCAAACTAAGAGACTTTTGTTCATTTGAATTCTGAAGTTTTATTTTTCTTTGCTTATTCAAACAATTATTATCATGTCGAACTCTTTTATTTCATTAATGCATTCCATATGTCTGTTTTGAATCAATCCATTCGTGTTCACTATATTCAAATTCTTTCATTTTTTGTGATGTTCAACTCTCGATTAAAAAATTCTAAACCTTTTGAGGGAGGATGACGAAAATGATACCACGATCTTTACAATATGCTTTTGAACAGACCCCGCTGATGAGGTACAGGCATTGCTTCAAATCCTAAACAGTGGAGTTATAAGGAAGATAATCCCTAGTCAACCCCTTTGAGCCAAAGAAGTTGGAGTTTTTTTCTTTTCACAAAAATTAAAACCCTTAATTATAACCTGGGGCAGGGTAGTTTTCTCAGTTGATCCAGGTGCACAATGAATGGCATCAAAGAAATCTTTCCGAGACCAAAAGACGGTGATGGTTCCGTATAATCGTAAGGACAGGCAGTCGTTGTCTCTCAAAATAAAAGCCCAATAAGTCAAAACCTATGAAGGAGACTTACAAAAATAGGGCATCCCACTGACTGTAATCACAAAAGAAACAGTTCAGGCAAAAAGACAGGGATAACACAAGAAAAAAGGAAGAGGTCCTACAAACCCTCAACAAAAAGAAATGACTGCCTGGTCAAAATAAATTATCAGTATCCGAACCATCACCGGAATATCAGAGCAAAGACTCAAACAGGACCTAAATGCACGATTAGCTGAGTTTTGGATCGAAGAACATCACGAAGAACGGGTGGGTACAAATAAAGTTTGAGCCTTTATCCTTTGTTTCTTAAAACCGTGAACCAGGCCACATTATAACCCTTAAAAGTCCTAGCTGAAGCATGGGTTAGTTGGAAAGTATACTGTTACAAAAGGTATCCTGACTCTTGTAGGGCTTGCTGTAAATCCTGAGTTGACATCACATTTTACAAAATTTTCTTGTTTTATTGAAAAATGCATTTTCAAAAACTTCAAGACAGACATAAGCTTTGCATTCTTAAAATAACATTGTTTGCATATGACTATTTGTTCAAACAGCAGAGAAATTCGCACGACGAATATCTAGTGAACAAGAAACCTTCTCAATAAAAAGGGTAACCTCAAGTGAAAGAAACACTTCCAACCAAGGGGCAGACATGATCATTGTCCATCATCTGGGGAAGTCAAGTCAAGATTCAAGGAATCTCTCAAAATGCCAAATAGCCAGGGGCAAATCTCCACCTGAGTCACTTGGGGCATTGGACATGAATTCCAGCAACAAATCTTGCATGATCAAATATCTTCTGGTAGCATGGAAACACAACACTACTGACAGTGACAACTCCCTGCACTCGGAGAACGTGGACATAGTCAAAAAATACTACGCATAATCAAAGACCCGCTAGGTCGACTGGCCTAGGCAAAAATAAGGGCTTCCCGGCGGACCAAAAGGGTTCGGGCAAAAATAAGGGATGAAAATAAAAAATCTGTACACCCGGCAAGTCGAAAACCTGAAAAGGCAGCTTGGGCAAAAAAAGGGTATCCTGATGGACTGAAAACCCGAAAGGGCGGTCCAGGCAAAAGTTAGGGATCAAAGCGTACGACTATGTTCCGTCATCTCGTCACTTGCCTACCAGAAGTAGATTTGTCTATCGGCAGTTATCAAGCACCTCATAGGCCTTCTTCTCCCGCAGAAATTGGGGCAATAAGAATTGTCCGAACTGTACAAGCTGCTCTGTCCACCAGGTACAAGGTAGATTCAGCTGAAGAATATGACCAAGATACCTTCACTCCCCGCAGAGTAATACAATAATGGAAGCTCTCCCCACTGAGACTTGCAACTATGAACCAATCAGCAATACTCTCCCCAAGCAGAGGTTGTCTACCATCAGCCCTAAAAAGGTTGAGCATCCCCGACAGTCTTAATATTCGTCAACGAAATATAAGAATGTTCCCCGACGGAATACAAGATACCCCCAGTGAAGCCATTTCCCCAGCGCAGTCTAAAAAAGCTTCCCCGCCAGAGTTGAATCATCGTACCCAGTAGATTCTGGAAGCTTATCCCCTGCAAGAATACAAGTGCATCTCCTCAGCCAAATTCAGAGGTTATCCCCACAAGCGTCTAACTGGGTTATCCTCAGCATGATGCAATGGAAAGATCATCCCCAGCGAAGTTCTTTCTATCCCCAGCGGAGTTCATCATCAAAATCCCCAATAGAGCTTATCAACGGAATCCCCAGCGGAGTTATCGTTAAAATATCAACAAAGCATCTCTTCCCACAGAGTATTCCCCGCAGAGTAATCTCTTCATCAAGTTTATTCCCCAACGGAGTTATTTTCTCCTACAGGTTTATTCTCACAACCATCTTCGTTCACCATCCCCAGTGGAAACGAAGAATTCAACACTATTCTCCAGCAGCTCCGGGATTTATCTTCCCCAGCTAAAACATCACATCCCCATACATTATGACATGCATACGCATCATATAACATAAATCTCATTTATTTTGAGAACATCATTACACAATGCATACATCACGACATTGCATACAACTAACTCTTTACCTATTCAGGAAAGATCAATCGACAGATAAAAGTCAACCTTTTTGAGTAGCAGTCGTCAAAGATTCCTTCATCACCCTGCTGAGGTAGTAATCGTCCAAGATTCCTTCATCATCCCGTTGAGGTAGTAATCGTCCTAGATTCCTTCATCATCCTGTTGAGGTAGAAGTCATCCGAGATTCCTTCATCATCCCGTTTAGGTACTAATCGTCCTAGATTCCTTCATCATCCTGTTGAGGTAGAAGTCATCCAAGATTCCTTCATCACCCTGCTGAGGTAGTAATCATCCAAGATTCCTTCATCACCCTGCTGAGGTAGTAATCGTCCAAGATTCTTTCATCATCCCGTTGAGGTAGTAATCGTCCTAGATTCCTTCATCATCCCGTTGAGGTAGAAGTCATCCGAGATTCCTTCATCATCCCGTTAAGGTAGTAATCGTCCTAGATTCCTTCATCATCCCGTTGAGGTAGAAGTCATCCAAGATTCCTTCATCATCCTCCTGAGGTAGTAATCGTCCTAGATTCCTTCATCGTCCTGCTGAGGTAGAAGTCATCCGAGATTCCTTCATCTTCCCGTTGAGGTAGTAATCGTCCTAGATTCCTTCATCATCCTGCTGAGGTAGAAGTCATCCGAGATTCCTTCATCTTCCTGCTGAGGTAATAATCGTCCAAGATTCCTTCATCATCCCGTTGAGGTAGTAATCGTCCTAGATTCCTTCATCATCCCGTTGAGGTAGAAGTCATCCGAGATTCCTTCATCTTCCCGTTGAGGTAGTAATCGTCCAAGATTCCATCATCATCCTGCTGAGGTAGTAATCGTCCTAGATTCCTTCATCATCCTGCTGAGGTAGAAGTCATCTGAGATTCCTTCATCTTCCTGTTGGGGTAGTAATCGTCCAAGATTCCTTCATCATCCTGCTGAGGTAGTAATCGTCCTAGATTCCTTCATCATCCTGTTGAGGTAGTAATCGTCCTAGATTCCTTCATCATCCTGCTAAGGTAGAAGTCATCCAAGATTCCTTCATCATCCCGTTGAGGTAGTAATCATCCAAGATTCCTTCATCATCCTGCTGAGGTAGTAATCGTCCTAGATTCCTTCATCATCCTGTTGAGGTAGTAATCGTCCCAGATTCCTTCATCATCTATTTGGGGTAGCAATCATCTCAGATTCCTTCATCACATCACTATCAAAAGACCTCCTCTGGCTAGATTTATTTCTTCCAGTTAATGATAGGAAATCAAAGGCCTTCTCTGGTCCAGTTAAGTCGATTCCTAAAGATTTTTCTGATGCCGATCCAGTTGAAGATATTCCAACACCTTGTCTGGTCCAGTTAAGTTGATTCCTAAAGATTTTTCTGTAACCAAACCCGTCAATGGAGACAAAACCAGTTAAATCGATTCCTAAAGATTTTCCTGATCCGAACGCAGTCAATAGAGACAACCCGTCAATGGAGACAACCCGTCAATAAAGACAACCCGTCAACGAAGACAAAATTTCTTCCAACAATCTCCAGGTGGCATCTATAAGCCCATCCTCCTATCCATCATATCTCCAAATGACATCCGTAAGCCCATTCCCGACATCACAATGCTGATACTACACCGTGCAAGTGCAAATTTCTGGGCACTCTAGTATTCGATTATCTTCCACCTTCGGATCACGAAAGGCTCGAAAGTCAATCCATATCCTCAGGTTTAAGAAAATTGAACAGGGGCAACTGTTGTACCTCAAAATTTTCCCTCCCATATTCCTCAAGATTTGTCAAGAATGATCTTCAAATGGTTCAAAATGGCTCAAGGGTTGTACAGTCAAATCATCTCCTAAGCAGTAGAAAGTTGAAATTAGGGTTTTGGTTCTTTCAAGTAATTTGGGGTCCTCAATGGTTAAATCAAGTCTCATAAGCCTATATACATTCTCAACCACCTACATGCCAAGTTTCAAGACTCACAGTGCCAATTTGCACAGTCAAAAGCCCCATTTGATCCACAGTCAACTGCAAGGGAAAATGGTCATTTTGCAGTCAAAAGTCAGAATTTTTGGTCAACATCTTATTTTGAGGTCACAATCATAATTTGATCAAGTCTTGATCATGATTCCACAAGAATAGCTCAAAAAATCATCAAAGATGCAAAAGTTATTATTTTTGGACAGCAGAAAAGTCAACTGTATCTTGACCAAGGCATAACTCTTTCATGGTTTGTCAGAAAAATTCCATACAAAGCTCATTTTGAAGAGGATGCAATTTCCTACAATCCATCTTCACACTCAAAGATTAGAAAATGCTCTCACAAAAAGTTACCAATTTTTACATTATAGGTCAATTTCAAAAGTCAACAAAAGTACACTTTGAGTCAAAGGCCATAACTTGAGATTGGTAAATCCAAATGACATGGGACCAAAGGCATTGGTTAGAGGACTTCAAGAGCTTTTCAAAATGTCCAAGAACATGGTCATATGATCAAAATTGAGTAAGTTGTGCATTGGAGAAGTTGGGAAATTTTCATGAATTTGCAAAAGTCAATTATCCTCAAAACTCCAATTTTTGACAAAAGGGCCCACTTTCTTCCACTTGATTCAGCCTTGTCATGCCACACACGTATCCCATGCTTGATTTCATGACCAAACATTTATTTTTCTATTTTATTTAATTTTTATTGATTTAATTCATTTTAAATCTATAATAATTCAAATAAAATCTAAAAATCAATGGAATAGTATCTTTGAGATTTGTACAGCTTTCATATATCATGTGACAACTAACCAATTCGTTCTAGGGCTTATTTGTGCACAAAATCTCAGATTTGGCCATATTTGGAAAGTCTGTCAATGGTGAAAAATTGCAAACCTAATTCTCCCATATACATGGATAAAACCCCAAATTTTGACCTAGACGGATGGCCATATATGCAAGCAAGCCTCCTAAACCTAAGGCACGACCTGAAGCTGCCTAAAAATCAAGAAACCAAAACTGAAAAAGTTTGGAAAAAGTGGAGATCGAAATCCACATTAGGGACATTCTCAAGACCAAAGCTCAACGTATAGCGCTTGCCTACCATCCCCTGAAGCGATTGGCATAAGAACCAGACCTTTTCATCACCTACAGCTCACTGTAAGTCCTCGCGAATGTGGCCCTAAACACGAAATCCAAACTTCCAATTCTTGCGCTTTTTCTTTAAAACATTGGCACATTCATGTTTCTTGTTTGATTTCTAACCTAATTGCAATATTCAATTTCGTTTTTATGCCCTGTATCATGATGCCCGAACCTAGGGTTTCGGTTTGTACTTTTTAGGCATTTTGTTTACAGGGAAAATTGGAGCAAGCCATGATAATAGATGGACTCGGAAGGACGAAACGAGCATGGGGATGATTTTAGTCTGCATTTATATTGCCTGGAAGTGATTTTAGGAAGAACCTACGAAACTTCCTGCGGATAAAATTTCGCAGGTAAAAAACCAGTGCTCAACGAAGAAGATGCTGACGCGTCTCCCTCCCATTCGCCCTTTTAAAATTCGCGCGCTTTATTTTATAATTCCAACATATTTGTTTGTTTACTAATATATTGATTGCTTGTTATTCCAATAACGAATAAGGCAGGTTGGTGGAGTGGTTGAGCGAATGTCCAATGAGTACTGGGGCCTGGGTTCGAGTCCCAGGTCCCCCAAAACAATTATTTGATTTTTTTCTGCAGGTGATCCCATGTACTCTCCAACGCGTGATCCATCATACACCTCAGAGATCCACACGCCAAGTGGCTCCTAGCCAAATCTGAAGGCCAGGATTGAAGGACTATCATACTCCCTGGTTAACATACGTGTGGACGATCCAGAAAAGTCAAAAAGGCTTGCAGCAATTGGGCCTTGAGAATTCCAAATACACCTCCAAAGTTGGCGTAACACCCCCTGGGTTTGCCTTTTATTTTCTTTCATTTATATTTTTTTTATTTACTTGATTTATATTCTTAATTTAATTACTAACAAAATTAATTAACATTTTCCTAAAAAATTTAGAAAACATAGAAAATATAATATTTTTGTTTATTAAATTTAATTAGTTATTTTTTGTAAATAAATGTTAACATAATTAATTTAGTTTTAATTAGGTTAATTCTAACTTTTTTGCAATAATTTAAAATCAATGTAGAATTAGGGTTTTTAATAACTTTTGACCATCTTTTATTTATTTTTTTCCCTTAAAAACATAAAAAAACTCAAAAAATATCTTTCTTTTATTTAGTTAATTAATTAGTCTAGGTTTAATTTAATTAAATGCAAAATAACAAAAAAATCTCTTTCTTTCTCAAAAAGGGTCAAAACCCTAAAAGCTCTCTGATTCAATTTTTCTCGCGCGTGATTATTTTTGATTCATAATTTTGATCCATATAATTGTATTTGCTCCGAGGATGTAATAGCTTTAATTAGGACTATTTATCGCTTTCATTTAATTTCCCGCGATTTACTTTTTCAAGAGTTTGTTTTTGGCGATGTAAATACCCGACGCCTTGTAATAGTTTAGTTTTATTTTCCACAACCATTAACTGCTAGATGTATGATAATAGGCTATGCATGACAAAACTTACCTTAAAATAAAATCAATTGTAGCTTACCATAACGTGTACAAAGATAACATAACTGAGACCTGACACACTGGCACATGCCACTCCTAGGGTACGCCTCCCTTGGTTGCCTCGACGTGGTCATTGAGTTTAGGGTGTTTTAGAGGTCACCCTCCTGTCTAAAGATCAAAGTTGACTCGAAACGGTTGCCTCGGATAAAATGATCTAAGACATTAGGGTTACCGCTAAGGCGTCCTACCATTGCTTTAGTGACCACACATGTCCCTAACATCGAATTGACCCGAAAACTCCAACGACGGTGCTACCTACTTCTCAATAGTTGGGATAGTACTGTCTAAAGGACATTTACACAGCTTAATTTCTTTTGAGTAGGTAGAGGTTCTCAGGTACTTGCTCTTTCAAAACAAAAATACTTTTTTACACTTACACACTTTTTCAAACCATGTTTTCAAACAACACTTCATACACTCTTGAGGACAGATACAAGAGTTAAATCGAAGTTTTCAAACAAAACTTTTTCAAAACCCACAAACACAAGAAAAGAAAAACCTTTTGAAAACATAGTGAGCAAGTACCTAAGAGCCCGTGGATAACCACGGATAGAAAGGGTGATAACACCTTCCCTTTCTATAACCTACCTCCCGAACCCGAGAAACATCTCGAAAAGGAATTTCGCTGTGCTTTTGTCCTTTCCTTGTTGGAGAAAATAATAGACGGTGGTGACTCTTGCTTACCGTGACATTTTGCGAAATGTAAACGCGAACCAGCATTCTAAAACAGTCTGTTCAATTTCCACCGATCACAACGTCGATCATGACTTCTTTTCTGTCCATTTCTGTGCCCAAGTTTATTGTCCCAACTGGCTCTTCATGAGGCTGTATATCCCTCTCTTCCTGTTGTAGCAGTCTAGCAAGTTCTCCAGGTACCTCACAATCATCCTCACCTTCGTCCTCAACTTGGTTTATAGGATTTTCAAAGTCATAATTGGCAATAGCAGGATTGTTATCAATGGGATCCATAGTGGATATGGATTTGTAGTTTGATACGTGAGTGTGTGTAAGAGCATAGTTGTATTGATAAAGTAAAGACAGAGAAGAAAAAACAGAGAGTGCAAAATTTGTATGCAAAGAATGCCCAATGCTTCATTGATGATATATGAGATGACATATAATAACCCTCACAGATAAAAACATTGTGCTTTGGGCAAGATACAAGACCATAAAGTTCAAATTATTCATTTCAAACTTAGAAAACAAGTAAGACAATTATTGTGGAATAAAAGAAACTGGTATGAAATCTCCGGTCGTCCAATTACTCAGTCCACCGTTGGTAGTTGGGTAAATCCATTTGTCGATATCAAAATCATCCTCATTGTCTTCAATAGCATTGACCCCTCGATTGTTGATGCGTAGGGGAGGTCCTCCAACTCGAGCGCATCGAACACCCTTCTGAGCCCCTGAAGTGAAGCCCAAGCCAAATTTGTCAGTTTTGTGAATAAACTCAAGAAGCTGTCCCCAATTGGTACTCCTACCTTCTTTAACCACTGCTCTAGCGTCCTTGATAGAAGCCATCTTTAAAGGAGGTTTGGTGCTGGTAGTGGTCTCAGCTGACGCCAAGATCTGGGGAACCTCTTCAAAGTTTTGACAAGGAGTCTCTATAAATTCCCCATCCATCTCTACGTACCTGAAGGAGTTCAAGTGGCTCACCATATACTCCTCTTCGCCATGTACAGTTTTTGTACCTCCAAGTTTGCCCTCCCATATTTCTCAAAACATTTCAAGAAAGATCCCCAAGTTGCTCAAGGTAGCCCAAGGGTTGGCCAGACAAGCTCTCTCCTAAAGCAGCCTACTTCAAATTAGGGTTTTATGTTGCATCAAGATGTTTGAGTCCAAATGGTCCCAAATGCTCAATATTGTCCTAATATGTTCTCAAGATCATCCATGTCAAGTTTCAAGCCTTGTAGAGGAAGTTTGCTCAGTCAATTGCTCAAAGGTCCAAAAATCCACAGTGCTAGGGCAAAAGTCAATTGTGACCTACATACAGTCAAACTTCAAGATTTTTGGTCAACATCCTAATTTTGGAGTATATTTCATCATCCTCAAGGCTTGGTAACTATTCCAATCGTTTCCTGGCACTCTCAGGAACCTAAAGCAATCGAAACCAAGCGTTTTCAAGCCCTCCCACGCACTGTAAGTCTGTAACGGTATCACCATTTTCTTGAATTCAAATAGCCTTATTCTTGCATCCATAGTGTAAAATAATTGTACATTCTTGATCACCATGATGTTTGCAAACTTTCTACAATAGCCAATTGCATTTTAATGGACTGAATCATGAATCACCATTGTTAGGTTTTTTTGGAGTTTTTTAGGGTTTTTGATTTCAGGAACAATTTGGTCTTCATGATGGGTATGGTTGTGATCAGGAGGACGAGACGAGTCTAACCATGGTGTTAGATTCCATTTATATGTCATGTAGAAGATTTTGGAACGAGCATGACTTGTAGCGATGGACACTGTCCGTGGGTATAGGTCCTTGAATTTTTAGCCACAGTGAGAGGAAGGGGATGAAGTCGTGTCACTCCCCCATAGGCCCATTCAAATTCCAGCGTGTTTTTTATTTTTGTTTCCACTAATATTTGTTTTCTTATATTATTATTAGTTTGTATTATGTTAACAATAAAAAGCAAATGGCGTAGTGGTTACCAGGTGTATGCTTAAGGCGCTAGGAGGCTGGAGGTCAGGGGTTCGATCCCTGCCTCCAGCAATTGCCATTTTCTTGTTTTATTTCAGGTTATCATATGCATGTGCAAGCCAAGACGTCCACCATGCTCCATGCTCATCATCGCGCCAGATGGCCAAATGGCCAGATCTGATGGCTACCATTGCAAACACACCATAAGCCAAGTCAAGGATGTCACATAGGATCAAAAAAGTCAAATGGACCTCCACAAATGGGCCCAGATTATTGCTATTGGCACCCCACTTTCTCAGGGCCAATCTCTATCTCTTTATACTTTATTTTGTTTCAATTAGTTATTTTATTTATTTTATTAACCATAATTTATTTTCTTTTTATCAAAAAATCACCAAAAAAATACTTTATGTCCAATTAAAATTAGATTTTTATTTTTCATCAATAAAAATTAATCAATTTTAATTAGGTTATTTATGTTAGGTAACTTTAATTTATTTTTCAAAAATTTAAAATTAATTAGAATCAATAGGTTTTTATTACTAACTTACTCATTTTATTTTATTTTCCTAAAATAGAAAAAACCAAAAATATGTCATTTAATTTATTTTTTCATTAATTAATTTAATTAACTAATTAATTTAGCATTTAATTTTAGGACTTAATTTCTTTTCTTAAAAAATATTAAAAACAACAAAAAAACATTTTCTTTTAATTAGGAGGGTCAAAACCCTAGTTTCGCATTCGATTCAATTTTCCCGCGCGCTTTATTTTTATTCAATTATTGTATCTGCTCCCGGTTTGTAATAATTAAATTAAGACATTTATTTATTTTTACCGCTTTTAAATTTCAAAGGGTTTGTTTTTGGCGATGTAAATACCCGACGCCTTGTAATAGCTTAGTTTAAATTCCGCACTTTAATTTCTACAAATTATTTAACTGCTAGATGTTTGATAATAGGGTTTGCATGACAAGAATGTATGGCTAAATTAAAAACAGTTAGATCACTCTAAACATGTGCAAAGATAAAAATAACTGAAATCAACACACTCGCACATGCGCACTCCTAGGGTACCCTTCCACTTGGTTGCCTTCGTAAATGGTCATTGAGTATAGGTTGTTTTAGAGGTCGCCCTCTTGCCTAAAAGATCATAGTTGCCTCGAAATGGTTGCCTCGGATATTGTTGCCTCGAATAAATGATCTAAGACATTAGGGTTACCACTAAGATGTCCTAACATTTCTTTAGTGACTGTATGTCCCTCTTTCGAATTGACCCTCAAACTCCAACGACGGTGCTACCTACTCACTAATAGTGGGATAGCATTGTCTAAAGGAAACAAAGATAGAACGATTCCTTTTTCGAGTAGGTATATTAGTTCTTAGATACTTGCTCATCTAAAACAAAACTTTTTTCACACTTACACTCCTTTACAAACAAAGTTTTCAAAAACACTTCATTACACTCTTGAAGACATAAGCAAGAGTTAAATCGAAGTTAAAACAAAAACTTTTCAAAACCCACAAACACAAAGAAAACAATTTTGAAAATGATGAGCAAGTACCTAAGAGCCCGTAGATAACTACGGATAAAAAGGTGCTAATACCTTCACTTTCTATAATCTACCCCGTACTCAGAAATATCTCGAAAAAGGAATTTTTATGTGATTTTTTCCTTTCCTTGTTAGATAAAATAAAAGTCGGTGGCGACTCTTGCTTACCGTGACATTTTGAGAACACAAATGCAAAATGCAAACCAGCATTCCAAAAACCAGTCAGTTCTCCCACCGTATCACAGAACTGGCGACTCTGTTGGGGATTTAATAAGTGGGGTGTACCTTAGGAATAGTTCATCATAATATTTTCAATTGTTTGATTTGTATGCTTTATCTTTGTGGGTTTGAATCAGAGTTACTATAGATCCTAACCCGGATTTGGGGACACCTTTTAGGTAAGTAGCAATAGACTACGAGGGAACTGTACGGCGTAGATCGATATGGTTGAAGCAGTAGCTACATTGGTGTGACACTTTAGTTAGTACCGATATCCTTTGTGAAGGAACAAGGAGAATATGGGGATGCTAAGGGGTCATTAAGCACCAACTAACCTTAGAACCTATAATTGACCAACTTGGCCATAGAAAAGTAGCAGCATGCTACACTCATTGAGACCAAACTCTCGCGATGATTCTGACCGCAAGAAAAGGTTGCTAAACTGGAATTATGACCGATCGAGGGTGGTCAGTGATATTGAGATCCTCTAGAACCCGGTTACTATTACTAGGACAGGTTGAACCATCTAAACTGAAAGAGGGTAATACCTAAACTCCATGCCAACCTGAAATCTAAGGTCTACTGTGTGACTTGTTTTCCCTTACCATGTTTTCTATCTGTGAATACTTGTGGTGTGTTTCTATCATGACATCATGCATCATGACATTGCATGCACATTTCATCAGACTAACCCATTTCAAAGACCGAGGGGATTCATCTTTGTTCTGTTTTGCAGATCATGGCATCTATGCACAGAAATACTATTCACATCAGCTTCGTACAAATCCCTGCTCAACTTAGAGAGTTGGTTTCTAAAGTTCCAGATACTTCTTCCTTTATCAGAAGACATGGTCACCTCCTTGGTTTGATCACTCCTAAGATGGATGAGCAGATGATGAGCGTCTTGTTCCAGTTCTTCGACCCGTTGCACCACTGCTTCACCTTCCCGGACTATCAGTTGGTCCCTACTTTGGAAGAGTTCTCTGATCTACTTGGCATTTCTACTCTAGGGCAGACGCCATTTACAGGTTGGGAGATAACTCTTAGGCCAAAGGATGTTGCTACAACCCTACATTTGACAAAGGCTGATGTAATGCCTAACTGGGAGACTCTGAGTGGGGTAAAAGGCTTCCTGGCTAAGTTCTTGATTGATCAGGCTCAACAGTTTTGGGACAGTTTGGACTTTCAAGCATTCAAAGATATCCTGGCATTTCTTATATATGGCCTGGTTCTGTTCCCTAATTCAGATTCTTTTGTCGACGTGAATGCATTGAAGATCTTCATGTCCCTTAATCCAGTGCCTACTCTCTTAGGTGACATTCTACATGCTCTTTATGCTCGTACTGCTCAGAAACGGGGAACCCTTATGTGTTGTGCACCATTGCTGGCGAGATGGTTTATTTCTCACCTCCCCAAATTTGTTTTGAAGAACAAGGAAGGTATGGGTTAGGCCTACAGAATTATGTTCCTTGCTCATACGGACATCATCTGGAGCACTAAAGACATGGAAGAAGTAGCTGTTATTGATCGTTGCGGGGAATACCCCAATGTTCCATTGCTGGGGATTAGAGGAGGGATCACCTATAATCTGTGTTTGGCCTTACGACAGTTTGGGAAAGCTCGAAAGGACGGTCCTCATGAGTTGCTGATTCCAAGCATTGTCTTTGACTTCCAGGGAGATGTTGAGGGACATCGTCGCAGGTTCATACGAGCTTGGAATAGAGTTAACAGGTCTGATCCGCATTAGCTAGAGTGAAGACTTCTCTTCTAATGGAGCCGTATCTCCGGTGGGTTCGGGCCCGTGCCCAAAAACTGGGGATGCCATACGAAGTTGTCTTACCGGTAATTATTGAGAGTACTGATGAAGAAGGAGTTCCTCATACTGTCCTCCATCCATACATGCCTACTGACATTGGGGCATTAAAGAGGTCTTGGATACAGTTGATAGAAGAACAGGATACTTACAGAGAAAAGTATCATGAGCAGGAATGGAAGATCCTAAAGCTTACAAGGCAGCTAGAGAATGAGAAGGTCCTCAATGACTATGTCAGCACGGGAGGAAAACGACCATGGGAGCGCTGATGTCTTTTGTTATTTCTAGTTTTGATTTACTTTTCAGTTTTTCTCTTTGTAACTCCTTAAAGGCATTTTTCAAACATTATTTCAAGTTTTTAATCTAATAAAAGTTTGTTTCATTTTGGTTTACGAATTTGAATCTCCCTAAAGTCTTTGAAATCATATCATACGCATCCCATTTCCATGCACCTCATCACAGGTTCCCTTACAGGTCTCTTTACTTCTTTGCTGTTTTGCTCAGCATCATGTCTTCTGAAACATCCACTGATCAAGCTATCAAGGCTCTACAAGCCCAGAACGCTTAGTTCTAGGAAATGTTCATGAATCTTGCCAAGGGACAGAAAGATCTGAAGACTCTTATCTTGAAGGATAAGAAGAAGAAGAAGAAGAAGAAGAAGACGATCCTTCTGAATATGGGTCACAGGTTTGGGAACAGGTTGCGAGAAGGGGTTGATTTATCTCACTCATCTGGAGGGGGAGAGAATCAAGAAGAAAGGAGGGCTCCTAGCCCTGTGGTTTCTGACAACGACACTGACTTTGATGAAGACCAGTATCCTCCTGCCGAGGATAGGTATAAGAAACTCGAAGACTGGTTAAGTTCAATGGAGATCCAGAAGATACCTGGATTGGACTTTGGTGATTTGGGTCTGGCATCTGGGGTGGTGATTCCCCACAAGTTCAAAGTGTCTGTCTTTGCTAATTACGACGGAGTCTCCTGCCCAAAGCTACACCTCTATTCATATGTTAGAAAGATTCAACCATATACTGCTGACAGGAACCTCTGGATTCATTTCTTTCAAGATAGTCTTTCAGGGACTCAACTTGAGTGGTTCTATCAGCTAGAAGGAGATAACGTCCGTAATTGGGAGGACCTTGCTGCTGCTTTTTACAAGCAGTACCAATATAATGTCGACCTCGCTCCAACGCGTACCCAACTTCAGGGTTTGTCTATGGGTTCGAGCGAAGGTTTTAAAGATTACGCTTAGAAGTGGAGAGATCTTGTTGGTAGAGTACAACCCCTTATGGATGACAGGGAGTTGGTGGATATGTTTCTGGGGACTTTGTCTGGACCGTATTTCAACCATTTGATCAGAAGTTCATCGTCTGGTTTCACTGAGTTAACTATGACTAGGGAGAGGGTTGAAGCTGGTATCAAGAGCGGCAAGATACAGAAAGGTGCTTCGTCAAGCACAGAGAAGAAGCCTTTCAAGAAGGAGTCTAGTGCAGTTTACAGCTCGAGGAGCCAAATTCGACCTGAGCGCCGCCAAGCAGTTAATGCGGTAGTTATTTCAAGACCAACTGTTGCCCCACAACGCAACAATCAGCAAACAGCAGAGAGGCCTCAGAGACAGTTTACTCGGCTCAACATGACTTTATCTCAAATTTTGCCGCAGTTGTTGAAGACCAACTTGGTGACTCCGAGGGAAGCTCCAAAGAATCCCAGCACCACATCGCCTCTGTATAATCCAAACACCCGTTGTGCTTATCACTCTGATGACCCAGGGCATGATACTAATAGTTGCTGGGCTTTGAAGAATAAAGTGCAGGATTTGATTGACGCTAAGGAGATTGAGTTCGAAGCGCCAGAAAAGCCTAATGTTATGACTGCTCCTATGCCCAAGCATGGAGTGAATGATGTAGATGATGACTTGTTTGTGACTTCCGTAAAAGACATTGCTACTCCATTGATGACTATGAAGAAGAACCTTCTGTTATCCGGTTTATTTCCGGGTTGTGGCGAAGGTTGCCATCTGTGTTCCGTCCTACCTACTGGTTGTCATCTATTGAAGTCAGGTGTCCAACGCCTGATGGATAATAAAGAAATTCTGTTTGAAAAAACTTTGGTTCCATTATTCCTTTTGAAGATGTTTCCATAATCACCATTTTTGCCAATTTTTCCAAGGCTCCCTCGAGAAAGCCTGTTAGAATTACATCTGTTCCGAGAATTGCTCCATTGATCATTATTGTTCCTGGACCTATCCCTTACACGTCAGATAAGGTTGTCCCATGGCATTATGGGGACGATGTGTATTATCACGGGGTTAAACAAGACTTAAAGGATGAAGAGGCTGATACTGATGTCAGCAATATTGTCGGATCTAGTAAAGTCACCCGAAGCGGAAGACTTTTCTCCCCTGAGATCTCTCCACCGATTATTCATAAGCTTGTTGTTATTACACCTGCCAGTACATCTGCTACTATCCCTGTTCATGTTCCAATCCTTACCCTTGTCGCCGAGTCATCTGACACTCGGGGAAAAGGGATCACCGGTGGGCCTGCCAAAGACGGAGGCACCGAGGAAGATTACTGTTGAAGCCTCTAGACAAGAGATAGAGGAAATTTTAAAGATCATCAAGAAAAGTGACTACAATGTAGTCGAACAGCTGGGGCAAACCCCGTCAAAGATCTCTATGTTGTCATTATTACTGTGCTCAGAGGCCCATGCTAAGGCTCTGATTGCTTTCCTGAAAACTGCGCACGTGCAGCACGGGACATCAGCTGATCAGTTCAAGGACTGTGTGGCTAGTTTGACTACTGATAACGGGTTAGGTTTCTTCGACGTAGATTTGACTGCCAAGGGAAAGAATCACAATGACGCTCTGCATGTCTCCATTGAGTGCAGGGGCACTACTCTAGCTCACGTGTTGGTGGATATTGGGTCCTCGTTGAATGTTTTACCCAAGAAAGCGTTAGACCGGTTAGACTGTGAAGGGTTGGTGCTGAAGCCGAGTAATATTGTGGTTAGGGCCTTTAATGGGTCCAAGAGGATGGTACATGGAGAGGTGGATATTCCAATTAAGGTTGGTTCTCAGATTTTTGCGTCTACATTCTACGTGATGGACATTCGACCATCGTATTCTTATTTGTTGGGTCGTCTGTGGATCCATAAAGTTGGGGCAGTAACTTCTACGCTCCACCAGATGCTGAAATACCCAGTGAAGGGGAAAATTGTTACGATACGAGGAGAAGAGGAGTACATGGTAAGCAACCTCAACTCATTCCGGTATGTGGAGATGGATGGGGAGTTCATTGAAACCTTGTGTCAACATTTTGAAGAAGTCCCCCAGACTCTGGCATCAACTAAAACTGTTGTTGAAGATCCTCCAATGAAGATGGCTTCCCTCAAGGATGCTCGGGCTATTATTGAGAAAGGTGGGTGTGCGAATTGGGGTCAACTCCCTGACTTTGCACACAAAACTGACAAGTTTGGTTTGGGTTTCACTGCAGAATCTTATAGGGTTGTTTGGCATGCGCGGATTGGAAGACCTCCCCTGCGTATTACTAATCCTGAAGTGAATATGATTGAAGACGATGATGAAGAGTCTGAGTTTGACAGCTGGATTTACCTAACTACCGATGGCGGACTAAGAAATTGGACGGCAAAGGAGTTCGTGCCAATTTCTTTTATTACACATTAGTAGACTTTTGTTTTGAATTTGTAACAGACAATTTTAAACTTTACGGCCTGGTGCCTTATCCGAGACACCATGGCTTTGTTTGAGGGCTTAATATGTGTCATCTCCATATATCATTAATAAAAGCATTAGACGTTTTCTTGCATTACAAATTTTGTGCTCCTTGTTTTTCTTTTCTAACTTGCAAAACAGCTATTTTACACACACTCACATATACAGGTCTACATCCACTCTGGATCCCACTGATAACGACTCAGCTACTGCCAATTATAACTTTGAAAGTCCGATCAACCAAGCCGAGGACGAAGGCAAGGATGATTGCGAAGTGCCTGGTGAACTTGCTAGACTGTTACTTGAGGAAGAGAGGTCCACACAGCCACATGAAGAGCCAGTGGAAATAGTAAATCTGGGTACAGAGGTAGACAAGAAAGAGGTCAAGATCGGTGCAAATCTGGAGCCTAGTGTTATGCAACGGTTGATACAGATGTTGCGTGATTATGTTGTGATCTTCGCCTGGTCCTATGAAGATATGTCTGGGTTGGATACTGATATCGTGGTTCACCGATTGCCTACCAAGGAAGACTGTCCTCCAGTGAAACAGAAAGTTTGTCGAATGCGCCCGGAGATGTCTTAGAAAATCAAGGCTGAGGTTATAAAACAGTTTGATGCTGGTTTTCTAGCAGTTACTTCTTACCCGCAGTGGGTGGCCAACGTGGTTCCAGTGCCAAAAAAGGATGGTAAAGTTCGAATGTGTGTCGACTATAGGGATCTGAGCAGGGCAAGCCCCAAGGATGACTTCCCCCTGCCTCATATTGACGTTCTGGTTGACAACACCACACAACATAAGGTCTTCTCCTTTATGGATGGTTTCTCCGGTTACAATCAGATTAAAATGGCTCCCGAAGACATGGAGAAGACAACTTTTGTTACTCAATGGGGTACCTTTTGCTACAAGGTCATGCCTTTCAGATTAAAGAATGTTGGGGCAACGTATCAGCGTGTCATGGTCGCTTTGTTCCACGACATGATTCATCATGAGATTGAGGTATACGTTGATGACATGATTGGAAGATCCCAGACGGAGGGAGAACATCTGGACCATCTTCAGAAGCTATTTGACAGGTTGAAGTTGTACAAGCTGAGGTTAAACCCGAACAAGTGCACCTTCGGGGTGAGGTCTGGTAAGCTGCTAGGTTTCGTCGTAAGTGATAAAGGTATTCAAGTGGATCCTGAAAAGGTGAAGGCTATATAGGAAATGCCAGCTCCCCGAACAGAAAAAGAAGTCAGAGGCTTTCTGGGACGTTTGAACTATATTTCCCGATTCATCTCACACCTGACTGCTACTTGTGAGCCAATCTTCAAGCTACTGAAGAAAGATCAAGTGGTAAGATGGAACGATAAATGTCAGGCCGCTTTCGAAAGGATCAAAGAATATCTCCAAGAGCCACCTATTATGATGCCTCCAGTTGAAGGGAGACCTTTAATCTTATACTTGACAGTACTCGACAATTCAATGGCGTGCGTGCTGGGGCAGCATGACGAGTCTGGCCGAAAAGAGCATGTTATTTATTACCTTAGCAAAAAGTTTACCGACGGAGAGACCCGATACTCGTTGCTTGAGAACACTTGTTGCGCTTTAGCATGGGCTGCTCACCGGCTGAGACAGTATATGCTAACTCACACTACTCTATTGATATCAAAGATGGATCCAATTAAGTATATCTTCGAAAAGCCTGCCTTGTCCGGAAGAATAGCAAGATGGCAGATGATCTTGACTGAGTACGACATCTAATACACGACCCAGAAAGCAATCAAGGGAATTGTATTGGTAGATCATTTGGCACATCAGGCAGTGGACGATTACCAGAGTATGAACTTTGAATTCCCGGATGAGAATATCATGTTGGTGACTGACTGTGAAACACCTGGACCGGATGAAGGACCTGAGGAAGGATCCTGATGGTCTATGTACTTTGATGGAGCTTCAAACTCTTTGGGTAATGGCATTGGCTCCGTGATCATATCTCTTGAAGGCTCTCATACTCCGTTCACCACCCGACTATGTTTCAACTGCACCAACAACATGGAGGAGTATGAAGCGTGCATTATGGGTCTTCGAGCAGCTATTGACCTAAGGATTAAGTTCTTAGGTGTATTCGGAGATTCCGCTCTCGTAATCAGCCAGATCAAAGGCGAGTGGGATACGAAACACCCAAATCTTATTCCTTACAAGGAGTATATGTTGACATTGCTTATGCACTTCGAGGAGATAACCTTTCAACACTTCCCTAGAGAGGAGAATCAGTTGGTGGACGTGCTAGCTACGATGTCTTATATGTTCAAGGTCAGATGGGACAATGAGGCTCCCCAGATTACCGTTGAGAGATTGGACGAACCTGCACATTGTTGTGACATTGAGACTGAAGAGGCAACAGAAAAACCATGGTTTCACGAGGTAAAGAGGTATCTTGAGGCTCAAGAATACCCTGAGGGTGCATCCGTTAATGATAAGAAGTTCATGAGGAGGTTCGTGGCGAATTTCTTCATCAGCAATGGCATTCTTTACAAGCGTAATCATGATTCAACCTAACTACGATGTGTGGATAAGAACGAAGCAGAAAGGATTATGGTAGAGTTACATGAAGGTACTTTCGGGACTCATTCCAGTGGACACACCATGGCGAAGAAAATCCTACGGGTAGGATATTATTGGTCTACCATGGAAGCCGACTGTTATCAGCATTCTCGGACCTGTCATAAGTGCCAAGTTAACAGCACCTTGGCCTTTTGCAATGTGGGGCATCGACATGATCGGCGAGATCAGACCTACTGCGTCCAACAGGTATCATTTCATCTAGGTAACAAGTGATTACTTTACCAAGTGGGTTGAAGCAGCTTCCTTTGCTACCGTAACCAAAAATGTCATGGCACGATTTATACGGCACAATCTGATATGTCGATATGGTGTACCCGAGAGGATCATTACGGACAATGGTACAAATCTCAACAATAAGATGATCACCGAGCTCTGCAAGCAGTTTAAGATACAGCATCACAACTCTTCTCCTTACCGGCCAAAGATGAATGGGGTTGTAGAAGTGGCTAATAAAAACATCAAGAAGATTGTGCAAAAGATGATGGTGACATAAAAAGATTGGCACGAGATGTTACCATTTGCTCTCCATGGGTACCGCACCTCAGCACGAACGTCAACAGGGGGAACACCATATTCCTTGGTTTATGGCATGGAGGCCGTCTTGCCCATTGAAGTTCAGATACCCTCTCTTCGGATTATGAAGGATGCAGGTTTGAGCGAAGATGACTGGATTCAGACCCGACTTGATCAGCTGAACTTAATCAACAAAAAGAGACTTACTGTTATTTTTCATGGTCAGACGTATCAAAAATGTATTGTCAAGACATTTAACAAGAAAGTCAGACGACAAGAGTATCAAGTTGGGGACCTAGTTATCAAGCGCATCATATTACCTCAAGGTGATCCTAGGGGAAAATGGACCCCTACGTACGAAGGGCCATTTGTGGTTAAGAACATTTTCTCAGGAGGAGCTATGATTCTAACAACCATGGATGGTGACGACCTTCCTCACCCCGTCAATGTAGACATAGTGAAAAAATACTACGCATAATCAAAGACCCGCTAGGTTGACTGGCCTAGGCAAAAATAAGGGCTTCCCGGCGAACCAAAAGGATTCGGGCAAAAATAAGGGATGAAAATGAGGAGAAAAAAAATTATACACTCGGCAAGTCGAAAACCTGAAAAGGCGGCTTGGGCAAAAAAGGGTATCCCGGTGGACTGAAAACCCGAAAGGGCGGTCCAGGCAAAAATTAGGGATTAAAGCGTAATATTA
Organism: Vicia faba; assembly: GCA_948472305.1. Taxonomy (NCBI): domain Eukaryota; kingdom Viridiplantae; phylum Streptophyta; class Magnoliopsida; order Fabales; family Fabaceae; genus Vicia; species Vicia faba. The sequence continues at coordinate 162,002,313 of OX451738.1, forward strand.
TGTCTCATTGGATCACCTTGCAACCAGACTTCGGTATCGACTATCAAGCTCAGACGGCACTAATCAACCTGATCTACCTTCAACCAAGTAGCAAAGTGATGAGACGCTCGAGGTCATAAAGGCAATAGCAGAGTTGGAACCCAGTGGGATTGTTCACATAGCTTTTTTCTTTGTTTTTTCACAAATTTTATAAATTCTATTTGTTCGGCGGCATTCTTTTACTAGGACGTCAGCCTCTTGTACAAAAGACGCCTATTTACAGGCCAACTTCAAAATCAATACAAGTCATTTTCACAAATAAATTTCAAACTGTTTTCCTTTTTCTGTTTTGTTTTGCGAGAACGTCCAATGTTCATTTTTTATGTATGCATTTGTCATTGATTGCTGCTCATAAAAATTTACATGCGAAACAAAAGATGATTACTTGTAATATCAGAAACAAGGGCAAACAAGAAATGTCCAAACCGTACAGTCGCTCTGTCCACCAGGTATAGGGATAGACCTAGCTGGAGGAAACGATTGAAAGTACATTCATTCCCCACAGAGTAAGAGAAAGTTAGTGGTGTTAGCTCTCCCCAGCTGAAACTCGCAATTGTGAATGAATCGGTAATATTCTCCCCAAGCAGAGTTTATCTACCATCAGCACTGAAAAGTCTTATATCCCCAGTGGAGTATAAAAATATCCCCAGTGGAGTTTAAAGAATTGCTCCCAGTAGACTCTAGAAGATTATCCCCAGTAGAGTCTAAAAGGTCATTCCCCAGTGAAGTCGCCATTGGAAAATCATCCCTAGCGGAGTTCATTCCTTTCACAAACAGGAATTCAATCCCCAACAGGTTTCATTATCACCAGCAACGGTAATTCATCCCCAGCTGAATTTATCAGCGGAATCCTCCGACAGAGCATCTCCTCCCCACAGAGTCATTCTCTCGTCATTTTATTCCCCAGCGGAGTTATCCTCTCCTGCAGGTTTATTCTCACAAACATCTTCATCAACTATCTCCAGCGGAAATGAAGAATCCAATTCTTTTCTCCATCAATGATCCGGGATTTATTTTCCCCAGATAAAAACATCACATTTTCATACGTCATGACATGCATACGATTCATACAACACAATCTCATTCATTTTGAGAACATCATTGCTTGATACATATCATGCATTACATACAGCTAACCTTTACCTTTCAGGAAAGATTCTCACAAAATTAAAGCTATGAAGCTTTTACCTCAGTTGAATTATGGACAAGTTCCTAAATATCGACAAAGATATTCCCTCGGTTGAATTACGGACGGGCTCCTAAATCTCAGCAGAGATGTCTCCTCGGTCGAATTACGGACAAGTTCCTAAATCTCGACAAAGATGTTCCTCGGTTGAATTACGGACGAGTTCCTAAATATCAGCAGAGATGTTTCCTCAGTTGAATTACGGACCAGTTCCTAAATGTCAGCGGAGATGTTTTCTCAGTTGAATTACGGACGAGTTCCTAAATCTCAGCATAAATATTTCCTCAGTTGAATTACGGACGAGTTCCTAAATCTCAGCAAAGTTGTTTCCTCAGTTGAATTACGGACGAGTTCCTAATACTCAACAAAGATGTTTTCTTAGTTGAATTATGGACGAGTTCCTAAATCTCAGCAAAGATGTTTTCTTAGTTGAATTACGGGCAAGTTCCTAAATCTCGACGCAGATATTACCTCTGTTGAATTACAGACGAGTTCCTAAATCTCAGCATAGATGATTCCTCAGTTGAATTACGGACGAGTTCCTAAATCTCAGCAGATATGTTTTCTCAGTTGAATTACGGACGAGTTCCTAAATCTCAGCAGAGATGTTTCCTCCGTTGAATTACGGACGAGCTCCTAAATCTCAGCAGAGATGTTTCCTCGTTTGAATTACGGACGAGTTCCTAAATCTCAGCAGAGATGTTTCCTCAATTGAATTACGGACGAGTTCCTAAATATCAGCAAAAAAGTTTCCTCAGTTGAGTACGGACGATCAAAGTTCCTAAATATCGACAGAGACGACTCACCAGAAGAATAACGGACGACCAAAGCTCCTAAAATTCTACTTCTCTCAATAGAGATCAGCCTTCCCCAGCGGAATCTTCCTCGACAACAGGAATACAAGCTATCGCTAAGGAATCTCTTATGTGATCGACACTCCTCTAAATGGCATCTATAAGCCCATTCCCGGCATCACAAGACAATCACCACTTCATGCGAGTGCAAATATCTGGGCACTCTAGTGTTCAATCATCTTCCACCTTCGGATCACGAAAGGCACGAAAGCCAATCTATATCCTCAGGTTTAAGAAGATTGAACAGGGGAAGCTGTTGTACCCCAAAATTTTCCCTCCCATATTTCTCAAAACATTTCAAGAAAGATCCCTAAGTTGCTCAAGGTAGCCAAGGGTTGGCCAGACAAGCTCTCTCCTAAAGCAGTCTACTTCAAATTAGAGTTTTATGTTGCATCAAGATGTTTAAGTCCAAATGGTCCCAAATTCTTAACATTGTCCTAATATGTTCTCAAGATCATCCATGTCAAGTTTCAAGCCTTGCAGAGGAAGTTTGCTCAGTCAATTGTTCAAAGGTCCAAAAATCGATTGTGCTAGGGAAAAAGTCAGCTGTGACCTACATACAGTCAAACTTCAAGATTTTCGGGCAACATCCTCATTTTTAAGTATATTTCATCATTTGATCAAGGGTTGATCATGATTCATCAAGGATTGCTCACAATTCATCAAGACTCAAAAGTTGCTAAATTAGGGTTTTGTAGGAAAAGTCAACTCAACTCTGACCAAGCATAAATTTCTCATACTTTATGAGAAATGGCCCATAAAAAGCTCATTTTGAAGAGGATGCAATTCCCTACAATCCATCTTCAGCTCCCAAGTTCAAAATATGCACTCACAAGAAGTTATGAATTGGGACATTATAGGTCATTTCGAAAAGTTAACAAAAACACCTTTTTTGTCAAAGCTTCATACTTGAGCATGAAATATCAAATTGAGATGAGACCAAAAGGGTTCATTAGAGGACATCTCAATCTTTCTAAAAATTCCAAGAACACCTCCAAAGAGTCAAAATTGAGGATGTTATGCATTGTTGAAGTTGACCTTTTTTGCAAAATTACCAAAAGTCAACTATCCCCAAAACATCAAATTTTGCCAAATGAACCTAATCTTTTTCACTTGTTTTGAGTTGGAAACATAGCCCACGTGCTCTAGCCTTTGACATTTGTCCATATCATATTTTTATTAATTATTTTGATTTTTATTTGAATTAATTTGATTTAAATCAAAATAAATCAAATAAAAATCCAAACCATTGATAACTAGGGATTTTGTGCTTGTTTCAGGTTCCAATTACAGCTAGCATCATTCCAAATTCGCATCAAAGCTTGTGTGCACAAAAAGATTCATAATAAGCCATTTTGGGAAAGATCTTCGGAGTATATCAAATTAATATCCAAAGCATTAAAAGAAGAAGATTTGGATGCAATTTGCAACCCTAATCCCTTCACTAATACATAAGGACTGCATGCAGATCAAAAGCAGGGTTAGAAATCAGGCTCAGAGCAAGAACAGAATTTGAAAAAAGAAGAAAAAAGTGTAAGATCGAATTGGTGGTTAGAGGCATCCTCAACGCTTGGTATCTATCCCAATCGTTTCATGGCACTCTCATGAACCTAAAGCAATCGAAACCAAGTGTTTTCAAGCCCTGCCACGCACTGTAAGTCCGTAACGGTATCACCATTTTCTTGAATTCGAATAGCCTTATTCTTGCATCCATAGTGTAAAATAATTGTACATTCTTGATCACCATGATGTTTGCAAACTTTCTACAATAGCCAATTGCATTTTAATGGACTGAATCGTGAATCACCATTGTTAGGTTTTTTTGGATTTTTTTAGGGTTTTTGATTTCAGGAACAATTGGTCTTCATGATGGGTATGGTTGTGATCAGAAGGACGAGACGAGTCTAACCATGGTATTAGATTCCATTTATATGTCCTGTAGAAGATTTTGGAACGAGCATGACTTGTAGCGACGGACACTGTCTGTGGGTATAGGTCCTTGAATTTATAGCCACGGAGAGAGGAAGGGGATGAAGGCGTGTCACTCCCCCATAGGCCCATTCAAATTCCAGCGTCTTTTTTATTTTTGTTTCCACTAATATTTGTTTTCTTATATTATTATTAGTTTGTATTATGTTAATAATAAAAAGCAAATGGCCTAATGGTTACCAGGTGTATGCTTTAGGCGCTAGGAGGCTGGAGGTCAGGGGTTCGATCCCTGCCTCCAGCAATTGCCATTTTCTTGTTTTATTTCAGGTTATCATATGCATGTGCAAGCCAAGACGTCCACCATGCTCCTTCCTCATCAGCACGCCAGATGGCCAAATGGCCAGATCTGATGGCTACCATTGCAAACACATTATGAGCCAAGTCAAGGATGTCACATAGGATCAAAAAAGTCAAATGGACCTCCACAAATGGGCCCAGATTATTGCTATTGGCACCCCACTTTCTCAGGCCCAATCTCTATCTCTTTATACTTTATTTTGTTTCAATTAGTTATTTTATTTATTTTATTAACCATAATTTATTTTCTTTTTATCAAAAAATCACCAAAAAAATATTTTATGTCCAATTAAAATTAGATTTTTATTTTTCATCAATAAAAATTAATCAATTTTAATTAGGTTATTTACGTTAGATAACTTTAATTTATTTTGCAAATATTTAAAATTAATTAGAATCAATAGGTTTTTCTTACTAACTTAATCATTTTATTTTTTTTCCTAAAATAGCAAAAACCAAAAATATGTCATTTAATTTATTTTTTCATTAATTAATTTAATTAACTAATTAATTTAGCATTTAATTTTAGGACTTAATTTCTTTTCTTAAAAAATATTAAAAACAAAAAAAAACATGTTCTTTTAATTAGGAGGGTCAAAACCCTAGTTTCGCATTCGATTCAATTTTCCCGCGCGCTTTATTTTTATTCAATTATTGTATTTGCTCCCGGTTTGTAATAATTAAATTAAGACATTTATTTATTTTTACCGCTTTTAAATTTCAAAGGGTTTGTTTTTGGCGATGTAAATACCCGACGCCTTGTAATAGCTTAGTTTAAATTCCGCACTTTAATTTCTACAAATTATTTAACTGCTAGATGTTTGATAATAGGGTTTGCATGACAAGAATGTATGGCTAAATTTAAAACAGTTAGATCACCCTAAACATTTGCAAAGATAAAAATAACTGAAATCAACACACCCGCACATGCGCACTCCTAGGGTACACCCCACTTGGTTGCCTTCGTACACGGTCATTGAGTATATGTTGTTTTAGAGGTCGTCCTATTGTCTAAAAGATAATAGTTGCCTCGAAATGGTTACCTCGGATATTGTTGCCTCGAATAAATGATCTAAGACATTAGGGTTACCGCTAAGACGTCCTAACGTTGCTTTAATGACCGTGCGTCCCTTTCGAATTGACCCTCAAACACCAACGACGGTGCTACCTACTCACTAATAGTGGGATAGCATTGTCTAAAGGAAATTAGCATAGAACGATTCCTTTTTCGAGTAGGTAGATTAGTTCTTAGATACTTGCTCATCCAAAACAAAACTTTTTCACACTTACACTCTTTTACAAACAAAGTTTTCAAAAACACTTCATTACACTCTTGAATACAGAAGCAAGAGTAAAATCGAAGTTAAAACAAAAACTTTTCAAAACCCACAAGCACAAAGAAAACAATTTTGAAAATGATGAGCAAGTACCTAAGAGCCTATAGATAACTACAGATAGAAAGGGTGATAATACCTTCCCTTTCTATAATCTACCCCCCGTACTCAAAAATATCTCGTAAAAGGAATTTTTCTGTGCTTTTTTCCTTTCCTTGTTGGATAAAATAAAAGTCGGTGGCGACTCTTGCTTACCGCGACATTTTGCGAACACAAACGCAAAACACAAACCAGCATTCCAAAAACCATACAGTTCTCCCACCGTATCACAACAGTGACTATCTTCCCCTTTACCAGATACTTCAACATTTGGTGTAGGGTAGAAGTAACAGCCCCAGCTTTGTGGATCCAAGGACGACCCAACAAACAAGAGTATGATGGCCTGATGTCCATCACATAGAAAATGGACTCGAAAGTCTGAGAGCCTACCTTGACAGGGATATTTACTACCCTATGCACCATTATTTTTGATCCGTCAAAAGCCCTTACCACAATGTTACTGGGCTTTAAGGTCAAACCTTCACAATCTAGTCGATCGAGAGCCTTCTTAGGCAGAACATTTAGCGAAGACCTGATATCCACCAACACATGAGCCATAGTGGTGCCCCTGCATTCAATTGAGACATGCAAAGCATCATTATGCTTTCTTCCCTTCGGTGTCAAGTCTGCATCTGAAAACCCAGCCCATTTTCAGCAGTCAGGCTAGCCACGCAATCTTTAAATTGATCAGCTGAAGTCTCTTGCGGCACATGCGCAGTCTTGAGAAATGTAATCAAAGCCTTTGCATGGGCTTCAGAACACAACAGCAAAGACAACATGGATATCTTCGATGGGGTCTTCCCCAGCTGCTCGACCACATTGTAGTCGCTCTTCTTAATGATTTTCAATATTTCCTCTATCTCTTGCTTAGAGGCTTCCCCAACAATTTTCCTAGGTGCCTCCGTCCGGGCAGGCTCACCTACAACTTCTTTGCCTAGAGTCCCAGATGACTTATCGGCAGGGGTAACAGTTGGGGTAAGAACATGAATAGTAACTGAAGTACTAGCGGGTGTAGAAGATGAAATAACGACAGGCTTAGTGACAGTCTTCGGGGAGATCTCAAGAGAGAAAACCCTTTCACTTCTAGTAATCTTGTTGGCCCCGACAATGTTACCGACATCAGGATCATCTTCTTTGGTCTTCAAGTTTTGTTTAACGCCATGGTAGTAAACATCGGCGCCATGATACCAGGGGAAAGCTTTGTCCAAGACATACGGGATAGGACCAGGACACGTGATTATCAACGGAGCGATTCTTGGAGCAGATGTAATCCTAACAGGTCTTCTCGAGGAGACTTTAGAAGGATTGGCAGAAATGGTTATAATAGAAATATCTTCATATGGAACAGTTGGAATTAAATTCTTTTCAAACAAAATTTCTCTGTTGTCCATCAGGAATTGGACACCTGACCTCAGCAAATGGCAACCGGAAGGTAGAAATGAACACATATGGCAACCTTCACCACAACCCGGAAATAAACCGGCCAACAACAAATTCTTCTTAACAGACACAAGAGGAGTAGAAACTTCGTCCACTGAGGTTATGAACAGACCAGTGTTGTTGTACCCCAAAGTTTCCCCTCCCATATTTCTCAATAAATTTCAATTAAGGTCCTCAAATTGGTCAAGGAAGTCCAAGGATTGACCATACAAACTCTCTCCTAAGGCAGTCTACCTCAAAGTAGAGTTTCAGTTTGCATCAAGATGCTTGAGTCCAAAGGATCCCAAATGCTCATCATTGTCCTAATATGTTCTTAAGATCATCCATGTCAAGTTTGAAAGCCTTGCAGAGGAAGTTTGCTCAGTCAATTGCTCAAAGGCCTAAAAATCGACATTGCTAGGGCAAAAGTCAAATGTGTCCCACATACAGTCAAACTTCAAGATTTTTGGTCAACATTATCATTTTGAAGTATTATTCATCATTTTATCAAGAGTTTATCATGATTCCTCAAGGATTTCTCATAATTCATCAAAACCCAAAAGTTGCTAAATTAGGGTTTTGCAGGAAAAGTCAACTCAACTTTGACCCAGCATAACTTTCTCATACTTTATCAAAAATGACCCATCCAAAGCTCATTTGGAAGAGGATGTAATTACCTACAATCCATATTCATCTCCCAAGTTCAAAATATGCACTCACAAGAAGATATGAATTCAGATATTATAGGTCATTTTGAAAAAGTCAACAAAAACACTTTTTTTTATCAAAGCTTCATACATGAACATGGAAGACTCAATTGAGGTGAGAAATAAAGGGTTTCTTAGAGGACATCTTGAGCTTTCTAAGAAGTCCAAGAAAACATGTCTAGGGTCAAAATTGAGGAAGTTATGCATTGGTAAAGTTGACCTTTTTTGCAAAATTGTCAAAAGTCAAATGTGCCCAAAATTGCAATTTTTGTCAAATGGGCCCAACTTTTTATGTTTTCACTGAGTTTATAACATGACAAACGACCCATGATCCTTCCCATTTGTCATTCTTTTATTTGTTTCATTTATTTTGATTTTATTTCAATTAAATCAAATAAAATCAAAATAAAATCATGAAAATATCAAAAACTAATCAAAGCTTGAGATTTTGTGCATGTTTAGGTCTACTATACAGCTGGAAGTGAGATCAAATCGTGCAAGCTTCATTTGGACACAAAAAGATTGAGATTGGCTTGATTTGGAAAGATTTTGTACCATGATCAAATCTTGAATCAATGATCATAATTGAAGAAGATTTGAAACCAAATTGCAACCCTAATTCATTCTGGGGTACATAAGGAACATATTCAGATAAAAAACGAGAGGATTGGAGGTGTGTAAATAAGAGAGCAAGTTTCAAAAACTTGGAAAAAAGTGGCATACTGATTTCAAAGTTGCACACCAATTCAAAGCAGTCTAGTCATCTCAATCGCTTCCTGTACGTTCTAGGATCCTATTCCAATCACTAGCAAGCCTCATAACATCCAAAAACGCGTTGTAAGTATCCTACAATATCCTTACTTTCTTGAAATCGAATATCACAATTCTGGCACTTTTAGCATGATTTATTTGCATATTCTTAATCCTTAAATCATTTGCAAGCTAATGGTGGTACTTAATTGCATTTTCATTAACTGTAGAGCAAGATGCCATAGTTAGGGTTCTTGGTTCGTTTTTTGGGGTTTTTCTTTACAGGTACAATTGGCCATGGATAAGGGTACCATGATGCTCGTGAGGTTGCCACAAGTTGGTTGGTACCACTGGTATTGATTTTTCATGCAGAGACAAGATTTTGGAGAAGCCCAGGGTTATACCTACACCCTTTGTCCGTAGGTAAAAGACCTTGATCTAAAATGACGGAGACGATGAGGAAGGTGATAACGTGGCCTTCCCTGACTGGCCAATTCAAAATTCGCGTGTTTTATAATATGTTATTTTGTTTTTTCCATATATTGAATTTTTGTCACTCTATATACAACTAATCAAGCCAGCCCAGTTGGTAAGCGCGCAGAGTAAAATGCCAAAGGGCCTGGGTTCGATCCCCAGGTCTCCATATTATTTTTCATTGTATGATTAGGTACACAAGCGTCCCATAAGACCACCATGCGCCATCAGCCTTCAACCATTAGATCCCAAGCAAGCAAAATCCAAGGTCTCTCCATGAAGATCCGTAATACACCCCAGACAAGCTAGCAACATGGGATCTCGAAAAGTCAAATGGGCTAGGCGCTATTGGGCTCAGAAATTGCAATTCAGACCCCCCCCCCCCCTTCTTGCCACAAAACCAGGCCCATTCTTATTTCTTTTCTATTTTTTTCTTTTATTTAATTTATTTTATTTAATTATTTTCTAACACAAATTAATTTCTTTTTTACAAAAAAATCATAAAATCAATTTCACTAATTTAGAATTTAAGTTTTATTTTTATTTTATCAAATTTAATTTTATATTAGTTTTAATTTAGGTTTAATTCTAACTTTTTTTGTAAATAAGTAAAATCAAATTAGAAAAATTAGGGTTGCCTTTGATTTAATTTTTATTTATTTTTCAATAAACAAAATACAAAAATAAGTTAATTAATTATTTTTCTTAATTTAAATTAATTAGTAATTAGGTTTGTATTTATTCAATTAAAACCTTATTTTCTCAAAATAATCAAAAACAACAAAAATGTTTTTTTTCTTTCAATTAAGTTTAGACGGGGTCAAAACCCTTATTTTCTCAAAATAATCAAAAACAACAAAAATGTTTTTTTTCTTTCAATTAAGTTTAGACAGGGTCAAAAACAACAAAATAATCACGCGCATTTATTATTTTTGCAAATATTAATGTAACTGCTTACAGTATGTAATAGTTTAATTTGGATTTTCTTTTATTTATCGTTTTACGGGTTTTTTGGCTATGAAATTAATCCCCCTCCCTGAAGCCTTGTAATAGCGTAGTTTTATTTCTCGCATTTTAATTTTCGCAAATATTAACTGTTAGATGTATAATAATAGGATTGCATGACAAGGCTGTATGTTAATTTAAAATGGCTAGCAAACCCTAATGTGTAAAGATAATAACTAGAATCAAATCACTCGCACATGCGTATTCTTAGGGTATACTCTCACTTCGGTTGCCTTCGGTAAACGATCATTAAGTATAGGGTGTTTTAGTGGTCGCCCTCCTGTCTAAACAAAGATCAAAAGTCTCGTTCGAAAATGTTGCCTCGGAAATGTTCCCTCGAATATGATCTTAAGACATTAGGGTTATTACTAAGACGTCCTAACATTGCTTTAGTGATCGTACGTCCCTTTCGAATTGTCCCTTACAATTCCAATGACGGTGCTACCTACTCTTTAATAGTGGGATAGCGTTGTCTAAAGGAAACAAGAATAGAAACATCCTTTTCCGAGTAGGTAGATGCTAGTAGGTACTTGCTCAAATCAAACTTTTCACACTTACACTCTTTTCAAACAAAGTTTTCAAAACAAAACACTTCGTAACACTCTTGAAGACAGAGGCAAGGGTTAAAACGAAGTAAAACAAAAAAAACTTTTCAAAACAAACATACACAAGCAAATTTTATAAGATGAGCAAGTACCTAAGAGCCCATGGAAAACCATGGATAGAAAGGGTACTAACACCTTCGCTTTCTATAATCTACCCCTCGTACTCAAAATCTAGAAAGAAGGAATTTTTTTGTGCTTTTTTTCCTTTTCCAGTTGGTTAAAATAAAAGTCGGTGGTGACTCTTGCTTACCGCGACATTTTGCAAATATAAAACGCAAAACGCAAACCAGCATTTTTCAAAACAGTCGGTTCTGCCACCGTATCACAGAACTGGTGACACTGCTGGGGAATTAATAATTGGGGTATACCTTAGGATTTAGTTCATCATAAATTACTTCTCTTGTTTGTCTTGGTTGCTTTACTTTTAAGGGTTGTTTGGGAGATACTATAGATCCTAACCTGGATCTTGGGATAGCTTTTAGGTAAGTAGCAATAAACTGTGAAGGAACTGTACGGTGTAGACCGATACGGTTGAAGAAGTTGCTACATTGGTGTGGCACATTGGTTGGTACCGGTATCCCTTGTGGAGAAACGAGGAGAATATGGGGCTGCTATGTGTGTCGTTAAGCATCAACTGACCTTAGAACCTTTAATCGACAAACTTGGCCATTAGGAAGTAGTGAGATAGCCGGCCTCGGTGTAAAGCTGAGAACTAATTGATACTCGATGCTACACTCATTGAGACCATACTCTCGAGATAGTTCCGGTTGCAAGAAAGGATTGCGTGAGTTGAAACCATGACCGATGGAGGATGGTCAGTGATATTGAGAACCTCTAGAACCCGGTTACTTTTACTAGGACAGGTTGAAACCAACTGAACTTCAAGAGGGTAATACCTTTGACCCCATGCAAGCCTTAAACTTAAGGACTTTTGTGTAACTTGTTTTCCTTTGCCATGTCTGTTATCTGCTATACCTATTATTTTTATCATGACATCATGAATCATAACATAGCATGCATACTTCATTATACTGACCATTTCAAAGACCTAGGGGATTTATCTTTGTTCTGTTTTGCAGATTTTGGCTTCCGTGTGCAGAAACACCATCTGAGTTAACTTTGTGCAAATACCTGTTCAACTCAAAGAGTTAGCCTCAAAAGTTTATGAGACTTCTTCGTTCATTAAGAGACATGGTCAGCTTCTTATCTTGGTTACCTCAAAGTTTGATGAGCAGATAATGAGTGTGCTTTTCTAGTTCTTCGATCCTGTGCATCATTGCTTCACCTTCCCAGATTATCAGCTGGTTCCCACTTTGGAAGAGTTTTCTCACTTATTGGGCATATCCATCCATGAGCAGATTCCCTTCACAGGTATGGAAGAGACTCCTAGACTAGAAGACATTTCTTCAGCTCTGCATCTAAAAAGGGCTGATGTAGTATCCAATTGGGAAACACGAAGCGGGGTTGAAGGTTTCTTAGCCAAGTTTCTGATAGATCACGCTCGGCTATTCTGGGATAACTTAGATTTTCAGGCTTTTGAAGACACCTTAGCTCTCCTTATCTACGGTTTGGTCCTCTTCCTGAATCCGAATTCTTTTATGGATGTGAATGCGGTTAAGATCTTCATCTCTCGCAATCCAGTACCTACTTTTATGGGTGATATCTTGCATGCCCTCTACACTCCTACTGTGCGTAGAAGAGGGACTCTTATGTGTTGTATGTCGTTGCTGTCGAGGTGGTTTATTTTGCACCTCCCCAAGTATGTGATAAAGAACGAAGAAGGTTTGGGATGGTCCTACAGAATAATGTCACTTGCCCATACAGACATACTTTGGAGTTCCAAGGTTATGGAAAGCACTGCTGTCATTGATCGTTGTGGGGGATACCATAATGTCCCATTGCCTGGAATCATAAGGGGAATAACCTACAATCCTTGTCTAGCTTTGTGACAGTTTGGTCGTGCTCGCAGAGACGGTCCCCATGAGCTACTTCTTACGAATATTGCATTTGAGTACAAGGAAGACGTTGACGAGCATCGCCGGAGGTTTATACGAGCCTGGGGCATGGTGAACAGATTTGACCCTCAAGAGCTAGGACCAAGGACTTCCCTCCCTATGCAGCCTTACCTCCAGTGGGTCTGAGCTCGTGCTCAGAAGCTTGGGATGCCTTATGAAGTTGTGTTGCCAGTGATTGTGGAGCCCACCAATGAAGAGGGCATTCCTTGTACAGTCCTTTATCCCTACATGCCCACTGATCTTGGGGCATTGAAGAGGTCTTGGATTCAGATGAAAGAGGAGAGAGATACCTACCGGGAGAAGTACCACGAGTAAGAAAGGAAGATCCTGAAGCTCACCAGGCAACTCGAGAATGAAAGGACGATCAATGACTACGCCGGCACGAAGGGGAAGCGTCCATGGGATTTCTGATTTTGCTTTTTCTAGTTTAGATTTTGTTTTTCATTTACTTCTTTGTAAATGCCTTAAAGGAATTGTTGAACCTTTTTACAAGTTTAATCTAATAAAGTTTGTTTGTTTATTTTGGTTTGCAAATTTAAATCTCCCAAAGTCTTTGAAATCATTACATACGCATCATGTTATCATGCACACCATTACAGGTACCATTACAGGTTTCTCATCTTCTTCGCTGTTTATTTCAACAGAAATGTCTTCCGATCAAGCTATCAAAGATCTTCAGGAACAAAATGCCCAATTTCAAGAGATGTTCTTGAGCTTGGCTAAAGGTCAAGAGGATTTGAAAGCTCTCATTCTGAAAGAGAAGAAGAAGAAGAAGAAGAAGAAGAAGAAGAAGAAGAAGGTCGTTCTCCTGGGTATGGGTAAAAGGTTTGGGGATAGGTTGAAACAGCAAGCTGATCTGTCCTTTTCATCCAAGGAAGGGGAAAACCAAGAAGAAGAAAAAGGCCCTAGTCGTGCAATCTCTGATAATGATACTAATTTTGATGAGGAGCAATATCCTCCTGCCGAGGATAGGTACAAGCAGTTAGAAGACCGTCTGAGTGCCATGGAGATTCAAAAGATCACTGGTTTGGATTTCGGAGAACTAGGACTGGTATCGGGAGTGGTGATCCCTCATAAGTTCAAAGCTCCAGTTTTTGCCAAGTACGATAGAGTATCTTATCCAAAACTCCATCTCCGCTTGTACGTCAGGAAAATCCAACCCCACACTACTGATAGAAATTTGTGGGTGAATTTATTTCAAGATAGTCTGTCATGGACTCAGCTTGAATGGTTTTATCAGTTGGAAGGAGCCAATGTCTGAAACTGGGAGGACCATGCTGCTGCTTTCTACAGGCAGTATCAATATAACAACGACCTTGCTCCCACTCGTACTCAACTTCAGGGTATGTCTATGGGTGCAAGTGAAGGTTTTAAGGACTATGCTCAGAAGTGGAGAGATTTAGCTGGAAGAGTCCAACCCCCTTTGTCCGATAGGGAGTTGGTTGACATGTTTCTAGGGATGCTCTCTGGTCCATTTTTCAATCATCTGATCGGCAGTTCGTCATCTGGGTTTACTGAGTTGATTTTGACTAGGGAGAGAGTAGAAGTTGGTATCCGAAGTGGTAAAATACAGAAGGATACTTCATCAAGTGCAGTAAATAAGCCTTTCTCCGGTAAAAAAGAAGCTAGTGCAGTCTACGGCCCGAGAGGCCAAAGCAGACCTGAGCATTATCAAGTAGTAAATGCGGTAGTGATATCAAGACCCACCGTTGCTCCACAATGCAACAATCAACAAAGTGTGGAAAGACCACAGAGGCAGTACACTCGGCTCAATATGACCTTGTCTCAAATTCTACCACAACTACTAAAGACTAATCTGGTAACTCTGAGGGAGGCCCCGAAGAACCCCAACACCACTTTTCCGCTATATAACCCGAATGCCCGCTGCGCCTATCACTCCGATGGCCCAGGTCATGATACAAACAACTGTTAGGCCTTGAAGAATAAGGTGCAAGACTTGATCGAAGCCAGAGAGATTGAGTTTGACGCTCCAGAGAAGCCCAGCGTCATAACTGCTCCTATGCCCAAACATGGTCATGGAGTGAATGCTGTGGATGGTGATTTATTTGTGACCTCCGTGGAAGAAATTTCTACTCCTTTGATGACAGTTAAGAAGAATCTATTGTTGGCCAGTTTATTTTCGGGTTGTGGCGAAGGTTGCAACATATGTTCAGTTCTGCCTGCTGGTTGTCACTTATTGAAATCAGGTGTTCAACGCCTGATGGATAACAAAGAGATCTTGTTCGAAAAGACTATGATTCCATTGGTTCCAATTGAAGAAGTTGCCATCATAACCATTTCCGCCAATACTTCCAAGGCTTCCTCGAGAAAGCCTGTTAGGATTACATCCGTCCCAAGAATTGCTCCGTTAATAATTACTGTCCTGTGTCCTATCTCATACACTTCGGATAAGGTTGTCCCTTGGCACTATGGGGCCGATGTGTATTACCATGGAGTTAAGAAAGACTTAAAAAGTAAAGAAGCTGATGCTGATGTCAACAATATTGTTAGGGCCATCAAGGTCACCAGAAGCGGAAGACTCTTTTCTCCCGAGATTTCCCCTCCGACTGTTCACAAACCTGTTGTCATTCCATCTGTTAGTACATCAACTACTATCCCAGTTCCTATTCCAGTTATCACCCCTGTCGCCAAGCCATCTGGCACTCGGGGCAAAGAAATCACAGGTGAGCCTGCCCGGACGGAGGCACCTAAGAAGATCATTGTAGAAACCTCTAAGCAGGAGATAGAGGAAATTCTGAAGATTATCAAGAAGAGTGACTACAACATAGTCGAGAAGCTGGGGCAGACCCCATCAAAAATTTCCATGTTGTCCTTGTGGTTGTGTTCTGAGGCCCATGCAAAGGCTTTAATTGCATTCCTCAAGACTGCGCATGTGTCGTAAGAAACTTTGGTTGATCAATTCAAAGATTGCGTAGCTAGTCTGACTACCGGCAATTGGTTAGGTTTCTCAAATGCATATCTGACTGCTAAAGGAAGAAATCATAATGATGCTCTTCACGTGTCGATCGAGTGCAGGGGCACTACTATGGCCCATGTGCTGGTGGATACCGGGTCCTCATTGAATGTTGTGCCAAAGAAAGCATTAGACCATCTGGACTGTGAAGGTTTGATTCTAAAGCTGAGCAATATTGTGGTAAGGGCTTTCGAAGGGTCAAAAAGGATTGTGCACGAGGAGGTGGACGTCCCTGTCAAAGTTGGCTCTCAGACTTTTGCATCCACTTTCTATGTGATGGATATCATACCATCATATTCTTGCTTGCTGGGTCGCCCTTGGATTTATAAGGCTGGGGCAGTAACTTCCACGCTCCATCAGATGTTGAAATATCCTGTAAAGGGAAAGATTGTTACGGTGCGAGGAGAAGAGGAGTACATTGTGAGTCATCTCAATTCCTTTCGCTACATGGAGATGGATAAGGAGTTCATCGAAACCCCGTGTCAGAACTTTGAAGAGGTCCCCCAGACTTTGGCGTTAACTGAAGTTGCTGCTGACAAACCTCCGATGAAGATGGCTTCCCTCAAGGATGCCAGGCCTGTAATTGAAAAAGGTGGGTGTGCAAATTGGGGTCAGCTCCCTGAGTTCGCGTACAAAACTGACAAATTTGGTTTGGGCTTTACTACAGGGGCTCAAAGGGTTGTTACGCGCGCACGGATTGGAAGACCTCCTATGCATATCAACAACCAGGGAGTTAATGCAATTGAAGACGGTGAAGAAGATTCGGATATCGACGGCTGGATCTACCCAACGACCAATGGTGGATTAAACAACTAGATGGCGAAAGACATCATACCTATTTCTTTTATTACACAGTAATTGACTTTTGTTTTGAGATTTATAATAAACAGTTTGAAACTTTACGGCCCGGTGCCTTGCCCGAGGCACTTTGGCTTTGCTTGTGAGGGCTTATTATTTTTCATTTTCATATATCATCAATAAAGCATTGGACGTTTCTTGCATTACAAATTTTGTGCTCCTTCTTTTTCTTTTCTGTCTCTCACTTTATCAAAACATCTATTCTCTTACACACACTCACGTATCATAATGCAGATCCATATCCACTGTGGATCCCATTGATAACAACTCTGCTACTGCCAATTATGACTTCAAAAATCTGATCAACCAAGCCGAGGACGAAGGTGAGGATGATTGTGAGGTGCCTGGAGAACTTGCTACACTGTTACTACAGGAAGAAAGGGCCATACAGCCTCATGAAGAGCCAGTTGAATCAGTGAATTTGGGTACAGAGGAAGATAGGAAAGAAGTCAAGATAGGTGCGAATCTGGAATCTAATGTCAAGCAACAGTTGATACAGATGATACGCGACTATGTTGAGATCTACGCTTGGTCTTATGAAGATATGCCTGGTGTGATCGGTGGGAATAGAACTAACTGTTTTTTAGCTGGTTTCGCGAAATGTCGCGGTAAGCAAGAGTCGCCACCGTCTTTTATGTTCTCCAATATGGAAAGGACAAAAGCACGGCAAAATTCCTTATTCGAGATGTTTCTCGGTTCGGGAGGTAGATTTATAGATAGGGAAGGTGTTAGCACCCTTTCTATCCGTGGTTATCCACGGGCTCTTAGGTACTTGCTCTTATGTTTTCAAAAATGTTTGCTTTTCAAATCTGTGTGGGTTTTGAAATAAAGTTCGTTTGAAAACTTCTAGGTAACTCTTGTATCAGTCCTCAAGAGTGTATGAAGTATTGTTTGAAAACTTTTTGAAAGTGTAATGTGTGAAAAGTATTTTGTTTGTTTTTGAAAAGAGCAAGTACCCATGAGTCATCTACCTACCCTAAGGAATTAAGTTGTGTAAGAGTCCTTTAGATTGTGCTATCCCACCATTGAGAGGTAGGCAGCACCATCGTTGGAGGTGTTCAGGTCAATTCGATTATCGGGACTGTGTGGTCACCGAAGCAATGGTAGGACAACTTAGAAGTAATCCTAACGTCCTAGATCCTTTTTATCCGAGGCAACCGTTTTGAGGCAACTGGATCTTTAGACAAAGGGCGACCTCTAAGACGTCCTATACTTGATGACCACGTTTCGAGGCAACCAGTGAGGCGTACCCTAGGAGTGGCATGTGCTTTGTGTGTTGTTTTTCAGTTAATGTTTTGTACATGTTATTTGTGAGCTACGGATTGGTTTTATTTACATACATTCTTTCATGCATTTAACAGTTAGGGGTGCGGAAAGTAAATTGCGGAAAGATAAATTCTACGCTATTACAAGGCGTGGGTCTATACATCGCCAAAAATACAAAGACCTGTTTTGGTAAATAAGTACGAGAAATTAAATAAAGCGATAAACCTAATTACTATTACATTCTTGGAAGCAATTACATAATAATCAAAATAAAATGCGCGCGAATAAAAGTTAATCGGGAATGCCTTAAGGGTTTTGACCCTTTTAAGAAAAGAAATGAATTTTTGTCTTTTTTGTGATTAAATGAGATTAAAACTAATTGTTAAACTAATTTATTTATTTATTAAAAAAATGGTGTTTTTGTATTTTTTATGTTTTTTTAATGAAAATAAAAGAATTAAAAATTCTAAGTTAACCTAATTCTAAATTATTTTTATTGATTGTAAAGAAAAAGAAATTAATATTGACCTAATTAAACTATTTTAGTTGTTAATATTTTATTTACAAAAATAATATGAAATTAATAATAATAATATTATTAGTTCTCTTTTGATTTTTTATGAAAAAAAGTTAGTTATATTAATTTAATGATAGAATAATTTTTTGGTAATTTTCTGGATTGATTTTGATAATTAAAAGCAATTAAAAGTCAATTTAATGATTATTTAACAATTAATTAAAATATGCATGCAAACATATTAATTTTAATGTCAAAAATTAAATAAATATTTTTCTGATTAAAATGCAAAAGGAAAATATTTTTGTGATTTTTTAAATGCATGAGAAGATTATTTGAAGATAAACTAAATTAGGATGAAAATATTAAAAAAAAATAGAAAATATAGAAAGCATGTTAATTATTAAAAAAAATGGTAAAGAGAAAATGCCAGGGCCAAGAATCGAACTCATGCCCTCTGGAGAAATCAACCAACGCGTTGCCAACTGAGCTAGCTGTCTTTGGTGTCTATACTCTGCAATCAATTGGTTAAAAATGAAAACGTGGCATATTTGAATTTTTAAACACAGTCAACACGCGTGGGGCCCAGGTGTAACATGGGAACGAATCAGAATGCGCTATCGTGCCACGCCAGCCACGCCTGAGTCCACATCAGTCAACGACGCCGGAGCCCTAGCTCCGGTCGTCTTCTTCGGCAAGCACCATGGCCGATCCTGCAAAATAGGCAAAATCAAAGCAAAATAAAGACCTTGTCACCCTAATTCGACCCCTGTGGATTCAATGGTGCCATTGTTTTGGCCTGAAAACGACTGTACAGTGAGTTTCTAAGAAGATAACAAAAACGACCCTAGCAATGGCAGGTCCTTACTCCTGCGTTAAAGCTTGCATGCTATGCATCAAATGCATTCTAATAAGTGTCCTGAGTTCACACAAACCATCAAAAACAATTAATGATGCATGAAATATGAAAAACGAATTCAAGAAATTTAACAAACCGATGAGAGCTAGGGAGCACGATCTGGGATGATTTGGCTTCGTGTAAGGGTTGGGAATGGTTGCTGCTATGCCCAGGAACACGATTGAATGCTTAACACTCCTTGAAACTTGCTAGAAAAACAAATTCGAATTTGTCAACTTTGGAAAATTTTGAGAGAATTAGGGTTGTCGTTTCAGAGGTTTCTAGCTCTTGTATGATGTATGAGAGGCTTGCATATAAGGTCATGAACGAGAATCAAACACATTTAGGGGTCTTTAACCCTTGCAATCAAGTTTTGAGATTTCCATAAACACCATTTAAAGAACTTGCCATTTTTGTTCAATTTTGAATTTCATGCTTGAAATAGGATGTACACGAAATTGGTATGTGTTTCATGATGCATCAAGGCTATTCAAACCACAAGATATCCCTTAATTAATTTTTTTGATTTTTATTTGAATTTTAAAGATTTAAAATGAATTAAATCAAATAAAATTAAATAAAAATAGAAAAATTAATTTTTAATCTTGAAATACAACATGGGACACGTGGGTGGCATGGCAAAGCTGAATCAAGTGGGAAAAGTGGGCCCTTTTTGTCAAAAATTGAAGTTTCATGGATAGTTGACTTTGGCCATTTCACAAAAATTTCCCAACTTCTCCAATGCATATCTTGCTCAATTTTGATCATATGAACATGTTCTTGGACATTTTGGAAAGTTCTTGAAGTCCTCTAACCAATTCCTTTGGTCCCATGTCATTTTGATATACCAATCTCAAGTTATGGTCTTTGACTTAAAGTGCCTTTTTGTTGTCTTTTGAAAATGACCTATAATGTTGAAATTGATAACTTTTTGTGAGAGCATTTCTTGGACTCGGAATATGAAGATGAGTTGTAGGAAATATCTTCCCCTTAAAGATGAGCATTGGATGGGATTTTTCTTATGAACCATGAAAAAGTTATGCCTTGGTCAAGTTACAGTTGACTTTTCAGCTGTCCAAAAATAAAAACTTTTGCATCTTGATGATTTTTGAGCCATTCTTGTGGAATCATGATCAAGACTTGATCAAATGATGATTGTGGCTTCAAAATAAGATGTTGACCAAAAATTTTGACTTTTGACTGCCAAATGACCATTTTGCCCCTACAGTTGATTGTGAAGCAATTAGGGTTTTTGACTGTGCAACTTGACCTTGTGAGCCTTGAAACCTGACATGTAGGTGCTTGACAATGTATATGAGCATATGTGACTTGATTGAGCCCTTGAAAACTTCAACTTCCTTGCAAGAACCAAAACCCTAATTTGACTGGCTTAGGAGGGTGTTTGAACTGCGCAACCCTTGAGAGATCTTGAAGCATATTTAGATGATGCTTGTCAAAACTTTGAAGAATATGGGAGGGCAAATTTTGGGGTACAACACCTGGTTTGGACACTGATATTGTGGTACGCCGCCTGCCAACTAAAGAAGATTGTCTTTCGGTAAAGTAGAAGGTCTGTCATATGCGCCCTGAGATGTTTGAGAAAATCAAAGCTGAGGTCATGAAACCGTTTGATGCCAGATTTCTAGCTGTCACCTCTTACCCGCAGTGGGTTGCCAATGTTGTTCCCGTGCCTAAGAAAGACGGTAAGGTGCGGATGTGTGTGGACTATAGAGATCTGAATCGGGCGAGCCCCAAGGATGATTTCCCGCTTCCTCACATCTATGTTCTGGTCGACAACACCGTGCAGCATAAGGTCTTATTCTTTATGGACGGTTTTTATGGTTACAATCAGATCAAGATGGCTCCCGAAGACATGGAGAAGACGATCTTTGTTACGCAGTGGGGCACCTTCTGGTACAAGGTAATGCCTTTCGGGTTGAAGAATGATGGGGCAACTTATCAGCGCGCCATGGTCGCTTTGTTCCACGACATGATTCACCATGAGATTGAGGTTTACGTTGATGACATAATCGCAAGGTCCCAGACTGAGGAAGAACACCTTGACCATCTCCAAAAACTGTTCGACAGGTTGAAGATGTATAAGCAGAGGTTGAACCCGAAAAAGTACACCTTCGGGGTAAGGTCTGGTAAGCTGTTGGGTTTTGTTGTTAGTGACGAAGGTATTCAGGTGGACCCTACCAAGGTAAAAGCCATACAGGAGATGCCGGCTCCCCGCACAGAAAAAGAAGTTAGAGGTTTCTTGGGACATCTGAAATACATTGCCCGATTCATTTCACGCCTGACTACTACTTGTGAGCCAATCATCAAGCTGCTGAAAAAAGATCAAGTGGTAAGATGGAATGATGAATGTCAGACCGCTTTCAAAAGGATCAAAGAATACCTCCAAGAGCCACCAATTTTGATGCCTCCAATTGAAGGAAGACCTTTGATATTATACTTGACAATACTGGACAACTCAATGGGGTGTGTGCTGGGGCAGCATGACGAGTCTGGCCAAAAAGAGCACGCTATTTACTACCTTAGCAAAAAGTTTACCGAATGTGAGACCTGATACTCACTGCTCGAGAAAACTTGCTGCGCTTTGGCATGGGCTGCTCGTTGGTTGAGACAGTATATGCTGACTCACACCACCTTATTGATATCAAAAATGGATCCAATCAAGTATATCTTCGAAAAGCCTGCTTTGTCTGGAAGAATAGCAAGATGGCAGATAATCTTAACTGAGTACGACATTCAATACACAACCCCAAAAGCGATCAAGGGGAGTGTGTTGGCAGATCATTTGGCGCATCAGGTCGTGGATGACTACCAATCCATGAATTTCGAGTTCCCATATGAGAATATCATGTTGGTGACCGACTGGGAAGAACCTGGACTGGATAAAGGACCTGAGGAAGGATCCCGATGGTCTATGTATTTTGATGGAGCGTCAAATGCGTTGGGTAATGGCATTGGTGTTGTGATCATATCTCCAGAGGGCTGTCATACTCCGTTCACCGCCCGATTATGTTTTAACTGTACCAACAATATGGCGGAGTATGAAGCCTGTATCTTGGGTCTCCGAGTTGTTATTGACCTGAGGATTAATCTCTTGAATGTATTCGGAGATTCCGCTCTAGTGATCAGTCAGATCAAAGGCGAGTGGGATATGAAGCACCAAAATCTTATTCCTTACAAAGAGTATGTATTGACATTGCTTCCGCACTTTGAGGAGATAACCTTTGAACACTTCCCGAGAGAGGAGAATCAGTTAGAGGACGTGCTAGCTACTATGTCTTCTATGTTCAAGGTCAGGTGGGACAATGAAGCTCCCCAGATTACCATTGAGAGGTTGGACGAACCCGCACATTGCTGTGACATTGAGACTGAAGAAGTAGCAGATAAACCCTAGTTTCACGAGGTAAAGAGGTATCTTGAGGCTCAAGAGTACCCCGAAGATGCGTCTGTTAATGATAAGAAATTCTTGAGAAGGTTCACGGAAAAATTCTTCATCAGTAATGGTGTCCTTTATAAGCGTAACCATGATTCGACCTTACTGCGATGTATGGACAAAAGCGAGGAAGAAAGGATCATCGCATAGTTACATGAAGGTACCTTCGAAACTCATTCTAGTGGACACACCATGGCAAAGAAAATCCTACGGGCTGGATATTATTGGTCTACTATGGAAGCCGATTGTTACCAGCATTCTCGGACCTGTCGTAAGTGCCAAGTCTATGCTGATAAGGTGCATATACCTTCGGTTCCTCTGAACATCTTGATGGCTCCTTGGCCTTTCGTAATGTGGGGCATCGATATGATCGGCGAGATCAAACCTAGTGCATCTAACGGGCATCGTTTCATTCTGGTGGCTATTGATTACTTTACAAAGTGGGTTGAGGCAGCTTCTTTCGCTACAGTAACCAAGAACGTCGTGTCGCGGTTTATCTGACACAACTTGATCTATCAATACGGTGTACCAGAGAGGATCATCACGGACAATGGTACAAATCTCAACAACACGATGATCACCGAGCTCTGCAAACAGTTTAAGATACAGCATCACAACTCTTCTCCTTACCGGCCGAAGATGAATGGGGATGTTGAAGCAGCTAATAAGAACATCAAGAAGATTGTGCAGAAGATGACGGTGACATACAAAGACTGGCACGAGATGTTACCATTCGCTCTTCATGGGTATCGTACCTCAGCACGAACATCGACAGGGGCAACACCCTATTCCTTGGTGTATGGCATGGATGAAGTCCTACCCATTGAGGTCCAAATACCCTCTCTCCGGATTATGAAGGATACAGGTTTGAGCGAGGACGATTGGATCCAGACCCGACTTGATCAGCTGAATCTAATCGACGAGAAGAGACTTACTGCTATTTGTCATGGTCAGACGTATCCAAAGCGGATGATCAAGGCTTTTAACAAGAAAGTCAGACGACAAGAGTATTAAGTCAAGGATCTGGTAATCAAACGCATCATACTGCTGCAAGATGATCCCAGGGGAAAATGGACCCCTACGTACGACGGGCCATTTGTGGTTAAGAACATTTTCTCGGGAGGAGCTATGATTCTAACCACCATGGATGGTGACGACCTTCCTCACCCAGTCAATGCAGACATAGTGAAAAAATACTACGCATAATCAAAGACCCGCTAGGTCGACTGGCCTAGGAAAAAATAAGGGCTTCCCGGCGAACCAAAAGGGTTCGGGCAAAAATAAGGGATGAAATGAAAAACTGTACACCCGGCAAGTCGAAAACCTAAAAAGGCGGCTTGGGCAAAAAAGGGTATCCTGGTGGACTGAAAACCCGAAAGGGAAGTCCAGGCAAAAATTAGGGATCAAAGCGTAACACTATGTCTCATTGGATCACCTTACAACCAGACTTCAGTATCGACTATCAAGCTCGGACGGCACCAATCAATCTGATCTACCTTCAACCAAGTAGCAAAGTGATGAGACGCTCGAAGATATAAAGGAAATAGCAGAGTTGGAACCCAGTGGGATTGTTTCACATAACCAATTTTATTTCTTTTTCACAAAATGTATAATTCCATCGACGGTGTTATCTTACTAGGACGTCAGCCTCTTGTACAAAACGCATATTACAGGCTAACTTCAAAAATCAATACAATTCGTTTTCACAAAGAAATTTTAACTTGCGTTTCTTTTTCTGTTTTGTTTTGCAAGAACGTCCAATGATTCATTTTTTATATATGAATTTGAAAATAATTGCTGCTCATAAATATTACATGCAAAACAAAAGACAATTACTCATAATTCCAGGGACAGGGGCAAACAAGAAATGTCCAAACCTTACAGTTGCTCTATCCACCAGGTACGGGGATAGACCCAGCTGGAGAATATGTCTAAAGGTACATACACTCCACGCCGAGTAAGAAGTACACTAAGACAATGGTGTTAATTCTCCCCAAGCAGAGTTTAACTACCACCAGCAATAGAAGTTCACCATCAGCTGAGTTTAGTTCTTCCACAAGCAGAAACTCAATCCCCAACAGGGTTCATTATCGCCAACAACGGTATTTCATCCCCAGCCGAGGTTATTTATCCAAATCAACAGATCTTCTATCAGAGTATCTCTCTTCCCCATAGAGTCATTCTCTTGCAAATTTATTCTTCAGCAGAGTCTCTCCCGGCGGAATATTCTCAAACAGAACGGACGTAAGTCTCTGGCTAATCACCTTCAGTCGTTATCCCCAGCGAGCGCGAAGAACTCAACTCCTTGAATTCTTCAACAGCAGTCCGGGATTTATTCTCCCCAGCTAGAGAACATCACAAAAAACATTGCATATCCATACATCATGGCATGTGCATACTCATCAAACAGCACAATCTCATTTATTTTGAGAGCATCATTACTCGATACATGTCATACATCATGACATTACATACGACTAACTCTTTACCTTTCAGGGAAAGATACAATCAAATTCTCACAAGTTTTCTCTGTTTCAGTCAAATCGATGCTAAGATTTCTATTCCAGTTCAAGCTATGAAGCCCGGATCCGACCGGATAATATCTTGATTTCTCCATCATACTGTGAAGCCCAGAGAACGACCGGATAACAATACCAAGATACTACGAAGCCTGGAATCGACCAGATAGTGGTATATCCCAAATTTAAAGCTATGAAGCCCGGAAATCGACCGGAAAATAGTTGAATCCCCGGCAAGTTACTGTGAAGCCTGGAATCAACCAGATAGCAGTACAAAACACCATGAAGCCTGGAATCGATCAGATAGTGGTATATCTTAAATTTAAGCTATGAAGCCCGAATTCGACCGGATAATATCTTGATTTCTCCAAAACACCATGAAGCCTGGAATCGACCAGATAGTGGTATATCATAAACACAAGCTGTGAAGCCTGGAGATCGACCAGAAAACAACTTAACCCCTCAACAAGGTATTATGAAGCATGGAAACTGACCAGATAGCAATACAAGATACCATGAAGCTTGTACTCGACCAGATAATGGTATAAGACACCGTGAAGCCTGGATCACGACCAGATAGCGGCAAAGGATACTGAAGCCTGGATCACGACCAGATAACAGTATGTGATACTGCGAAGCTCGGGATTCGACCGAATAGCGGTTCACCCGGCCAATCACTATGAAGCCCGGAATTGACCGGATATTAGTAAGCCTTATAATCAAATGGAAGCCATGATGCAATCGGATGACCACTTGATTCATTCTAAAACCTGGAGCACGACCAGACAGTAGTTCATTTTTGCCTTCTAGACTAAGAGATTATTCCCCGGTAGAATAAAGGATGACTGAAGCTCCTAAAACTCTATTTTTCTCAAGACAGAGACAAGCGTTCCCCAGCATAGTCCTCATCAACAACACGTATACGGGCTCTCGCAAAGGAATCTCTTATGCGATCGACACTTCCTCTGATGGCATCTTTAAGCCCATCTTCTAACATCAATTTCCAAATGGCATCTATAAGCCCATTCCCGACATCGCAATACAAGCACCACTTCATGTGAGTGCAAATTTCTAGGCACTTTAGTGTTCAATCATCTTCAACCTTTAGATCACGAAAGGCAGACAAGCCAATCTACATCCTCAGGTTTAAGAAGATTGAACAGGGGCAGCTGTTGTACCCCAAAATTTTCCCTCCCATATTTCTCAATACATTTCAAGTAAGGTCCTCAAATTGCTCAAGGAAGTCCAAGGATTGACCAGACAAACTCTCTCCTAAGGCAGTCTACCTCAAATTAGGGTTTCAGTTTGCATCAAGATCCTTGAGTCCAAAGGATCCAAAATGATCACCATTGTCCTAATATGTTCTCAAGATCATCCATGTCAAGTTTCAAATCCTTACAGAGGAAGTTTGCTCAGTCAATTGCTCAAAGGCCTGAAAATCGACTGTGCTAGGGCAAAAGTCAACTGTGTCCCACATACAGTCAAACTTCAAGATTTTTGGTCAACATCCTCATTTTTAAGTATATTTCATCATTTGATCTAGGTTTGATCATGATTCATCAAGGATTGCTCATAATTCATCAAGATTCAAAAGTTGCTAAATTAGGGTTTTGTAGGAAAAGTCAACTCAACTTTGACCAAGCATAACTTTCTCATACTTTATGAGCAATGACCCATCCAAAGCTCATTTTGAAGAGTATTCAATTACCTACAATCCGTCTTCAGCTCCAAAGATCAAAATATGCACTCACAAGAAGTTATGAATTTGGACATTATAGGTTATTTTTGAAAGTCAACAAAAACACATTTTTTGTCAAAGCTTCATACATGAGCATGGAATATCAAAATGAGATTCGAACAAAATGGTTGATTAGAGGACATCTCAAGCTTTCTAGAAGGTCCAAGAACACCTCCAAAGGTTCAAAACTGAGGAAGTTATGCATTGTTGAAGTTGACCTTTTTTGCAAAATTGCCAAAAGTCAATTATCCCCAAAACTTCAAATTTTACCAAATGGGCCCAATCTTTTTCACTTGTTTTGAGTTGGCATCATAGCCCACGTGCTCTAGCCCTTGCCACTTTCCCATATCATATTTTTATTTATTATTTTGATTTTTATTTGAATTAATTTAAATTAAATCATAATAAATCATAATAAATCAAATAAAATCCAAAATATTAATAACAAAGGATCTTGTGATTGTTTCAGGCTCTAATTACAGCTAGCAAGGCATTTAAATTCGAAAAGTCACACACTGTAAGTCGCTCACGGTATCACCCTTTTCTTGAATTCGAAAAGTTTTTTTCTTGCATCCATAGCGTAAAATAATGGCATATTCTTAATCTACAGAGCATTTGCAAGCTTTTGACATTATTCAATTTCATTTATATGGACTGAATCGAAACTCACCATTGTTAGGTTTTCAAGCTTTGGTTTAGGGTTTTTATTTCAGGAATAACAAGCCTTCATGATGGGTATGGTTGTGATCAGGAGAGTGAGACGAACTCAACCATGGTACTAGAGGATTTTGGATGAACCCCTGTTTGTAGCGACGAACATTTGTCCGTAGGTATAGGTGGTTTAACTTTTAGCCACGGTTCAAGAACAGGGATGAAGGTGTGTCACCCCACCATAGGCTTATTCAAATTCCAGCACGCTTTTTTATTTTTGTTTCTACTATATTGCATTTCTTTATATTATTATTAGTTTGTATTATGTTAACAATAAAAAGCAAGCAGCCTAGTGGTGACCACATCAGCGATAAGGATTCAGAGGCTGGAGGTCAGGGGTTCGATCCCTTCCTCCAGCATTATACATTTTCTTGTTTGTTTTCAGGTAATCATATGCATATGCAAGCCAAGCGCCCACCATTGACCTTCATCATCCATACGCCAGATGGCCAGATCTGGTGGCTACTACTGAGGGTGCACCAAAGGGCCAGTCAAACGCAACGCACTGAATTGCAAAAAGTCAAATCGATCAGCACAATTGGGCCCAGAAAACTGCTATTCACACCCTAATTCCAGGCCCATTTCTCATCTTCTTATCTTTCTTTTTATTATTATTTATTCTATTTAATTATGTTTATTTATTTACTAACCAATAAAACAATTTTCTTTTTATCAAAAAATCATAAAAAATATTTTTTTACCCAAATAAATTTTAGAAATTTATTTTTCATCAATAAATCAATTAATTTAATTAGGTTGATTAATTAGATAACTTTAATTTATTTTGTAAATATTTAAAATTAACTAGAATCAATAGGTTTTAACACTAATTTAATTATTTTATTTCTTTCCTAAAATAACAAAAATCCAAAAATATGTCATTTAATTATTTTTTATTAATTAATTTAATAACTAATTAATTTAGCATTTAATTTTAGGAATTAATTTCTTTTCTTAAAAAATAAAAAATAAAAACGTTTTCTTTAATTAGGAGGGTCAAAACCCTAGTTTCGCATTCAATTCAATTCTCTCGCGCGCTTTATTTTTCTTTATCCAAATTATTGTATCTGCTCCCGGCTTGTAATAATTTTAATTAGGACATTTATTTATTTTTTTCTTCTTTTAAATTTCAAAGGGTTTGTTTTTGGCGATGTAAATACCCGACGCCTTGTAATAATTTAGTTTAAATTCCACACCTTTAATTTCTGCAAATATTCAACTGTTAGATGTTTGATAATAGGGTTTGCATGATAAGAATGAATGTCTGAATTTAAAACGGTTAGATCACCCTTAATTATGCAAAGATAAAAATAACTGAAATCAACATATTCGCACATGCGCACTCCTAGGGTACATCCCACTTGGTTGCCTTCATTAACACGGTCATTGAGTATAGGTTGTTTTAGAGGTCGTCCTCTTGTCTAAAAGATCATAGTTGCCTCGAAATGGTTGCCTCGGATATTGTTGCCTCGGATAAATGATCTAAGACATTAGGGTTACCGCTAAGACGTCCTAACATTGCTTTAGTGACCGCATGTCCCTCTTTCAAATTGACCCTCAAACTCCAACGACGGTGCTACCAACTCACTAATAGTGGGATGGCATTGTCTTAAGGAAACAAACATAGAATGATTCTTTTTTCGAGTAGGTAGATTAGTTCTTAAGTACTTGCTCAATCCAAACAAAAATTTTCACACTTACACTCTTTTACAAACAAAGTTTTCAAAAACACTTCATTACACTCTTGAAGACAGAAGCAAGAGTTAAATCGAAGTTAAAACAAAAACTTTTCAAAGCCCACAAACACAAAGACAACAATTTTTGAAAATGATGAGCAAGTACCTAAGAGACCGTAGATAACTACAGATAGAAAGGGTGCTAATACCTTCCCTTTCTATAATCTACCCCCCGTACTCAGAATATCTCAAAAAAGGAATTTTTCTGTGATTTTTTCCTTTCCTTGTTGGATAAAATAAAAGTCGGTGGCGACTCTTGCTTACCGCGACATTTTGCGAAAACAAACGCATAACGCAAACCAGCAAAATTTCCTTAAAGAAATAGGGAAACCACGTCCCGGTTCTGGCCACCGTATCACAGAACCGGCGACTCTGCTGGGGATGTAATAAGTGGGGTGTAACTTAAGAATAGTTCATCATAATGTTTTCAATTGCTTGATTTGTATGCTTTATCTTTGTGGGTTTGAATCGGAGTTACTATAGATCCTAACCCGGATCTGGGGGACACCTTTTAGGTAAGTAGTAATAGACTGTGAGGGAACTGTACAACATAGACCGATACGGTTGAAGCAGTAGCTACATTGATGTGGCACATTAGTTGGTACCGATATCCCTTGTGGAGGAACAAGGAGAGTATGGGGCTGATAATGGGTCATTAAGCATCAACTGACCTTAGAACCTATAATTGACCAACTTGGACATAGAAAAGTAGCAGTATGCTACACTCATTGAGACCATACTCTCGCGATGATTCCGGCCGCAAGAAAAGGTTGCTAAGCTGGAATTATGACCGATCGAGGATGGTCAGTGATATTAAGAACCTCTAGAACCCGGTTACTATTACTAGGACAGGTTGAACCAACTAAACTGAAAGAGGGTAATACCTAAACTCCATGCCAGTCTGAAATTTAAGGGCTATTGTGTGACTTGTGTGCTTTCAACTTGAACTACTTGCACATGTTTGTTACCTAATGTGATCGGTGGATCTGGAACTGACTGTTTAACGCTGGTTCGTGAAATGTCACGAAACCAAGAGTCGCCATCGTCTTTTATTTTCTCCAACATGGAAAGGACAAAAGCACAGCAAAATTCCTTATGAGATAGTTTCTCGGTTCGGGAGGTAGATTTATAGAAAGGGAAGGTGTTAGCACCCTTTCTATCCATGGTTATCCAAGGGCTCTTAGATACTTGCTCATTGTGTTTTCAAAATGTTTGTTTTCTTTTCAAGTGTGAGTGGATTTGAAAAAGTTTCGTTTAAAGATTTCAGATCGACTCTTGTATCAGTCCTCAAGAGTGTTTGAAAAATTGTTTTTTGAAAGCTTTTTTGAAAGTGTCGGTGTGAAAAGAGTTTTGATTTGTTTTTTAGAGCAAGTATCTATGAGTCATCTACCTACCCTAAGGAATTAGGCTGTGTAAATGTCCTTAAGGTAGTGCCATCCCACCATTGAGAGGTAGGTAGCACCACCGTTGGAGGTGTTCGGGTCAATTCGTTTTTAGGGACAGTGTGGTCACCAGAGCAATAGTAGGACACCTTAGAAGCTACCCTTATGCCATGTTCATGGACATAAGGACTTACTAAAACGTCCTATACTCGACGACCACGTTTCGAGGGGCAAGGCAACAGTGAGGCGTACCCTAAGAGTGGTGTGTGAATTTGTGTGTTATTTTCAGTTTAGCATTTATCTTGTACATGTATCATGGTGATCTACGCATTGTTTTTAATTAGTCATTCATTCTTTCATGCAAGTTAGCAGTTTAAAAGTGCGGAAATTAAAGTGCGGAAAATAAAAGTCCTACGCTATTACAAGGCGCGGGTCCATACATCGCCAAATTAACAAAGACCCTTTTTTTAATAAAATGTAAAAAATAAATAAATTTCCTAATTACTGTTATAAGGCTTTGGCAATTACATAATATTTAAAACGAAAAATAGGAACAAACGCGCGAAAATAAATTAGAATCGAATGTGCGAGGGCGTTGGACCCTTTAAAGAAATTAAATGAAATTAAAAGTTAATTAATTATTTAATAAGAAAAGAAATTGTTTTTTTTATGTTTTTTTGTATTTATGAAATAAAAGGAATTAATTAAAATTAGAAGTTAAATAAAACCCTAAGTCTAAGTTGTTTTTAATTATTAAAAAAAATGTTGAAGTTTAACCTAATTTACCCTAATTAATTAATTACATGTTTATTTACAAAATAATTAATAATTAATAATAATAATGAGAAGAAGAAATTATTTATTAAGAAAAAGATAAAAATGCTAAACCTAATTTCTACTTATTTTAATTATTTAAGAAAACATTAAAATTTTAACCTAATTTTACTAAGTTGATTTAAAAATTTATTTACAAAAATATTAATGAACTAAATATTAAGTAAAACATATTTTTATTTTTATGATTTCTGATTTTTTTGTATTATGAAAATTATTTTGTGAATTAAAAGAAACAATTAAAATAATTAAAAGAAAAGAAAAGGAGAGAAAGAAAATACAAACAATGGGGGGTCTGACCCAATTTAGGAGGTGTTATTTGAGAAATCTGGCCCAAGAATGCAAGGCCCTTTTTGAATTTCTGGAATTGTGTATGTAATGTTTGACCAGCGTGCATGGTGGAATTCATGTGATGGCCTTTGGATTGATCCCTGGGGACATGTGGCAGGCACAAGCATTGGGCGTTTGGTGGACCACTGGAGAGAAGCAACACCTGAACATATTATAACCAAAATTATTGAGAAATATGGGGGACCTGGGAATCGAACCCAGGTCCCAGTACCTGCATGCCAACACAACAACCAACTGAACTAGCGCGTTACTTTGTTAGTTTAGTGGACAATGATTATTATGAGAGAGAAAACAATATTATGCTGGAAGAACAAAAAAACGTGCCAGTATTCAAACTGACCAACCACAAGCCAACAACTCAACGTCTTCTTCGTTTGCCTGAAAATAAAACAAGAGATAGCGGGGGTTTTAAACCCCACTAAACACAAGTGCTAGAAAATAGCGATTAGGATATAAGCAAGCATAAAAAGGGCGCGATGGGTGATTTAGCTTCGTTTGGAGGTCACGGTTTCAATGGTCCTGGTTTGAATGGCCAATTTTTCCTTATGAAGGAAACCCCAATTTAAAACCTCTGAAACCCTGGAACACGTCCATGGCAGATCTTGATTCAAGCGTTGTTAATTCAAATAAATAGTATCAATGGCTTCAGAACATTCATGTTAGTGTAAATCAACAATAAAAATGCATGAACAATGCTTAGAAATCAAAACATGATTATTGAAAATTTTATGAAAAGTGCAATCCGGTTTTACCAATTCCTTGAGTATGGAGGGCTGGTTTCAATTGGAATTGCTTCCTGGTAGTGTCAGGAGTGTATTGGAATGGCTTTTAGGCCTTGAAACGTACAGCAACTATGAAAACAGTTTTTAATATTTTTGTGAAAAAGTGCAAGTTTGTTCTTGTGTTCTGAGCGCAGCTTGTGTGTCTAATCTCCTAGGTTTCAATTGTGCACATGTATATGAATAGAATTAGGTCAAAAAGCCAGCCCAAAATCCATCCATTGATGATCCAAATATTTGATTTTATTACATCCTTTTTCAAATGTTTTTGCCATGGAAACTTGCCTATTTTGGAAGATTTTGTCTCTTGAGATTGGTACACGAGATATTGAGCATGTAATGAGTGAAATCTCTGCATAAAAAGATTTGAAAGGTGTTATTTGCTATTTTTTTCATATTTAATTTTAATTAAGTGAATTAATAATAATGAAAATTCAAATAATTAATCAAAAATGAGAAAATAACTCCCTTGGAGGTGAATGGGTCGTGCATGGACTTTGGGTGATGATTCATGGAAGAAATTGAGGCCCATTAGCATTTTTGAAGCATTTGAAGCAAAGTTGACTTTTCAAAATTCCCAAAAATTTCCCAACTTTCACAAGGCATATCTTGCTCAATTTTTAAGCTTTGATCATGTTCTATGACATTTTGGAAAGGTATTGAAGTCCTCTAACCAATGTCTTTGGTCCCATGTCATTTTGATTTACCAATCTCAAGTTATGGTCTTTGACTTAAAGTGCCTTTTTGTTGACTTTTGAAAATGACCTATAATGTTAAGATTGATAACTTTTTGTGAGAGCATTTCTTGGACTTGAAGTGTGAAGATGAGTTTTAGGGAATGTCATTCTCTTCAAAATGAGCTTTGGATGGAATTTTTCTGATGAACCATGTGGAAGTTATGCCCTGGTCAATTTGCAGTTGACTTTTTCAACTGTCCAAAAATAGAAACTTTTGCATCTTGAGACTTTTTGAGCCATGCCTTGAGAATCATGATCAAGAATTGATCAAATGATGTTTGTGGCTTCAAAATAAGATGTTGACCAAAAATTTGGACTTTTGACTGTCAAATGACCATTTTGCCCCTGCAGTTGACTGTGAAGTAATTAGGGTTTTTGACTGTGCAATTTGATGTTGTGAGTCTTGAAACTTGGCATATGGATGCTTGACAATGTTTGTAGGCATGTGGGACTTGATTGGACCCTTGAAAATCTCAATTTCTTTGCCAGAGCCAAAACCCTAATTTTGATTGTGTTAGGAGGCAATTGGACTGTGCAACCCTTGGGAGATTTTGAAGCATGATCTTAGCAAACCTTGAAGGATATGGGAGGGCAAATTTTGGGGTACAACAGTTGCCCCTGTTCAATCTTCTTAGACCAGAGGATGTAGATTGGCTGGCGTGCCTTTCGTAATCCGAAGGTGGAAGATGATTGAACACTAGAGTGCCCAGAAATTTGTGCCCACATGTTAGCAGTGTGATGGTGGGAATGGGCTTACAAATGCCATTTGGAGACTGATGGATAGGAAGATGGGCTTATAGATGCCATGTTGAGAGGTGATGGATAGGTGGATGGGCTTATAGATGCCATCTGGGTGTCGATCGTGTAAGAGTTTCCTTAGCGAGAACTTGTGTACCTGAAAAAGAAAGATAATTACCTGGCCTGTTACAGGAGTTGATCTTCAACCTTTTTATGTAGATGTGCCCTGTCTGGTTACAGGAATCGAATCTTTAAACTCTTCAGACGTGCCCTGGCGAGATACAGGAATCGAGTCCGGAGAATACAGTCGTCAACAGATACACCCTGGCAAGATACAGGAATCGGATCTTTGAACTCTTCAGACGTGCCCTGGCAAGATACAGGAATCGGGTCTGGTAATGCTAGTCGTCAACAGATACACCCTGGCAAGATACAGGAATCGGATCCTCAAACTCTTCA
This sequence comes from Vicia faba, assembly GCA_948472305.1. NCBI lineage: Eukaryota > Viridiplantae > Streptophyta > Magnoliopsida > Fabales > Fabaceae > Vicia > Vicia faba. The sequence continues at coordinate 162,037,034 of OX451738.1, forward strand.
TACGCACCCTGGCAAGATACAGGAATCGGGTCTGGTAATGCTAGTCGTCAACAGATACACCCTGGCAAGATACAGGAATCGGATCCTCAAACTCTTCAGACGCACCCTGGCAAGATACAGGAATCGGGTCTGGTAATGCTAGTCGTCAACAGATACACCCTGGCAAGATACAGGAATCAGATCTTTGAACTTTTCAGACGCACCCTGGCAAGATACAGGAATCGGGTCTGGTAATGCTAGTCGTCAACAGATACACCCTGGCAAGATACAGGAATCGGATCCTCAAACTCTTCAGACGCACCCTGGCAAGATACAGGAATCGGGTCTGGTAATGCTAGTCGTCAACAGATACGCCCTGGAAAGATACAGGAATCGGATCTTTAGTTGTGACCGTTGATAGTAATTATCTTTGTATTAACCTTTGTCCTGAAAAGACAAAACGTTAGTTGTATGCGATGTCATGGTGTATGACATGCGAGATGTTCTCAAAATAAGTGAGATTGTATGTTCATGATGCGTATATGCATGCTATGATGTATGAAGATGCGATGTTTATGAATGTATGTTTTCGTCTTAGGAAAATAAATCCTTGACGGGTGCCGGGAAGTCACATCCTGGGCTGATGTTGAAGAATAGTGCTTTGTTGTTTCCGCTGGGGATGATGGTTGCAAGAATACCGGTAGGAGAAGATAACTCCGTTGGGGAATAAACTTGGCGAATGGATTACTCTGCGGGGGAAAATTATTCTAGCGATCTTGCTGGGGAACAATACTCTGTGGGAAGAGAGGTACTTTGTTGGGATGTTGATGATAACTCCGCTAGGGATATCGTTGATATGTTATGTTGGAAGTTTTAATAGACTCCGCTGGGGATAAGAAGACTTCGTCGAGGACGATCTTTCCGTGGCTTTTGGCTGAGGATAACCCAGTTATATCCTGGTGGGGAAATAACCTTCTGAATAAAGACGGGAGACGCGTTCGTGCTCTGCGGGTGACAAGCTTCCAGAATCTATTGGGGATAAGCTTCCTGCTGGGGAGATGAATTCCACTTTCCTGGGGAAATTTTGAACTGTACTGGACTTTCCTGGGAAATTTTTGAGATATACTGGGGAAGTGGCTCCTCTGAATGTCTGGTATACCGCCGGGGAACAATCTTAGATCAAGACTGCCGGGGATGCTTGTTAGGAATGTTTTGAATACTATGCTGAGGGATGTTGAGATCTGTTGGGGATACCCAATTTCCTTAAGGCTGACAGTATAACTTTGCTTGGGGAGAGTGCGTTGACTTGCTGGCTCACTCTCTGGGGAATTAAGATATCTTGATTGCATTCTTCAGCCGAACTTACCTTGGAACCTTGGTGGACAGAGCAATTAGATCGCTTAGACAACTCATTATTGCCCCAATTTCTGCTGGAGAAAAGGTACCTGTGGAGGCCTTGATAACTGCCGATTTGACAAATCTTCTTCTGGTAGACAAGTGACGAGATGCCAGGACATAGTCGTACGCTTTGATCCCTAATTTTTTCCTGGACCGCCCTTTCGGGTTTTCAGTCCACCAGGATACCCATTTTTGCCCAAGCCGCCTTTTCAGGTTTTCGGCTTGCCGGGTGTACAGATTTTTCATTTCATCCCTTATTTTGCCCCAACCCTTTTGGTTCGCCGGGAAGCCCTTATTTTTGCCTAGGTGTGTCAACCTAGCGGGTCTTTGATTATGCGTAGTATTTTTTGACTATATCCACGCTCTCAGAATGTAGGGAGTTGCCCCTGTTAGAAGTATTTTGCCATGCCACCAGAAGATGTTTGATCAGGCAAGATTCGTTGTTGGAATGCCCCAAGTGACTCAGGCGGAGATTTGCTCCAGGCTGTTTGGCCTTTGAGAGATTCTCCGAATCTTGATTGGACTGCCCCAGATAATAGACCATGATCATGTCTGCCTCTTGATTGGGAGTGCTTCTTCCATTTGAGCTTTTGTTGAGAAGATTTTATTCACTGGATATTCGTCGTGCGAATTTCTCTGCTGTTCAAACAAGAAGTCATATGCAAACACTGTTATATCAAAATGCAAAGCTTATGTCTGTCTTGAAGATTTTGAAAATGCATTCTTTTTCATAAAAACAAGTGAATTTTTTGTAAATAGTGATGTCAACTAGTTATTTTACCGCAAGCCTTAAGGAGTCAGGATACCTTTTATAACAGTATGCTTTCGAACTAACCCATGCTTCAGCTAGGACTTTTAAGGGTTATAACGTGGCCTGGTTCATGGTTTAAGAAACAAAGGATAAAGGCTCAAATTATTTGTACCCACCCGCTCTTCGTGATGTTCTTCAATCCTAAACTCAGCTAATCGTGCGTTAGACCTTGTTTGAGTCTTTATCCTGATGTTCCAATGATGGTTCAGATATTGATGATTTATTCTGAATAGGCAGTCATTTTTTGTTTTTGTTGAGGGTTTGTATGACCTCTTTCTTTTTGATTTCGCTATCCCTAAATTTTTCCTGAACTGTTTCTTTTGTGATTACAGTCAGCGGGATGCCCCAGTTTTGTAAGTCTCCTTCATAGGTTTTGACTTATTGGGTTTTTATTTTTGAGATATAATGACTGCCTATCCTTATGATTATTCGGAATCATCATTGTCTTATTTTTTTTGTAAGGACCTCTTTGGTGCCATTTGTTATGCACTTGGATCAACTGAGAGAACTACCCTGCCCCAGGTTATGATAAAGGGTTTTAATTTTCGAAAAGAAAAACTCCTACTTCTTTGGCTCAGAGGGGTTGACGAGGGATTATCTTCCTTATAACTCCAGTGTTTAGGGATTGAAACAATGCATGTACTTCATCAGCGGGGTCTGTTCAAAAGCATACTGTAAAGATCGTGGTATCGTTTTCGTCATCCTCCCTCAAGAGGCTTAGAATTATTAATCGAACATTGAACATCACAAAAAATGAAAGCAATTTTAAATATAGCGAATGCGAATATATTGATTCAAAACAGACATATGCGATGCATTAATGAAATAACAACGTTTGACATGAATAAAATGTTTGAACAATCAAAAGAAAATTACAACTCGAAATTTCTAATAAACAAAAGTCTTCTCATCTCAGGGCTTGTTACTTCAAATGGTGAACCCTGTAAGGATGGTAGAAGCACTCAGCCTGGCCATCTTGGGTGAATTCCACAGCTCCTTCATCAATCAGGTCCTGGATCTTGTTCTTCATGGTCCAACAATCACCTGTAGCATGCCCCGGGCTGTCATAATGATAAGCGCAGTGGGCGTTGGGGTTATACCTTGAAGGTGTCCTATTGGGATTCCTAGGAGGGTCCCTTAGAGTTACCAAATTCAACCTCAACAGTTGTTGTAAAGCTTGAGGCAGCGACACGTTGAGCTTGGTGAATTGCCTTTTGGGCTTGTCTGGCTGAAGCTGGTGAGGTTGATGCTGAATTTGTGACACTGAAGCCATTTGAGGAGCTCTCCCCTTATCTTCTTGTCTCAAAGGTGGTTGAATGATGACTGGCTCTTCACCCTTAGATGTTTGCCCCAGTTGGTTACCCCGAAGCAGTTGGTTGACGAGAACCCCAAGCTCTTCTTGTCTTTGAGCTATGTCTTGAATGATAGTCACCTGCCTCAGCATTTGGGCTCTCATTGCATCCACCTCAGCTTGCAGATGTTTCAGCCGTTCGTCCTTATCATCCTCAGCACTGTTCCTGACCAAAGTCCCCATGAGAAGTGTTCTCAGCTCTTCCTGCCCCTTGGATAGATTCAGGAGGATTTCCCCGAACCGAGTCTCTTGAGCATGAAGGTCCTGGTTGTATTGTTGGGAAGCCATTGCTGAAATAAACAGCGAAGAAGGTAAGTGACCTGTAACAAGGGTACCTGTAATGAAATGATATGTATGATATGCATGCAATGTTTTCAAGGATCTCGCGGGGTAGACAAGAAAATTGTTAGAGTTTGCATTTTGTAACTTGATGGAAGGAACTTCATGTTGTTGAAAGTCCTTCTTCAAGGGTCAAGGCTCACCATATCTAGTGGGTCATAGCCCCTGACAACCTTGGCTAGAGGAAAATAAATCCCCTTTGCCCCTTGCTGGACAGTTGGTTCATCATGACCTGCATCACAAGCCCTTAAGATCCTTGAAATGGATTAGTCCTTATGCAGGATGTATGCAATGATATGATGTTATGCTATGCATGTAGTGATGTAAGTAACCCTGTTATGAGTCCAGATTAAGGACTGTAAACACACCCTGCAAGAAACTCATGTGTTAGATAACAAGCATGCAAATAGTCAAGTTTGAAGGCACACAAGTCACACAAAGAGCCCTTAGAGTTTAGGCCAGCATGGGGTCTAGGTATTACCCTATTTCAGTTTGTTGGTTAAGACCTGTCCTATCAGAAGTAACCGGGTTCTAGAGGATCCCAATATCACTGACTACCCTCAATCGGTCATAACTCCAGCATCGCAACCTTTTCTTATGGCCAGAACCATCACGAGAGTTTAGCCTCAATGGGCGTAGCATACTGCTACTGTTCTATTGGCCAAGTTGGGTCATTTAAGGTTCTAAGGTCGGTTGGTGCTTAATGACTCCTCAGAAGACCCATATTCTCCTCGTTGCAACACAAGGGATATCGGTACAGACCAAGGTGTCACACCAACGTAGCCACTGCTTCACCCGTATCGGTCTATGCCGGACAGGTCCCTCACAGCTTATGCTACCTAAAGGGTATTCCCCAGATCCGGGTTAGGATCTATGAAACTCCGATGCAAGCCCACAATATTAAAGCAATCAAGACATACAATTGAAAACATAAGAGTGGTCTAATCCTAAGGTACACCTCACTTTTATAAGATCCCCAGCAGAGTCGCCAATTCTGTGATCGGTGGATCTGGAACTGACTGTTTAACGCTGGTTCGCGAAATGTCGCGGAAGCAAGAGTCGCCACCGTCTTTTATTTTATCCAACATGGAAAGGACAAAAGCACAGCAAAATTCCTTATGAGATAGTTTCTCGGTTCGGGAGGTAGATTTATAGAAAGGGAAGGTGTTAGCACCCTTTCTATCCATGGTTATCCATGGGCTCTTAGATACTTGCTCATTGTGTTTTCAAAATGTTTGTTTGCTTTTCAAGTGTGAGTGGGTTTGAAAAAGTTTCGTTTAAAGATTTCAGATCGACTCTTGTATCAGTCCTCAAGAGTGTTTGAAAAATTGTTTTTTGAAAGCTTTTTTGAAAGTGTCGGTGTGAAAAGAGTTTTGATTTGTTTTTTAGAGCAAGTATCTATGAGTCATCTACCTACCCTAAGGAATTAGACTGTGTAAATGTCCTTAAGGTAGTGCCATCCCACCATTGAGAGGTAGGTAGCACCACCGTTGGAGGTGTTCGGGTCAATTCGTTTTTAGGGACAGTGTGGTCACCAGAGTAATAGTAGGACACCTTAGAAGCTACCCTTATGCCATGTTCATGGACATAAGGACTTACTAAAACGTCCTATACTCGACGACCACGTTTCGAGGGGCAAGGCAACAGTGAGGCGTACCCTAAGAGTGGTGTTTGAATTTGTGTGTTATTTTCAGTTTAGCATTTATCTTGTACATGTATCATGGTGATCAACGCATTGTTTTTAATTAGTCATTCATTCTTTCATGCAAGTTAGCAGTTTAAAAGTGCGGAAATTAAAATGCGGAAAATAAAAGTCCTACGCTATTACAAGGCGCGGGTCCATACATCGCCAAATTAACAAAGACCCTTTTTTTAATAAAATGTAGAAAATAAATAAATTTCCTAATTACTATTATAAGGCTTTGGCAATTACATAATATTTAAAACGAAAAATAGGAACAAACGCGCGAAAATAAATTAGAATCGAATGTGCGAGGGCGTTGGACCCTTTAAAGAAATTAAATGAAATTAAAAGTTAATTAATTATTTAATAAGAAAAGAAATTGTTTTTTAAATGTTTTTTTGTATTTATGAAATAAAAGGAATTAATTAAAATTAGAAGTTAAATAAAACCCTAAGTCTAAGTTGTTTTTAATTATTAAAAAAAATGTTGAAGTTTAACCTAATTTACCCTAATTAATTAATTACATGTTTATATACAAAATAATTAATAATTAATAATAATAATGAGAAGAAGAAATTATTTATTAAGAAAAAGATAAAAATGCTAAACCTAATTTCTACCTATTTTAATTATTTAAGAAAACATTAAAATTTTAACCTAATTTTACTAAGTTGATTTAAAAATTTATTTACAAAAATATTAATGAACTAAATATTAAGTAAAACATATTTTTATTTTTATGATTTCTGATTTTTTTTTATTATGAAAATTATTTTGTGAATTAAAAGAAACAATTAAAATAATTAAAAGAAAAGAAAAGGAGAGAAAGAAAATACAAACAATGGGGGGTCTGACCCAATTTAGGAGGTGTTATTTGAGAAATCTGGCCCAAGAATGCAAGGCCCTTTTTGACTTTCTGGAATTGTGTATGGAATGTTTGACCAGCGTGCATGGTGGAATTCATGTGATGCCCTTTGGATTGATCCCTGGGGACATGTGGCAGGCACAGGCATTGGGCGTTTGGTGGACCACTTAAGAGAAGCAACACCTGAACATATTATAACCAAAATTATTGAGAAATATGGGGGACCTGGGAATCGAACCCAGGTCCCAGTACCTGCATGCCAACACAACAACCAACTGAACTAGCACGTTACTTTGTTAGTTTAGTGGATAATGATTATTATGAGAGAGAAAACAATATTATGCTGGAAGAACAAAAAAACGCGCCAGTATTCAAACTGACCAACCACAAGCCAACAACTCAGCGTCTTCTTCGTTTGCCTGAAAATAAAACAAGAGATAGCGGGGGTTTTAAACCCCCACTAAACACAAGTGCTAGAAAATAGCGATTAGGATATAAGCAAGCATAAAAAGGGCGCGATGGGTGATTTAGCTTTGTTTGGAGGTCACGGTTTCAATGGTCCTGGTTTGAATGGCCAATTTTTCCTTATGAAGGAAACCCCAATTTAAAACCTCTGAAACCCTGGAACACGTCCATGGCAGATCTTGATTCAAGCGTTGTTAATTCAATTAAATAGTATCAATGGCTTCAGAACATTCATGTTAGTGTAAATCAACAATAAAAATGCATGAACAATGCTTAGAAATCAAAACATGATTATTGAAAATTTTATGAAAAGTGCAATCCGGTTTTACCAATTCCTTGAGTATGGAGGGCTGGTTTCGATTGGAATCGCTTCCTGGTAGTGTCAGGAGTGTATTGGAATGGCTTTTAGGCCTTGAAATGCACAGCAGCTATGAAAACAGTTTTTAATATTTTTGTGAAAAAGTGAAAGTTTGTTCTTGTGTTCTGAGCGCAGCTTGTGTGTCTAATCTCCTAGGTTTCAATTGTGCACATGTATATGAATAGAATTAGGTCAAAAAGCCAGCCCAAAATCCATCCATTGATGATCCAAATATTTGATTTTATTACATCCTTTTTCAAATCTTTTTGCCATGGAAACTTACCTATTTTGGAAGATTTTGTCTCTTGAGATTGGTACATGAGATATTGAGCATGTAATGAGTGAAATCTCTGCATAAAAAGATTTGAAAGGTGTTATTTGCTATTTTTTTCATATTTAATTTTAATTAAGTGAATTAATAATAATGAAAATTCAAATAATTAATCAAAAATGAGAAAATAACTCCCTTGGAGGTAAATGGGTCGTGCATGGCCTTTGGGTGATGATTCATGGAAGAAATTGAGGCCCATTAGCATTTTTGAAGCATTTGAAGCAAAGTTGACTTTTCAAAATTCCCAAGAATTTCCCAACTTCCACAAGGCATATCTTGCTCAATTTTTAAGCTTTGATCATGTTCTTTGACATTTTGGAAAGGTATTGAAGTCCTATAACCAATGTCTTTGGTCCCATGTCATTTTGATTTACCAATCTCAAGTTATGGTCTTTGACTTAAAGTGCCTTTTTGTTGACTTTTGAAAATGACATATAATGTTAAGATTGATAACTTTTTGTGAGAGCATTTCTTGGACTTTAAGTGTGAAGATGAGTTGTAGGGAATGTCATTATCTTCAAAATAAGCTTTGGATGGAATTTTTCTGATGAACCATGTGGAAGTTATGCCCTGGTCAATTTGCAGTTAACTTTTGCAGCTGTCCAAAAATAGAAACTTTTGCATCTTGAGACTTTTTGAGCCATGCCTTGAGAATCATGATCAAGAATTGATCAAATGATGTTTGTGGCTTCAAAATAAGATGTTGACCAAAAATTTGGACTTTTGACTGTCAAATGACCATTTTGCCCCTGCAGTTGACTGTGAAGCTATTAGGGTTTTTGACTGTGCAATTTGATGCTGTGAGTCTTGAAACTTGGCATATGGATGCTTGACAATGTTTGTAGGCATGTGGGACTTGATTGGACCCTTGAAAATCTCAATTTCTTTGCCAGAACCAAAACCCTAATTTTGATTGTGTTAGGAGGCAATTGGACTGTGCAACCCTTGGGAGATTTTGAAGCATGATCTTAGCAAACCTTGAAGGATATGGGAGGGCAAATTTTGGGGTACAACACCTAACAACTTGAGTTCCTTGCAGGTTTTGTTTACAGTCCTTATCCAATACCTTGGATTTCTTGCCGGATTTACTTGTTTACATTACCTCGTACTTTTGCTTAAACGCATAACATACACATCATAACATCATGCCTTAACATTTCCTTAACCATTTCAAGGATCTCAAAGGTTTGTGATGCGGGTTATGGTAAATCAAACGTCTAGCAAGGGGCAAAGGGGATTTATTTTCCTCTAGCCAATGTCGTCTAGAGATCAAAACACGATGACTTGAGTCGGGGGCTATGACCCACTTAATATAGTGAGCTTGACTCTTGAAGAAGGACTCTTGATGACACGAAGTTTCTTCAATCAAAGCTGCAAAATTCAAAATCTAACAGATTCTTGTTTACCCCGCGAGATCCTTGAAAACATTGCATACATATATCATACATATCATTGCATAACAGGTCTCCCAGTACAGGTCTCTCATGTTCTCACTGTTTATTTCAGCAATGGCTCTCCAACAAGACAACCAAGATCGTCATACTCAAGAAACTCAGTTTAGGGAAATGTTATTAAACCTATCTAAGGGGCAGGAAGAGTTGAAAACACTCCTCGTTGGGAACTTGGTCAAGAAAAGTCCTGAAGACAATAAGGACGAACGGCTAGAACAACTGCATGCTGAGGTAGATGCAATAAGAACCCAAATGTTGGGGCAGACGGCGCTTATCCAAAGCTTAGCCTGGGAACAAGAAGAGCTGAGAATCACTATCAACCAGCTTCATCAAGACAGATACAACAGTATGAAGCAAACAGTGGAGGTCGGGGACCAAGTCATTTATCAGCCTCTAAGAAGACAAGGGTTTGGTTTGGTGAAGGGTGGACCTTTCCAAATTGCGACTACATCACGGGTCCAATGATAACCTCTACAAAAGCAACGGGTTAATCAGAGTAAGCCAGATACGCCCAAGGGGCAGTTTACCCAACTCAACATGTCGTTGTCTCAAGCTTTAAAACACCTGTTGAGATTGAATCTGGTGACGTTGATAGGACCTCATCTGAATCCCAAGACTTCTTTGCCTAACTACAATCCTGATGCGAGGTGTGCATATCACTCCAACAGCCCGGGGCATGATACTAACGACTGTTAGAAGTTGAAGTACAAAATTCAAAACCTGATTGATGAAGGAGCATTGGAATTCACACAAGATGGTCAACTGGAATGTTTTTGTCAATCCTCCAAGGCTCACCATTTGAAGTGACAAGTTCTGACAAGAGAGGCTTTTGTTCATTGGAATTTTCAAGTTGTAATTTTCTTTTGATTGTTCGAATATTTGTTCATGTCAAACTTTGTTACTTTATCAATGCATTGCATGTGTCTGTTTTGAATCAATCCATTCGTATTCACTATATTTAAATTGCTTTCCTTTTTGTGATGCTCAACTCTCGATTAAAAAACTCTGAGTCTTTAGAAGAAGGATGACGAAAATGATATTAAAATCTCTACAGTATGCTTTTGAACAGACCCCACTGACGATGTACAGGCTTTGTTTCAAATCCTAAACATTGGAGTTATAAGGAAGATAATCCCTAGTCAACCCCTTTGAGCCAAAGAAGTTGGAGTTTTTATTTTCACACAAATTAAAACCCTTAATCATAACCTGGGGCAGGGTAGTTTTCTCAGTTGATCCAGGTGCACAATGAATGGCATCAAATAAATCTTTCCGAGACAAAAAGACGGTGATGGTTCCGTATAATCGTAAGGACAGGCAGTCGTTGTCTCTCAAAATAAAAGCCCAATAAGTCAAAACCTATGAAGGAGACTTACAAAAACTAGGGCATCCCGCTGACTGTAATCACAAAAGAAACAGTTCAGGCAAAAGACAGAGATGATAAAATCAAAAAGAAAGAGATCCTACAAACTCTCAACAAAAATGACTGCTTGTTCAAAATAAACTGTCAGTATCTGAACCATCACTGGAATATCAGAGCAAAGACTCAAACATGATCTAAATACACAATTAGCTGAGTTTAGGATCGAAGAACATCACGAAGAATGGGTGGGTACAAATAAAATTTGAGCCTTTATCCTTTGTTTCTTGAACCGTGAACCAGGCCACGTTATAACCCTCAAAAGTCTTAGCTAAAGCATGGGTTAGTTCGAAAGCATACTGTTACAAAAGGTATCCTGACTCCTGTAGGACTTGCTGTAAATCCTGAGTTGACATCACATTTTACAAAATTTTCCTGTCTAACTGAAAAATGCATTTTCAAAAATTTCAAGACAGACATAAGCTTTTCATTCTTAAAATAACATCGTTTGCATATGACTATTTGTTCAACAACAGAGAAATTCGCACGACGAATATCTAGTGAACAAAAATATTCTCAATAAAAAGGATCACCTCAAGTGGAAAAAACCCTTCCAACCAAGGGGAACGGCATGAGCATTGTCTATCATCTGAGGCAGTCAAGTCAAGATTCAAGGAGTCTTTCAAAGATGCCAAATATCCAAGGGAAGATCTCCATCTGAATCACTTGGGGAATTGGACATGAATTCCAGCAACGAATCTTGTATGATCAAACGAACATCTTCTGGTAGTATGGCAACACGACACTACTGAAAATGACAACTCCCTACACCCTGAGAGTGTGGACATAGTCAGAAAATACTGCACATAAATAAAGACCCGCTAGGTTAACTGGCCTAGGCAAAAATAATGGCATCCCGATGAACCAAAAGGGTTCGGGAAAAAATCAGGGATAAAAAGAAAAAAGATTTGTACACCCGGCAAGTTGAAAACCTGAAAAGGAGGCTTGGGCAAGAAAGGGTATCCCGATGGACTGAAAATCTGAAAAGACAGTCCAGGAAAAAGTTAGGGATTAAAGCGTACGACTATGTCCCGTCATCTCGTCACTTGCCTACCAGAAGAAGATTTGTCATTTCAATCGGTAATTACCAAGAACCTCATAGGTTGGAATAATACTCGATCCACATGGCCTCCGCAGGCACCTTCTCCCGCAGATACAGGGGCAGAAATGTCTCAATGCAAATTCATTTTCATATCCTCAGCCCGCGTCCCAGTAACATCTACACTCCCCGCAGAGTAAGAAAAGGACAGTGGTGTTAATTCCCCCCAGCTGAGGCTCGCAACCACGAATGGGTCGGTAAGATTCTCCCCAAGCAGAGTTTATCTATCACCAGCACTGGAAGATTATCCCCAGTGGAGTTTGGAAGATTATCCCCAGTAGAATCTAAAATATTATTCCCCGTGAAGTCGCAATTGGAAAATCATCCCCAGTGGAGTTCTTTTCTTTCACAAAACAAGAATTCAATCCCCAACAAGTTTCATTATCACTAGCAGTGGTAATTCATTCCCAGCTGAATTTATCAGCGGAATCCTCAGCAGAGCATCTCTTCCTCACAGAGTCATTTTCTCATCAGTGTATTCCCAAGTGGAGTTATCCTCTCCTGCAGGTTTATTCTCACAAACATCTTCATCAATTATCCCTATCGGAAATGAAGAATCTAATTATTTTCTCCAGCAGTGATCCGGGATTCATTTTCCCCAGATAAAAACATCACATTTTCATACATCATGACATTCATACGCATCATACAACACAATCTCATTTATTTTGAGAACATCATTGCTTGATACATATCATGCATTACATACATCTAACCTTTACCTTTCAGGAAAGATTCTCACAAAATTCAAGCTATGAGGCTTTCACCTCAATTGAATTATGGACAAGTTCCTAAATCTCGACAAAGACGGTTCCTCAGTTGAATTACGGATGAGTTCCTAAATCTCAGCAGAGATGTTTTCTCAGTTGAATTACGGACAAGTTCCTAAATCTCAGCAAAGTTCTTGAATTACGGACGAGCTCCTAAATCTCGACAGATATTTTCCTAGTTGAATTACGGACAAGTTCCTAAATCTCAACAAAGTTGTTGAATCACTGACAAGTTCCTAAATCTCAACAAAGATAGTACCTCAGTTGAATTACGGACGATGTTCCTAAATCTCAACGAAGATAGTACCTCAGTTGAATTACGGACGATGTTCCTAAATCTCGGCAGAGATGTTTCTCCGGTTTAATTACGGACGAGCTCCTAAATCTCAACAGAGATGTTTCCTCAGTTGAATTACGGACGAGCTCTTAAATCTCAGCAGAGATGTTTCCTCAGTTGAATTACGGACGAGTTCCTAAATCTCAGCAGAGATATTTCCTCAGTTAAATTACGGACGAGCTGCTAAATCTCAGCAAAGATGTTTCCTCGGTTGAATTACGGACAAGTTCCTAAATCTCAGCAGAGAAGTTCCCTCAGTTGAATTATGGACGAGCTCCTAAATATCGACATAAATGTTTCCTCAGTTGAATTACAAACGAGTTCCTAAATCTCAGCGAAGATGTCTCTCAAGTTGAATTACGAACGAGCTCCTAAATTTCAGCAAAGTAGTTGAATTACGGACGAGCTCCTATATCTCAACGAAGTTATTTCCTCAGTTGAATTACGGACGATGTTCCTAAATCTCAGCAAAAATATTTTCCCAGTTGAATTATGGACAAGTTCCTAAATCTCAGCAAAGTTATTGAATTACGGACGAGTTCCTAAATCTCGACAGATATGTTCCTCGGTTGAATTACGGACAAGTTCCTAAATCTCAACAGAGATGTTTCCTCAGTTGAATTACGGACGAGTTCCTAAATCTCAGCAGATGGTTGCTTAGTTGAATTATGGACAAGTTCCTAAATCTTAGCAAAGTAGTTGAATTACGGACGAGTTCCTAAATCTCAGCATAAATACTCCCCCGGTTGAATTACGGACGAGCTCCTAAATCTCAGCAAAGTTGTCTCTCAAGTTGAATTACGGACGAGTTCCTAAATCTCAGCATAGATGGTTTCTTAGTTGAATTACGGACGAGCTCCTAAATCTCAATGAAGATGTTTCTTCAGTCTAATTACGGACAAGTTCATAAATCTCTACGAAAGTATTTCCTCAGTTGAATTACGGACGAGCTCCTAAATCTCAGCGAAGATGTTTCTTCATTTAAATTACGGACAAGTTCCTAAATCTCGACGAAAGTATTTCCTCATTTGAATTACGGACGAGTTCCTAAATCTCAGTAAATCTTTTACCTCAGTTGAATTACGGACGAGTTCCTAAATCTCAGCAGAGATGTTTCTCCAGTTGAATTACGAACAAGTTACTAAATATCAGCAAAAATGTTTCCTCAGTTGAGTACGGACGATCGAAGTTCCTAAATATCAACAGAGACGACTCACCAGCAGAATAAAGGATGACCAAAGCTCTTGAAATTCTACTTCTCTCAACAAAGATCAGACTTCCCCGGCGGAATCTTCCTCAACAACAGGTATACCAGCTCTCACTAAGGAATCTCTTATGCGATCGACACTTTTCCAAATGGCATCTGTAAGCCTATTCCCGACATCACAAGACAATTATCACTTCATGCAAGTGCAAATTTCTGGGCACTCTAGTGTTCAATCATCTTCCACCTTCGGATCACGAAAGGTACGAAAGCCAATCTACATCCTCAGGTTTAAGAAGATTGAACAGGGGCAGCTGTTGTACCCAAAAATTTTCCCTCCCATATTTCTCAAAACATTGCAAGAAAGATCTCCAAATTGCTCAAGGTAGTCCAAGGGTTGGCCAGACAAGCTCTCTCCTAAGGCAGTCTACCTCAAATTAGGGTTTCATATTGCATCAAGATCCTTGAGTCCAAGTGGTCCCGAATGCTCACCAATGTCCTAATATGTTCTCAAGATCATCCATGTCAAGTTTCAAGCCTTGTAGAGGAAGTTAGTTCAGTCAATTGCTCAAAGGTCCAAAAATCGACTATGCTAGGGCAAAAGTCAACTGTGACCCACATACAGTCAAACTTCAAGATTTTTGGTCAACATCCTCATTTTGAATTATATTTCATCATTTTATCAAGGGTTGATCATGATTTATGAAGGATTGCTCACAATTTATCAACATTCAAAAGTTCCTAAATTAGGGTTTTGCAGGAAAAGTCAACTGAACTTTGACCAAGCATAACTTTCTCATACTTTATTAAAAATGACCCATCTAAAGCTCATTTTGAAGAGGATGCAATTCCCTATAATCCATCTTCAGCTCCCAAGATCAAAATATGCACTCACAAGAAGTTATGAATTTGAACAATATAGGTTATTTTTGAAAGTCAACAAAAACACCTTTTTTGTAAAAGCTTCTTACATGAGCTTGCAATATCAAAATGATATGAGACCAAAAGGGTTGATTATAGGACATCTCAAGCTTTATAAAAAGTCCAAGAACACCTTCAAAGGTTCAAAATTGAGGAAGTTATGCATTGTTGAAGTTGACCTTTTTTGCAAAATTGCCAAAAGTCAACTATCCCCAAAACTTCAAATTTTGCCAAATGGGCCCAATCTTTTTCACTTGTTTTGAGTTGGCATCATATCCCACGTGCTCTAGCCCTTGCCACTTGCCCATATCATATTTTGATTAATTATTTTGATTTTTATTTGAATTAATTTAAATTAAATCATAATAAATCAAATAAAATCCAAAATATTGATAACAAAGGATCTTGTGATTGTTTCAGACTCTAATTACAGCTAGCAAGGCATTCAAATTCGTATCAAATCTTGTGGGCACAAAAAGATTGGAAATAAGCCATGTTTGGAAAGTTGTTCAAAGCAAATCAAATCAATATCCAAAGCATTGAAAGAGAGGGATTTGGACACAATAATCAACCCTAATGCATTGTCTAATACATAAGGGTTGCGTGCAGATCAAAATCAAGGTTAGAAATTAGGCTTAGAGAAGGAATCAGATTCGGAGAAAATCAAAGAAAAGTGTGAGATCAAAGTCCCACTTAGAAGCATCCTCAAGGCTTGGTATTTGTCCCAATCGTCTCCTGCAAGTCTCCACAAGCGAAAGCAATCAAAAGCTGGAGTTTTCAAGCCCTCTCACACATTGTATGTCGCTCACGGTATCACCCTTTTCTTGAATTCGAAAAGCTTTGTTCTTGCATCCATAGTGTAAAAAATGGCATATTCTTAATCTACAGAGCATTTGCAAGCTTTTGACATTATTCAATTTCATTTATATGGACTGAATTGAAACTCACCATTGTTAGGTTTTCAAGCTTTGGTTTAGGGTTTTTTATTTCAGGAATAATTAGCCTTCATGATGGGTATGGTTGTGATCAGGAGAGTGAGACGAACTCAACCATG
Source organism: Vicia faba (assembly GCA_948472305.1). Classification (NCBI taxonomy): domain Eukaryota; kingdom Viridiplantae; phylum Streptophyta; class Magnoliopsida; order Fabales; family Fabaceae; genus Vicia; species Vicia faba. The sequence goes on from OX451738.1 coordinate 162,052,868, forward strand.
GTACTAGATTCCATTTATGTGGCTTGTAGAGGATTTTGGATGAACCCCTGTGTTGTACCCCAAAATTTACCCTCTCAATTCTCAAGGCTTTTCTCACAATGTTTCTCAAGGTTCAAGCTTGCACAAGTACTTTGGAATTTTTTCAGTACCAAAATTAAAAGGAAACTGTCAAAAAAGGAGAAAAATAGATAAAAAAATTATTTTGACAAATTTGGAGAAATACAAGTGTTCTTCGTTTCAGCTCCTTCGACTGGCCTTTTGGCCTCTTTCAACATAAGCTTGACTTGCGTCCTTCGACTGGGCATGGGCCTCTGACACATTTTGGTTTGGATTCACAAGGAAAAAAGCCTCTTGTAATCTATTTCATTTCCAAGGCAAAAGGCTCTCTTTTAACATCCTTCGATTTGCACTTTTTGTTCCCTATTTGCCTCTTTTGAATATGAACATTTTGTCCTCCTACATACACTCTTTCGTTTGACCACATGTAACTCCTGGCATGCAAGCTTTCGATTGGACATAAGCCACCTTCACACAAAAGCTTCGACTGGAGTTTTGGTTCCCTTCGAATCAGCATCTTTCAAACCCAACTCTGAATCCTTCGACGCAGTCTTCTATAGTGCATTTCTAGAACTCTTCGACACAAGTGGAAAATAGGATGTTGAAAGGACAACTAATCAAATTTGTGGACCCTGCTACATGATCTTACTTTACAAGCCTTAATGCTTGTATTTCACTCCATAATTAATTACTTACATTCTGGATTAAGCTATTGTCCAGGTGATTAAGCCTTTTTCTAGAAGTTTTTTGCGTGAGAGTGAACTTGCTAAGTACAAATCCTGTCCCAAGCCCATGCTTTGCTTAAATCCTGTTTGTACTTCACCATAAGTCAGGAAATTCAACCCCTTTTAACCAACAACTTCAGTACTTCACCTTGGGATCTTTGAAAATCTGACATAGCTTAATATTCACGTTTCAGCCAAGCCACATCTTTGTTTAAACTTCCAAACCTTTTCTCTATAAATAGAGGAACCATTGACAAAGAAAGGGTCCATATTTTTGCTAGAGAAAAAATCATAAAAAATACTTAAACTCTCCCATATTCTCAAACTCTCCAACATTCTCAAACCTTCAAAACTCTAAGATTTTTTTTGTAAAAAGGCCTCAGTAGTGTACCTTTCGATTTACTTCCCTTAAACTGTAGCAACCTTAGATTCACGCATCACCATCATATAGTCTCTTTCGATTCAGTGACTGCCCAAACCAAGCAGTAACAGAACTAGCTTCAGGAAGATCCCAACGAAGCTCCCTCCACCATCAAAGAAGTCACCTACAGCTCTTTCAATTAAACACTTCAAGAGGTAAGTTCTCTCTAAACTTGGAACTCTTTCATTTAAACATCATATGCACATGCCAATAAAGAAAAATGTAGATATTTCTATACCATGTTTTAGCATTAGATTCTGACTACTCTTATGCTGAAAACCCAACCTTAATTAGTTATAATTTGGACTTTGAGACCCATTGGTTTTTGTGCTAACCCCTAGACTGTAGTTATGTTTGGATGTTGCATTTTAAGAACTTGAGACAGGTTTGTTATACCCTTCGATTGGCTAGCTGCACAAGCCTTTCGAATCACAATTTGAGGGCCTAATATGCTTACAAGGAGTCAGCAAGGAGCCTGTGGAAAAGCCAGAACCTTGTTGTTTCCATACCTCAGACGAAATCCATAACCTTTCTGTTTCCATGCCTCAAACAAAAGATAGAACCACTGACTCCAACCCCCAGTCGAAGGAGACAAAGGAAAATCGAAATCCACTCCCTCACTGCTTTCAACCCCCAGTCGAAGGAGACAAAGGAAAATCGAAAGCCACTCCCTCACTGCTTTCAACCCCCAGTCGAAGGAGGCAGAAAGGCAGATTGCATCTTATACTGGTTCCAGGCCCAGTCGAAAGGCACAACATATTGTCCCACTGGTCCCAATCGAAAGGCACAACATGCTGACTGTGAGGCCTCAGTCGAAAGTCATGCCTTCACCCTTTTCAGGCCAAAACGAAGAGATCCAGAAAGTGAAGAATCGAAGGGTTTTCTTCCTCAATTGAAAGACCCTCATTTTTCTTGCTTTTATTTTTGCCTTTATATTTTCATGCAATTCAATATGGTTGTAATATTGTAGGATTTTATCTTTTTGTGCTTTATTACTTTTATATGCTTGCTAGTAAATAGGATATGTATGGCAAGATAAAATCAACAAGTAGACAATCACTAATAAAAAAACAAAAGCATGAAAATAACACACATGCACACTTGCACCCCTAGGGTTTCAATCCACTTGTTGCCTTGAAAAATGGGCCATGATATACATGTCAAGTACTTTGGCAAAACAAAAACAAAAAAAAGATCATAGTCCCTCAATGACGCTATCTGAGTTGCCTAAACAAAATGATCAAGTCCCTCAAGAAAATTGCCAAAAATACTTGACACCATTGCTATCATGGTCTATACGATGACCCGCGCCTGTCCCGTTTAACATCCTAACACAAGTTTGTTCACCAAATATAATGGTGAAGCAACACTGTTAAAAGGGTTAAAAACATAAGAAAGATCTTTGAGTAAAATAGGGTAGACAACTCTTAGTTACTTGATCAAAGCTTGCAAAAACATCCTTGCTATCTTCAAAACACAATTCACAACACAATTTCAAAACCCTACTTTCAAACATTGGAAACTTTTCAAAAGATAAAAAACACCTTTGTATACGTTCAAACAAGATTCATTACAAAGGTTGCCACAACGATGGCCTCTTTTCAAAACATCTTTCAAAACCACACACAAAGCACCATTTCAAACAATTGAAAAGCAAAGCAAGTGATCTAAGCAAGTAACTAAGAGCCCATGGATAACCATGGATAGAAAGAGTGCTAATACCTTCCCTTTCTATAATCTACTCCCCGAACCCAAGAAAACATCTCAAAGGTATTTCCTGTGCTTTTTGACCTTTCCATTGGATAAAATAAAAAGTCGGTGGCGACTCTTGCTAAACCGAACATTTGCAAACACAAACACAAAACCTTCAAGTCAGTTCTCCCACCGTATCACAGAACTGGCGACTCTGTTGGGGACAACTTTAAAAGTGGAGTAACCTTAGGGCTTAGATCACCCTTTGCATGATTATATTGTTTGCTTTGATTTCTTTACATTTGGTTCTCTTGTTTGGGCTTGAAATCCTCTACCCGGATTTGGGAAACATTCATAGGTAAATAGCAATACATTGTGGAAACTGTGTGGGGTATACCGACATGGTTAAAGCAATAGCTATATTGGTGCAACATATTTGTGAGTACCGGTCGCCTTTGAGTCAATCAAAGAGAATACGGGGCCGCTGAGTGATGTCATAAAGCACTAATGTCCTTTCTCCAAATGGAAAGGACAAAAGCACAGAAAAATTCCTTATAGAGATTGCTCTCGGTTCGGGAGGTAGATTATAGAAAGGGAAGGTGTTAGCACCCTTTCTATCCATGGTTATCCATGGGCTCTTAGATACTTGCTCACTTGTGTTTTCAAAATGGTTTGTTTGCTTTTCAACTGTGGGTTTTAAAAAGTTTCTTTGAAAATTCCAGTTCGACTCTTGTATCGGTCCTCAAGAGTGTTTGAAAAATTGCTTTCGAAAGCTTTTTGAAAAGGTGTCGGTGTGAAAAGTATTTTTGAATTTTGTTTTGAAATTAGAGCAAGTATCCACGAGAACCTACCTACCCTAAGGAATTCGTCTGTGTAAATGTCCTTTAAAGTAGTGCCATCCCACCATTGAGAGGTAGGCAGCACCACCGTTGGAGGTGTTCGGGTCAATTCGAGTTTGTAGGGACATGGTGATCACCAGAGCAATGGGAAGATACCTTAGAAGCTACCCTCATGCCAGGTTCCCGGATCATGAGGACTTACTAAGACATCCTCTACTCGACGATCACCTTTCGAGGCAAGGCAACAGTGAGGCGTACCCTAGGGGTGGTGTGTGCGATTTGTGTGTCGTTTTCATTTGCATTTATCTTGTCATGTTATTAGTGTTCTAGCGCTTGTTTTTATTTTGTCCATACATTCTTTCATGCCATTCGTTAACAGTTAAAAAATTGCGAGAAAAGTAAATTCTAAGCTATTACAAATGGCGCGGGTCCACATCGCCAAAATTAAACCAGGACCCGATTTGACAGAAAATAAAGAATTAAAAGTAAAGTGCGAGAAAATTAAAAGGTTACATGGCCTTGGGAGAGATACATAAATATTATAAAGAAATAAAATAAATATGCGAATTAATAATTAAAACGAAACGAGGGCGTTGGACCCTTTTGCAAAAATTGAATTAATGATGGAGTTAATTAATTAAAAAAGAAAGGAAGAACTTGTTTTTTGGTATTTTTTAGTATTTTAGGATTTAAAAAAAAAGGAATTAATTGAAATTAAATGCTAACCCTAATTCTATTTTATTTTTAATTTATTAAGAAAAGAAAATTAAAACCTAATATTAACCCTAATTTATTTACATGCAAATTTAATTATAAAAATAAATATTTAATTATTTAATTATTATGAAGTAAAAATAAAAAGGATAAAAATTAATTAAACCCTAATTCTATGTTTTTTAGATTTTTATTAAAAGAATTAAAATTAAACCTAATTTAACTAATTAATTTATGAACAATTTAATTACAAAGTATTAAAACAAAATATTTATTATATTTTTCCTCTTTTCTGATTTTTTTTTTATTTTTAGGTGTTTTTTATATTTTGAAAATAATAAATTAATTAAACAAATAATAAGTAAAAAACAAATAGAAAATAAAATAAAAAATATTATGGCAAACCTAGGGGGGTTGTAGTCCCCAACATGGAGGTTCAAGTTTAGTAATCTGGCCCATTTATCCATTGGCCTTTTTGACTTTTCCAGGCAGCGTGCTGAAGCGTTGACCAGGGTTTATGGTGTTCCTCAATTCTGAGCCTTTGATTTGAGCCTGATATGCACGTGGATGGTTTGATCTGGAGGGTGTATGATGGAACAATAACGTTGAACCTGCATGTGATTGTTAATTGGAAAATAATATTGAGAAAGTGAAAACCTGGGGCTCGAACCCAGGTCATGTACTTGACCAATCCTTATGCTTGCCAGTGGAGCCAGATGCGCGTGTTGTATATTAAATAAACTAAGAATAATATAATAAGAAGACAATGGTTAGTGGAAATCAGCGCGCGAAATTCAAAAAGAGCCAATCATGGCTAGCCACCACATCATCTTCTTCATGGGTTTCCTGAAACAAAATTAACAAACATTTAACGGGGGTTTTAAACCCCCTCAAAATATGCTGATTTCAATAATAGCGATTAGGCCTGTGACGCTCAGAAATTTGGCGCGATGGTCTCAATCTTTTCGTCCCAACCTGCTGACTTTGTTCATGGCATTGCTAGGTCTTAATTTTATAGGAATGGAAAACGCCCAAATTAAAAACCTTGGAACCCTAGGTATCTCTAATGGCGAATCCTCATATAGGGCATGAAACTTCAATCAAACTGTGCAGTTAGTTTATAAACATCATCCTAAACACGAAAACAACAACAAAATATGTTAAAAATGCATGGATAATGGAAAACAGTTTTGGAATTTTCTCTACCAATTTCAGTGATGACTTCGCGTTTTCTTGAGTATGGGGCTTAGTTTTTGATTGGAATATGTCCTATGATCTTTGAGGAAGCTAATGGAATAGGTTTTGATGCTTGTATCACCCTGCAAGTGAGTTTTCAGAATTGAGTTTTTAGACAAAATTTTAAAGTTTGGCAATTGGTTTCTGCGCAGCTTCAATGGTCCCCTTGATTAGGTTTTCGTTCTATGCTTATGTATAATTCAATTAGGTCAAGAAAAACAAAACAAATCAATTGCATTCATGGTTTTGAGATTTGATTTTCAATCATATTTTTTCAATCTTTTTCATGCAATTTTGTACCAATCATGATCCAATCAATCCAAATCTTTCCATATTGAATTATGCACGAATTATTGAGTAGATTACATGTGCAAAAAGATTTGTTAGGTTAAGTTAAATATTTTTCATATATTTAATTGATTTAAATGAATTATTATTAATAAAAATTCAAATAAATAAATAAAAAATGAATAAAAACTTCCCTTTGGGCCAAGTGGTCGTGCACATGCTTGGGATGATGAATTGTGGAAGAAAAATGGGCCCATTAGCAATTTTAGGTCATTTGAATCAATGTTGACTTTTCAAAATATCCAAAAATTTCCCAACTTCCACAAGGCATAACTTGCTCAATTTTTAAGCTTTTCTCATGTTCTTGGACATTTTGGAAAGGTCTTTGAGTCCTCTAACCAATGCCTTTGGTCCCATGTCATTTTGATTTACCAATCTCAAGTTATGGCCTTTGACTTAAAGTCCCTTTTTGTTGACTTTTGAAAATGACCTATAATGTTGAAGTTGATAACTTTTTGAGAGAGCATTTCTTGGACTTGAAGTATGAAGATGCGTTGTAGGAAATGTCTTTCTCTTCAAAATGAGCTTTGGATGGAATTTTTCTGATAACCCATGTGAAAGTTATGCCCTGGTCAATTTACAGTTGACTTTTCAGCTGTCCAAATAAGGAAACTTTTGCATCTTGATGATTTTTGAGCCAAGCTTTCAGAATTATGATCAAGCATTGATCAAATGATGTATGTGGCTTCAAAATGATATGTTGACCAAAAATTTGAACTTTTGACTGTCAAATGACCATTTTGCCCCTACAGTTGACTGTAGTGCAATTAGGGTTTTTGACTGTGCAATTTTGTGCTGAATGTCTTGAAACTTGATATGAGGATGCTTGACCATATTTGTAGGCATGTGAGACTTGATTGGGCCTTTGGAAACTTCATTTTCTTGATCCAGACAAAAAACCCTAATTTTGACTGTTTATGAGGCCCTTGCATTGTGCAACCCTTGGGGAATTTTGCAGCTTGTCTGGGCAAATCTTTGAAGAATATGGGAGGGAAAATTTTGGGGTACAACAGTTGCCCCTGTTCAATCTTCTTAGACCTGAGGATGCAGATTGGCTGACGTGCCTTTCGTAATCTGAGGGTAGAAGATGATTGAACACTAGAGTGCCCAGAAATTTGCGCTCACATAGTAGCAGTGTGATGATGGAATGGGCTTATAGATGCCATTTAGAGATTGACGAGTAGGATGATGGGCTTATAGATGCCATCTGGGCGTTGATCGCATAAGAGATTCCTTAGCGAGAACCTGTATACCTGCAAAAGGAAAATGAGTACCTGGCATGTTGCAGGAGTTGGTTTTCAGATGCTTGGTATAGATATGTCCTGACTGGTTACAGGAGCTGAGTATGGAGCTTCACAAGATGATGAATGAACCAGGGATGGTTACTACCTTAGCATGAATGGTAAGAGAACCTTGGGTGACTTTAACTTCAACAACGCTCGTTGAGAAAATCTTGGTGGGAATTACCATCTTCGCAGTATCGGGAAGAGAACCAAAGGAAATTATAATCTGAAAGGGAATTATATCTCACGCACCGTCGGGGAGAGGACCAATGGAAATTATAACCTAAAAGGGAATTACATCTCACGCACCGTCGGGGAGAGGACCATAGGAAATTATAACCTAAAAGGGAATTACATCTCACGCACCGTCGGGGAGAGGACCATAGGAAATTATAACCTAAAATTGAATTACATCTCACGCACCGTCGGGGAGAGAACCACAGGAAATTATAACCTCAAAAGGAATTACATCTCACGCACCGTCGGGGAGAGGACCATAGGAAATTATAACCTAAAAGGGAATTACATCTCACGCACCGTCAGGGAGAGGACCATAGGAAATTATAACCTAAAAGGGAATTACATCTCACGCACCGTCGGGGAGAGGACCATAGGAAATTATAACCTAAAAGGGAATTACATCTCACGCACCATCGGGGAGAGAACCACAGGAAATTATAACCTCAAAAGGAATTACATCTCACGCACCGTCGGGGAGAGGACCATAGGAAATTATAACCTGAAAGGGAATTATCACCTCACGCACCGTCGGGGAGGGAACCATAGGAAATTATAATCTGAAATGGGATTATCACCTCACGCACCGTCGGGGAGGGAACCATAGGAAATTATAACCTAAAAGGGAATTACATCTCACGCACCGTCGGGGAGAGGACCATAGGAAATTATAACCTAAAAGGGAATTACATCTCACGCACCGTCGGGGAGAGGACCACAGGAAATTATAACCTCAAAAGGAATTACATCTCACGCACCGTCGGGGAGAGGACCATAGGAAATTATAACCTAAAAGGGAATTACATCTCACGCACCGTCGGGGAGAGGACCATAGGAAATTATAACCTAAAAGGGAATTACATCTCACGCACCGTCGGGGAGAGAACCATAGGAAATTATAACCTGAAAGGGAATTATCACCTCACGCACCGTCGGGGAGGGAACCATAGGGAATTATAATCTCAAAAGGAATTATCACCTCACGCACCGTCGGGGAGGGAACCATAGGGAATTATAATCTCAAAAGGAATTATCACCTCACGCACCGTCGGGGAGGGAACCATAGGGAATTATAATCTCAAAAGGAATTATCACCTCACGCACCGTCGGGGAGGGAACCATAGGAAATTATAACCTGGATAACTTCTACTGAGTCTTCATCAGAAAAATCTGTTGGGAGTCGACTTAACTGGACTAGAGAAGGCCTTGGACTGGATAAGAAATCTTTGGAGTTGATTAACTGAACCGGTCTAGGTCTTGAAATGTGATTGAGAATTTCAACTGAATCTTTCCTGAAAGGTAAAGGTCAGTCACATGCAATGCATGATATGAACCAAGCAATGATGATCTCAACATAAATGAGATTTGTATGATGCGTCTATGCATGCTGTAATGATGTATGTGATGTTTTAGGAATGTATATTTCCGTTAGGAAAGTAAATCCTCGACGGGTGCCGAGAAGTCACTCCTGGGCTGATGTTGAAGAATAAGCTTTTACTTCCGCTGGGGATGATAGTTGCAAGAATACCGGTAGGAGAAGATAACTCCGTTGGGGAATAAACTTGGCGAATGAAATAATTCTGCGGGGAGAAAAAATACTCTAGCAACCATGCTGGGGAGTAATACTCTGTGGGGAGAGAGATGCTTTTGCTGAATTGTTGATAGTAACTTGCTGGGGATATCCTTATTGTCGGAAGTGTTAATAGACTTCGTTGGGGGTAAGAGAATTTCGTCGAGGACGCTCTTTCCATGACTTTTGGATGAGGATAACCCAGTTATATCTTGTTAAGGAAATAACTCTTTAAATAAAGCCGGACGACGCGTTCGTGCTCTGCGAGGGGATAAGCTTCCAGAATCTACTGGGGATAAGCTTACTGCTTGGGGAGATGAATTCCAACTTTCCTGGGGAAACTAGATTGGACTCTTCTGGGGAAGTTTTGTTATGCGGGGAAGTGATTCCTTTGAATGTTGATATACCGTCGGGGAACAATCTTTAGACCAAGACTGTCGGGGATGCTTGTTAAGAATATGTATGCTGCTGGGGAAGGTTGAGATCTGCTGGAGGATACTCAACTTCTTTGAGACTTGATAGTATAGCTTGGAGAAGGATGTACTAGCTGCTGATTCACTCTCTGGGGAATTAATATGTACTGGTCATGTTCTTTAGCTGAACCTACCTTGGTACCTTGGAGGATAGAACAATTAGATTGCTCAGATAACTCCTTATTGCCTCTGTTTCTAGTGTCATCTGTAATTAATCCTTTGTTTCGTATGCAAATATTTATGAGTTAGCAAATCATTGTCAATGCATATATCACAAATTGAACCTTGGACGTTCTTCGCAAAACAAAACAGAAAAAGAAAAACAGTTGGCACATTTAACTGAAAAGTAATATTTGTATTGATTTTGAATGGCCTGAAAATAGGCGTTTTGTGTACAAGAGGCTGACGTCCTAGTAAGAGAACGCCGCCGAGCAAAAGAGTTTATACAAGTTTTGTACAAAAGAAAATAAAACAGCTGTGTGAAATATGAATGATCCACTGGGTTTCAACTCTGCTATTGCCTTTATAACTCCGAGCGTCTCATCACTTGATGACCTTGGTTGAAAGTGAAGCTGACTGATTGATGTCGTCTGAACTTGATGCAGATACCGGATTCTGGATGCAAAGTGATCCAATGAGACATAGTATTACGCTTTTATCCCTAATTTTTGCCTAGGCATGTCAGCCTAGCGGGTCTTTTTTCATGCGTAGTATCTTTTTACTATGTCTGCATTGGCAGGGTGCGGAAGGTCGTCACCATCCATGTTGGTCAATATCATTTCTCCTCCTGAGAACACATGCTTAACCACAAATGGCCCTTCGTACGTAGGGGTCCATTTTCCCCTTGGATCACTCTGAGGAAGGATGATTCGCTTGATTACCAGATCCCCAACTTGATATTCCTGTGGTCTGACCTTTTTGTTAAATGCCCTGATCATTCGTTTCTGATACGTCTGACCATGACAGATAGCAGCAAGTCTCTTTTCATCAATGAGGTTGAGCTGGTCAAGTCATGTCTGGATCCAATCATCCTCGTTCAGATTTGCATCCTTCATTATCCGGAGAGAGGGTATTTGCACTTCGATCGGTAAGATTGCCTCCATACCATAAACTAGAGAGAAAGGAGTTGCCCCGGTTGACGTCCTCGCTGAGGTACGGTACCCGTGTAGAGTGAACGGTAACATCTCGTGCCAATCCTTATAAGTCACTGTCATTTTCTGCACGATCTTCTTGATGTTCTTATTTGCTGCTTCTACAGCCCCATTCATCTTCAGTCTGTAAGGAGAAGAACTGTGGTGCTGTATCTTGAACTGCTCGCAGAGCTCAGCGATCATTTTGTTATTCAGATTGGTACCGTTGTCTGTAATGATCCTCTCTGGGACGCCGTACCGACAGATCAGATTATGCCGAATGAACCGTGCCACAACAGTCTTGGTTACCGTAGCATAGGATGCTGCCTCGACCCACTTCGTAAAATAATCAATCGCCACTAGGATGAAGCGATGCCCATTAGATGCCGTAGGTTTAATCTCGCTGATCATGTCTATGCCCCACATTGCAAATGGCCAAGGCGCAGTCAGAACATTCAGGGGAACTGGAGGAACATGCACCTTGTCTGCGTAAATCTGGCACTTATGGCATGTCCTGGAATGTTGATAGCAATCAGCTTCCATTGTGGACCAGTAGTATCCTGCCCGAAGGATCTTCTTAGCCATGGTGTGTCCACTGGAATGCGTACCAAAGGTCCCTTCATGTAGCTCTTCCATGATCCTTGCTGCTTCAGTCTTATCCACACAGCGTAGTAAAGTTGAATCATGGTTTCGCTTGTACAAGATGCTGTTGCTAAGGAAGAACTTTGCTGCGAATCTTCTCAGGAATTTCTTATCATTGACAGATGCACCTTCAGGGTATTCCTGAGCTTCCAGATATCTCTTTACTTCATGGTACCAAGGCTTCTCAGTTACCAATTCAGTTTCGAGATTGCAACAGTATGCCGGTTCGTCCAGTTTCCAGATGATGATTCGGGGAGCCTCATTGTCCCATTTGACCTTAAACATAGAAGACATTGTAGCTAACGCGTCCGCCAGCTGATTCTCTTCTCTCGGAAAGTGTTCAAAGGTTATTTCTGTGAAGTGGGGGATCAGGGTCAACACACATTCTCTGTAAGGGATAAGATTCGGATGTTTCGTATCCCACTCTCCTTTGATCTGATTGATCACAAGAGCGGAATCTCCGAAGACACTCAGAAACTTAATCCTTAAGTCGATCGCAGCTTGAAGACCCATGATGCACGCCTCATACTCCGCCATGTTGTTGGTACAGTTGAAACATAGCCGGGCAGTGAGTGGAGTATGAGTGCCTTGAGGAGATATGATGATGGCGCCGATACCATTACCCAAAGCATTGGAGGCTCCATCAAAGTGCATAGACCATCGGGATCCTGGTTCAGGTCCTTCATCCGGTCCAGGTACTTCACAATCAGTTACTATCATGATGCTTTCATCTGGAAACTCGAAATTCATTGACTGATAGTCATCGACTGCCTGATGTGCCAAGTGGTCTGCCAATACACTTCCCTTGATGGCTTTCTGGGTTGTGTACTGAATGTCGTATTCCGTCAAGATCATCTGCCATCTTGCAATTCTCCCAGACAGAGCAGGCTTTTCGAATATGTACTTTATAGGATCCATCTTTGAGATCAACAAGGTAGTGTGAGTCAGCATATACTGTCTTAGCCGGCGAGCAGCCCATACCAAAGCGCAGCAAGTTTTCTCAAGCAATGAGTATCGGGTCTCACAGTCGGTAAACTTTTTGCTAAGGTAATAAATGGCGTGCTCTTTTCGGCCAGACTCGTCATGCTGCCCCAGCACACACCCCATTGAATTGTCAAGCACTGTTAGATATAGTATCAGAGGTCTCCCTTCAACCGGTGGCATAAGGATAGGTGGTTCTTGGAGATACTCTTTGATTTTGTCAAAAGCAGCCTGACATTCATCGTTCCAACGTACTACCTGATCTTTCTTCAGCAGCTTGAAGATTGGCTCACAGGTAGCAGTTAGGTGTGAGATGAACCGAGCAATGTAATTCAGGCGTCCCAAAAAACCTCTGACTTCCTTCTCTGTCCTAGGAACTGGCATCTCTTGAATAGCTTTGACCTTAGCAGGGTCCACTTAAATACCCTTGTCACTTACCACGAAGCCTAGCAACTTCCCAGATCTTACCCCGAAGGTGCACTTGTTCGGGTTCAATCTCAGCTTGTATAGTTTCAACCGGTCAAATAACTTTTGCAGATGATCTAGGTGTTCTTCCTCAGTCTGGGACCTAGCGATCATGTCGTCAACATACACTTCTATCTCATGATGGATCATGTCATGAAATAAAGCAACCATGGCGCGTTGGTAGGTTGCCCCAGCGTTCTTCAACCCGAATGGCATGACCTTGTAACAGAAGGTGCCCCACTGAGTAACAAATGTAGTCTTTTCCATGTCTTCAGGTGCCATCTTGATCTGATTATAACCTGAAAAGCCATCCATGAAAGAGAACACCTTGTGCTGAGCTGTATTATCAACAAGGACATCAATATGAGGTAGAGGGAAGTCATCCTTGGGGCTGGTCCTGTTCAGATCCCTGTAGTCGACACACATTCTGACCTTACCGTCCTTCTTAGGTACCGGCACCACATTAGCAACCCACTGAGGGTAAGAAGTCACTGCAAGAAACCCGGCATCAAACTGTTTCATGACCTCGGCCTTAATCTTCTCAGACATCTCTGGACGCATCCGACGGACCTTTTGCTTAACTGGAGGGCAGTCTTCCTTAGTTGGCAAGTGATGGACCACAATATCGGTATCCAACCCGGGCATGTCTTCGTAGGACCAAGCAAATATATCCACATAATCATGCAGCATCTGAGTCAACCGTTGCTTCACGCTGAGCTCTAGGTTGGCACCAATCTTTACCTCTTTCCTGTCTGCCTCTGTACCCAAGTTTATTGTTTCCACTGGCTCCTCATGGGGTTGAATTGCCCTCTCTTCCTGAAGTAACAGTCTTGCAAGTTCGCCAGGCACTTCGCAATCATCTTCACCTTCGTCTTCGGCTAAGTTGATCGGATTTTCGAAGTCATAATTGGCAGTAGCAGAGTTGTTATCAGTGAGATCCAGAGTGGATTGAAACCTGTATGAGTGAGTGTGTGTGTGTAAATACAGCTGTTTTGAAATATATGTAAAAGAAAGAAAGACAGAAAAGGAGCATAAGATTTGCAATGCGAGAAAACGTCCAAGATTTTCATTCATGATATATGAAATGATAATTTATATGCCCTCACAAATGAAACCACGGTGCCTCGGGTAAGACACCGGGCCATAGAGTTTATTTATTGTTTATTACAAAATAACGAAACAAAGAAATTTATTACTGCGTCACAAAGGTAACAGGAGTATGGTCTTTAGCAATCCAGTTGGTCAATCCGCCTTCAGTCGTTGGATAGATCCAGCTATTGAATTCAGCCTCATCCACTTCATTGTCTTCCCTAACAGCATTCACTCCTGGATTTGTAATGAATATAGGAGGTCTTCCGATCTTCGCTTTCCTCATAGCTTTCTGACCCTCTGTGGTAAAACCCAGCCCAAATTTATCAGTCTTCTGTGTGAAGTCTGGGAGTCTGCCCCAGTTAGCATATTCACCCTTCTGAACCACAGCCCGGGCATCCTTCAGGGAAGCCATTTTCAAAGGAACATTCTCTCCTACTGCTGTTTCTGTTGTCGCTGCAATTGGAAGCACCTCCTCGAAATGCTGAAAGGGGGTCTCAATAAACTCCCCGTCCATATCAATGTATCTGAAGGAGTTCAGGTGGCTTACCATATACTCCTCCTCTCCCTGCACAGTGACGATCTTCCCTCTGACGGGGTACTTCAGCTTCTGGTGCAAGGTAGAGGTGACTGCCCCAGCTTTATGTATCCAAGGTCGACCCAATAGACAAGAGTAAGATGGACGGATATCCATCACATAAAAAGTAGAGTCAAACACCTGAGAGCCCACACGAATCAGAATGTCGACCTCTCCATGAACCATCCTTTTTGAACCGTCAAAGGCCCTGACGATGATATTGCTGGGTTTCAATTCCAGGCCTTCACAATCTAAACGGTCCAAAGCCTTCTTGGGCAGCACATTCAAAGAAGAACCAGTATCCACCAATACATGTGCTAAGGTAGTGCCCCTGCATTCGATAGAGACATGCAGAGCATCATTATGGTCTCTTCCTTTCGCAGTCAGGTCAGCATCTGAGAAACCCAAGCCATTGTCTGCTGTCAGGTTTGCTACGCAATCAGTGAACTGGACTGCTGATGTCTCATGTGGCACGTGAGCCGTCTTGAGGAAGGAGATTAAGGCCTTAGCATAGGCCTCGGAGCACAGCAATAAAGAGAGCATGGAGATTTTAGAAGGCGTGTGCCCCAGCTGTTCCACAACATTAAAGTCACTCTTCTTTATAATTTTCAAGATTTCCTCCATCTCTTGTTAGGAGGCTTCAGCAGTTACGGGTATAGGTGCCTCCATCTGGGCAGGCTCAACTTCAATTCCTTTGCCCCGAGCATTGGATGACTCGGCAGCAGGAGAAACAACTTGATCGGCAGTAGGAACAGGTACACTTGTAGGAGTTATAAGAAGTGGTCTTCGAGCAGCAGGCGGTGCAATGTCAGGCGAGAAGAGCCTGCCACTGCGGGTGACTTTGGCCGGGCCAGTGATGTCACAGATGCTGGCACCAGCGTTGAACTCTTGTTTAATCCCATTTACATACACATCTGCCCCATAATGCCAGGGGACAGCCTTATCAGATACATAGGGCAGGGGCCCCGGAACAGTGATAACAACAGGTGCAACAGTCATGATTTGAATGGGCTTCTTCGGGAGAGCCGGGATTGGATTATTGAAGATAGTCACCACAGAAACTTCTTCCACCGGAACCAACTGAACAGCAGACTTCTTAAACAGAATCTCCTTGCTATCCATTAGGCTTTGGATGCCTAACTTCAGCAAGGGACAACCAGATAGGGACACAGCACAGAACAGGCAACCCTCACTGCAACCCGGAAATAAACCGGCCAGCAGCAGATTCTTCTTGACAGTCTTCAGAGGAGTGGCTAGATCACCCACTAAAACAGCATAAACATCTTCGTCAACAGCATTTACCCCATGCTGAGGCATAGGAGCAGTAACTACATTTGGCCTCTCAGGCGCTTCGAACTGTATCTCCTTCGCGTCGATAAGGTCTTGCACCTTACTCCTTAATGCCCAACAGTCATCAGTGGAATTCCTCGGGCTATCTGAATGGTAAGCACAACGAGCATTCGGGTTGTACTTAGGAGATGCAGTATTGGGGAACTTCGGAGCCTCCCTGACAGTCACTAAATTGGAGGATAGCAACTGTGGCAAGATCTGCGATAGTGTCATGCTTAACCGGGTGAATTCTCTCCGGGGTCTTTCAGCCCTTTGAGGACTGGTTGGCCGAGGAGCGGCAGCAGGCTTGGCAATAGTTACCGCACTGACAGATTGGCGGCGCTCAGGTCTCTCTGATCTCCTGGAACCATACACGGCACTAGCCTCCTTCTTGAAGGGTTTCTTCTCAGAACTAGACGATGCACCCTTCGGAATCTTTCCAGACTTCAACCCAGCCTCAATTCTCTCTCCAGTCAGAATCAGATCAGTGAACCCTGCAGACGAATTCCCAATGAGATGGTTGAAAAATGGCCCAGATAGGGTCCCCAAGAACATGTCTACCAACTCTCGATCAGTCAACGGAGGCTGCACCCTGCTAGCCAGGTCTCTCCACTTCTGAGCGTACTCTTTAAAACCTTCACTTGCACCTAACGACATACCCTGGAGTTGGGTACGTGTAGGGGCAAGGTCGGCATTATATTGATATTGCTTATAGAAAGCAGTAGCCAACTCCTCCCAGTTACGAACCTTGGTCCCATCCAGCTGATAGAACCATTCGAGATGAGTCCCTGAAAGACTCTCCTGGAATAAGTGGATCCACAAATTCTTATCCGCAGAGTACGGTTGAATCTTTCGAACATAGGACCTGAGATGTAGCTTGGGACAAGACGCCCCGTCATATTTAGAGAAGGATGGTGCTTTGAACTTACGAGGAATAATCACACCGGTAGACAAACCCAGATCTCCAAAATCCAGCCCAGGTACCTGTTGAATCTCCATAGCATTCAACCTATCCTCCAGTTGCTTGTATCTGTCTTCTGCCGGAGGATACTGCTCTTCATCAAAATCAGTCTCGTTGTCGGAGACTACCGGACTAGGAACCCTTGCCTCTTGAGGAGTACCCTTGCCCACGGAAGAACCAGCCTCTTCATTCTGCAAGGTGTTGCCAAACCTTCGGCCCGAGCTAAACAGAACAGATCTTCTCTTCTTCTTCTTCTCCTTCTTCAGGAGCATAGCCTTCAGCTCTTCTTGGCCTTGAGCCAAACCCTTGATTAATTCCTGAAACTGCGCATTCTGCGCCTGAATAGCCTTGATGGATGTCTCAGTTGATGACGAGTCGGGATTCATGATGCTGAAATAAACAGCGAAGAACTGTAAGCAACCTGAAAAGAGGAAAAACCTGCTATGCACATGATGTATGAAATGCGTATGATTTATGTTTTCAAAGACAATCGGGAATCAACTTCGTAACCAAAAAGGAACACCCTTCATTAGATTCAACTTTGAAACTGAAATTGTTCAATAGGTTGCCCTTAGGCATTACATGAAAGGAAATACTGAAAAGGAAATAAAACTGTAAAAGCACATCTGGAGCTCCTTATTGATCCCATGGTCTCCTCTTCTCAGTACGGATGTAGGCATTCAGAGCTCTCTCATTCTCCAATTGTTTTGTCAACTTCTGGATCTTTGATTCCTGCTCGTTGAACTTTTCCCGGTAAGAATCCCGCTCTTCTCGTAGTTGCGACCAAGATCTCTTCAATGTCTCATAATCAGTAGGTATCTGAGGAGGAAGGACAGTTGGAGGAACACCATCTTTGTCAGGACATTCAAGAATGACGGGTCTGACGGCTTCATACGGCATACCTAACTTCTGAGCACGGATGCGAACCCATTTGTAGTAGGCTTCCATAGGTAAGGAGGTCTTTGGCCCTAACTCTTGTGGGTCAGCTTTATGAACTTTGTCCCAAGCCTTGATGAACCTACGATGCAGCTCGTCACTATCCACCTGAAATTCAAAACTGATGTGAGGCACCAACATCTCATGGGGACCTACTCTTCTTGCTCTTCCAAACTGACGGAGTGCTAGACATGGATTGTAAGAGATCCCTCCTTGGGTACCAATCAGAGGAACATTAGGGTATTCCCCGCATCGATCAATAATAGCTATCTCATCCAAACCTCTGCAAGTCCAAATGATGTCTTTATCGGTGAGAAACATTAACCTATGAGCCCAACCTCTTCCTTCTTGATTCTTCAGTACGAATTTGGGGAGGTGCGAAGTAAACCACCTCACCAACAAAGGGATACAACACCATAGGGTTCCTCGTCTTCGGGTAGTACGGGCATGAAGTTGTGTCAAGATGTCACCCAAGAGAGTGGGCACAGGATTCTGAGACATAAAGATCCTTATGGCAGTGACATTGATGAAATTGTCAGGATTAGGAAACAGGACTAACCCATAGATTAGGAGAGCCAAGATGTCTTCATATGCCCTAAAGTCCAGGTCATTCCAGAAACTGTTAGCTTTACCAATCAGAAACTTGGCCAAGAAACCCTTAACTCCGCTTCTAGTCACCCAGTTGGCTGTTACCTCTTGATGGGTCAAAGGAAGAGCTGCAGCAACATCCTCAAGCCTGAGGGTCTTTTCCCAACCAGTAAAGGGAGTCTGATCCAAGATAGGGATACCAAGAAAATCAGAGAACTCTTCCAGGGTAGGGTCCAGCTGGAAGTCTTGAAAGGTGAAACACTGGTACAGAGGGTCATAGAACTGGGTCAGAACACTCATCAATTGTTGATCCCGCTTTGCAGTGACTAGACTGAGAAGAGAACCATGCCTCTGGATGAAGGAAGTGGTATTTGGAATTCTGCTAACCAACTCATCAAGCAACTCAGGTGAACGAACAAAGTTGAACCGGATAGTATTCCTTCGCACAGGCATCATGATGTCCTACCAAACAGAGCAAAGGTGAAACCCTCTTGTCTTTGAAATGGTCAGTCCTTATGCAGGATGCATGCAATGCTCATGATGCTATGATGTTATGATAAAGCACACCACATATAGATACAAAGGCAAACATGGTAAGGCACACAAGTCACACAAGGCAAGCCCCTAAAGTTTAGGCCAGCATGAGGTCTAGGTACTACCCTCTTTCAGTTTGTTGGTTCATACCTGTCCTAATCAAAAGTAACCGGGTTCTTAGAGGATCCCAATATCATTGACTACCCTCAATCGGTCATAACTCCAGCATCGCAATCTTTTCTTGCGGCCAGAACCATCACGAGAGTTTAGCCTCAATGGGCGTAGCATACTGCTACAATTCTAAAGGCCAAGTTGTGTCAATTAAGGTTCTAAGGTTGTTGGTGCTTAATGACTCCTGAGAAGACCCATATTCTCCTCGTTGCGACACAAGAGATATCGGTACAGACCAAGGTGCCACACCAACGTAGCCACTGCTTCACCTGTGTCGGTCTACGCCGGACAGGTCCCTCACAGCTTATGCTACCTAAATAGGGTATCCCCAGATCCGGGTTAGGATCTATGTAACTCCGATGCAACCCACAATAGTAAAGCAAGCAAATCAATACAATTGAAAACACAGTTATGAACTAGCCCTAAGGTACACCTCACTTTAAGTTTTTCCCCAGCAGAGTCGCCAGTTCTGTGATCGGTGGATCTGGAACTGACTGTTTAACGCTGGTTCGCGAAATGTCGCGGAAGCAAGAGTCGCCACCGTCTTTTATTTTCTCCAAATGGAAAGGACAAAAGCACAGAAAAATTCCTTATAGAGATTGCTCTCGGTTCGGGAGGTAGATTATAGAAAGGGAAGGTGTTAGCACCCTTTCTATCCATGGTTATCCATGGGCTCTTAGATACTTGCTCACTTGTGTTTTCAAAATGGTTTGTTTGCTTTTCAACTGTGGGTTTTAAAAAGTTTCTTTGAAAATTCCAGTTCGACTCTTGTATCGGTCCTCAAGAGTGTTTGAAAAATTGCTTTCGAAAGCTTTTTGAAAAGGTGTCGGTGTGAAAAGTATTTTTGAATTTTGTTTTGAAATTAGAGCAAGTATCCACGAGAACCTACCTACCCTAAGGAATTCGTCTGTGTAAATGTCCTTTAAAGTAGTGTCATCCCACCATTGAGAGGTAGGCAGCACCACCGTTGGAGGTGTTCGGGTCAATTCGAGTTTGTAGGGACATGGTGATCACGAGAGCAATGGGAAGATACCTTAGAAGCTACCCTCATGCCAGGTTCCCGGATCATGAGGACTTACTAAGACATCCTCTACTCGACGATCACCTTTCGAAGCAAGGCAACAGTGAGGCGTACCCTAGGGGTGGTGTGTGCGATTTGTGTGTCGTTTTCATTTGCATTTATCTTGTCATGTTATTAGTGTTCTAGCGCTTGTTTTTATTTTGTCCATACATTCTTTCATGCCATTCGTTAACAGTTAAAAAATTGCGAGAAAAGTAAATTCTAAGCTATTACAAATGGCGCGGGTCCACATCGC
This sequence comes from Vicia faba, assembly GCA_948472305.1. Lineage (NCBI taxonomy): Eukaryota > Viridiplantae > Streptophyta > Magnoliopsida > Fabales > Fabaceae > Vicia > Vicia faba. The sequence continues at coordinate 162,073,182 of OX451738.1, forward strand.
CAAAATTAAACCAGGACCTGATTTGACAGAAAATAAAGAATTAAAAGTAAAGTGCGAGAAAATTTAAAGGTTACATGGCCTTGGGAGAGATACATAAATATTATAAAGAAATAAAATAAATATGCGAATTAATAATTAAAACGAAACGAGGGCGTTGGACCCTTTTGCAAAAATTGAATTAATGATGGAGTTAATTAATTAAAAAAGAAAGGAAGAACTTGTTTTTTGGTATTTTTTAGTATTTTAGGATTTTAAAAAAAAAGGAATTAATTGAAATTAAATGCTAACCCTAATTCTATTTTATTTTTAATTTATTAAGAAAAGAAAATTAAAACCTAATATTAACCCTAATTTATTTACATGCAAATTTAATTATAAAAATAAATATTTAATTATTTAATTATTATGAAGTAAAAATAAAAAGGATAAAAATTAATTAAACCCTAATTCTATGTTTTTTAGATTTTTATTAAAAGAATTAAAATTAAACCTAATTTAACTAATTAATTTATGAACAATTTAATTACAAAGTATTAAAACAAAATATTTATTATATTTTTCCTCTTTTCTGATTTTTTTTGATTTTTAGGTGTTTTTTATATTTTGAAAATAATAAATTAATTAAACAAATAATAAGTAAAAAACAAATAAAAAATAAAATAAAAAATATTATGGCAAACCTAGGGGGGTTGTAGTCCCCAACATGGAGTGCGTGCTGGGCCAACATGACGAGTCTGGCCGAAAAGAGCATGCCATCTATTACCTTAGCAAAAAGTTTACTGACTGTGAGACTCGCTACTCACTGCTCGAGAAAACTTGTTGTGCTTTGGTATGGGTTGCTCGCCGGCTAAGGCAGTATATGTTGACACATACCACTCTGCTGATTTCTAAGATGGATCTGATCAAGTATATCTTCGAGAAGCCTGCTTTATCTGGAAGAATCGCTAGATGGAAAATGATCCTGACTGAGTATGATATCCAGTATACTAACCAAAAAGCTATAAAGGCGAGTGTACTAGCTGACCATCTAGCTCATCAAGCCGTCGAAGATTACCAATCTATGAGATTCGACTTCCCTGACGAGGACATTATGACATTGGACAACATTGAAGGTAACGGACCGTATGACGGACCTGAACAAGGATCCCGATGGATCCTGTACTTTGATGGTGCTTCAAATGCACTTGGCAACGGTATCGGTGCGGTACTCATTTCTCCGGAAGGTTGCCATACACCCTTCACTGCCCGACTTTGCTTCAGCTATACCAACAACATGGCTGAATATGAAGCTTGCATCTTTGGTCTCAAGGCTGCTATAGACTTGGGAATCAAATCTTTGGTCGTATTTGGGGACTCGGCTTTGGTTATCAGTCAAGTCAAAGGAGAGTGGGACACCAAACATCCTAATCTTATCCCATACAAAGAACATGTCTTGACATTGTTGCCTCATTTTGAGCAGATTACCTTCGAGCATTTCCCGCGAGAAGAAAACCAGTTAGCCGATGCTCTGGCTACAATGTCTTCCATGTTTAAACTCAATTGGGATAACGAGGCTCCCCAAATTACCATCGAGCAAATGGACGAACCTGCGCACTGTCATGAGATTAATACCGAAGCAGTAGTGGAACAACCCTGGTTTCATGAAATCAAAAGGTATCTCCAGACTCGAGAATACCCTGAAGGAGCTTTCGTTAATGACAAAAAGTTCTTAAGGAGATTTGCTGCCAAGTTCTTCCTAAGCAATGGCATCCTTTATAAGCGCAACCATGATTGTGTTCTACTTCGTTGTGTGGACAAGGTTAAAGCAGAGTTAATCATGACCGAGATACATAGTGGCACATTTGGCACCCACTTGAGCGGACATACGATGGCTAAGAAGATTCTAAGGGCAGGCTACTACTGGTCTACCATGGAAGCTGATTGTCACCAACATTCCCGTGCCTGCCACAAATGCCAAGTCTACGCCGACAAGGTACATATTCCTCCTGTTCCTCTCAACATTCTGACAGCTCCTTGGCCATTCGCAATGTGGGGTATTGACATGATTGGAGAGATCAAGCCTACGGCATCCAATGGACATTGCTTCGTCTTGGTCGTTATTGATTACTTCACCAAGTGGGTCGAAGCAGCTTCCTATGCCTCTGTTACAAAGAATATGGTTCCCCGCTTCATCAAGCAGAACCTCATATGTCGGTATGGTATCCCCGACAGGATTATCACGGACAACGGTACAAATTTGAACAACACTATGATCACCGCTCTATGCGAACAGTTCAAGATTTATCATCACAATTCATCTCCCTATCGGCCGAAGATGAACGGTGCTGTTGAAGCCGCGAACAAAAACATCAAGAAGATCCTTCAAAAGATGACAGTCATCTACAAGGACTGGCATGAGATGTTACCGTTTTCTCTGCATGGATATCGTACCACGGCACGTACTTCAACAGGGACAACCCCATTTTCGTCCGTATATGGCATGGAAGCTGTTTTACCTATGGAATTTCAGATTCCTTCCTTGAGGATTATGAAGGATGCCAGCTTGAGTGAAGACGATTGGATTCAGACCCGGCTTAATCAACTTAACTTGATCGATGAGAAGCGACTTACTGCTGTTTGTCATGGTCAGATGTATCAAAAACGGATGATCAAGGCTTTCAACAAGAAAGTCGGGCGTCAGGTATATCAAGTTGGAGATCTTGTAATCAAACGGGTCATCTTGCTGCAAAGTGATCCCAGGGGAAAATGGACTCCTACTTACGAAGGACCATTTGTGATCAAGAGCATCTTTTCTGGTGGGGCAATGATTCTAACCACCATGGACGGCGACGACTTGCCACACCCTGCGAACGCAGACATAGTCAAAAGATACTACATATAAAACGACCCAACAAGTTGAAAACCCGAAAGGGCGACTTGGGCAAAAATGGGCATCCCGGTGAATCGAAAACCCGAAAGGGAGGTTCAGGCAAAAATTAGGGATAAAACAAAAAAAATCTGTAAACCCGGCAAGTTGAAAACCCGAAAGGGCGGCTTGGGCAAAAAAGGGTTTCCCGGTGGATCGAAAACCTGAAAGGGCGGTCTAGGCAAAAGTTAGGGAATCAAAGCGTATGACTATGTCTCATCTGATCACTTTAAAAGCAATCTCTTCACCAACAAGCTCAAAGCTTCTGGTTAATCCAGTCATCGGCAGACAAAGCAGCGAATGGACAAGATACTCAAAGTTGTGAAGGCTATAGCAGAATGGGAATCCCATGGAATTGTTACACATAGCCATCTTTCTTTTGTATAAAAAATTTTAATTTTTACGACAACATTCTCTTACTAGGATGTTTGTCTCCTTTGTACAAAGATACTCACAAAAGTTAATACAAAGATAGTTCAAATGCAGAAATTTGCTTTTCTTTCTTTTTTACACTTATGTTTTTATTTGAAAACATCCAAAGTTTTGTTAAAATAGGCATATTCATTTGAATATAATCACTGCTTACAAATAAAACGAAATTGAGAAAGGATAATTACTGATAGGTTGAAGGTGTAGGAATATATCTTTATGCCATTCCAGAAGGAATCCCCTGCAATGCATTGTTCAGATCCTCAACAAAGCCAAAGTCTTAAAGTATGGGTCCCCATCGGAGTTAAACTTCAAGATCCCCAGCGGAGCCCGAAAACCCCGAAGAAAAAAAAACCTTTCCCCAGCGGAACCAGAATATTCTAAACCTTCTTCCCCAGAGAAGTCAAATTTCCAACTATTAATCCTCGGTGGGAACTGTTCAACTTCCCCCAATTTCCCCAGCAGGCTATCTTAAAAGTCTGAGGACCAAGCAAATAACAGTTAACTTCTTGGTTGCTTCCCCAGTAGTTTGGCATACAACCCAAAACTCCTGATTTCACCGGCCGAGTAAACATTCGCCCCACAGAGTTACCTCCCAGCAAGATCGAAGATTCTCGGTCTCTTTTCTCCAAGCAGAAGCCTCCCAGGTTTTAACTCCCTAGTAGAGATTTTCAGAGTTTTCCCTATTTCCCAGGAAAGTCATGAAGGATTCTCATTCCCTGCAGAAGTTGTCAAAGGCCTTATTAATCCCCACAAATCGCCAAGAATTTTCAATCTCCAGCATTGGTCCCAGGATTTCTCCTTCTCGAGAAAACAAAGATCTTTAATCCCCAAGCAGTCAGCAAGGATCTCTCATCTTCAACAATCAAAGTTTTGAATCCTCAACATCGATCAAGGATTCACTTTCCCAGCAACAGCCAGAGATTTCATTATCTTCTGTTATCAAGGATTTATTTTCAGCAAGACAGCCACTCAGCTTACATGCTCATCCATTACATTCATATATCATAAACATTGATGAAACACAGTTCATTGCATCATACATATCATGCAACATAACTTTGTGTTTTAGCTAACATTTTACCCTTTTCAGGATAAGATTAAAAGGCTATCGTTAACAATTATTCAGATACAGTATGGATACACCCCAGACACGGCGGTCATTCTACTACTCATTCAGACTTAAGCAATCCAATACATACTAGATACGCTCCAGACACGGCAACCATTCTATCTCTCATTAAGATTCAACTATCAACTACAAGTTCAGATACGCTTCAAACACGGATGCCATTCTGGCCCTTACACCAGAAGTTTGATTCTCCCCAGTGCAGTCGCCACGGAAGTCATTATGTCACCTATTCAGATCCCAGTTACAGTCTCAGATACACTCCAGACACGGAAGTCACTCTACTACTCATACAGATCTCAACTCCAGTTACAGTCTCAGATACACTCCAAACACGGAAGTCATTCTGCTACTCATACAGATCTCAACTTTAGATACAATACAGATACACTCCAGACACGGCAGTCATTCTGATATTCATTCAAAGTTCAAATACGGTTACAGCTCAGATACTCTCCAGACACAGACGCCATTCTTTTGCTCATACAGACTCAGACTCCAGATACAGTTCAAATGCATTCCAGACACGGATACCATTTTGACGCTCATTCTTCTGACCTACAACATTGCAATTCAACAAACATTCTTGGATGACATCTACAAGCTCATCTCCAACAAGACTCTATCCCTTATCCAAATGGCATCTTTAAGCTCATTCCCCCAACTACACATTGTCGAGTGCAAATTTATGGGCACTCTAGTGTCCAATCATCTTTCACCTTCAAGTCACAAATGGCAGATTCTCCAATCTAACTCTTCAGGTGCAAGAAGATTGAACAGGGGCAGCTGTTGTACCCCAAAATTTACCCTCTCAATTCTCAAGGCTTTTCTCACAATGTTTCTCAAGGTTCAAGCTTGCACAAGTACTTTGGAATTTTTTCAGTACCAAAATTAAAAGGAAACTGTTAAAAAAGGAGAAAAATAGATAAAAAAATTATTTTGACAAATTTGGAGAAATACAAGTGTTCTTCGTTTCAGCTCCTTCGACTGGTCTTTTGGCCTCTTTCGACATAAGCTTGGCTTGTGTCCTTCGACTGGGCATGGGCCTCTGACACATTTTGGTTTGGATTCACAAGGGAAAAGGCCTCTTGTAATCTATTTCATTTCCAAGGCAAAAGGCTCTCTTTTAACATCCTTCAATTTGCACTTTTTGTTCCCTATTTGCCTCTTTCGAATATGAACATTTTTTCCTCCTACATACACTCTTTCGTTTGACCACATGTAACTCCTGGCATGCAAGCTTTCGATTGGACATAAGCCACCTTCACACAAAAGCTTCGACTGGAGTTTTGGTTCCCTTCGAATCAGTATCTTTCAAACCCAACTCTGAATCCTTCGACGCAGTCTTCTATAGTACATTTCTAGAACTCTTCGACACAAGTGGAAAATAGGATGTTGAAAGGACAACTAATCAAATCAGTGGACCCTGCTACGTGATCTTACTTTACAAGCCTTAATGCTTGTATTTCACTCCATAATTAATTACTTACATTCTGGATTAAGCTATTGTCCAGGTGATTAAGCCTTTGTCCAGAAGTTTTTTGCGTGAGAGTGAACTTGCTAAGTACAAATCCTGTCCCAAGCCCATGTTTTGCTTAAATCCTGTTTGTACTTCACCATAAGTCGGGAAATTCAACCCCTTTTAACCAACAACTTTAGTACTTCACCTTGGGATCTTTGAAAATCTGACATAGCTTAATATTCACGTTTCAGCCAAGCCACATCTTTGTTTAAACTTCCAAACCTTTTCTCTATAAATAGAGGAACCATTGACAAAGAAAGGGTCCAGATTTTTGCTAGAGAAAAAATCATAAAAAATACTCAAACTCTCCCATATTCTCAAACTCTCCAACATTCTCAAACCTTCAAAACTCTAAGATTTGTTTTGCAAAAAGGCCTCAGTAGTGTACCTTTCGATTTACTTCCCCTAAACTGTAGCAACCTTAGATTCACGCATCACCATCATATAGTCTCTTTCGATTCAGTGACTGCCCAAACCAAAAAGTAACAGAACTAGCTTCAGGAAGATCCCAACGAAGCTCCCTCCACCATCAAAGAAGTCACCAACAGCTCTTTCAATTAAACACTTCAAGAGGTAAGTTCTCTCTAAACTTGGAACTCTTTCATTTAAACATCATATGCACATGCCAATAAAGAAAAATGTAGATATTTCTAGACCATGTTTTAGCATTAGATTCTGACTGCTCTTATGCTGAAAACTCAACCTTAATTAGTTATAATTTGGACTTTGAGACCCATTGGTTTTTGTGCTAACCCCTGGACTGTAGTTATGTTTGGATGTTGCATTTTAAGAACTTGAGACAGGTTTGTTATACCCTTCGATTGGCTAACTGCACAAGCCTTTCGAATCACAATTTGAGGGCCTAATATGCTTACAAGGAGTCAGCAAGGAGCCTGTGGAAAAGCCAGAACCTTGTTGTTTCCAGACCTTAGACGAAATCCATAACCTTTCTGTTTCCATGCCTCAAACAAAAGATAGAACCACTGACTCCAACCCCCAGTCGAAGGAGACAAAGGAAAATCGAAAGCCACTCCCTCACTGCTTTCAACCCCCAATCGAAGGAGGCAAAGGAAAATCGAAAGCCACTCCCTCACTGCTTTCAACCCCCAGTCGAAGGAGGCAAAAAGGCAGATTGCATCTTATACTGGTTCCAGGCCCAGTCGAAAGGCACAACATACTGTCCCACTGGTCCCAATTGAAAAGCACAACATGCTGACCGTGAGGCCTCAGTCGAAAGTCATGCCTTCACCCTTTTCAGGCCAAATCGAAGAGAGCCAGAAAGTGAAGAATCGAAGGGTTTTCTGCCTCAATCGAAAGACCCTCATTTTTCTTGCTTTTATTTTTGCCTTTATATTTTCATGCATTCAATATGGTTGTAATATTGTAGGATTTCATCTTTCTGTGCTTTATTACTTTTATATGCTTGCTAGTAAATAGGATATGTATGGCAAGATAAAATCAACAAGTAGACAATCACTAATAAAAAAACAAAAGCATGAAAGTAACACACATGCACACTTGCACCCCTAGGGTTTCAATCCACTTGTTGCCTTCAAAAATGGGCCATGATATGCATGTCCAGTACTTTGGCAAAACAAAAACAAAACAAAAGATCATAGTCCCTCAATGACGCTATCTGAGTTGCCTAAACAAAATGATCAAGTCCCTCAAGAAAATTGCCAAAAATACTTGACACCATTGCTATCATGGTCTATACGATGACCCGCGCCTGTCCCGTTTAACATCCTAACACAAGGTTGTTCACCAAATATAATGGTGAAGCAACACTGTTAAAAGGGTTAAAAATATAAGAAATATCTTTGAGTAAAATAGGGTAGACAACTCTTAGTTACTTGATCAAAGCTTGCAAAAACATCCTTGCTATCTTCAAAACACACTTCAAAACACAATTTCAAAACCCTACTTTCAAACATTGGAAACTTTTCAAAAGACAAAAAACACCTTTTTATACGTTCAAACAAGAATCATTACAAAGGTTGCCACAACGATGGCCTCTTTTCAAAACATCTTTCAAAACCACACACAAAGCACCATTTCAAACAATTGAAAAGCAAAGCAAGTGATCTAAGCAAGTAACTAAGAGCCCATGGATAACCATGGATAGAAAGGGTTTTAATACCTTCCCTTTCTATAATCTACTCCCCAAACCCAAGAAAACATCTCAAAGGTCTTTCCTGTGCTTTTTGACCTTTCCATTGGATAAAATAAAAAGTCGGTGGCGACTCTTGCTAAACCGAACATTTGCGAACACAAATGCAAAACCTTCAAGTCAGTTCTCCCACTGTATCACACCCTGTTTGTAGCGACGGACATTTGTCTGTAGGTATAGGTTGGTCAACTTTTAGCCACGGTTCAAGAACAGGGATGAAGGCGTGTCACCCCACCATAGGCTTATTCAAATTCCAGCGCGCTTTTTTTATTTTTGTTTCCACTATATTGCATTTCTTTATATTATTATTAGTTTGTATTATGCTAACAATAAAAAGCAAACAGCCTAGTGGTGACCACGTCAGTACATAAGGGTTCAGAGGCTAGAGGTCATGGGTTCGATCCCTGCCTCCAGCATTTGCCATTTTCTTGTTTGTTTTCAGGTAATCATATGCATATGCAAGACAAGCGCCCACCATGGACCTTCATCATCCATATGCCATATGGCCAGATGGCCAGATCTGGTGGCTACTACTGAGGGTGCACCAAAGGGTCAGTCAAACGCAACGCACTGAATTGCAAAAAGACAAATGGATCAGCACAATTGGGCCCAGAAAACTGCTATTAACACCCTAATTCCAGGGCCATTTCTCATCTTCTTATCTTTCTTTTTATTATTATTTATTCTATTTAATTATTTTTATTTATTTACTAACCAATAAAACAATTTTCTTTTTATCAAAAAATCACAAAAAATATTTTTTTACCCAAATAAATTTTAGAAATTTATTTTTCATCAATAAATCAATTAATTTAATTAGGTTGATTAATTAGATAACTTTAATTTATTTTCTAAATATTTAAAATTATTTAGAATCAATAGGTTTTAACATTAATTTAATTATTTTATTTCTTTCCTAAAATAACAAAAATCCAAAAATATGTCATTTAATTATTTTTCATTAATTAATTTAATAACTAATTAATTTAGCACTTAATTTTAGGAATTAATTTCTTTTCTTAAAAAATAAAAAAATAAAAACTTTTTCTTTAATTAGGAGGGTCAAAACCCTAGTTTCGCATTCAATTCAATTCTCTCGCGCGCTTTATTTTTCTTTATCCAATTTATTGTATCTGCTCCCGGCTTGTAATAATTTTAATTAGGAAATTTATTTATTTTTTTCTTCTTTTAAATTTCAAAGAGTTTGTTTTTGGCGATGTAATTATCCGACGCGTTGTAATAATTTAGTTTAAATTCCACAACTTTAATTTCTGCAAATATTCAACTGTTAGATGTTTGATAATAGGGTTTGCATGACAAGAATGAATGTCTGAATTTAAAACGGTTAGATCACCCTTAATTGTGCAAAGATAAAAATAACTGAAATCAACACATTAGCACATGCGCACTCCTAGGGTACATCCCACTTGGTTGCCATCATTAACACGGTCATTGAGTATAGGTTGTTTTAGAGGTCGCCCTCTTGTCTAAAAGATCATAGTTGCCTCGAAATGGTTGCTTCAGATATTGTTTCCTCGGACAAATGATTTAAGACATTAGGGTTACCGCTAAGACGTCCTAACATTGCTTTAGTGACCGCATGTCCCTCTTTCGAATTGACCCTCAAACTCCAACGACGGTGCTACCTACTCACTAATAGTGGGATGGCATTGTCTTAAGGAAACGAACATAGAACGATTCTTTTTTCGAGTAGGTAGATTAGTTCTTAAGTACTTGCTCAATCCAAACAAAAATTTTCACACTTACACTCTTTTACAAACAAAGTTTTCAAAAACACTTCATTACACTCTTGAAGACAGAAGCAAGAGTTAAATCGAAGTTAAAACAAAAACTTTTCAAAGCCCACAAACACAAAGAAAACAATTTTTGAAAATTATGAGCAAGTACCTAAGAGCCCGTAGATAATTACGGATAGAAAGGGTGTTAATACCTTCCCTTTCTATAATCTACCCCCGTACTCAGAAATATCTCGAAAAAGGAATTTTTCTGTGCTTTTTTCCTTTCCTTGTTGGATAAAATAAAAGTCGATGGCGACTCTTGCTTACCGCGACATTTTGCAAAAACAAACGCATAACGTAAACCAGCAAAATTTCCTTAATGAAATAGGGAAACCACGTCCTGGTTCTGGCCACCGTATATCACAGAACTGGCGACTCTGCTGGGGATGTAATAAGTGGGGTGTACCTTAGGAATAGTTCATCATAATGTTTTCAATTGCTTGATTTGTATGCTTTATCTTTGTGGGTTTGAATCGGAGTTACTATAGATCGTAACCCTGATCTGGGGGACACCTTATAGGTAAGTAGCAATAAACTGTGAGGGAATTGTACAACATAGACTGATACGGTTGAAGCAGTAGCTACGTTGATGTGGGACATTAGTTGGTACCGATATCCCTTGTGGAGGAACAAGGAGAGTATGGGGCTGTTAATGGGTCATTAAGCATCAACTGACCTTAGAATCTATAATTGACCAACTTGGCCATAGAAAAGTAGCAGTATGCTACACTCATTGAGACCATACTCTCGCGATGATTTTGGCCGCAAGAAAAGGTTGCTAAGCTGGAATTATGACCGATCGAGGATGGTCAGTGATATTGAGAACCTCTAGAACCCGGTTACTATTACTAGGACAGGTTGAACCAACTAAACTGAAAGAGGGTAATACCTAAACTCCATGCCAGCCTAAAATTTAAGGGCTATTGTGTGACTTGTGTGCTTTCAACTTGAACTACTTGCACATGTTTGTTACCTAACAACTTGAGTTCCTTGCAGGTTTTGTTTACAGTCCTTATCCAATACCTTGGATTTCTTGCCGGATTTACTTGTTTACATTACCTCGTACTTTTGCTTAAACGCATAACATACACATCATAACATCATGCCTTAACATTTCCTTAACCATTTCAAGGATCTCAAAGGTTTGTGATGCAGGTTATGGTAAATCAAACGTCTAGCAAGGGGCAAAGGGGATTTATTTTCCTCTAGCCAATGTCGTCTAGAGATCAAAACACGATGACTTGAGTCGAGGGCTATGACCCACTCGATATGGTGAGCTTGACTCTTGAAGAAGGACTTTTGACGACACGAAATTTCTTCAATCAAAGCTGCAAAATTCAAAATCTAACAGTTTCTTGTTTACCCCGCGAGATCCTTGAAAACATTGCATACATATATCATACATATCATTGCATAACAGGTCTCTCAATACAGGTCTCTCATGTTCTTGCTGTTTATTTCAGCAATGGCTCTCCAACAAGACAACCGAGATCTTCATACTCAAGAAACTCAGTTCAGGGAAATGTTCTTAAACATATCCAAGGGGCAGGAAGAGTTGAAAACACTCCTCGTTGGGAACTTGGTCAAGAAAAGTCCTGAAGACAATAAGGACGAACGGCTAGAACAACTGCAACCTGAGGTAGATGCAATAAGAACCCAAATGTTGGGGCAGATGGCCCTTATCCAAAGCTTAGCCCGGGAACAAGAAGAGCTGAGAATCATTATCAACTAGCTTCATCAAGACAGATACAATAGTATGAAGAAAACAGTCGAGGTCGGGGACCAAGTCATTTATCAGCCTCCAAGAAGACAAGGGTTTGGTTTGGTGAAGGGTGGACCTTTCCAAATTGCTACTACATCACGGGTCCAACGACAACCTCGCCAAAAGCAACGGGTTAATCAGAGTAAGCCAGATACGCCCAAGGGGAAGTTTACCCAGCTCAACATGCCGCTGTCTCAAGCTTTACAACACCTGTTGAGATTGAATCTGGTGACGTTGATAGGACCTCATCCAAATCCCAAGACTTCTTCGCCTAACTACAATCCCGATGCGAGGTGTGCATATCACTCCAACAGCTCGGGGCATGATATTGACGACTGTTAGAAGTTGAAGTACAAAATTCAAAAACTGATTGATGAAGGAGCATTGGAATTCACACAAGATGGTCAACTGGAATGTTTCTGTCAATCCTCCAAGGCTCACCATTTGAAGTGACAAGTTCTGACAAGAGAGGCTTTTGTTCATTAGAATTTTCAAGTTGTAATTTTCTTTTGATTGTTCGAATATTTGTTCATGTCAAACTTTGTTACTTTATCAATGCACTGCATATGTCTGTTTTGAATCAATCCATTCGTATTCACTATATTTAAATTGCTTTCCTTTTTGTGATGCTCAACTCTCGATTAAAAAACTCTGAGTCTTTAGAAGGAGGATGACGAAAATGATATCAAAATCTCTACAGTATGCTTTTGAACAGACCCCATTGACGATGTACAGGCTTTGTTTCAAATCCTAAACAAGGGAGTTATAAGGAAGATAATCCCTAGTCAACCCCTTTGATCCAAAGAAGTTGGAGTTTTTCTTTTCAAACAAATTAAAACCCTTAATCACAACCTGGGGCAGGGTAGTTTCTCAGTTAATTCGGGTGCACAATGAATGGCATCAAAGAGGTCCTTCCAAAATAAAAGATGGTGATGGTTCCTTATAATCGTCAGGACAAGCAGTCATTATCTCTCAGAAATAAAAGCCCATTAAGTCAAAACCTATGAAGGAGACTTATAAAACTGGGGCATCCCGCTGACTGTAATCACAGAAGAAATAGTTCAGGCAAAAGACAGGGATAATAAAATCAAAAAGAAAGAGATCCTACAAACTCTCAACAAAAATGAATGCTTGTTCAAAATAAACTGTCAGTATCCGAACCATCACTGGAATATCAGAGCAAAGACTCAAACATGATCTAAATACACAATTAGCTGAGTTTAGGATCGAAGAACATCACGAAGAATGGGTGGGTACAAATAAAATTTGAGCCTTTATCCTTTGTTTCTTGAACCGTGAACCAGGCCACGTTATAACCCTTAAAAGTCCTAGCTGAAGCATGGGTTAGTTCGAAATCATACTGTTACAAAAGGTATCCTGACTCCTGTAAGACTTGCTGTAAATCCTGAGTTGACATCACATTTTACAAAATTTTCCTGTCTAACTGAAAAATGCATTTTCGAAAATTTCAAGACAGACATAAGCTTTGCATTCTTAAAATAACATTGTTTGCATATTACTATTTGTTCAACAACAGAGAAATTCGCACGACGAATATCTAGTGAACAAAAATATTCTCAATAAAAAGGATCACCTCAAGTGGAAAAAAAACTTCCAACCAAGGGACACGGCATGAGCATTGTCTATCATCTAGGGCAGTCAAGTCAAGATTCAAGGAGTCTCTCAAAGATGCCAAATAGCCAGGGGAAGATCTCCATTTGAATCACTTGGGGCATTGGACATGAATTCCAGCAACGAATCTTGTATGATCAAACGAACATCTTCTGGTAGTATGGCAACACGACACTACCTACAATGACAACTCCCTACACCTTGTGAGTGTGGACATAGTCAGAAAATACTGCGCATAAATAAAGACCCGCTAGGTTGACTGGCCTAGACAAAAATAAGGGCATCCCGACGAACCAAAAGGGTTCGGGAAAAAATTTGGGATAAAAATAAAAAAGATCTATACACCCGGCAAGTTGAAAACCTGAAAAGGCGGCTTGGGAAGAAAGGATATCCCGGTGGACTGAAAATCTGAAAAGACAGTCCAGGAAAAAGTTAGGGATTAAAGCGTACGACTATGTCCCGTCATCTAGTCACTTGCCTACCAGAAGAAGATTTGTAATTTCAATCGGTAATTACCAAGCACCTCATAGGTTGGAATAATACTCGATCCACAAGGCCTCCGCAGGAACCTTCTCCCGCAGATACAGGGGCAGAAAAGTCTCGATGCAAAATCATTGTCATATCCTCAGTCCGCGTCCCAGTAACATTTACACTCCTCGCAGAGTAGGAAAAGGACAGTGGTGCTAATTCCTCCCAGCTAAGGCTCGCAACCACGAATGGGTCGGTAAGATTCTCCCCAAGCAGAGTTTATCTATCACCAGCACTAGAAGATTATCCCCAGTGGAGTTTGGAAGATTATCCCCAGTAGAATCTAAAAGATTATTCCCCGTGAAGTCGCAATTGGAAAATCATCCCCAGTGGAGTTCTTTCCTTTCACAAAACAGGAATTCAATCCCCAACAAGTTTCATTATCACCAGCAGCGGTAATTCATTCCCAGCTGAATTTATCAGCGGAATCCTCAGCAGAGCATCTCTTCCCCACAGAGTCATTTTCTCATCAGCTTATTCCCCAGTGGAGTTATCTTCTCCTGCGGGTTTATTCTCACAAACATCTTCATCCATTATCCCCAGTGGAAATGAAGAATCCAATTCTTTTCTCCAGCAGTGATCCGAGATTCATTTTCCCCAGATAAAAACATCCCATTTTCATACATCATGATATGCATACGCATCATACAACACAATCTCATTTATTTTGAGAACATCATTGCTTGATACATATCATGCATTACATACAACTAACCTTTACCTTTCAGGAAAGATTCTCACAAAATTCAAGCTATGAAGCTTTCACCTCAGTTGAATTACGGACAAGTTCCTAAATCTCGACAAAGACGGTTCCTCAGTTGAATTACGGACGAGTTCCTAAATCTCAGTAGAGATGTTTTCTCAGTTGAATTATGGACAAGTTCCTAAATCTCAGCAAAGTTGTTGAATTACGGACGAGCTCCTAAATCTCGACAGATATTTTCCCAGTTGAATTACGGACAAGTTCCTAAATCTCAGCAAAGTTGTTGAATTAGGGACAAGTTCCTAAATCTCGACAATGATAGTACCTCAGTTGAATTATGGACAATGTTCCTAAATCTCAACGAAGATAGTACCTCAGTTGAATTACGGACGATGTTCCTAAATCTCAGCAAAGATGTTTCTCCGGTTGAATTACGGACGAGCTCCTAAATCTCAACAGAGATATTTCCTCAGTTGAATTACGGACGAGCTCTTAAATCTTAGCAGAGATGTTTCCTCAGTTGAATTACGGACGAGTTCCTAAATCTCAGTAGAGATGTTTCCTCAGTTGAATTACGGACGAGCTCCTAAATCTCAGCAGAGATGTTTCCTCAGTTGAATTACGGACGAGCTCCTAAATCTCAGCAAAGTTATTGAATTACGAACGAGTTCCTAAATCTCGACAGATATGTTCCTCGGTTGAATTATGGACGAGTTCCTAAATCTCAGTAGAGATGTTTACTCAGTTGAATTATGGACGAGTTCCTAAATCTCAGCAGATGGTTGCTTAGTTGAATTACGGACAAGTTCCTAAATCTTAGCAAAGTAGTTGAATTACGGACGAGTTCCTAAATCTCAGCATAAATACTCCCCCGGTTGAATTTGGGACGAGCTCCTAAATCTCAGCAAAGTTGTCTCTCAAGTTGAATTACGGACGAGTTCCTAAATCTCAGCAGAGATGGTTTCTTAGTTGAATTACGGACGAGCTCCTAAATCTCAACGAAGATGTTTCTTCAGTCTAATTACGGACAAGTTCCTAAATCTCGACGAAAGTATTTCCTCAGTTGAATTACGGACGAGCTCCTAAATCTCAGCGAAGATGTTTCTTCAGTCGAATTACGGACAAGTTGCTAAATCTCGACGAAAGTTTTTCTTCAGTTGAATTACGGACGAGTTCCTAAATCTCAGCAGAGCTTTTACCTCAGTTGAATTACGGACGAGTTCCTAAATCTCAGCAGAGATGTTTCTCTAGTTGAATTACGGACAAGTTCCTAAATCTCAACAAAAATGTTTCCTCAGTTGAGTACGGACGATCGAAGTTCCTAAATATCAACAAAGACGACTCACCAGCAGAATAACAGACGACCAAAGCTCCTAAAATTCTACTTCTCTCAACAAAGATCAGACTTCCCCGGCGGAATCTTCCTCAACAACAGTTATACCAGCTCTCGCTAAGGAATCTCTTATGTGATTGAAACTTTTCCAAATGGCATCTGTAAGCCCATTCCTGACGTCACAAGACAATTATCACTTCATGCGAGTGCAAATTTCTGGGCACTCTAGTGTTCAATCATCTTCCACCTTCGGATCACGAAAGGTACGAAAGCCAATCTACATCCTCGGGTTTAAGAAGATTGAACAGGGGCAGATGTTGTACCCCAAAATTTTCCCTCCCATATTTCTCAAAACATTGCAAGAAAGATCTCCAAATTGCTCAAGGTAGTCCAAGGGTTGGCTAGACAAGCTCTCTCCTAAGGCAGTCTACCTCAAATTAGGGTTTCATGTTGCATCAAGATCCTTGATTCCAAGTGGTCCCAAATTCTCACCAATGTCCTAATATGTTCTCAAGATCATCCATGTCAAGTTTCTAGCCTTGCAGAGGAAGTTAGTTCAGTCAATTGCTCAAAGGTCCAAAAATCGACTATGCTAGGGCAAAAGTCAACTGTGACCCACATACAGTCAAACTTCAATATTTTTGGTCAACATCCTCATTTTGAAGTATATTTCATCATTTGATCAAGGGTTGATCATGATTCATCAAGGATTTCTCACAATACATCAAGATTCAAAAGTTGCTAAATTAGGGTTTTGTAGAAAAAGTCAACTCAACTTTGACCAAGCATAACCTTCTTATACTTTATGAGAAATGACCCATCCAAAGCTCATTTTTAAAAGGATGCAATTCCCTACAATCCATCTTCATCTCCCAAGATCAAAATATGCACTCACAAGAAGTTATGAATTTGGACATTATAGGTCATTTTTGAAAGTCAACAAAAACACCTTTTTGTCAAAGCTTCATACATGAGCATGGAATATCAAAATGAGATGAGACCAAAAGGGTTGATTATAGGACATATCAAGCTTTCTAAAAAGTCCAAGAACACCTTCAAATATTCAAAATTGAGGAAGTTATGCATTATTGAAGTTGACCTTTTTTGCAAAATTGCCAAAAGTCAACTATCCCCAAAACTTCAAATTTTGCCAAATGGGCCCAATCTTTTTCACTTGTTTTGAGTTGGCATCATAGACCACGTGCTCTATCCCTTGCCACTTGCCCATATCATATTTTTATTAATTATTTTTATTTTTATTTGAATTAATTTAAATTAAATCATAATAAATCAAATAAAATCCAAAATATTGATAACAAAGGATCTTATGATTGTTTCAGGCTCTAATTACAGCTAGCAAGGCATTCAAATTTGCATCAAAGCTTGTGGGAACAAAAAGATTGGAAATAAGCCATGTTTGGAAAGTTGTTCAAAGCAAATCAAATCAATATCCAAAGCATTGAAAGAGAGGGATTTGGACACAATAATCAACCCTAATGCATGTACTAATACATAAGGGTTGCGTGCAGATCAAAATCAAGGTTAGAAATCAGGCTCAGAGCAGGAATCAAATTCGAAAAAAATCAAAGAAAAGTGTGAGATCAAAGTCCCACTTAGAAGCATCCTAAAGGCTTGGTATTTGTCCCAGTCGTCTCCTGGCAGTCTCCACAAGCGAAAGCAATCAAAAGCAGGCGTTTTCAAGCCCTCTCACACATTGTAAGTCGCTCACGGTATCACCCTTTTCTTGAATTCGAAAAGCTTTGTTCTTGCATCCATAGCGTAAAATAATGGCATATTCTTAATCTACAGAGCATTTGCAAGCTTTTGACATTATTCAATTTCATTTATATGGACTGAATTGAAACTCACCATTGTTAGGTTTTCAAGCTTTGGTTTAGGGTTTTTTATTTCAGGAACAATTAGCCTTCATGATGGGTATGGTTGTGATCAGGAGAGTGAGACGAACTCAACCATGGTACTAGATTCCATTTATGTGGCTTGTAGAGGATTTTGGATGAACCCCTGTTTGTAGCGACAGACATTTGTCCGTAGGTATAGGTGGTTCAACTTTTAGCCACGGTTCAAGAACAGGGATGAAGGCGTCTCACCCCACCATAGGCTTATTCAAATTCCAGCGCGCTTTTTTTATTTATGTTTCCACTATATTGCATTTATTTATATTATTATTAGTTTGTATTATGTTAACAATAAAACGCAAACAGCCTAGTGGTGACCACGTCAGTGCATAAGGATTTAGAGGCTGGAGGTCAGGGGTTCGATCCCTGCCTCCAGCATTTGCCATTTTCTTGTTTGTTTTCAGGTAATCATATACATATGCAAGCCAAGCGCCCACCATGGACCTTCATCATCCATACGCCAGATGGCCAGATCTGGTGGCTACTACTGAGGGTGCACCAAAGGGTCAATCAAACGCAACGCACTGAATTGCAAAAAGTCAAATGGATCAGCACAATTGGGCCCAGAAAACAGCTATTCACACCCTAATTCCAGGCCCATTTCTCATCTTCTTATCTTTCTTTTTATTATTATTTATTCTATTTAATTATTTTTATTTATTTACTAACCAATAAAACAATTTTCTTTTTATCAAAAAATCACAAAAAATATACTTTTACCCAAATAAATTTTAGAAATTTATTTTTCATCAATAAATCAATTAATTTAATTATGTTGATTAATTATATAACTTTAATTTATTTTGTAAATATTTAAAATTAATTAGAATCAATAGGTTTTAACACTAATTTAATTATTTTATTTCTTTCCTAAAATAACAAAAATCCTAAAATATGTCATTTAATTATTTTTCATTAATTAATTTAATAACTAATTAATTTAGCATTTAATTTTAGGAATTAATTTCTTTTCTTAAAAAATAAAAAAACAAAAACATTTTCTTTAATTAGGAGGGTCAAAACCCTAGTTTCACATTCAATTCAATTCTCTCGCGCGCTTTATTTTCCTTTATCCAAATTATTGTATCTGCTCCCGGCTTGTAATAATTTTAATTAGGACATTTATTTATTTTTTTTCTTCTTTTAAATTTCAAAGGGTTTGGTTTTGGCGATGTAAATACCCGACGCCTTATAATAATTTAGTTTAAATTCCGCACCTTTAATTTCTGCAAATATTCAATTGTTAGATGTTTGATAATAGGGTTTGCATGACAAGAATGAATGTTTGAATTTAAAACGGTTAGATCACCCTTAATTGTGCAAAGATAAAAATAACTGAAATCAACACATTCGCACATGCTCACTCCTAGGGTACATCCCATTTGGTTGCCTTCATTAACACGGTCATTGAGTATAGGTTGTTTTAGAGGTCGCCCTCTTGTCTAAAAGATCATAGTTGCCTCGAAATGGTTGCCTCGGATAAATGATCTAAGACATTAGGGTTACCGCTAAGACGTTCTAACATTGCTTTAGTGACTGCATGTCCCTCTTTCGAATTGACCCTCAAATTCCAACGACGGTGCTACCTACTCACTAATAGTGGGATAGCATTGTCTAAAGGAAACGAACATAGAACGATTCTTTTTTCGAGTAGGTAGATTAGTTCTTAAGTACTTGCTCAATCCAAACAAAAATTTTCACACTTACACTCTTTTACAAACAAAGTTTTCAAAAACACTTCATTACACTCTTGAAGACAGAAGCAAGAGTTAAATCAAAGTTAAAACAAAAACTTTTCAAAGCCCACAAACACAAAGAAAACAATTTTTGAAAATGATGAGCAAGTACCTAAGAGCTCGTAGATAACTACAGATAGAAAGGGTGTTAATACCTTCCCTTTCTATAATCTACCCCCTTACTCAGAAATATCTCGAAAAAGGAATTTTTCTGTGCTTTTTTCCTTTCCTTGTTGGATAAAATAAAATTCGGTGGCGACTCTTGCTTACCGCGACATTTTGCAAAAACAAACGCAAAACGCAAACCAACAAAATTTCCTTAACGAATTAGGGAAACCACGTCCCAGTTCTGGCCACCGTATCACAATGGTGAAAATATGACCATAAGTTCTAAGCTTGTCATATTTCTTAAACACTTAGAAAAATTCTAAGTATTTAGAATTTTGACTTCTCCAAAGTAGTTTTTGACTTTTGAATTTCTAGATGAAACAAACTTCATATTTTAACATGTCTTGCTGAAATATGATTCTTGAAACTTGATTTTGATCCAAAAGTCAAAGTTTGACTTTTTAGTGTGCAAATGACCATATTGCCCTTGTGGATGATTTTCTTGGAAAATTTATAATTCAAAGCTTGAAATTGGATGGGATCAAACCTGAGGGTTCTAGGTGGTCCTTTGAGAAATGAGAGGGTAAATTTTGGGGTACAACAGTGTCTCTATAGATTTTTTATCGGGTTTACCGGTTACTACTAAGGGCAATGAATCAATTTGGGTGATAGTGGATAGATTGACTAAGTCGGCATATTTCTTATTGATGAAGATTAATCATCCTACAGAGAAGTTGGCCAGAATGTATATTAATGAAATTGTGAGGTTACACTGAATACCTTCAAGTATTGCTTCGGATAGAGATCTAAGGTTTACGTCAAAATTTTAGACAATTTTGCAGAATGCTTTTGGTACTAAGTTGTAGTTGAGTTCGGCATATCATCTGAAGACAGATGGTCAAACAGAGAGAACTATCGAGTCTTTGGAGGGTTTGTTGAGGGCTTGTGTGCTAGAATAAGGATGAGCTTGGGATAGTCTGTCAAGGGCGCGCAGCGTGGATTCCATTGATTGAGTTTACTTATAATAACAATTTCCATTCTAGTATTGGGATGACACCCTATGAAGTGTTATACGGGAGGAGGTGTAGGACTCCTTTGTGTTATTATGAGTTGGGTGAAAGTGTTGTACTTGGACCTGAGGTTGTACGTGAGACAAATGGAAAGATAAATATGATTAAGGAGAAGATGAAGGCTTCTCATATTCGTCAGAAGAGTTACCATGACAAGAGAAGGAAAGTTATAGAATTTCAAAAAGATTATCATGTGTTTTTTAGGGTTACTCTGGTGAATGGTGTTGGTAGAGCTTTGAAGTTGAGAAAACTTACGCCGCGCTTTGTTGGTGCATATCAGATATTGGAGAAGATAGGTGAGGTGTCTTATCGAATTACCTTGCCGCTGTCACTTGTGAATCTACATGATGTGTTCCATGTGTCTCAATTGAGAAAGTATATCCCAGATCTTTTGCATGTGATACAAATGGATGATGTACAGGTGAGAGATAACCTGGCTATTGAAGTATTGCCATTGCGAATAGAAGGTCAGGAAGTGAAGCAATTGCGGTGCAAGGACATTGCCTTAGTGAAGGTATTGTGGGGTGGACCAGCTGGTGAAAGTTGGACTTGGTAACGCGAGGATCAGATGAAAGAGTCTTATCTGATGTTTTTTTCATCAGGTAATTTTCGAGGGCGAAAATTCTTTTAAGTAGGGGAGAGTTGTAACACCCAGAATTCTAGATTAATTATTTAATTAAGGGTTAAATAAGTTTTTGGTCCTTCTAAATATCTCAAATCTCGTTTTTAGTCCCTCTAAATTTTTCCTTCAAAGAATGGTCCTCCTAAAAAATTAAATTTTAACTTTTGGTCCCTCCTGACAAAATCGTAGCTAAAATGGTCTCTAATTTCGTCGCTAAATAAACACCGTCGCTAAAACCGTCACTAAGTTGTAAAACCATCGCTAAATTACAGGAGGGGCCAAAAGTTAAAATTTAATTTTTTAGGAGGAGTATTCTTTGAAGAAAAATTTTAGAGAGACTAAAAGTGAAATTTGAGATATTTAGACGAATCAAAAACGTATTCAACACTTTAATTAATTAATTTAGAGTGATTACATGAGCCAATGTGAAGTGTTTGATGTTTTTATGATTATATGTGAGTCTTTATGGTGATTTGTGAAATTATGATGAATATGAAGTGTACCATGATTATTGAGATAAATATGATGTTTGAATTTGATGTTTTTGAGGAATATGATGTGTGATGGCTTAGTATGAGTAGTATAGAGGGAAATAGGTGATATTGACCAATTGTGTATTTTTAGAATAATTAAAGTAATTATTTTGAATTATTTTAATTAAGATAAATAGAATAATATAGGATGTGGAGAGATTAAGGGTATTGTGGTCATTAGTGAAGGATAAGTGAGGGCATGGGGAAGTTCATTATTAGGGGTCTAAGAGGGTAAGTTTGGTATAAGGATAAGGTTTGGGATTTTACACGCTCTTTCTGTATGATAGAATTTGGAAGAACACTGTGGAGAAAAGAGAGCTAGGGCACAAAGAGGCAAGAAGAGCATAGGAATCCTGGTAGAGCACGAAGAGGAATTGATCTCTTGTAATAATCTTATGGTAAGGGGAGTTTTATCATTGTTATTATATTTGATTTAACGTTTAGATGATGGTAGATTGCCTTAGGTTTTGGTAGATGAGGATTTGGTGATGTTTGATGAGGAATTGATGAATTGATAATGATTAATGACTTATAATTGGTGTATAATGAGTATAGAATTATAGGATGTTGATAGATGATAAAAACCTGTGATTAGAAGATGTTTTAGGACCTGTAATATAGTGAAATCGCATAATTTGGGACTGGTTCTATGTAGGAAATCGCAATAGGAAAAAACTGTTCGTGCAGCGTCGTTTGGCGACGTAGGTAGTGTCGTCAGGCAAAGACGCGTCGCCAGGAGAAATAGGTAACGACAAAGGCAGAAGTGAGTGATGCTTTTGGAGTGTGTCGCTTCAAGCATCATCGGGCGATGGTGGTAGCGAAGGGAGCGTCACCAGGCGATTAAGGTGAGTCGCCAGGCGATTGAGGTGAGTCGCCAGGCGATGATGTCCAGTTTTGAATGGTCGTGTTGGATTTTCTTAAAAGTGTCGTAACTTAAGTTTTAGAGCTCGGATTGAAGTTTCATTCGAAGCGTTGGATGGTTAACACACTGAAATTTATTTATGTGGAGTAAAATAAAGAATAAGAATGATATTCTCTATACCTAATCTAGAATGAAGTTAGGTTCCCCATGTTGGATTATGAAGATGCTTGTTTATTAAGATGATTAAATGATGAATAGGGGATGATTAGGAGATATTATGACGATACCTTATATCATATGATGACATGAAAATATGTTGTATGATATAATGATGTTTGGATATTATGATGACATGATGATGATATTATGATGATGTTTTATTATGATGGTGATTATACGATGTTATGATGATATGATTTTTTATTAAGATGATTTTATGATTATATGATGTTATGTCGATGATATGATGATTAGATGATGATATGATGATATGATGTTATGATAATGATATGATGATGTAATCATGAATGATGATGCGTGTTGACTAGCTGTGGTCGTGTTTATTATATTGTTGTGCATCATGCATTCATGGCATATGTTAGGACTTTGGTCCAGTGAAGTTAGGACTTCGGTATAGCGAAGATGATAGGACGATTGTCCAGTGAAGGCATCAATCCCATAGTGTGGATTGGGTGCAACAATAAAGTGCTCAGGTTTCCAAGTGGGAATCGATCCTATGGTGGGGATATTTGGAGATAACGATGGTTGAGTTATCAATGAAGTTTTGGCACCACATGCATGAGTCTATGATGTTGCATAACAATCTATGTGACATTGCATAATGATTTATTTGTGATGCTTGATGATACATTATGTATGATGATGTGTGTTCGTGTATTGATGAAGTTGTAAAGATGTGAGTATAACATGAAGATATGATGATGTGTGATGCCTTGCTTATGTGCATATTTACTATGTATATTCCTTATGTCTTATATAATGATTATGATTTACTCACCTTTTAGGTTTGAATGTTGCCTCCATGTGGATAACGCGCAGGTGATTAAGAATAGTTCGTAGAAGCATTAAAGGATAGTGTTGGAGTGTTTTTATTAGCTTTTGTTGAATAAAGGGAGTCTTGCTCTAATATGTAACATTGGGTTAGGATCGAATGATTGGAACTTATGTTCTTTGTTTTATTTTAAGATGTTGAGTCACCCTACATGGTACTCGAGATGTTTTGATTTATAAGTATGAATTATGAAGCATGACTAAATGTTATGAGGAATATATGACTTATTAATTATGTTGCGAAGTTTGAAATGATTATATGATGAGACTAAAGTGTTATATGATTTAAAGTGTTTTTGCAACCCGTGTTACATAGAAATATGTATTATTATGATATTTTATATGAAGATGTGACACTCTTGTTGGTGATATACTCTGATTTATTTATTAAAATAATTTCTAATATTCTTTGGGATTTAGTGGGGTGTTACAATCTAAACTCCCCACCTAAGAAACTATGAGTTTCTTTGAGCAGGACACAAACATGTCCATATCTCCCAAGAGGCGCGACTGAAATCTAGCCTAAGAGACTTAGTCTTAGGTCTTGTTTAAATAATTGATAGAAGTCCTGCCTGAGAGGGCCAACGCCTTGAGCGACTTATAGTTTCATCAGTCATGCTTCATATAGCTCCGCCTTAGGGACTAAAATTTCCCAGTCAATCTATGTTTCCTGCCTAAGAAACTTGGAGTTTCCTCAGGCAGGACCAAACATATCAATCTCGACCAAGAGGCATAATTGAAGTCTAGTCTAAGAGACTTAGTCTTAAGTCTTGTATGAAGGCTTGATAGAAGTATTGCCTGAAAGGTCCAATACCTTGCCTGAGGGATTTACAATCTCGCCAATCAGGCTCAACATAACTTTGCCTGAGGGACTTACAAATATCATACGTCAAGCAACATAACCTCGCATAAAAACCCAAGGCTTAGTCGGTCAGGTTCGTCACACATAGCACCGAGAAACTTCAGACCTCCGGATACTCTAATGTTCTATGGTATAAAAAACAAGTTTATGATATAAAAAATTCTAATTCTGACAATTTTGTTACAGAATTCAATACAATTGGACAATTTTCCAAATGTAAATTGGATGAAAGATATCACATAATGTGAAATAAAATTGATTCATATTCATAATACTTAGTAATAGCATCAAATTCCATAAAATCCATAAGTTCGGAAAAAAATGAAAAACAAATAAACAATCACACTTAATACTAAAATTACATAAATTTATTGGTCGGACATTAGTCTAGTAGAAATATTGATGTGAGTGAAAATTAGAGTGAAAGCGTAGTGTTTTTAACGGATGTATGCATATTTATTCAATGTCAAAATCCTTAGGTTTTTATTTTCCTATATGACTTTTTTTGTTAAATTATATACTTCTCTATTTTGGACTCTATGAATATGATGGATAGTCCAACTCTTGAAACCCAATAGGGTGAAAAGTAGTTTGTAGTCATATACTAATTTTAAAAATAATAATAATAATAAATTTGTAATTTCACCTCAATAGATTGGATCTAACAGGTTTACATATCGAGAAACTCAGATTCAATATTTGAGTAAAAGCTATGTGAGTTGTCGCAAGTTAGATCAGATATATTCGTAAACGAACAAGTCTAAATAATTAATTGGTTTGATTTGGATCGACAAACTTGTGGTTCGACCAACACCCTTGACACTCTTACTTTAATCATAATCAAACTTTCATAATTATTTCATTTAAAATTTATCATATACCCGACATAATCAAACAAACGCTAAAATTGCTATATTACATTTGAAATTTTCAATTTATCTTAAAAACACAAATAAACTTAACTTTTGAAATGTTTTATAATAAAAGGTTCGATTTGATTCAAATCGGTTTTATAATTTTAATTTAAAATCCAATCTAAAATAAACGGTTTTTATAAATAATCATTCAAACACATTTCATAATTGTTGGAAATCCACCAAAGTCTATGATAAATTTCTACTACAATGATAATTTAATTATGAGACAAACAAAGAAAAGAAGACAAGACAAATAATTTCTGTAGAGTTTCTCTCTGCTCACAAACTGTGAAAACTTTGTTATTCACTTCCAACTACAAATTCTGTAAATACAACTTGCTTGACTTGATTTTCTTTTAAAATAGGGGTTACTCCCTCTATTTATAACTGAGTGTTGTACCCCAAAATTTTCCCTCCCATATTCTTCAAAGTTTGCCAAGAATCACCTTCAATTGGTTCAAGACTACTCAAGGGTTGCACAGTCCAAATGCCTCCTAAGCCAGTCAAAATTAGGGTTTTGGTTCTTTCAATGAATTTGGGGTTCTCAGTGGTCCAATCAAGTCACATAGGCCTATACACATTGTCAAGCATCTACATATCAAGTTTCAAGGTTCACAAAGCCAATTTGCAGTCAAAAGTCTCATTTGGTTCACAATCAACTACAGGGGTAAAATGGTCATTTTGTAGTCAAAAGTCCGAATTTTTGGTCAACATCTTATTTTGAGCTCACAATCATCATTTGATCAAGTCTTGATCATGATTCCTCAAGCATAGCTCAAAAATCATCAAAGATGCAAAAGTTACTATTTTTGGACAGCAGGAAAGTCAACTGTAACTTGACCAGGGCATAACTTTTTCATGGTTCATCAGAAAAATCCCATCCAATGCTCATTTTAAAGGGGATGACATTTCCTACAACTCATCTTCACATTCCAAGTCCAAGAAATACTCTCACACAAAGTTATCAATTTCTACATTATAGGTCAATTTCAAAAGTCAACAAAAATGCACTTTAAGTCAAAGACCATAACTTGAGATTGGTAAATCCAAATGACATGGCACTAAAGGCATTGGTTAGAGGACTCCAATACCTTCCCAAAATGTCAAAGAACATGTTCATATGATCAAAATTGAGCAAGATATGCATTGGAGAAGTTGGGAAGTTTTCATGAATTTGCAAAAGTCAACTATCCTTAAAACTTCAATTTTTGACAAAAGGGCCCACTTTCTTCCACTTGATTCAGCCTTGTCATGCCACACACGTGTCCCATGATTAATTTCAAGATCAAACATTTATTTTTCCATTTTATTTAATTTTTATTGATTTAATTCATTTTAAATCCATAATAATTCAAATAAAATCTAAAAATTAATGGAATAGCATCTTTGTGATTTGAATAGCTTTTATATGTCATATGTCAGCTAACCAATTCGTGTTAAGCCTTTTTTGTGCATAAAATCTCAGATTTGAACCAAATATGGAAAGGTCTTCAATGGTGGTCAACAAAATCTCAAAACTTCAATACACCAAGATACAAGCCCAAACTTTGACCTAATTCCCTTCCATTACATATGCACAACCTAACCCTAATGTTATTCACGTGAAAAACTGCTACAGAAACCATATGCAATATTGAAAAAAGTCAAGAAAACTCAAAACTGTTTTCTCACTTCCAGGCCAATTCAAGGGCTTTTGTGGATTCAAAGACATTGCTGGGAGTTTCCTGGATGGTTTGCAATCAGTTTCCAGCTTCATAGCTCCAAGAATCACCCATAACAGTCTCACGGTTTGATACTTTTATTCAAAATCGTAACATCCAATTCATGAGCATTTAACATAATTTTTTGTTTGTTTTGTGTTGTTAGCAATCATAGGAAGCTTTTGGTATAAGTCAATTGGATTAAGATGTCTTAAATCAGAAGTTGCCATGAACGAATTCTAGGTTTTCCAAGCTTCCAGATTAGGGCTTTTCAGCATAGGAAAAATCAAGTCTTCTAAGACCCATGGTTAAACTCGTTGAGACCAGACGAATTCAATGGACATGTCGTGAACAATTTATGTTTAACGTACGCCTAATCGCTATTTTTCCTCATGTCAAATTGTGGGGGTTAAAAACCCCCGCTATCTCTTTATCTTTTTGTAGGTTTAATGAAGAAGACGACTGCGTGTTTACACATGGTTGGCTGGTTTGAATATGGCGCGCGTTTTGTTGTCTCCAGCACATGCGTTGTTTTTTATATATTATTTTTATTGATTATTATAATATCAAATACCAGCGCTTGGCTCAGTGAATGATGATATGGCTGGCAACCATTGGGACCTGGGTTCGATTCCCAGGTCCACCCAATATTTATTTCACATTTTTTCTAATGTAATCATATGCAGGCCTTTAAGCAACGTCTCACCATAGACTCCCACATCCCAGGCGCCATGTGGCCTTATGCACAGATCTAAGGGCTACAAAGGTTAGGAGCACCATGCTGCCGGTCAACAAGCGCTCTTGAGGATCCAGAAAGTCAACAGGCTTGTGTGCTTCTTGGGCCTCAGTTTGCTAATTCACCTCCTAATGGGTCCAACACTCCCCTGGTTCCTATTTCCTTTTTTTTATTTTCTTTCTTTTTATTTTCTTTTAATAATTATTATTTTCTATTATTTAATTAATTCATAAATTATTTTTCACAGTAAAATTCAGAAAACCTAAAAAATATTTTTATTAATTTCAATTACTTTTTGTAAATAAATGCAAATTAATTAATTTAGTCTTTTTGTTAATTAGGTTTAATTTTAATCTTTTTACAATAAATAAAACAAACCTAGAATTAGGGTTTTTCTTTTGACTTTTAATTCCTTTTATCTTTATTTTCATTAAAACATAAAAAACACTTTTTCTTTTAATTTATTTAATTAATTAGTAAATTAGGTTTAATATTTAATTTAATTGCAAAAAAGGACCAAATTCAATTCTTTTCTCAAAAAAAAGGGTCAACACCCTAAGGACGTCCCGATTCAATTCTTTCGCGCATTATTGTTTATTTTAATTATATTGATGTAACTGTTTCCGACGATGTAATAGTTAATTAGGTCTTTTACCGCTTTCTTTACTTTTCTCGCATTTATTTTCCAAACGGGTTTGTTTTTGGCGATGTATAGACCCGCGCCTTGTAATAGCGTAGATTTACCTTTCCGCACTTTATTTCTCGCAAAATATTAAACTGCTAATTATGCCTGCAAGACTTGTATGGAAAAAAAATCAACCCGTAGCTCACAATGATGCATGTTCAAAGATAATCTTAAACTGAACTGGACACACGTGCACATGCCACTCCTAGGGTACGCCTCACTTGGTTGCCTCGAGGTGGTCGTCAAGTATAGGGTGTTTTAGAGGTCGCCCTCCTGTCTAAAGATCCAGTTGCCTCGAAACGGTTGCCTCGGATAAAAAGTATCTAGGACATTAGGGTTACCGCTAAGGCGTCTTACTATTGCTTTGGTGACCACACATGTCCCTTATAATCGAATTGACCAGAATAACTCCAACGACGGTGCTACCTACATCTCAATAGTGGGATAGTACTGTCTAAAGGACTCTTACACAGCCTAATTCCTTAGAGTAGGTAGATTTCTCCTGGGTACTTGCTCTTTTCGAAAAAACAAAAAAACAACTTTTCGCACCTACACTTTCAAAAGTTTTCAAACAAATACTTCATACACTCTTGAGGACTGATACAAGAGTTACCTAGAAGTTTTTTAAACGAAACTTTTTCAAAACCCACAAACACTTGAAAAGCAAACAAATTTTTGAAAACATAGTGAGCAAGTACCTAAGAGCCCGTGGATAACCACGGATAGAAAGGGTGCTAACACCTTCCCTTTCTATAAATCTACCTCCTGAACCGAGAGACATCTCGAAAAGGAATTTTGCTGTGCTTTTGTCCTTTCCATGTTGGAGAACATAAAAGACGGTGGCGACTCTTGCTTACCGCGACATTTCGCGAACCAGCTTTAAAACAGTCAGTTCTATTTCCACTGATCACAGAACTGGCGACTCTGCTGGGGAAACTTAATAAGTGAGGTGTACCTTAGGATTAGACCACTCTTGTTTTCAATTGCTTGCTTTGTTTGCTTTAATATTGTGGGCCTGTTTTGGAGTTTCATAGATCCTAACCCGGATCTGGGGGATACCTTTTAGAAGTAGCAACAAACTGTGAGGGAACTGTGCAGGGTATACCGACACGGTTGAAGCAGTTGCTACGTTGATGTGGCACTTTGGTGAGTACCGGTAACCCTCGAGTCAAGTCAATGAGAGTACGGGGCCGCCGCGTGGTGTCGTGAAGCATCAACTGACCTTAGGAACCTTACTTGATCATCCTGGCCTCTTTAGGGGTAGTGAGATGATCGACTTTGGTGCAGTCCGAAGTTGGTAGATACTCGATACTACACTCATTAAGGGTTTTTTTCTTAGAATATTTTGATCGCCAGTTCAGTGGCTAAATCAAAACAATGAACATAGAAAACAACCCAATGATATTGAGCTCCTTAGAACCCGATTACTTTTGATAGGACAGGTTTTGAGCCCACCAACTTCAAGAGGGTAGTACCTAAACTTCATGCTGGCCTAAACTCTAAGTGAAGAAGTGAAAAACACAAGAAGGGGGGGTTGAATTGTAAAACTGAAAATCAATGCAATGAACAAGATATTTTTATCCTGGTTCGTTTGATCTCAAACTACTCCAGTCCACCCGTCAAGGTGATTTCTCCTCTCTCCAACGAGGTCTTAATCCACTATATTCAACTGAATATTACAAACTGCTTTAACAACTGCTAAAGCCTTCTTGATGCAAACCACAACCCGGTTTGTCAAGGAATCACTTTCTTACAAAGAAGAGAAATCTAGGTGTGTGAATGTTTTCTACAAAATTGTATCACAACTGTGATGTTACACAATTTAAGCTTATGAAACTAGATTGCTAAAATACTGAGTAAGGAAATATGAAGCGTTTAGCAAACTGAGAGAAGGAAGATGATGATTAGCTTTTAGGCGTGTAATATGATGTAGAGCATTTAGTCAATTCAATCTTCATTGTCTTGTTTATATAGCACTGAAATTGTTGAACGTTGGAGCAATAATCTTGATTCAATGCCAATAACAAACTTTCCTTATTGAGCAGATCTTGTCTGGAATGATGCCGTTGGTAATAATTCGCTTTGAATGCACAGTACCGTTGCTACTTAAAGCGTGTTCTGGCTTGGCCTCATTCTGACTCTGCTTAAGTGCTGATGAACTATTGTTGTCTTTATCAGAGTGTCGAGCGCAGTTCTGTTCATCAAGCTTCAGCAATCGCGTGAATTGTCTTCTGATTCTGGTATTCTGATATAGCATCTTCTGATGCTGATGTAGATAACCAATATTCTGATACTGATTAGGTGTGCTCCTGCTGATACCTATCAGAGTTTCTGCAAAGCAGAAAGTAATATTTTAGGTAGCAAGTAGTTCTTACATGAATCACATAAATAATATATCTTTTCATTTTGTTATCATCAAAACTTAAACATAGGGTAGTAGATTCAAACTTTGTTCTAACAATCTCCCCCTTTTCGATGATGACAAAAACTAGATATTTTTAATTGAAAATAACGTGAAAAGTATCAGAGATAACTAAATGATGATATGTATCAGAGTAAGAGGTTATCAAAGATAAAGGATAAAGAGATATCAGAGTTGAGAGATACTCCCCCTGAATTTATTACTTCCCTTTTTAATTCCAAGAGTTCTTCAGGATCAGATTTTTATTGCCTTTCTTTGAACATCAGAATCTCAGAGTTTTGACTATCAGAGGCTTTAGATCAGAATATCAGAGCAGAGCTTCAGATCAGAATATCAGAACTTTGTCAGAGCTTTGCTTTGGTTCAGTGTATCAGAGCTTTAGTCTTCAGTGAGTATCAGATAGCATTCTTGTACATGTAGACTTAAGCAAAAACAGAAAACATATTCAAGTATATCAGAGTTAGAATGTTTGAGATTTTCTGTCTTAGTAATCCGTTATTGAAAAATATCATTCTTGTTCTCCCCCTTTTTGTCAGCAATCAAAAAGTGTAAGTGATGTGCTAAAACATTTAGAGCAGAAAAACTTGTCATATTAAAATATTCAGAATCAAACAAAACAGTACAGAAGATATGCAAAGAAAACATGAAAATGGCATGAATAAAAATCTAAGGTTGGGGAGGAAGGCGTGTGAACAGAGTCTCCAGCATTTCCTTAATCTGATCAGCAGTTTCAGTCTGCTTGTGCACCATGCTGACTATTGTGTCTATCTTGCTATCCTGCACATCCATCGTTTCTTTCATCTTCTGGTCATTTTCATCCATCCTTTGTTGCAGACAGATATCATTCAGCTTTAGCTCTTCCAGAGTTTGCCTGTCCAAGGCAGCTTGAGAAACATCAGAAGCAGGGAGCTTCTGAGAGCTTTCTGCAACATCTTCAGCTTGGCTGACTTCAGCTTGAATAGTCTGATCTTCTTATGGCTGCACCTTTGAAGCTGGACGCTTCTCAGACCATGGCTCACTATCCAGAAGGAGCACGTCTTTCTGCGGCAGCTGACTTTCAACTTCCTTCAGCAGCTTGCTGAAGTTCTGTTGTGCCTGCTCATAGTTGATATCCTGCAACTTGAGGGCCTTAGCACGTACCCAAATTCTGAATTGTGACCAGAGCTGGTCAGAGGCAGCTGGATCAATCATTCCAAGACAGACTTGCTTCAGAGAAGCAATCCACTGCTGCAAACCTATTTCAAAATTCATAATACCAGAGCCAACATCTGGCTGTTTTGGTTTTGGAATGGCTATTTTATTTTTCAGATCAGCAAGACGGTCAAGGATTGTTAAATCTATGAAGGTCCTGCTGGGGTTTTCTGTGGTTTGTTTGGGAGCTGTTTGTTTGGGAGATGGAGTGGGAGAATCAGAGATAATGATTGGACTGTTTGGGGTTTTGGGAGTGTTTGGTGGTGTAGATTCTGGCGAGGATGGCAGCTGGGCCATGGTTACTGTTGTTCCACATGGCAGCTGGATTACCAGAGGTTGTGGCTCAGATGATTGAGGTGAATGAGGTTCAGAAGGTGGAGGAGATGGAGTTTCAGAATGATGAAACTCAGGTTGAGGTGATGGTGGATGAGTTTCTGGTTGAAGAGAGGGAGAAGGAATTGCTGGTTATGGAGAAGGAGGAGGAATTTCTGGTTGTTCAGGGATATGTGGTTCTTCTGGAATGGGTGAGAGAGGTTGTTCTGGTTGTGGAGAGTGGACAATTTGTGGTTCAGAGTTTGGATTGTTGGAGGGGTGATCAGAAGCATGTTGATCAATGTCAGACAGCACTTTGTCAATTGCTGATGTTGTTGAAATTGTTGGTTTGGGATGTTTGGTGCGGGGTCTTCTGAGTTGTAGCTCCTCAAAAGGGTCATCTTCTTGTTCGGTTTCATCTATTGTTGGGATGGGGATTGGGATTCTATGAGAAGTTGGAGTTGGGATTGATGTTGGAATAGTAGAAGAATTTAAAACAGAAGCAGCAGATAAATTACCTCTTTTCTTGGGTGTCTGCTGGGATGTTCCTTCTGAAGGGGCCTTCCTTTTCTTCGTCTTCTTCAGTGTAACTTTTGGTTGAGGTTGGTGCAGATCTTTGATATTCAGATTGGGATCTGTACCATCAGCCTTGCACGCGTCCAGATATCTGAGAACCACCACTGGTTTGGATTCTATCTCAGAAAATAAAGGAAAGTCACTCAATGGGACTCTTCTGCTGGTGATGTCAGCAGTGGGAGTAACGCTGGGTTCCTTTCTGATATTCTCTATTAACTTCATTTTCTTCAGATTCTTCGTGTTCAGAGGCTTCCCAACCGTTGGTTCAATGGTGCTTAACTCTTGAGCTTCTATCAGGTGCTCTATCAGCCTATTCTTAGTCAGAATATCTGATATTAACCTTCCAAAGGGTATCCAATCCCTCTTTGTTCTTTCTTCTTCCCTGATCTCCTTCACGCTTGTTCTGAGGTGATTAAACAGAAGATGAGCCAAGTTGATTTTTACATTCTGATTGATAAAATAGATCAGAAACTGCTGATCTATATTTATGTAATTAGGGGAACTAGTTGGCTTCCTATGATTAAAACACCCCAGAATTATCTTCGCCCAAACTCTGTGGTGATCCTTGAGATCTCTGATTTTGCTGCTGGGAAACCCAAGGGTAAAAATACTTTCTGCTATGACGCCCACGTCAGCATATCTTTCAGCCATATCAATACAGCGGACGCCACCGCCACTGTAACCAATCAACCTTGTTATGTGATCCTCAGTGATCACAATCTTCTTGCCCATTATGTAGGAGGTGACTTGATGCGTTGAAGCAGTTGCATAAATCCAGAACTCCTTGACTAACATTGGAAATGTTGGTCCAACCAACCTGTCAAAATACCTTTCCCATTTCTGTGCCCTAACTTCTTTTGTCAAGTCAAAGCCATTCTCCTTCAGACTGCCAAAATCAATAATCAGTTCAGATAACACTTCAAGATTCTTCACTGGAGTGAGGAGTGTTCTGAATGGAACTTGATACTGTTCAGATGATGCTTTCTTCTGAGAACCTGCAGAAGCACTGGCGACTGGAGCAAAGGTTTCTGTATAATCTATCCCCTCTTGCCGACTATAACCTTGTGCAACCAGTCGTGCTTTGTTTCTGATGACTTCACCTTGTTCATTTAGCTTGTTTCTGAAGACCCATCTTGTTCCAATGACGTTGAATCCTTTTGGTCTGGGAACAAGATCCCATACGTCATTTCTGGTGAATTGATTCAGCTCTTCTTGCATTGCCAGAATCCAGTCATTATCCAGAAGTGCTTCATCAATAGAAGAAGGTTCAATCAGAGACACAAGTCCCATGAGGGTTTCTTCAGAGTTTCTGAAGCTTTCTCTTGTTCTGATTGGATCTTCCTTTCTTCCTAAGATAGTCTCTTCTGGGTGATCCAAGCTGCTTCTGGGTAATCTCTTCTGAGATTGATCAGCAGTTGTTGTAGGATTGCTGGCAGTGCTCCTTTCAGACGTTGAAGGAGTGTCTGTGTTGAGAGCTTCTGATGACTTGTCTTCAGAACCTGTAAATTCAATTTCCGTACCTGCAAAAACTTCATTCTGCTTTGACTTTTCAGAGTCAAGCTTATCATCAAAACGAACACTGATTGATTCTTCCACAATCTGTGTTTCTGTATTGTATACTCTGTACCCTCTTGAGCGTTCAGAGTATCCTAACATAATACACTTCTGTGCTTTAGAGTCAAACTTGTTCAAATAATTCTTTGTATTTAACATAAAACAGGTACATCCAAATGGATGAAAATATGAAATGTTGGGCTTTATGTTCTTCCACAATTCATATGGAGTCTTTTCCAGAATAGGTCTTATTGAGATTCTATTCTGAATGTAGCACGCTGTGTTTATTGCCTCTGCCCAGAAGATCTTAGCAACGTTTGTCTCATTGATCATGGTTCTGGCCATTTCTTGCAATGTTCTGTTCTTTCGTTCTACAACTCCATTTTGTTGGGGAGTTCTAGGACAAGAGAAATCATGCAGAATGCCTCTGTCATTAAAGAATACCTCAAAATCTTTGTTTTCAAATTCTCCACCATGATCACTTCTGACTTTAACGATTCTAAGATCCTTTTCATTCTGAACTTGGTTACAGAAGGTAACAAACACAGAGTGTGACTCGTCCTTGTGTCTTAAGAACTTTACCCATGTCCATCTGCTATAGTCATCTATGATTACTAACCCATACTTCTTGCCACTGACTGAAGCAGTTTTAACTGGTCCAAATAAGTCAATGTGCAGAATTTCTAATGGCTTAGAGGTAGAAACAACATTTTTAGATTTAAAAGAAGGTTTTACAAACTTGCCTTTCTGACATGCTTCACACAGAGCATCTGAATTGAACTTCAAATTTGGAAGTCCTCTGACCAGATTGAGTTTGTTAATCTGAGATATTCTTCTCATACTAACATGCCCCAATCTTCTGGGCCAGATCCACTGCTCGTTGTTAACAGACAGAAGGCACTTTACATTCTGACTTTTCAGTTCAGAAAGTTTGATTTTGTAAATGTTGTTTTTCCTCTTTCCATTAAACAGGATAGTCCCATCTTTCTGACTAACAGCTTTACATGATTTTTGATTAAAGATTATATCATAACCGTTATCACTTAATTGACTTATGGATAACAGATTATGCATTAATCCATCTACTAGCAGAACATTATTAATAGAGGGAAGATTTCCATTACCTACAGTTCCAGAGCCAATGATCTTTCCCCTCTGATTGCCTCCAAAACCAACGTGGCCTCCAGGCTTAAGTTCCAGGCTTTGGAACATATGCCTTCTTCCCGTCATGTGTCGCGAGCAGCCAGAGTCCAGGTACCATGACTGGTGTTTCTGATTTTCTTCTAAAGATATCTGCAACATGTATTATTTTATCCTTGGGTACCCAGATTTTCTTGGGTCCTAATTTGTTAGATTTACCAAAACTCTGGTTGAATTTTGGTTTCACAGAGTACTTACTGCTAGTGTATTTAATATCATGTGTGTGACCATACACAAAATGTGAATTCAGAGGTGTGTGTTTAATGGTTAAATCCATGATATTCTTTGGTGTAGGAACCTTACCTTGGTATCCTATTCCCTTCCAGCCGTTTCTGCTAACTCCATAGATCATTGAAGCCATTTTGCTTCTATCTATGCTTTTAGCAAGGAACTTCTGGAAACTGTGATCATACTCCTTGATGATCTCATCAGCGTTGCTGGGAGTTTCAGAAATTGGTTCCTTCTGAGAGTTTTGTAAAGTATTTTCTAATTTTGAAATTTTAATTCTCAGCTTAGAATTCTCCAATTTAAGACTCTCAGTCTTATTAGAGTCAGATTCTAGATTCCTTTTCAGGTCTCTGAATTTAACTCTAATCTGTTGATACCTTTCTAGAATCTCATTAAGGCTTTCAGCAAGTTCAGCCTTGGTAAAATTAACAGCAAAGTTAGGAAATACCTCTTCAGTGTCTGATTTTGAGTCTGATTCAGAAGCTTCACTATCTTCTGAAATGTTAGCCATGAGAGCTATGTTTGCTCTCTCATCATCTGATTCTGAGTCAGCTTCAGACGAGTCAGAGTCATCCCATGTAGCCATGAGACTTTTCTTCTTTTCTCTTCCAAAATTCTTTTTGGGCTTTTCCCTCTGAAGCTTTGGGCAGTCACTCTTGTAGTGTCCTTGCTCATTACACTCATAGCAGATGATGTCCTTGGTATTTGGCTTTCTGCTTCCTGAGGAGCCTTCAGATCTTCTGTATTCAGAGGAAGAATCAGTCCTTCTGTATCTGGAAGAAGACTCGTTCTGATCAGATCTTCTGGGATTCCTGAACTTTCTTTGTCTCTGCTTCCACAGTTGATTCACTCTTCTGGAGAGGAGGGAGAGTTCGTCTTCTTCTGATGAGGATCCATCAGATGTTTCTTCAACTGCCTGCAAAACTTTAGACTCAGATTTTTTGTTAGATTTTAATGCTAAAGGCTTACCTTGCTTCTGGGGTTCATCAGCTTCTAGCTCTATCTCATGACTTCTGAGGGAGCTGATAAGTTCCTCCAGAGAAATTTTGTTGAGATCTTTTGCTAGCTTCAGAGCTGTAACCATTGGCCTCCACTGCTTGGGTAAGCTTCTGATGATTTTCTTGACGTGATCAGCAGTAGAGTAACCTTTGTCCAGAACCTTGAGACCAGCTACCAGAATCTGGAATCTTGAGAACATTGTTTCAATGGATTCACTTTCTTCCATTTTGAACGCCTCATACTTCTGAATGAGCGCCAGAGCTTTAGTTTCTTTGACCTGAACATTGCCCTCATGCGTCATTCTGAGTGAGTCAAACATGTTCTTAGCTGTGTCTCTATTGGAGATCTTTTCATATTCAGCATACGAGATGGCACTGAGAAGGATGGTTCTGGCCTTGTGGTGATTCTTAAAGTCACGCTTTTGTTGGTCAGTCATTGTTTTTCTATCAATCTTCTGACCGCTTGCATTCACATGGTGCGTGTATCCATCTATCACCATATCCCACAGATCAGCATCATGTGCCAGAAAGAAGCTTTCAATTCTGTCTTTCCAGTAATCAGAGTTTTCTCCATCAAAGAGTGGAGGTTTCCCGCTGAATCTGTCTCTGTCCTCATGGTTGTCATTGCTGGTGTGAGAATAATTTCCTGCCATTGTGTTTTTCTGACGCTGGATCTTGTACTGACACGGTTAAGTGTTTTAGCTCAGAACCAGGCGCTCTGATGCCAATTGAAGAAGTGAACAACACAAGAAGGGGGGGTTGAATTGTAAAACTGAAAATCAATGCAATGAACAAGATATTTTTATCTTGGTTCGTTTGATCTCAAACTACTCCAGTCCACCCGTCAAGGTGATTTCGCCTCTCTCCAACGAGGTCTTAATCCACTATATTCAACTGAATATTACAAACTGCTTTAACAACTGCTAAAGCCTTCTTGATGCAAACCACAACCCGGTTTGTCAAGGAATCACTTTCTTACAAAGAAGAGAAATCTAGGTGTGTGAATGTTTTCTACAAAACTGTATCACAACTGTGATGTTACACAATTTAAGCTTATGAAACTAGATTGCTAAAATACTGAGTAAGGAAATATGAAGCGTTTAGCAAACTGAGAGAAGGAAGATGATGATTAGCTTTTAGGTGTGTAATATGATGTAGAGAATTAGCCAATTCAATCTTCATTGTCTTGTTTATATAGCACTGAAATTGTTGAACGTTGGAGCAATAATCTTGATTCAATGCCAATAACAAACTTTCCTTATTGAGCAGATCTTGTCTGGAATGATGCCGTTGGTAATAATTCGCTTTGAATGCACAGTACCGTTGCTACTTAAAGCGTGTTCTGGCTTGGCCTCATTCTGACTCTGCTTAAGTGCTGATAAACTATTGTTGTCTTTATCAGAGTGTTGAGCGCAGTTCTGTTCATCAAGCTTCAGCAATCGCGTGAATTGTTCTTTTGATTCTTGTATTCTGATATAGCATCTTCTGATGGTGATGTTGATAACCAATATTCTGATGCTGATTAGGTGTGCTCCTGCTGATACCTATCAGAGTTTCTGCAAAGCAGAAAGTAATATTTTAGGTAGCAAGTAGTTCTTACATGAATCACATAAATAATATATCTTTTCATTTTGTTATCATCAAAACTTAAACATAGGGTAGTAGATTCAAACTTTGTTCTAACACTAAGGGCTGTCTGGTGTGACTTGTGTGCCTTCAAACTTGACTACTTGCATATTCTTGTTATCTGACACATGAGTTCCTTGCAGGTTTTGTTTACAGTCCTTAATCTGAGCTTATAACAGGGTTTACTTACATCACTCCACGCATAGCATAACATCATACCATCATACCATTGCATGCATCCTGCATAAGGACTAACCCATTTCAAGGATCTCAAGGGTTTGTGATACAGGTCATGATGAATCAAATGTCCAGCAAGGGGCAAAGGGGATTTATTTTCCTCTAGCCAAGGTTGTGTGGAGATCAAAACATGACAATTTGAGTCAGGGGCTATGACCCACTCGATATGGTGAGCTTTGACTCTTGAAGAAGGACTCTCAACAACATGAAGTTCCTTCAATCAAGCTACCGGATTCAAATTCTAACAAATTTCTCTGTTTACCTCGCGAGATCCTTGAAAACATTGCATGCATATCATACATATCATTGCATTATAGGTACCCTTTCTACAGGTCACTTATTTTCTTCGCTGTTTATTTCAGCAATGGCTCTCCAACAAAACAACCAGGAGTTCCATACTCAAGAGACTCAGTTCAGGGAAATCTTCCTAAGCCTATCCAAGGGACAGGAAGAGTTGAGAACACTCCTCATGGGGAATTTGGTCAAGAAGAGTCCTCAAGACGATAAGGACGAACGACTGAAACGTCTGCAAGCTGAGGTGGATGCTATGAGAACCCAGATGCTGGGGCAGATGGCCCTTATCCAAGGCCTAGCTCGGGAACAAGAAGAGTTGAGAACTGTGATCAACCAGCTTCAGCAAGACAGTATGAAGCAAGTAGTCAAGGCTGGAGACCAAACCGGTAATCATCCTCCAAGAAGTCAAAGGTTTGGTTCAATGAGTAGACCTCTCCAAGCTGCTACTACTTCACAGGCCCAACAACGACCTCGCCAAGAACAACGGGTTGATCAGAGCAAGCCAGACAAGCCTAGGAGGCAATTCACCAAGCTTAACATGTCACCGTCTCAAGCTTTACAACGCCTGTTGAGATTGAATCTGGTAATGTTAAGGGACCCTCCTAAGAATCCCAACACTTCCTCTTCCAGGTATAACCCGAGTGTGAGATGTGCCTACCATTCTGACAGTCCTGGAAACGACACCGACGACTGTTGGACTCTGCAGAACAAGATCCAGGACCTGATTGATGAAGGAGCAGTGGAATTCACCCCCAGATGGTCAGGTCGAGTTCTTCTACTATCCCTAGACGAGAAGACCTTTTGTTCATTGGAAGTTTCAAGTTGTATTTTTCTTTACTTGTTCAAACATTTATTCATGTCAAACTCTTTTACTTTATCAATGCATCGCATATGTCTGTTTTGAATCAATATATTCGCATTCGCTATATTCAAACTGCTTTCATTTTTTGATGTCAACTCTCGATTAAATTCTAAGCCTTTTGAGGGAGGATGACGAAAACGATACCACGATCCTTACAATATGCTTTTGAACAGACCCTGCTGATGAGGTACAGGCATTGTTTCAATTCCTAAACACTGGAGTTATAAGGAAGATAATCCCTCGTCAACCCCTTTGAGCCAAAGAAGTGGGAGTTTTTCTTTTCGAAAATTAAAACACTTAATCATAACCTGGGGCAGGGTAGTTCTCTCAGTTGATCCAGGTGCACAATGAATGGCATCAAAGGAGTCCTTTCAAGACAAAAGACAGTGATGGTTCCGAATAATCATAAAGACAGGCAGTCATTGTTTCTCAAAATAAAAGCCCATTAAGTCAAAACCTATGAAGGAGACTTACGAAAACTGGGGCATCCCGCTGACTGTAATCACAAAAGAAACAGTTCAGGCAAAAAACAGGGATAACAAAATCAAAAAAAAGAAAGAGGTTCTACAAACCCTCAACAAAAAAAGAAATGACTGCCTGTTCAAAATAAATTTTCAATATCTGAATCATCACCGGTATATCAGAGCAAAGACTCAAACAAGGTCTAACGCATTATTAGCTGAGTTTAGGATGGAAGAACATCACGAAGAGCGGGTGGGTACAAACAAACTTTGAGCC
Source organism: Vicia faba (assembly GCA_948472305.1). NCBI lineage: Eukaryota > Viridiplantae > Streptophyta > Magnoliopsida > Fabales > Fabaceae > Vicia > Vicia faba. The sequence continues at coordinate 162,114,150 of OX451738.1, forward strand.
TTTATCCTTTGTTTCTTAAACCGTGAACCAGGCCACGTTATAACCCTTCAAAGTCCTAGCTGAAGCATGGGTTAGTTCGAAAGCATATTGTTACCAAGGTATCCTGACTCCTATAGGGCTTGCTGTAAAATCTTGAGTTGACATCACATTTTACAAAATTCACTTGTTTTTATGAAAAATGCATTTTCAACATTACTTCAAGACAGACATAAGCTTTGCATTCTTAAAATAACATTGTTTGCATATGACTATTTGTTCGAACGGCAGAGAAATTCGCACGAAGAATATCCAGTGAACAAAAGTCTTCTCAACAAAAGAGTCACCTCAAGTGGAAAAACACTTCCAATCAAGGGGCACGGCATGATCATTGTCCGTCATCTGGGGCAGTTAAGTCAAGATTCAGAGAATCTCTCAGATGCCAAACAGCCAGGGGAAGATCGCCATCTGAGTCACTTGGGGCATTGGGCATGAATTCCAGCGACGAATCTTACACGATCAACATTTTCTGGTAGTATGGCAACACAACACTACTGACAGTGACAACTCCCTACATTCTAAGAGCGTGGACATAGTCGAAAAAATACTACGCATAATCAAAGACCCGCTAGGTTGATACACCTAGGAAAAAATAAGGGCTTCCCGGCGAACCAAAAGGGTTCGGGCAAAAATAAGGGATGAAAATGAAACAAAATGTACACCCGACAAGTCAAAAACCTGAAAAGGCGGCTTGGGCAAAAATGGGTATCCCGATGGACTGAAAACCCGAAAGGGAGGTCCAGGCAAAAATTAGGGATCAAAGCGTACGACTATGTCCCGGTATCTCGTCACTTGCCTACCAGGAGAAGATTTGTCAAATCGGCAGTTATTAAGACCTCCACAGGTACCTTCTCCCGCAGAAACTGGGGCAATAAGAATTGTCTAAACGATCTGGTTGCTCTATCCACCGAGGTGCCACGGTAAGTTCAGCTGAAGAACATGACCAAGTTACCTCCACTCCCCCCAGAGTAAGACAAGGTTCAACAATACTCTCCCCAGGCAGAGTTGTCCTATCATCAGCCCTACAAAAGGCACAGTATTCCCCAACAAGTCAGCAACACTCTCCCCAAGCAGAGTTAGTCTACTGTCAGCCTTAAGGAAGTTGGATATCCCCAGAAGATCTCAATATTCCCCGGCGAAGTATACATATATTCCTTAACGAGCATCCCCGGTAATCTTAATATAAGATTGTTCCCCGGCGGAATACAGACACCCCAGTGGAGCCATATCCCCAATACAGTCCAGAAGTTTCCCCAGGAGAGTTGAATCATCCTCCCCAGTAGATTCTGGAAGCTTATCCCCAGTAGATTCTAGAAGCTTGTCCCCCGCAGAGTGCAAAAGCCTCTCCCCGACTTTATTCAAAAGGTTATCCCCCACCAGAGCCTATAACTGGGTTATCCTCAGCCAATTACCACGGAAAGATCGTCCTCGGCGAAGTTCTTCCTATCCCCCAGCGGAGTTCATCAAAATTCCCCAATAGTGCTTATCAACGGAATCCCCAGCGGAGTTATCATCAAAATCTCAGCGAAGTATCTCTTCCCACAGAGTAATTCCCCGCAGAGTAATCTCTCCAACAAGTTTATTCCCCAACGGAGTCATCTTCTCCTACCGGTTTATTCTTGCAATCATCATCCCCAGCGGAAATGAAGAACTCTATTCTTCAACATCAGCCCAGGATTCAACAAACTCTCGGCATTCGTCAAGGATTTATTTTCCTAGATGAAAATACATTCATAAACATTTCACATTTTATACATCCTGCTTACATACATGATAAAGTGCATACGACACAATCTCATTTATTCCTGAGAACATCATGACATCATGCATTTCATACATCATGACATTGCATACAACTGATGTTTTGCCTTTTCAGGAAAAAGGTCAATCCAAAGATGATTACTATCAATTGTCGCAGTTCCAGATTCGATACCTGTATCTAGCCAGGGCATATCTGTGAGCGATTGATTGTGGATTCGATACCTGTATCTAGCCAGGGCATATCTACATTAAAGAGATTTCAGAGATAGCTTAGAAATGCTCCAGATATGGATGTTGTTCTTTTGCTTATTCAGAGTTTCCTTTCAGATATAGCTTAGAGATGCTCCTGATATGGATGCTATTCTTTTGCTTATTCAACGTTTCTTCTCAGAGATAGCTTAGAGATGCTCCGGACCCGGATGCTATTCTATCGCTTATTCAAAGTTTCTTCCCAGAAATGGCTTAGAGATGCTCCAGACCCAGATGTTATTCTTTTGCTTATTCAAAGTTTCTTCTCAGAGATAGCTTAGAGATGCTCCAGATATGGACGCTATTCTTTTGCTTATTCAGAGTTTCCTTTCGGAGATAGCTTGGAAATGCTCCAGATATGGATGCTATTCTTTTGCTTATTCAAATTTCCTTTCAGATATAGCTTAGAGATGCTCCTGATCCGGATGTTATTCTATTGCTTATTCAGATTTCTCTCCAGATATGGCTTAGAGATGCTCCAGATATGGATGCTATTCTTTTGCCTATTCAGATTTCTCTCCAGAGATGGCCTAGAGATGCTCCAGATCCGGATGCTATTCTATTGCTTATTCAGAGATAGTTCAGATGCGACCCAGATTTGGCGACATTCCGATACTTATTCCATAGTTCCTTTCAGATATAGTTTAGAGATGCTCCTGACCCGGATGTTATTCTATTTCTTATTCAAATTTCTCTTCAGAGATAGCTTAGAGATGCTCCTGACCCGGACGCTATTCTATTGCTTATTCAGATTCAAACTTCTAAAGACAACTTAGAGATGCTCCAGACCCGGATGCTATTCTATTGTGTAGTCCAGACTCATTCAAAAGACATTCCAGATACGATCCAGATTCGAATGACACTCTGTCACTCACTCAGATATAATATGGATATACCCCAGACGCGGCGGTCATTCTACTATTTATTCAGACGTCAGCAATTAGATATAGACTAGATATGCTCCATACACGGAAGCTATTCTATTTCTTATTCAGATTCAACTATCCATTACACTTCAAAATGGCATCTATAAGCCCATTCCTGACAAGATTCCATCACATCTCCAGATGGCATCTATAAGCCCATCCTCCTACCAACAATCTCCAAATGGCATCTGTAAGCCCATTCCCGACATCACATTGCCGATATTCTACTATGCGAGTGCAAATTTCTGGGCACTCTAGTGTTCAATCATCTTCCACCTTCGGATCACGAAAGGCACGCAAGCCAATCTACATCCTCAGGTTTAAGAAGATTGAACAGGGGCAACTGTTGTACCCCAAAATTTGCCCTCCCATATTCTTCAAAGTTTGCCAAGAATCACCTTCAATTGGTTCAAGACTACTCAAGGGTTACACAGTCCAAATGCCTCATAAGCCAGTCAAAATTAGGGTTTTGGTTCTTTCAATGAATTTGGGGTTCTCAGTGGTCCAATCAAGTACCATAGGCCTATACACATTGTCAAGCATCTACATGTCAAGTTTCAAGGTTCACAAGGCCAATTTGCAGTTAAAAGTCCCATTTGGTTCACAATCAACTGCAGGGGTAAAATGGTCATTTTGCAGTCAAAAGTCAGAATTTTTGGTCAACATCTTATTTTGAGCTCACAATCATCATTTGATCAATTCTTGATCATGATTCCTCAAGCATGGCTCAAAAATCATCAAAGATGCAAAAGTTACTATTTTTGGACAGTAGGAAAGTCAACTGTAACTTGACCAGGGCATAACTTTTTCATGGTTCATCAGAAAAATCCCATCCAATGCTAATTTTAAAGGGGATGACATTTCCTACAACTCATCTTCACATTCCAAGTCCAAGAAATGCTCTCACACAAAGTTACCAATTTCTACATTATAGGTCAATTTCAAAAGTCAACAAAAATGCACTTTAAGTCAAAGACCATAACTTGAGATTTGTAAATCCAAATGACATGGGACCAAAGGCATTGGTTAGAGGACATCAAGACCTTTCCAAAATGTCCAAGAACATGTTCATATGATCAAAATTGAGCAAGATATGCATTGGAGAAGTTGGGAAATTTTCATGAATTTGCAAAAGTCAACTATCCTTAAAACTTCAATTTTTGACAAAAGGGCCCACTTTCTTCCACTTGATTCAGCCTTGCCATGCCACACACATGTCCCATGAATAATTTCAAGATCAAACATTTATTTTTCCATTTTATTTAATTTTTATTGATTTAATTCATTTTAAATCCATAATAATTCAAATAAAATCTAAAAATTAATGGAATAGCATCTTTGTGATTTGAATAGCTTTTATATGTCATATGCCAGCTAACCAATTCGTGCTAAGCCTTTTTTGTGCATAAAATCTCAGATTTGAACCAAATATGGAAAGATCTTCAATGGTGGTCAACAAAATCTCAAAACTTCAATACACCAAGATACAAGCCCAAACTTTGACCTAATTCCCTTCCATTACATATGCACAACCTAACCCTAATGCTATTCACCTGAAAAACTGCTGCAGAAACCATATGCAATATTGAAAAAAGTCAAGAAAACTCAAAACTGTTTTCTCACTTCCAGGCCAATTCAAGGGCTTTTGTGGATTCAAAGACATTGCTGGGAGTTTCCTGGACAATTTGCAATCAGTTTCCAGCTTCATAGTTCCAAGAATCTCCCATAACAGTCTCACGGTTTGATACTTTTATTCAAAATCGTAACATCCAATTCATGAGCATTTAACATAATTTTTTGTTTGTTTTGTGTTATTAGCAATCATAGGAAGCTTTTGGCATAAGTCAATTGGATTAAGATGTCTTAAATCAGAAGTTGCCATGAACGAATTCTAGGTTTTCCAAGCTTCCGGATTAGGGCTTTTCAGCATAGGAAAAATCAAGCCTTCTAAGACCCATGGTTAAACTCGTTGAGACCATACGAATTCAATGGACATGTCGCGAACAATTTATGTTTAACGTACGCCTAATCGCTATTTTTCCTCATGTCAAATTGTGGAGGTTAAAAACCCCCGCTATCTCTTTATCTTTTTGCAGGTTTAATGAAGAAGACGACTGCGTGTTTACACATGGTTGGCTGGTTTGAATATGGCGCGCGTTTTGTTGTCTACAGCACATGCGTTGTTTTTCATATATTATTTTTATTGATTATTATAATATCAAATACCAGCGCTTGGCTCAGCGGATGATGATATGGCTGGCAACCATTGGGACCTGGGTTCGATTCCCAGGTCCACCCAATATTTGTTTCACATTTTTTCTAATGTAATCATATGCAGGCCTTTAAGCAACGTCTCACCATAGACTCCCACATCCCAGGCGCCATGTGGCCTTATGCATAGATCTAAGGGCTACAAAGGTGAGGAGCACCATGCTCCCGGTCAACAAGCGCTCTTGAGGATCCAGAAAGTCAACAGGCTTGTGTGCTTCTTGGGCCTCAGTTTGCTAATTCACCTCCTAATGGGTTCAACACCCCCCTGGTTCCTATTTCCTTTTTTTTATTTTCTTTCTTTTTATTTTCTTTTAATAATTATTATTTTCTATTATTTAATTAATTCATAAATTATTTTTCACAGTAAAATTCAGAAAACCTAAAAAATATTTTTATTAATTTCAATTACTTTTTGTAAATAAATGCAAATTAATTAATTTAGTCTTTTTGTTAATTAGGTTTAATTTTAATCTTTTTACAATAAATAAAACAAACCTAGAATTAGGGTTTTTCTTTTGACTTTTAATTCCTTTTATCTTTATTTTCATTAAAACATAAAAAACACTTTTTCTTTTAATTTATTTAATTAATTAGTAAATTAGGTTTAATATTTAATTTAATTGCAAAAAAGGACCAAATTCAATTATTTTCTCAAAAAAAAAGGGTCAACACCCTAAGGACGTCCCGATTCAATTCTTTCGCGCATTATTATTTATTTTAATTATATTGATGTAACTGTTTCCGAGGATGTAATAGTTAATTAGGTCTTTTACCGCTTTCTTTACTTTTCTCGCATTTATTTTCCAAACGGGTTTGTTTTTGGCGATGTATAGACCCGCGCCTTGTAATAGCGTAGATTTACCTTTCCGCACTTTATTTCTCGCAAAATATTAAACTGCTAATTATGCCTGCAAGACTTGTATGAAAAATAAAATCAACCCGTAGCTCACAATGATGCATGTTCAAAGATAATCTTAAACTGAACTGGACACACGTGCACATGCCACTCCTAGGGTACGCCTCACTTGGTTGCCTCGAGGTGGTCGTCAAGTATAGGGTGTTTTAGAGGTCGCCCTCCTGTCTAAAGATCCAGTTGCCTCGAAACAGTTTCCTCGGATAAAAAGGATCTAGGACATTAGGGTTACCGCTAAGGCGTCCTACTATTGCTTTGGTGACCACACATGTCCCTTATAATCGAATTGACCCGAATAACTCCAACAACGGTGCTACCTACTTCTCAATAGTGGGATAGTACTGTCTAAAGGACTCTTACACAGCCTAATTCCTTAGAGTAGGTAGATTTCTCCTGGGTACTTGCTCTTTTCGAAAAAACAAAAAAACAACTTTTCGCACCTACACTTTCAAAAGTTTTCAAACAAATACTTCATACACTCTTGAGGACTGATACAAGAGTTACCTATAAGTTTTTTAAACGAAACTTTTTCAAAACCCACAAACACTTGAAAAGCAAACAAATTTTTGAAAACATAGTGAGCAAGTACCTAAGAGCCCGTGGATAACCACAGATAGAAAGGGTGCTAACACCTTCCCTTTCTATAAATCTACCTCCCGAACCGAGAGACATCTCGAAAAGGAATTTTGTTGTGCTTTTGTCCTTTCCATGTTGGAGAACATAAAAGACGGTGGCGACTCTTGCTTACCGCGACATTTCGCGAACCAGCTTTAAAACAGTCAGTTCTATTTCCACCGATCACACTGAGCTTACACCCTAACCCAAAGCCCAAAATATCTTTTTGTTACTAAATCAAATTTAATTTGTTCTAGACTTAAATCAAATCTATTTAAATCTAAAACAAATCAAATCTTTTTGACACATAGTTTCGACACACTGAATTACAATTTAACATACCACTTAATTCATTGTGTCTAAACTATCTATGTTCATCATGGCTCTTAGTCTTCTGAATACTTCGACTTGCACTCCCTTCGTCATGATGTCTGTAATCTGATTCTCAATTCTGCAGTGTTCCAAATTCATCTTCCCATCTTTTAACTGCTCTCGAAGATAATGGAACCTCATTTCGATGTGCTTACTTCGACCATGTGCTATTGGGTTCTTCGCCAGATTGATAGATGACATGCTGTCTATCTTCATGGTAATTTCTCCATGATCTTTCCCTGTTATCTCTTCGACCAAGTTCGCCATCCAAGTTGCTTGACATGCACAAAGAGAAGCAACTATGTATTCTGCTTCGCATGATGATAATGCCACTACGGGTTTCTTTCTTGAATTCCAAGTAACTGGTGCACCACCTAGCATAAACACATATCCTGCTGTTAACTTTTGATCTTCAGCATCACTACACCAACTTGAATCAGTGTATCCCACTAACTTGCATTATTTTCCTTTATCAGTTGCAGGAAACAAAATACCATAATCGGAAGTTCCTTTGAGATACCTTAGTATCCTCTTCACTACTGCTAGATGTGATACCTTTGGCTTCTGCATGAATCTACTTACCATACCGACACTGTATGCTAAGTCAGGCCTTGTATGTCAAAGGTATCTCAATGATCCAATAAGTCTTCTGTATTGGGTTGGATCAACACCATCTTCATCTGCATCTTTTGACAGTTGCAGTCTTGGTTCTGCAGGTGTCAAAGTTGGGTTGCATTCTTCCAACTCAAATCTCTTAATAATTTCTCCTGCATATCTTATTTTATACATCATCAAACCTCTACTGCTCTTGTAGAATTTGATACCAAGGAAATATGAAATCTCACCCAAATCAGACATTTCGAATTCCTTGCTGAGATCACCTTTGAAGTCTTCGATCTCACTCTTGCAGCTACCTGTTATCAACAAATCATCTACATAGAGACATAGTATAAGAAATTTACTCTTGCTTATTCTTACATATACTCCATGTTCAGTTGTGCACTTCATAAATCCCTTCTCCCTTAGGAAACTATCAATTTTCTTATTCCAAGCCCTTGGAGCTTGTTTCAATCTATACAGGGCTTTATGTAGCCTGTACACCTTTCTTTCTTCGTCATGTTTCACAAACCCAATTGGTTGTTTAACATAGACTTCTTCATCTAAGGGTCTATTTAGGAATGTACACTTCACGTCCATCTGACATATCTGGCAACTATTTATTTCTGCTAGACCAACAACCAACCTAATTGTTTCGATCCTAGCAACAAGTGCAAAAACTTCATCAAAGTTTATTCCTTCTTTCTGTAGAAATCCTTTTTCCACAAGCCTTACTTTGTGTCGATTTACTTCACCTTTCGAATTCGTTTTCACTTTGTATACCCACTTGATATCATTTGCCTTCTTGCCTTGAGGCAATTCGACAAGTGACCAAGTGTTGTTGTCTTCGATAGACTTCACTTCTTCGTTCATTGCTTTCACCCACTTCGAATCCTTCAATGCTTCAGATGCATTAACAGGTTCGACATCTGCATAGAAAGCATAATGTACCAGCTCACCTTCATTATCTATTACATCATCTAATGTAATCACACAATCTTGCAATCTTGCAGGCATGCATCTTGTTCTTTGAGGCCTGCTTGTACTTGGTATATCTGTTGGTTCCTCTTATCGAACTTCTCTTTCGACTTGAGTTTCTGGCTCTTCAAGTAGGATTCTCACTGAATCTTTCTTGACATTTTCAGTCCAATCCCATTCTTTAAACTCATCTATGATCACGTCCCTGCTGATCACAATATGCTTTTTCACTGGATCGAACAACTTGTAGCCTCCTGTCGAATGATATCCAACTAGAATCATTTGACTTGACTTATCATCAAGTTTTCTTCTCAAATGATCTGGCACATGTCTATGTGCAATAGATCCAAATACCTTCAGATGACTCAAGCTAGGCTTCACACCAGACTAACATTCTTCTGGAGTAATTCCTTCTAGCTTCTTTGTAGGACATCTGTTCAAAATGTATGTTGCAGTCGAAATAACTTCACCCCAAAACTCTTTAGGTAAACTCTTGCCTTTCAACATACTTCTCACCATATTCATGATGGTTCGATTCTTCCTTTCTGTAATTCCATTTTGTTGTGGAGTATAGGGTGGCACCACCTCATGCACAATCCCTTCCTTTTCACATAGCCTGTCGAAGTCTTTTGACATGTATTCTCCACCACCATTAGTTCTTAAAACTTTGAGCTTTCGACCACTTTGTCTTTCGACCATAGACTTAAACTTGGAAAATACTTCGATCACTTCACTTTTCTTCTTGATCAGATAAGTCCACAACTTTCAACTGAAATCATCTATGAATGTAACAAAGTATTTGTTACCTCCCATCGAATCCACCTGGATTGGTCCACATACATCAGAGTATATGACTTCAAGACTAGCCTTCGACCTGCTTCCTGCATCCTTGCTGGAGCTATTATTGTGTTGGTTTGCCTGCACACATTCCTCACATACCTCGTTTGAAATGTCAATTTCTGGCAATCCTGAAACCATATTTCTTCTCTTCAAATCTCTGATGTCTCTGAAGTTGAGATGGCCTAGTCTATAATGCCATATACATTCATCTCTGTTAGCTGCAGTCGAAAGGCACTTGTGCTCCATCACATTTAGTTCAATCTTGAAGGTTCGATTCTGAGACATATGAGCCTTCAAGATTAATCTCCCATTTACATCAACAACTCTCATCATCTTATCTTTGATTGACACTTTATAATTGTTTTCGATCAACTGCCCTATACTGAGCAAATTGCTCTTCATGCCTGGTATGTACAACACATTGGAGATTACTGACATTTTGCCATCTTTCCTCATAATCATGACATCACCAATACCTTCAGCTGCTAGGGTATTGTCATTTGCAAACTTTACCATATTTTTTGTTGAGGGCTTTATATTGACAAACCAGTCTTTCCTTCCAGACATATGTGATGAACATCCTGAATCCAAGTACCACTGGTCCTTGAATCTAGCTTCATCTCTTGTTGTAACCATCAGCGTCATCTCTTCTTCTTCTTCATGTTTTGCAAGCTTTGCATCACTTTCTTGATTCTTTCGTTTTTCTGGACAATCACTCGAATAGTGACCATACTTCTGACAATTATAACATTGAATGTGACTCTTATCAGGTTTTCGACCACCACCTCTTCCTCTATTTGCAACACCACCTCTTTGGTTTCCTTGGTATGGTCTTCTTTGATTTGACACGTTTCCTTCGATTTGGTTTCCTCTACCATTCGATTTGTTTTAGCCACCTTTACCTCTGTCGAAACACTTTCCTTTGCCTTTGGTCTCTTTTGCTGAATGTGCCTGCAAAGCCACATCACTCTTTGATTTGCCTACAGCTCTTTCATTCATTCTTTGTTCATGAGATTCAAGCGTCCCTTGAAGCTCTTCCTTTGTCAATTTCGACAAGTCTTTCCCCTCTTCTATCGCTACCACTATGTGGTCGAACTTAGGAGCCAAAGATCTTAAAATCTTTGAAACAACAGCTCTTGTTGTTAACGTTTCTCCACATATCTTGATTTGATTTACTAGTTTTGTAACTCTAGTGAAGAAATCAGATATGCTTTCACTGTCTTCCATCTGAAGCAGTTCGTACGTCCTTTTGTGAGTTTGTAACCTCACTTATTTCACCTTCTCAGCGCCTCCAAAAGACTTCTCAAGGATTTACCAAGCTTCTTTTGCAGATTCTGAATCACTAACATTTTCGAAATTGTCTGGGCTAACACATTGATGAATTATAAATAATGCTTTATAACTCAGCTTCTCAGATTCTGTGTGTTTCTTCTTTTCTTCTTCTGAAGTGTTTTCTCCAAGCGCTTCGACTCCATCTTTTAGAAGGTCCCAAAGACCTTGACACCTGAATAAGACTTTCATCTGTTTGCACCAATTCTCATAGTTGTCAACGTTCAGAATTGGTAGCGTTGCTGGATAGTTTGCATTCTCATAACTTGTCATCGTGAATTCTTCAATCGTTCTTGATTGATACTTCCCTTGAATCGAAACAAAAGCTCTTGATACCAGATGTTGGAAATCCACCAAAGTCTATGATGAATTTCTACCACAATGACAATTTAATTATGAGACAAACAAAGAAAAGAAGACAAGACAAATAATTTCTGCAAAGTTTCTCTCTGCTCACAAACTATGAAAACTTTGTTATTCACTTGCAACTACAAATTCTGTGAATACAACTTGCTTGACTTGCTTTTCTTTTAAAATAGAGGTTACTCCCTCTATTTATAACTGAGCTTACACCCTAAGCCCAAAGTCTAAAATATCTTTTTGTTGTTAAATCAAATCTAATTTATTCTAGACTTAAATCAAATCTATTTAAATCTAAAACAAATCAAAAAAATTCGACACATAGTTTCGACACACTGAATTACAATTTAACAATAATATCTAATATTTATAATTTACAATTTTTAAATTAATTTATCATTTTTATTTACCTTAGTTTTTACTTTACATATTATGACAATAGAAGTAACCATTAATATGACTAATTTGGTAAGACTTTTCTCTGAGTTGTTTACATTAATTTGTATAAAACTGTTACTCCCTACAACAATTATTGAGAAACAAGTGGAGATGGAGTAACAAAGTATGCCATCAAACTTTGTCATGAAACTTGTCAAGTGCATGATTGAAAATGAAAATTGGGAAGGGATAGATAGATAGAGGTTGTTGATTCATGAGTTGTTCATGGTTGGGGGAAGAAGTGGGGTATATGAATGCTTTTTTAACATTCCATTCTATTTTCATCAACAATTATTACATGATGGTCACTTTTTGGCAAAGGTTCGTTTTTCTGAAACAAAAGGGTCCCACCCAATAATTCACACATCTTTCTTTGCAGCTTATCATTAAAGCCTGCATGACTTCAATTATTGCAATGATCCCAAAAGCATGACACATCTGACCCTCCTCATTTCTTCTGTGTGCCTATTTTAAATTACATTTTTTTTATATTCTAAAGCTAACACGCGCAAGGGACCACACATAACATAAAACTTCAAATAAACAAAGGGTAAAGAGATGGATCTATATATGGGTTTTTAATATTCAATCTGATTGTGGATACCCTACACGACCCTCATTTTTTGGACTCTACGTCATTGGATGCCATTGATTTTTTTCATGCTTATTGTACAATAGAATAGTTACAGTATTATACAAATATTGCTCTAAAAGAACCTTAGCTTCCCCTTTTTAATAAACCATGAATTATTTGCTTAAATAAACTAACGCAAAGCAAAATTAAAAACATGAAACTTTTATGGGAATAGTAAAACGCGGTCGGTTTGTCGGTCTAATTGATGCAATAATAACCTTAGAAGCACGCACAATCTCTTGATTAAGTATATCTAGATGTTCTACACATGCTAGTGTCACCATATATGTCTAGATATATCTTGAATACTAGTCAAACATATATATATATATATATATATATATATATATATATATATATTATAATATTTTTATTATTATAAATATATTTTTTTAATAAATATAAAAGACACCAAATTTTACTTTTAAAAGATAGAAAAATATAATTTCACTTCCTTCATCATTTTCTCATAGTTGAGTATCATAAATATTATATCTAGTTTTTCAACTAAGTTAGATTTAAATATCTAACTTTTCTCAATACGTTATCAGCACGATCGTTTCTATTAGAAATTTTTACTACACTAGATATAATCATGTCAAATTTTAAATATCAATTCAAAATTCTAAGCATAATTAGAGACAATTTTATAACCCGGAACAACAATCTAATTGAATACCTTACATGTGAAGGACTTAACAAAATACTTGAAGGAGACAATTCTGGAAAATCAACAGGCGATCCAGATGAGATGGAAAAGAGAAAATCAAAAGTGAATAGAATAATCAAGCATCATCTTGATGATGGATTACAAACAGAATATTCAAATGCTAAAGATCTCAAGATTTTATGGGACAAAATTAAAGTAAGATTTGGACATCTGAAAAAAGTTTGGTTACCCTCATTAATGGATCAGTGGAACAAATTAAGGTTCCAAGATTACAAAAGTGTCATTGCATATAACTTTGTTATGCAACAAATTATAGTACAACTAAAATTTTATGGCATAATTATAACTGAAAAAGAAAAGTTAGAAAAAACTTTCTCAACTTTTCATGCATCCTAGGTATTATTGCAACAACAATATATAATGAGAGAATTTACTGAATATTCTGATTTAGTTGTAGCCCTTCTAGTGGCAGAACAAAATAACGAGTTCCTTATAAAAAACCATCAGTCACGGTCCACAAGAACAATAACATATCCTGAAATTAATACCACAACCTTTAATCAAGAGCGTGGTAGATTTAATCGTTTTAAGAGACGTGGTGGTCATGCTCGTTTTGATGGTAATAATGGTCGTGCTCGTTTTGATGGTCACAGTCAAGGAGGATATCATGGTCGAAACCTTTTCCACGGTCGGAACTATTTTCGTGGTAAAGGACGTAGAAGAGGTCATATGAACAATTTTATATCTCCCAGATATGACCAAAATAATTGGAATCGCCAAGGAAATGGTAAGTATATCCAAGAAGGTCCCTCGAGAAATTATGAGGATTATGTTTCATACGCGGAAAGAAAGGCCACTAGTCTAAGGTGTGTAGAATACCAGATCATTTGTGTAAAAGACAAATGGCATTTGTAGAGGAAAAAGGAAAAGAAGTTAATCTTAATGAGATTGAACCCAGAAAGGACAATACATATTTTGATTCTGCAGACTTCGTTGAAGGATCAATGGATTAAGTAACTATTTGAATAATGTGTGATGTATTTGTATTATTTTATATTTGGACTATGTATTTGTATGTTGTATCTTCTGTTTTGCATGAAATAATAATGTTAAATATGTTATTGATTTACTCTCTATTTAACCTTATTTTTATTTTAAGAAAGTTAGACATGGAACATGTCAAAGACATTTGCATTCTGGACAGTGGGACTATCCATACAATCCTCAAAAGTAAGAAATACTTTACTGAAATAAATCCTATTAAAGGTGTATTAAATACAATATCAAGTCCTGCAGATTTGATTGAAGGAATATGTAATGATATGTTCATATTACTAAATGGGACAAAATTTGTCATTAATAATATTTTATACTCTCTAAAATTAAAGAGAAATTTATTGAGTTTTAATGACATATATCATCAAGGATATGATACTGAAACTACAACTGAAGGTAATATGAAATACATTAATATCACTGTCAATATTTTGGGAAAGAAGAAAATTTTAGAAAAACTGTCAAAATTACCTTCTGGATTACATTATACATAGATACACGAAATTGAATATAATTTAGTAGTAAAAGAAGATCTCAAAGTTGTGAATTTATGGCATGACCGTTTAGGTCACCCTGGTTCAACAATGATGCGTAAAATAGTTGAAAGTATGCAGGTCGTCCATTGAAAAGTTTAAAACTTACAAAAGAAGATAGACCATGTGAAGCTTTGGAAAACTAATAACAAAGCATTCACCAGGTAAGATTCAGATAGAACTATCGACATTTCTTGAAAGAATTCAAGGAGATATATATGGACCTATCCATCTAACATCAGGACCATTCAGGTATTTTATGGTATTGATTGATGCATCTAGTAGATGATCATATGTATGTTTATTATCAAGTCATGATATGACATTTGCAAAATTTATTGCATAAATAATTAAACTTAGAGCTCAATTTCCTGACTACACTATAAAGAAAATTAGACTTGACAATGTAGGTGAATTTACACCTGAGTCATTTAATAATTATTGCATGTCAATTGGAGTTATTGTTGAACACATTGTTCCTCGTGTGCATACACAAAATAATTTAGCCAAGTCTTTAATCAAATGTCTCCAATATATTGCTAGACCATTAATAATGAGAACTAAACTAACAGTTATAGTTTGGGGTCATACAATTTTACATGTTGCAGCACTCATCCGCTTAAGGCCAAGTGCTGATCATAAACATACCCTTTATCAACTTGCAATTGGTAAGGAACCAAATATTTCTCATTTAAAGATATTTGGTTGTGAAGTATATGTCCCAATATCTCCACCACAAAGAATAAAGATGGGACCTCAAAGGAGGTTAGGAATATATGTGGGGTATGAATCATCATCTATTATTAAATATCTTGAACCTTTAATAGGTGATATTTTTCAGGAAAGATTTACTGATTGTCATTTTGACGAGACAAAATTTTCAACGCTTGGGGGAGAGAATAAAAAGGTAGAAAAGGAAATAATATGGTATGTACCCCATTTATTACATTTGGACACATATAATTGATCATGGGAAGAAAATGTAAAGAAAACAGTACACTTACAAGATTTAGCAAATTAATTGCCAAATTCATTTACTGATTTGAAAAGAGTGACAAAGTCACATGTACCAGCAATAAATGTTCCTGCTAGAATTGAGATTTCAAATCTAAATGATGTAGCAAGTACATCTAAGACACACTTGAAGCGTGTCCGACCTATGGCATCCAAAGACAAATCCCAAAAAAAAAAGGTAATAGAAAAGGTGAATTTGATTGAAAATGGCCTTGAAAAGACACTGGATAATAATAATAAATCCACGATTAAAAAGCATGCTTTCGAAGAAGCACAAGATAGTGATAATGAGATTATTGATAATGAAACTGAAAACAAGAATGATCTCGAGATTTCAATTAATTAGTTAATACAGGAAATTTGTTAAACCAAAAAGGTATGAATATTGATGAGATATTTTCATTCTCAGTTGCATGTGAAATTATGAATCAAAATGATGATCCTGAACCCCGATCTATGAATGAATGTCAAAATAGACATGATTGGAAAAATTGGAAGGATGCTATAGATACTGAATTAAATTCTCTTAAAAAAGAAATGTATTTGGCCCTATTATGGCTATACCGAAATATGTGAAATCAGTTGGATATAAGTGGATCTTTGTAAGAAAACAAAATGAGAAAAATGAAATTGTCAAATACAAAGCTCATCTTGTTGCACTAGGTTTTTATCAAAGACCGGAAATTTATTATGAGGTAACATATTCTCCTGTTATGGATGTCATTACTTTTTGTTATTTAATTGGTTTATAAGTGTTTAACAGTCTTGATATATATCTTATGGATGTTGTTGTTGCTTATTTATATGGTTCACTTGACATTGATATATACATGAAAATCCCATAATGGTTTAAAATGTCTGAGACATCAAAACCTAGAGAAATGTATGCAATTAAGTTGCAAATATCATTATATGAATTAAAGCAATTCGGGAACATGTGGTATAACAGATTAAGTAAATATTTACTTACAGAAGGTTATGAGAATAATCCTATTTTCCCTTGTGTTTTTATAAGAAAAACAATATTTGGTTTAGTAATAATTGTTGTCTATATTGATGATTTAAATAGCATTGGAACTAATAAAGAAATTAAGGGAGCAAGAGATTACTTAAAGAAAGAATTTGAAGTGAAAGATTTGGGGAAAATTAGATTTTGTCTTGGTTTAAAAATTGAGTATACTAAAAATGGTATATTGGTACACCAATCGAATTATACAAAAAGGATATTGAAAATATTTAACATGGACAAAACAAACTCTTTTAGTACTCCAGTGATGGGTAGAACACTTAATATTGGAAATGATCCATTTAGACCTAAGGAATATAATGAAGAAGATCTTGACTCTGAAGTACCATATCTAAATGCCATTGGGGCACTCATGTACCTTGTTAACTATACAAGACTTAATATAGCTTTTGCAGTGAATTTGCTAGCAAGATTCAGCTCATATCCTACAAAAAGACATTGTAAAGGAATAAAGAATATATTTAGATATCTTCGAGGTACATCTGATCTTGGTTTGTTTTATTCTAACAATACAAAACCAATTTTGCTTGGTTATGCAGATGCAGAGTACTTGTCAGATCTACATAATGCTAAATCACAGACTGGATATATATTTACATATGGTAACACTGCAATATCATGGAGATCGCAAAAGCAAACACTTATAGCAACTTCTTCAAATCATGCTAAAGTAATTGCCCTTCATGAAGCAAGCAAAGAGTGTGTATGGTTATGGTTGGTAACTCGACATATCCAAGGAGAGTCTGGTTTACCAATTAATAATAACCCAACAATTTTGTATGAATATGTTGTACCCTAAAATTTTCCCTCCCATCTTCTTCAAAAGAATATTCTCAAGAGGTCCTCATTTGCTCAAGATAGCTCAAGGATTGATCAGACAAATGTTTCTCCTAAGCAATGGGTCTACAACTATGGTTTTGAGTTTCTCAAGGAATATTGGGTCCCAAAGGTCTCAGGTGATTTACATGGTTCTTCATATGTATTCAAGGATGCTCATATCAAATTTTAAGTCTTGCATCACAAGTTTGCTCAGTCAATTGCTCAGATGATTTAAAATCAACTGTATTGGGTAAAAAGCCAATTATGGTCAACATACAGTCAAACTTCAATAATTTTGGTCAACATCAATATTTTGAAGTGATATTCATCATTTGATTAAGGGTTGATCATGATTCCTCAAGGAAAGCCCTCAAATTATCAAAAGTCAAAAGTTGTCAATTTAGGGTTTCCTTAGGAGAAGTCAACTGAACTTTGACCAAGCCTAACTTTCACATGCTTCATCAACTTTTCCCCAACCAAATGCCATTTTGAAGGAAATTAAATTCTCTACAACTTTGTATTTGTATGCTCAAGTCCAAAAATTACTTCATTTGAAAGATATGAGCCCATACATTATAGGTCATTTCAAATGTCAACAAAAAGACACTTTTTGTCAAGGCAACTTACATCAAGATAAAGTCTCCAAATGCATAAATGATCAAAATAGAAATTGAATAAGATGTCTTGAGCATTTCAAAAAATCCAATATCATCTTCAAAAGATGAAAATTGAGAGAGTTATGACCATTGCAAATTGGGAATTTTTGGTAAAATGCATGAAATGCAAAGTGAGCAAACTTGAAATTCTAGACTAATGGGCCTAAATTTTGATGTTCAAGCATGTTCACAGTGTGTTAGAAGACCTATAAATCTATTCATATATTTTTTATGATTTTTATTTCTTTTATTTGAATGGTTATTCATTTAAATACAAGTAAATCAAATAAAATATAAAATCATTGGGTCAAGGCGCATGGGCTTTTGATTTCAATCACATGGAGGTCCAAGAACACATGACAAACATGCCAAAACCGTAATAACATGTTAGGAAATAGAATCTTCAAGTTTGGAATGTTTTTAAAACAATTTTGGAAAGATTTCAATGTTTTTTTTTTGTAATAAATAGTGACATAATGGTACAAGATTCTTGTCTTGTTCTTGTTCCATTTCATTCCTCTATAAATACATGCAGTACTCAAGTGAAAAGGACACACAAACCACTTCAAAAATCTCTCAAAATTCTCAAGAAAAGTGCAAATTCGTATCATATGATCCAACCACTATCAAGCCAAATAAAGTTCCAAAACCTCTTCTTGAAGTCCTCAGGAACACATCCAGCCCAAGAACCATATAAGATTTGGTGTCTGGAACTCGTTCTTCAAACTCCACCGATTTGCGTATTTTTTCTTTGAATTTAATCTTAAATTTCATGCATTACTAATGTGTTTGATGAGCTCAAATGTATTCAGGATATGATTTAGGACGAGTTTGACGTATCACATGCAAGCTTTGAATCATAAATCTCTATATGCCATTTTTAAGGCATAAAAATATGTTTGCTTCAGATCTCTCTTTACAGGCACATTCAAGAGAAAAGAACCCCACCATCGAATTCGTAGTCCTTGAATTAAGGGGGGAGTGTCCCATTAACTTTTCAATTTTTTTATTTTTATTTTTTTTGTGCTTTTGCTTAATTAATTCAATTACCTTTTTAATTAGACTATAAAAAATAAAAAATAAAACTAATTTTTATTTAAAAATATTTAAATTTAGGTTTTTTTATTAATTAATTTGTATTTAAAAATAATTAGACATTAGTTTTTTTTATTATTATTAACTTAATTTACTTAAAGAAGAAAAAAATAGAAAAAATTAGGTTTTAATTATTTTTATCACTTTAATTATTTTCCAAATAACAAAACATCAAAAACTATTTTCCTAACACTTAGAAATTTTCTTTAGATTTTAAATACCTTCTTCTAATTTCTTTTCTCTTTGCTATTTAAATTCTAGAAAACAAATGTATAGGTCGCACGGTTGATTTTGTAATAGCTTAGTTTATTTTCCCATATTTTCCTTATTATATAACTGCTCATGGGATGTAATAGCCTAGGTTTATTTTCCGGCATTTTTACTTTCCACACCTATATTTTGTATGCCTTGTATGCATATATAACTGTTAGCTAAATAAGATTGTATGGCAAGATAATAATCAAACGCTAGAAAACCTAATCTCAAGATAAATTAACTGAAAACAAATTACTTTCACACACACACACACACGCCTCTAGGATGACTCCACTTGTTACCTTCGGAAAACAGTCATGTTCCTCGAACGCAGGGATACCATTAGCAAAGACCCTCAGTTAAAAATCATCATAAAGGTTATAGTCCCTCGATGACCCTTCGATGCTGCCTTCGATAAATGATAGTTCCCCGATGTTGCCTATGAATACATGATGATAGTCTCTTAGAATTGCTAAAGGTATTCCTATATGTTGCCTTTATGACTGTACGATGACCCGCGCATGTCCCTCACACATCCAACGATAGGGCTTCCTACTAATCAATGGTAGGATAGCACTATCTAAAGGAGGGGGAAAAGAATAAGAGACTTTTGAGTAGGTAGATAGTTCTTAATCGCTTGCTCGCGAACATTTCAAAACATTTTTCACACAACGGCACTTTTTTCAACAAATATTTTCAAAATAAACATTTTGTATGCATTCTCAACGATACGAGAATTATTATAAAATTTCCGCAATTAGACATTTTCAAAATATTTTCAAACACACAAAGCATTTTCAAAAAGTGAGCTAGCAATTAAGAGCCCGTAGATAACTACGGATGTAAAGGGTGCTAACACCTTCCCTTTTCATAACCTACCCCCCGAACTCAGAAAATTCTCAAAGGTCTTTCCTATTCTTTACACCATTTCCTTATTGGATAAAAGAAAAGTCGGTAGAGACTCTTGCTATCCGCAACATTTGCGATAAAACGCAAAATCAAAATTCAGTTCTCCCACCGTATTAAAGAACGGGTGACTCTGCTGGGGAATACTAAAAGTGGGGTTACCTTAGAGTTAGATCAAATTTAAAATGCTTTACTTGCTTGATTTGTATGCTTTACATTTCAGGGTTTTGCTAGGGTTTATTTCTATATAAGTCCTATACCCGGATTTGAGGACATTTTAGGTAAGTAGCAATAGATCATGGAAACTATACAGCATATACCGATATGGTTGAAGTGATGGCTACGTTAGTGTGACACATTGGTTTGTACTGGTATCCCTCGAGTCAGCCGGGGAGCACACTAGGTTGTCGCATGGTGTCATAAGTAGTAATTTCCCGTAGAATCTTAGTTGACACAACTTAGCCATTAGAAAGTAGTGAGATAGTCGGCTTTGGTGCAGACTGAAGTTGGTTGATACTCGATACTACACTCATTGGGATCAGACTCTCAGGATATTTTGGTCGCAAATCAGATGCTTGTGCTAAAACAATGCCTGGGAGAAAGGTCAATGATATTGAGGCTCCTAGAACCCGATTACTTTTGTTAGGACAGGTTGAGCCAACTAAAACTCAAAAGGGTACTTACCTACAAACTCCATGCAAGCCTTTAAACCTAAGGCTACTTGTGTGACTTGTTTGCATTCATTATCTAACAACTTGAGCTCCTTGCAGGGCTTGTTTGTATCCATTATATAATGATGTGAATTCCTTGCAGGACTTATTTGTATCCATTATCCAATAACTTGGACTTCTTGCAAGACTTACTTATTTTCATCACCTTATGCTTTTGCTTAGTGCATAGCATACACATCATGACATAATGACATAGCATTTTCATTAACCATTTCAAGGATCTCAAGGGTCTGTGGTGCAGGCTATCATGAACTAGACGCCTAGCAAGGGGCAGAAGGGTTTATTTTCCTCTAATCAAATACCGCCAAAGTATCATAAACTGGCGTCTAGCAAAGGGCAAGGGGGTTTATTTTCCTCTAACTATATGGCGTCAAATACCAAAGTGTGTTATTCCGAGTCAAAGGATAGGACCCACTTGACATGGTGAGCTTGATTCTCGTAGAAGGAAATTTAACGATACGAAGTTCTTCAATCAAAGCTGCAGTTGGATTCTAACATTTTATTTTGTTTACCCCACGAGATCCTTGAAAATATTACATTTACATATCATACATGTCATTACATAATAGGTAGTTCTCAAGATAGGTTTCTCATTTTCTCGCTGTTTATTTCAGTAGAAAAGTGGCTCTCAAACAGACCGTCAGAGTTCTACAAACTCAAAATGCACAATTCCAGGAGATGTTCCTAAGCTTAACCAAGGGGCAAGAGGAATTGAAAGCACTCCTCACTGAGAACATGACCAAGAAGAATCCTGAAGACAACAAGGAGGATCAATTGGAACAATTGTTAGCTGAGATGGAAAATATGAGAATCCAGATGATGGGTCATATGACTCTTATCCAAAACTTAGCTCGGGGACAAGAAGAGTTAAGAATTCTCATCAGCAAACTTCATCAGGACGAATACAACCGTATGGGACGAACGATTAAAACTGGGGACTAAATCATTAATCAACCTCCGATGAGATAAGAAGTTGGCTTGGTTAAAACTAGGCCTTTCGGATTGCTACTACATCACAAGCCCAACAACGACCCTACCAACAACAACATGGTAGTCAGCGTAAGCAGGATACATCCAAAAGGAAATATACAAAAATCAACATGCCGATTTCGCAAACCTTTCAACACATGTTGGAGATGAATTTGGTCACGTTAAACAATCCTCCTTGGAATCCCAATACTTCCGCTCCTAGCTACAATCCTAATGCAAGGTGTGCATATCACTCCAACAGTCTGGGACATGATACGGATAGCTGTTGGATGTTGAAATATAAGATTCAATACTTGATTGACGAAGGAGTGTTAGATTTCACACAAGATGGTCAGATTGAGCTTTTCTGTCATCCTTCAAAGGCACACCATCTGAAGTGACAAATTCAGGCGGAGAAGCTTTTTGTTCATTCGAATTTTCATTTGTAATTTTTTGTTTTTTTAAACACTTATCTTTATGTTAGACTTTGGTAGTTCCCATTAATGCATTGCATATGTTTGTCTTGAATTAATCCATTCGTTTTCACTATACTTAAACTATGCTTTTACTTCCTTTTATGATATTCAACTCTCGATTAAAAGCTATAAGCCTTTAGAGGGAGGATGATGAAAATAATACCATAATCTCTACAATATGCTTTTGAACAGACCTTGCTGACGATGTACAGGAGTTGTTTCAAATCCTAAACAGTGGAGTTATAAGGAAGATAATCCCTAGTCAACCTATTTGAGCCTAAGAAGTAGAAGTTTTCTTTTTTATGCAAATTGAAACCTTTAATCATAACCTGGGGGTAGGGTAGTTTCTCAGTTAATTCAAATGCACATAAGCTTTTACTTCGTACACAATGAATAATATCAAAGACATACTTCCAAATCAAAAGACGGTGATGGTTCCCCGTAAAACATGCAGTCATTACCTCTTAAAAGAAAAGCCCGCTAAGTAAAAACCTATGAAGGAGACTTAAAAAAAACTGAGGCATCCCGCTGACTGTAATCACAAAAGAAACAGTTCAGGAAAAAGGTAGGGATGATAAAATCAAAAAGAGGTCGCTACAAATACTCGACAATAGAAAAATGTTACAAAAATGATTGCCTTCTCAAATAAACTTCCAGTATCCGAACCATCACCAAAATGTCAATCCAAACTCAATCAGAATCTAAACGCGTAGTTAACTGAGTATAAGGCTGAAGAACATCACGGAGAATGGGTTGGTTACAAATAAAGTTTGGGCCTTTATCTTTTGTTTCTTAAACCGTGAACCAGGCCACATTACAACCCTTAAAATTCCTAATTGAAGCATAGGTTAGTTCGAAATCATACTGTTATAAAAAGTATCCTGACTCCTGTAAGGCTTACTATAAATCTTGAGTTGAATTCATATTCTTACAAAATTCTGTTTGTTTATGAAAAAATGCATTTCCAAAACTTCAATACATACATAAGCTTTGCATTTTTAATACCACTGTTTGCATATAACTAATTGTTCGACAACAGAGAAATCCACACGACGAATATTCAATGAACGTAAATCTTCTCAATGAATAAAATCACTTTAAATGGAAAGACACTTCCAATAAAAAGCCTTCCATAATCAAGGGCATGACATGTTATTATCCAACTCATTTGTGGCAGTCGAGTCAAGATTCAAAGAATCTCTCAAAAGTGCTAAATAGCCAGAGGCAGATCTCCATCTGAATCACTTGGGGAATTAAACATGAATTCCAGCAAAGGGTCATGTACGGTCAAGCAAACATTTTCTGGAAGTGCCACAACACTTAATACTATGGACATTGACAATTCTTTGCACCATGTGAATGCGAACATAGTCGGAAAATACTACGCATGAAAAAAAAAGACCTGCTAGGTTGACTGGCCTAGGAAAAAATAAGGGCATCCCGGTGAACCAAAGAGTTCGAGCAAAAATTAAGGATATATAAATAAAATTGTACACTCGGCATGTCGAAAACCTAAAAAGGCGGCTTGGGAAATAAAAAGGGTATCCCGATGGACTGAAAATCTAAAAAGACGGTCCAGGCAAAAGTTATGGATTAAAGTGTACGACCATGTCCTGTTATCTCTTATCTATCAGTAGAAGACTCATCACCTTGATCAGTATTTACCGAGGGCTATAGAAGTTGAGATAATGTTCAAGTCATCCATAAATCCCCACAGAGCTACATTCAGAAGCCCGTCTTCAACAAAGATACATCCTCGGCGGGTCTAATGTGCCTTTAAACAGAAAGTGGGGCATCTTCCAGCTGTTAACATAATTGTACTCATCGGTAGACCCCCTAGCGGACAAAGGAGTATGATCTTTTCCCAGCAATGTTTCCAACCCACAAAGTCCCAATCCTCATCATAGATCATATCATCAACACAGTTCATAGGAATTCTCTTCCCCAGTTGAGTTTATTTCTCTAAAACTATGAAATCCCCTACATAACTCTCTTCGCCAACAGGGCTCATCTCCTCAGCAGAGTATTTCTCCAGCAGGGTATTCCTCCAACAGGGTTTATTTACCCAACAAAATCCAATCTCTCTAGCTTGAATCTATTCCTATGACTACTATGAATCATCGACAAAGCTTCTCTCTCCAGAAAAAGGGTAGTCCAAACCATTATCCCCAGAGAGTTACTACACAATCTGAAATCAGACCAGATATCATTCAAACTTATCCTCTCCAGACGAATAGGCAACCATATCAGAAACTTAGTTAGACAGCGCCTCGAAAGGTTATCCATCTCTTCTATCCCCAGTCAGGGTATATAAGAATTAAATTCTTCAGTAGAGCGATAAACGACCAATGATTTTGAACTCTTATCCCCAAGCAAAAATCAACGTTCCCCGGCGGTGTATCCTCAAACAGAAAGTAGGAATCCCTAGTGACAACATTCCAGACGAGATTGAAGATTACACATATTCTTCATCCCCAGCACCATTTAGGGATTTAGTTTCCCCGGCGAGATGTTATACGGAGCTAAACTTCAACGGTATTTCACATTCATCCATCATTTACAAACATCATAGCATATGCATACGAAACATATATGGCACAATCTTATTTACTTTGATAACATCATTACGCAATGCATTCCATACATCATGATATTGCATACATCTAACTCTTTATCCTTTCAGGTAAAGTCTACCAACAGACGAACATCATCAACAATTTTCAAACAGATCAAAGATTAACTCCCAAAACAGGACAGAGAATATATCTTTCTTTCTTTATGGTTAGATAAATATAGATTCCCGAAACAGGACGGAGCGACTATCTTTATCACCAATGGTATGAACTCCCAAAACAGGACGGGTTTACCAATAAACTGATTGTTAATTAATTCCCGAAACAGGACGGGGCAACTATCTATATGAACAAATCAAAGATTAACTCCCGAAACAGGACGGGGAAACTATCTTTCTTTCTTAATGGTCAGATAAAGATCAATTCCTGAAACAGAACGGGGCGACTATCATTATCACCAATGGTATGAACTCCCGAAACAGGATGGGTTTACCAACAAGCTGATTTTAGATAAATTCCCGAAACAGGACGGGGTGGCTATCTACACAAACAGATAAAAGATTAACTCTCGAAACAAGACGAGGAAACTATCTTTCTTTCTTTTTGGTCAGATAAAGATCAATTCCTGAAACAGGACAGGGCGACTATCTTTATCACCAATGGTATGAACTCCCGAAATAGGACGAGTTTACCAACAAACTGATTGTAGATCAATTCCTGAAACAGGACGGGGCGACTATCTGCATGAACAGATCGAAGAGTAACTCCCGAACAGGATAGGGAAACTATATTTCTTTCTTTATGGTTAGATAAAGATTAATTCCCAAAACAGGAAGGGGTGACTATATTTATCACCAATGGTATGAACTCCTAAAACATGACAGATTTACCAACAAACTGATTATAGATCAATTCCTGAAATAGGACTGGGCGACTATCTACATAAACAGATCGAAGATTAACTCCCGAAATAGGATGCATAAACTATCTTTCTTTCTTTATGGTCAGATAAAGATCAATTCCCGAAACAGGACGGGGCGACTATCTTTATCACCAATGGTATGAACTCCCGAAACAGGATCGGGAAATTTTCTTTCTTTCTTTATGGTCAAATAAAGATCAATTCCCGAAACAAGACGGGCAACTATCTTTATCATCAGCGGTATGAATTCTTGAAACAGGACAGGTTTACCAACAAATGGACTGTAGATCAATTCCCAAAATAGGATGGGGCGACTATCTACACGATGAACACTCCCCTTCAGGATATTCATTCTGAAAATCACTTTCCTTCAGAAATTCATTCTGAGAAGAAGCTCCTTCAGACAGGATCGAATAGGTTCATCCTGAAAAGCATTCCTCGGATGCAGTCAAGCGTAGACTCCTTCTGATACTTCTATCGATATTCACTTTGGATGGCATCTATAAGCCCACTTCTGAAAACTCTCCATAACCTCTCCAAATGAAATCTTTAAGCCCATTCTAGATACAATCAACCAACAACGTTACTTCTTGCAAAGGCAAGTGCAAATTTCTAGGAACTTAAGTGTTCAATCGTCTTCCACCTTCAAGTCATGAATGGTGGACGTGACAATCTAACTCTTCAGGTTTAAGAAAATTGAACAGGGAAAGCTGTTGTACCCCAAAATTTACTCTCCCATATTCTTAAAAAGGATATTCTCATGAGGTCCTCATTTGCTCAAGATAGCTCAAGGGTTGATCAGACAAATGTTTCTCCTAAGAAATAGGTCTATAACTAGGGTTTTGAGTTTCTCAAGGAATATTGGGTCCCAAAGGTCTTAGGTGATTTACATGGCTCTTCATATGTCTTCAAGGATACTCATATCAAGTTTCAAGTCTTGCATCACAAGTTTGCTCAGTCAATTGCTCAGATGATTGAAAATCAACTGTATTGGGTAAAAAGTCAATTGTGGTCAACATACAGTCAAACTTCAAGATTTTTGGTCAACATCAACATTTTAAAGTGATATTCATCATTTGATCAAGGATTGATCATGATTCCTCAAGGAAATCCCTCAAATCATCAAAAGTCAAAAGTTGCCAAATTAGGGTTTCCTTAGGAGAAGTCAATTGAACTTTGACCAACCCTAACTTTCACATGCTTCATCAACTTTTCCCCAACCAAATCCCATTTTGAAGGAAATTCAATTCTCTACAACTTTATATCTGAATGCGCAAGTCCAAAAATTGCTTCATTTGAAAGATATGAGCCCATACATTATAGGTCATTTCAAAAGTCAACAAAAGACACTTTTTGTCAAGGCAACTTACATCAAGATAAAATCTCCAAATACAAAATGATCAAAATAGAAATTGAATAAGACATCTTGATATTTTCAAAAAGTCCAAGATCATCTTCAAAAGATGAAAGTTGAGAGAGTTATGACCATTGCAAATTGGGAAATTTTGATAAAATACATGAAACGCAAAGTGAGCAAACTTGAAATTCTAGACTAATGGGCCTAAATTTTGATGTTCAAACATGTTCACAGTGTGTTAGAAGACTTATAAATCCATTCATATATTTTTTATGATTTTTATTTCTTTTATTTGAATTTTTATTCATTTAAATGCAAATAAATCAAATAAAATATAAAATCATTGGGCCAAGGCGCATGGGCTTTTGATTTCAATCACATGGAGGCCCAAAAACACATGATAAACATGCCGAAAACGTGAAAATATGTTGGGAACAAGAATCTTCAAGTTTGGATTGTTTTAAAACAATATTGGAAAGATTTCAAAGTGTTTTTTTTGCAATGAATTTTGACATAATGGTACAAGATTCTTGTCTTGTCCTTGTTCCATTTCATTCCTCTATAAATACATGCAATACTCAAGTGCAAAGGAAATACAAGATGCTGCCTCAATAACCACTTCAAAAATCTCTCAAAATTCTCAAAAAATGTTCAAATTCATATCACACGATCCAGCCACTCCCAAGCCAAACAAAGTGTCCACACCTCTTCCTTAAGTCCTCGGGAACACATCCAACCCAAGAACAAGAAGATTTGGTGCCTGGAACTCGTGCTTCAAATCCACTAGTTTGCGTTTTTTTCTTTGAAATCAATCTTAAATTCCATGCATTACTAATGTGTTTGATGAGCTCAAATGTATTCAGGATTTGATTTAGGACGAGTTTGACGTATCACGTGTAAGCTTTGATGAATAAATCTCTATATTCCTTTTTAAGGCATAGAAATACGTTTGTTTCAGATCTATCTTTACAGATTCGTAATCCTTGAATAAAGGGGGGAGGGTCCCATTAACTTTTCAATTTTCTTATTTTTATTATGTTTTCCTTTTGCTTAATTAATTTAATTACCTTTTTAATTAGACTATAAAAAATAAGAAAAAACTAATTTTTATTTAAAAATATTTAGACTTAGGTTTTTTATTAATTAATTTGTATTTAAAAATAATTAGATATTAGGTTTTTTTTATTATTATTAACTTAATTTTCTTAAAGAAGGAAAAAAGTAGAAATAATTAAGTTTTAATTATTTTTATCACTTTAATTATTTTCCAATTAATAAAACATCAAAAAATATTTCCCTAACACTTAGAAATTTTCTTTAGGTTTTAAATACCTTATTCTAATTTCTTTTCTCTTTGCTATTTAAATTCTAGAAATTAAATGTATAGGTCGCACGATTGATTTTGTAATAGCTTAGTTTATTTTCCCGTATTTTTCCTTATTATGTAACTGCTTATGGGATGTTAGCCTAGGTTTATTTTTCCGCAATTTTACTTTTCGCACCTATATTTTGTATGCCTTGTATGTATTATAATTGTTAGCTAAATAGGATTGTATGGCAAGATAATAATCAAACGCTAGAAAACCTAATCTCAAGAAAAATTAACTGGAAAAAAATTACTTTCACACACACACACCTCTAGGGTGACTGCACTTGTTGCCTTCAGAAAACAGTCATGTACCTCGAACGTAGGGATACCATTAGCAAAGACCCTCAGTTAAAAATCATCATAAAGATCATAGTCCCTCAATGACCCTTCGATGCTGCCTTCGGTAAATGATCTTGTCCCTCGATGTTGCCTATGAATACATGATGATAGTCCCTTCGAATTGCTAAAGGTATCCCTATATGTTGCCTTTATGATTGTACGATGACCCGCGCTTGTCCCTCACACATCCAACGATAGGGTTTCCTATTAATCAATGGTAAGATAGCACTATTTAAAAGAGGAAAATAATAAGAGACTTTTGAGTAGGTATATAGTTCTTAATCGCTTGCTCACGAACATTTCAAAACATTTTTCACACAATGACACTTTTTCAACAAATGTTTTCAAAATAAACATTTTGTATGCATTCTCAACGATACGAGAATCATTACAAAATTTCCGTACTTAGGCATTTTCAAAATATTTTCAAACACACAAAGCATTTTCAAAAAGTGAGCTAGCAGTTAAGAGCCCGTAGGTAACTACGGATGAAAAGGGTGCTAAAACCTTCCATTTTCATAACCTATTCCCCGAATTCAGAAAATTCTCAAAGGTCTTTCCTGTTCTTTTCACCCTTTCCTTATTGGATAAAAGAAAAGTCGGTGGCGACTCTTGCTATCCGCAATATTTATGATAAAATATAAAACCAAAAGTCAGTTCTTCCACCATATTACAGAAGATAATGTTGCATGTGTTACCTAGATGAAAGAAGGATACACAAAAAGTGACATAACCAAGCATATTCCTCCCAAGTTTTTCCCATTCACACAAGAACTTGAAAGAAACAAAGAGGTTGATATTCAGTATATTCATTCAAGTGATAATGTGGCAGATATCTTTACAAAGGCCTTTCCTATATCAGTTTTCAAGAAGCATGTACAAAATATTAGAACGCGTCACCTTCAAGATCTTTAAAGAAGAATTATATGTGTTCTGTTAAGGGGAGCATAATATTGTACTCTTTTTCTCTTATTAAGATTTTTATCCCAATAGATTTTTCCTTATAAGGTTTTTAACGAGGCAACGTATGTTCTCATAAAATTCTAATCAACAAGGTTTCAAAGGAGCACCATGATAGGTATTTCTAAGGGGGAGTGTTATAATAATGGAGAGTATTATTATAATTATTTAGACATTTCTATCTAATAGTCAAACTTAAAATAGTAATGACAAATTATTGGTGATGTATAATTTGTCAAAGATATAATAGTTATAACAATTATAATAGTAATATTTCTACTAGTATAAATACACCCTTTTAGTAAATATAAAAGACATCAAGTTTTACTTTGAAAGATAGAAAAATATTATTCCACTTCCTTCATCATTTTCTCATAGTTGGGTATCATAAATATTATATCTAGTTTTTCAACTAAGTTAGATTCAAATATGTAGCTTTACTCCACAATATATATATATATATATATATATATATATATATATATATATATATATATATATATATATATATATATATATATATATATATATATATATATATATATATATATATATATATCCCCTCCATTCCTTTTTAAATGTGATTGTTGTTACTTTTTGAGAAATAATTTTTCTTTTATCTATAATACCCTTAACTTTTTATTATTCTAACTTTTTTTCTCTCTCTCTCTAATAAATTATTAGGGGTAATTTTGACAAAACTATCACTAACACTACTTTGAAATTTGAAAATGACAATTAAAAAGAAACATAAAACTTTCACAAAAGCGATAATTAAAAAAGGAACGAAGAGTATATATATATATATATATATATATATATATATATATATATATATATTAGAAGAGTGGATGGACATTTGCAAAGTTTCCTTTCTTCTTCCGTCTACCTTCCCTTTGAATTGCAGAGCATCGCCACTGTCATTGTTATTGCTAAATTATCATCAACCTTCGTTGCTTCTAAGAATCTAGTAAGTTTTCCTCTTCTCCTGGTTTTCGTGTTGTTGTTAGTTCCAGAATATATTGATTCCCTTCTTTTTATGTTTGTTTTTGGTGGGTGTTGGCATTTTGAGGTGGTTTGGCCATTCCAAACGTCGACCGTTGAGTGGGAAAGTTAGTGTTTTGCGTGTTAAATCTCCTGATAGTCACTATGGCGCTGCCGTTAGGGAGGTGAATAGAACTTGCGTCGGTGAAGTTCATAAGTTTTATGATGAAGCTCCACATCAGGGAGGCTCTTCCCCATGAAGTTTATGAGTTTGATGATGAAGCTCCATGTCGGAGAGGCTCTTCCCCGTGAATATTATTCGTTGAGCTTTCCTCACAATTTCCTTGCTCGTTGTTGAATAAGGGATTTGGTCGAGGGCAGCGTCCCCGTGCCTCTCTTCTCCCTTTCAATTGATTTGCAATGGAATGAAGCATTTGATTTGATCGTCAAATTCACTGATGTCCTCTACTTTTCAGGTTTGAATGGCTCGTAGAACCGAGGGTATTCTCTTGGTTGACACAATCAGCGATCTTGAATTAAATTAGGTCAAGCTGGAACCCTGAGGGATATCCTCGCATTTTGTTGACTTTCCAGAGTGTTTGTCGAAGAAGGCGTGGACTATCTGAATGCTCTGGAGAACTGCGCGATCTATAAAATGACCAAGGAGGAACGGGTTTACTCGAGTTTCTCGAGGAACTATTTTGCTATATATGAGTATTCCTTCAAAGAGTTGGGGGTTTCAGTTGCTGCTCAACGGTCTCCAAGTGGGAATTTTTGATTGGTTGGCGTTAGCTCTCTCTTAGTTGCATCCGAACTTGATTGTGTTTATTCGGGCCTTCGAGATCATGTGCCAGTATCTTGAGACCAGTGCCACCAGTCCTATGTTCTTCCATTGTTTCCCTCTTTAACGGCAAACTTTGAAAGGGAAGCAGAATTGGGTGTCCCTTAAGCAGCCGAAGAAGTTTTTTCAAAATGTTTATGGACTCCATTCGCACTTCTAAGGATAGGTATTATACGATTAATCCCGTGACGCGAGTAGCTATTGATTATGTGTTTAAGTACGTGGTTATAACCGAAGAAGATAGAGTATGTGTCACGATGAGGATGGGGATGAGGTGACAAGGATGGTCTAGAGGTTCCCCATTTGAAGGTGTAGCGCCCATTTCGATGATAGTACAGATTATTATATCACTAAGCCTAACGATTTGGGACCCGGGGACAAATGCGGCTACGATAAGTTTATGAAGTTCGTTGATAATTTCGCTCCTGCTTGGTAGGATACTAAGAATGGGGAGGTTGTCCTAGACGGACAGGGCCAACCCATTTATGAGGCTCGATATATAAACACTAAGGAGCTTCTCGAGTGCGACATTTTCAAGGATGCTATATTGCTTTAAGTAGTTTTTTTCTTTAACTTGTTTGTGTGCTTATTCTTCCTCAGTATACTAAGTTATGTTCGTTAGTTATCGTAGATAAAATGACATACCTCCAAGATCGTGTGATTAAGATGGAGATGAACAAAGGGAATGCTGTAAAGGGTGGCAAGAAGAGCTCTAAGAATCGGTTTGTCCAAGTCATGAACCAATCCAAGGGTGACTCTGGTCTTGGTACTTCTTCCTTACAAAGGGGATTCATCTCTCACCTTCTATCTGCACAGGTGATCTTCTTAGTCCATCTTGGTACTTCTTTCTCACAAAGATAACCCGACTAAAAAGGTCGCCCTTGTAACACCCTACTTTCCCCATCGGTAATTTAATAAAATTTGAGTAAATTAATTTTTAAAACAAAACATCAAGAATATGATGTCACATCTTTCAACATATCAAAAACTTGCTCAAGTATAAATAAACAGATACATAACAAACTTTCGGATGAACCGATAACATTTTGAAAATAGTTCTCAAAGATATTGGGCTATCCTCGATGTAGGAGTGGATTGAGGCATGCCTAGGCATTGAGCTAGACCAGAACATGAGTCCCCTAAGTTGTTGCTTCTAGGCATAGGAGTGACGACTTAAAGCCAACTCGTGCGCTAAGGAGGAAAGTGCACAGTTGATGCTTGTTGATCACGACGGAGATGTTTGTGATTTTTATGAGGACATGATCGCACTTGATATATTGTTATTTATTATATATATACATGTTTATATACTCGTCCGCTTGGGACGTCTATTTTTCTTAGGAGTTTAAGAGGGTTTTCTCATTAGTATTGAGGTTTGCCAGTGAGGGAGACTGGTCGACCTTCCAGGGTATATTATCGGGCATGGGTTGGAACTCAGGTCTTGTTTAGGGCCTAAGCTCGGCGGCATGAGTTTCCTATCACGAGCTAGGTGTTCAGCCATCGTGGTACGATGATGGTGGAGATTGTTTGAGTTTTCCCCATCGGGATAAGAATCTGCTCGTCAAAAGAGTGGAAACTTACCTCTTCGTTTGATCTGAGGTGATATGCTTGTAACTCAGCATACATCTGTGGTCGGAAATGATGTGTTCGTCATTTTGATAGAGAACATCGACTATTTATGGCCTTCGCTATAATACTGTTTCAGCTTTTCGGTGTTTCATGGTCAAGCAAGTTCTTACCCGTGTAGGTTTTTGAGATAGTATACCCCATTTCAGTTTTTTCTCGGATGCGGTAGTATCTCTTGAATGACGGACTTGCTCCGCCTTTCTTCTTCGTGCTTGCGAGCTTAGACAGTATGTCTACTCGAGTGTTACATTTGCGGGGAATGTATGCCTGCTAAGCTGGTGTGTTCGCGGGGAACGTATACCTACTAAGTTGGCATGTTCACAGGGAACATACGCATGCTCGACTGGTGCGTTCACGGGGAACATATGTCTGCTTGGTTAAGGTGTTTGCAGGAAACAGATTTCAGCTAGGCTGGTGTGTTTGCGGGGAACGCATGCCTGTTCAGCTGTTGTATTCACGGGGAACGTATGTCTACTTGGCTGGTGTGTTCGTAGAGAATGTGTAACTGCTTGACTGTTGTCTTCGCAGGGAACATATGCCTGCTAGGCTGGTGTGTTCGCGGGGAACGTGTGCCTGCTCGACTATTTTGTTTGCAGGGAATGTATGCCTGCTCAGTCATTGTGTTCAAGGAAATGGTTTGTTTATGAACACCACTAGTTAGGGGGGATGGTAAGGT
The DNA here is from genome assembly GCA_948472305.1 of Vicia faba. Taxonomy (NCBI): domain Eukaryota; kingdom Viridiplantae; phylum Streptophyta; class Magnoliopsida; order Fabales; family Fabaceae; genus Vicia; species Vicia faba. The sequence goes on from OX451738.1 coordinate 162,148,323, forward strand.
CATTTCTGCTGCGATATCGAGCATTACTGGTGGTAACTTTCTCCTCGTACTGGATGTATGCCTGGGCTTTGAGGAGGAGGGCGTCTAGTATGGTCGGTGTTTCTATGCCAAATTTTTTGGCAAAATCGTTGCAGGGGCGTAACCCTCACTCGAGCGAGTGCTTTTTCATATTAGTCGTTGAGACCTATAATACGGTGGGAGAACTGACTTGGGTGTTTTGCGTTTGATCGCAATTATTGCGGATAGCAAGAGTCACCGTCAAATTTTTCTTTTATCCAATAAGGAAAGGGTGAAAAGAACAGGAAAGATCTTTGAGATTATTTTCTTTAAGTTCGGGGGGTAGGTTATGAAAAGGGAAGGTGTTAACACCCTTTTCATTCGTAGTTATCTACGGGCTCTTAGTTGCTTGCTAGATCACTTGCTTTTGTTTGAAAATGTGCTTGTGGTGTGGGTTTGAAAATATTTTGAAAAACGTCTTTGTAATGGTTCTCGTCTCTATAAGAACACGTACAAAGTGTTGGTTTTGAAAATAGTTCAAAGAGGTGTTTGTGGAATGTGTTTTTGAAAGTGATTTTGAAAAATGTCTTTGTAATGATTCTCGTCTCTATAAGAATGCGTACAAAGAGCTTTGTCTTTTGAAAATGTTTCAAATGAAAGTGTTGGTGTGTAAAATGTTTTTGTTGTGAGCAAGCGAGCAACTATGAGCGTCCCACCTACTCAAAAAGGTCTAATTTTATTTTCCTCCTCCTTTAGATTTTGCTATCTTACCATTTATTTGGTAAGAAGCCCCATCATTGGATGTGAAGGGACGGGCGTGGGTCGTTTATATAGTCATAGAAGGAAACCTATGAGACATTTTAGCAATTTCATTTAGGGACTAGATCGTTTACCGAAGGCAACATTGAGGGTCATCGAGGGACTATGATCTTTTTATCGAGGGTCTTTGCTAAAACGCCCGTATTCGAGATACATGACTATTTTTCCGAGGCAACAAGTGAGATTATCCTAGAGGTGCATGTGTGAATAGTGTGTTTGATTGCATGCATTTAGTCTTTGATTTTTGGATTGTCTACTTGTTGGTTTTATCTTTCCATACATCCTAATTACTAACATTTGTATAAAGCAATAAAAATGCATAAAATAAATATCCTGCACTATTATAACCATATTGAATAGCAATAAAATATATTAAAAAAATGAAGGGAAGACAAGCTTTTAGATTCAGGCAACAAAACCCTTTGATTCTGCTCTTCCTGGCTTCTTTCGATTTGGCCTGGAAGTAGTAAGGACGCGCCTTTTGATTTCATCCCTTTCCTATTTATTTCGAATGGGCCCTGGAAGTCATTGTATGGGTAGCTTTCGATTCTGTCTTTCTACTTCCTTTGAATGACCTGGAAGTCAGTGTATGGCGAAGCCTAAGGCCACACTCTTTGTTCTGCTTGCAGTTGTGAAGCAACCATGGTGAAGCCTAAAGATTCGATTCACACCTTCTTCCTCCTATTTTATTTCGTTTGGGATTTAAATAGAAACATGGTCTGAGGCCATGCTAGCATTGTCTCATGGCCGGTTTAGTTCTTTAAAGCATTTGATAAACCAAGAAACAAAACCAAAAGGTTAGCAATGAAAGCAAACTGAAAAGGTGGAAACGAAAAGGAAGAAAATGTTATGTACATGCTTAAAACGAAAAGTTTAAGGCCAGAGTGACTTACCTTGCTTGAAGCTGGGGTGTGTGTGTTTAACCTTGAGTGATTGGACTAGATGCTCCTGGATTCGAAGAAAAGAAATAGGTGTGGTATTTCTTTGACTAGATTCGAAGGTCAGGAGGTGTGGGGGTGGTGTTTGTTATTTCTGGATTCGAAGGAGAAGAACAGGTGTAGTGTTCTTTCTACTGGATTCGAAAGAAAAACAAAGTGTGGGGTTGTTCCTGGATTCGAAGGGAGGAAACAAGTGTTATGTTTCTAGTGCTGGATTCGAAAGGGTTAGAAACAAAGGTATGGTCTTTTGAATATGGGTATGATAATGTGTTAATTGTTTGATAATTTTCACAAAATCAAAGTTTTTCCCCAACTACCAAAAGCCTCTGAATGTGTTGTCCAACCCCTTTAGACGTGTTATGGAGCCTCTCATTTATAGGCGAAGTTGGTTGAGGTTTAGGAGGGAAAACAAAAGAATTTGAACAAAATGGGAAAAATGTTTTTGTAGCTTTCGAGGGACAGTATTCGTTATGCCAAATTGGAGCAAGAATAGGGGCAGTGTTGTAGGACTGCTGTGCATCAGTTTTGGAGCATTATGGCCAGTGCATCAGGCTTGAACTTGGCAGCAAGCATCTTTGAATATTTCAAATCCTTTGACCAGATCCCTCTTCAGGCAACAATATTTGTTTCCAATCAAAGTGTCCTTCGAATGGGGCAAATATATGTCCTTCAAATGGACTATGTGACTTTCCTTCGAATGCGCCAGCTTGTGTATCCTTTGAAAAAGGCAACCCAGATATGTCAATGCATGTCCTTCGAATGGTCCACCAAGGTGTGTGTCATGGTGTAGAAATTGTGTGTGATCGAAATAGACTGTTTCCAAAGGAAATACTGCCCATTCGAAGCTAGCATGGAAAATGGCCAATGCTTTGTGGGAGCCATTGCCTTGTGAATGATAGCCATGGGGAAGCTTTTGCCTTATGCATACTGGCCTGAAGGGAATCCTGGATTTTTTGCATCGAAGGAAGCATGCAAAGTGGCAAATGGCTTTTGAATCGAAAGGAAGTTGCAGGAGGCCATTGCCTTGTGCCTGCTGGCCTGAAGAAGGTCCTTGCCTTGTGAATTGGGAGCAAGCGTAAAGAAGGCACTTTTCTTCTGAATCGAAGGACATGAGCATGAGGCTTTTCCTCTTTGAATCGAAGGAGGCTAACATGAGGCTTTTTCCTTGTGTCTGCTGGCCTAGTGGGAGCCTCTTGCTTTGAAGCAAGAAGGAAGCTATTGCTCAATCGAAGGTTGTATGTAGCTAGACATTACTTTGTGAATCAAAGCAAGCATGGATAGAATTATTTGTCCAATCAACACAGGCATGCAGACATCAAATGTCCAGTCGAAGCAGGCATGCAAACCACCATTGCATTGTGAACCATGTGAGGCCAATGGTGCAGTTGAAGCTTGCATGCAGGAGGTCATTTCTTCGTGGATCGAAGGAGACATAAAGGATGGATCAAAGGAGGCATGATGGAAGTCCTAGTCCAATCGAAACAGCCTTGAAAGAGACTAAAGTCCAAACGGAGCAAGGAGAATCGAAGAAGTTCTGAAGGAGACCCTAGTCCAGTGGAAGCCTTGTAAATCGAAGTAAACTTATTTTTTCTCCAATTTTGTCAAAAAGATTATTTTTATCTGTTTTGCCCTTTTTTAACAGTTTCCTCTTTAACTTGATGCTGGAAAATCCAATTGTACTTGTGCAAGCTTGAATTTTGAGAATCCTCGTGAGAAATGCCTTGAGAAATGAGAGGGAAAATTTTGGGGTACAACAAGACCAAAACGACTTCTTTGTTGAACCTCTTGATGTATCCTCGGAGAGATTCTTCTTTACCTTGTATGATCACTTCTAGCGAGGCCTCTGTCTTTGGATGACATAAAAAGGCAATGAAGTTCCTTGAGAACATCTTCCCCAACTGCTTCCGTGAGGTGATGGATTCATTAGGGAGACTTTTGTACCAAGACAATGCCCCTTTTCTCATAGTTTTTGGAAACAATCTACACTTGATGGCACCCCCGATGCCATGGTAGTCGAGCAGGCCATCAATGTTCTCTATTTTCTCATCAGGATCAATTATCCCATTATACGTTCCCGGATTTGGTGGCTTTTTAATCCCCATGGAGAGGGGAGCGTCCATAATCTCCCAAGACAATGGACCGCATGGATCCTCATCGTCGCTCAGGTCTGAAGATGGTGGTGATGCGCAATTATGCTTTCCTCTCTAAGGACTATTATTCCATTGGGGAGATGGGCTTCTCGGTCTTCCCTTAGGTTTCTTGGCCACCGGGAAGAGCTGGTCTCTCTGAGGAGGGGTTTGAGGCAGTTTCTTGATGGCCAAGATATGAGCTTTTTCTTGCCCCCGACGGTGATCATGTCGTCAGGGTGACAAGCTGTGTTATCTTTTCTATTGGTGCCTCTACTAAGGAGACTTTGACCGGTGATCATTTTCCAACACCCTAATCCTTTCGTTCGGCATATTAGGAAGTTGGTCTAGTTGAGAGATGCGAGCAGGGCAACCAAAGTAGGGTCAGCACTGGACAGAGCAGAGATTTCTCTCATGTTCTCTGGTGCTCTTTCTTGAGCCTTCTTGATCTTATGAGCTTCGAAGTATTGAATTTCGACATCTTCAGCCTCATCGGAGGTTGGGGAGGCGGTGCGACTGTCCCTCAATGGGATGGAATTTTCCAGAAACGGCTTCCCGTCACAATCATCTATCTTATGGACAGGGGAGATGATGGGTTTGTGAGCATTATCATTGTTGTCAAAGCTGGCCATGATTGGAATCTTGATTATCTGCTTTGATATTTGGTTTCCAAGGAAAGAAAGATGGGGAGAACAGGTTTCCCATAGATGGCGCCACTGATCTTGCCGGGTGATCAAAATCTAAAGGGCCAGAGATTTCAACTTCAATGTTGGAATCAAGGAGGATGGGACATACCTTCAAAGGCACTCTGATGCTAAAGTAAGTAGGAGCACAAACACATTTAAGTGTTTCTTAGGGTTAGAACTGAATATTGAATATTAAATATTGGATACCTGGTCCTAACAAGTGTGGGGGTTTATACAGTGCCCTGGTGCTTTACCGTTGGTCCCTATTATTGGTCCTAGATAAGATCTTCCTCAAAAATAGGTAACTACCATAAATTGGTCATGACAGGCAGAAATGCTCGGAACTAGCTGTTATGAAGAGAAGAGAGGTGCTCCCGGCCAAAGATGATTCTGGCTATTCCTGGGTGGCTGTCCTCGTATGACCAATACGTTGAGGACCAACTTGTTTAAGCAGGAAGATGTGGTCTCATTGATCTTGGGGCTCAACCGGCCACAACTACTTGACTGAGGGGCAGAGGCGTGGTCACGAGCAAGTGTTTCATGGTAGTTCCTGGATGTCTGCTTTGTGTGTGGCGAGTAAAATTAGAATTAGTTGCGGGCGCGAGTAGGGGTACTGCTGAGGGCAGCAGTGGTCTTAGGGGACAACCGACTACGTTTCCTGGTTGGGCCAGAAGGGAAAAGGTGTCCTTTACCTGTCCCAATTGATTGGGCCAAACTATTAGGCCATCTGGGATGTAGGAGTGCATTGGACAATGCCTAGACATTGGGCCATACCAGAATAGGACTGATCTTATCGATTGGTCAGAACCTGAAGTGGGCCAAAGACTTTGACTTCAATGCTGGAATGGAGGAGGAGGGGGTGTACCAGCAAGGCACTCTGATGCTAAAGTTAGTAAGAGCACAAAGAGATTCAAGAAAGAGATTATGGTTTTTAGAATGAATATTGGATACCTGGCCCTCACAAGTGTGAGGGTTTATATACTGCCCCTAATGCTTGGCCATTGGTCACTATATATGGGCCTAGATATGAGGTTCCTCAAAAATAGGTAACTTCCAGGAATTGGTCATGACGGGCAGAGACGCTCGAAACTAGCCATTATGACGAGCAGAGGGGTGCTCCCACGCAAAGATGATTATGGTCATTCCTGGGTGGTTGTCCTCGTGAAACCGGAAGGTTGAGGACCAACCTGTTTGAGCAGGAAGAGGTGGTATCGTTGATCCTGGGGCTCAAGTGACCACGACTACTCGACTAAGGGGTAGAGGCATGGTCACACACAAGCGTGTCATGGTAATTCCTAAATGACTGCTCCGACGTGGCGAGCAGAATGAAAAGTAGTTACTGATGTGGGCAGAGGTACTGCTGAGGAAAGCAGTGGTCTTGTTGGTCCTAGGAGACAATTGACCACGTGTCTCGGGCTGAGGGGAAAAGATGTCTTTACATGTCTCAGTTAATTGAGCCAAAGCTATTGGGCCATCTTGGATGTAGATTTGGATTAGACCATGCCTAGGCATTGGGCCAGACCAGAACATGAGCCCCCAAGTCATTGCTTCTAGGCATAGGAGTGATGATTTAGAGTCAGCTCGTACGCCGAGGAGGAAAGCGTGTTGTTAGCGCTTGTTGCTCACGACAAAGAAATTTCGTGATTTTTACAAGGACATGCTTGTATGTGATATATTGTTATTTATTAGTGTTTTAGTCTGGCCCAATCCACTCCTACATCCAGGATGGCCCAATAGCTTTTGCCCAATCAATTGGGACAAGTAAATGGCACCTTTCCCCTCTTATCCCTCAGCTAAAGACACGTGGTCGGTTGTCTCCCAGGACCAATAAGACCACTTCTGCCCTCAACTGCACCTCTGCCTGCATCAATAGCTACTTCTCATTTTGCTCACCACGCGTAGAGCAATCATAGAGGAACTACCACAACATGCTTGTTTGTGACCACGCCTTTGACCCTCAGTCGAGGAACTGTGGTCAGTTGAGCCCTAGGATCAACGAGACCACCTCTACTCGCTCAAACAACTAGTCCTCATCTTTCCAGCCACATGAGGACAACCAACAAGGAATGTCCAGAATCATCTTTGCCTATGAGTACCTCTCTGCTTGTCATAACGGCTAGTTCTGAGCATCTCTTCCTGACATGACCAAGTCTTGGCAGTTACCTATTTTTGAGGAACCTAATATCTAGGCCCGAAAATAGGAACCAATGGCCAAGTGTTGGAGGCACTATATAAATCCTCACACTTGTGAGGGCAAGGTAGCCAATATTCTTTCAAAAAACTCAAATCTTTATCTTGTATCTCTTTGTGCTCCTACTGACTTTAGCATCATAGTGCCTTGTAGGTACACCCCTTTCCTCCTCCATTCAGCATTGAAGTCGAAGTCTCTGGCCCATTTCAGGTTCTGATTAACCGGTAAGATCAATTAGGTTTATGCATGTTTGTATGCTCGTCCGCTTGGGACGTCTATTTTGTTTAGGAGTTTAGGGGGGTTTGCTCGTTAGTATTGAGGTTCGCCAATGAGGGGAGATTGGTTGAACTTCCAGGGAATATTATCGGGCATGGGTCAGAACTAAGGTCTTGTTTGGGGCATGAGCTTAACGGCGTGAGATTCCCATCGTGATTTGGGTGTTCTGCCATTGTGGTAAGACGATGGTGGAACTCGTTTGAGATTTCCCCGTCGAGTTAAAAATCTTCTTGTTAAAAGAGTGGAAAATTGCCTCTTCATTTGATTTGAGGTGTTATGCTTGTACCTTAGCATACACCCGTGGTTGAAAATGTTGTGTTCATCGTTTTGACATAGCACGCTGACTATTTATCGCCTTAGCAGTAATATTGTTTCAACTTTTTGGCATTTTATGGTCGAGCAAGTTCTTCCCCGTGTAGGTTTTCGAGATAGTATGCCTCATTTCCATTTTTTCTCGTACACGATAGTATCTCTTGGAAGACAGACTTGTTCCACCTTTCTTCTTCGTGCTCACGAGCTTAGACAAGATGACTGCTCAGGTGTTGCATTCACGGGGAACATATGCCTGCTAAGCTGGTGTGTTCGCGGGGAACGTATGCCTACTAAGTTGGCGTGTTCGCAAGGAACGTATGCCTGCTCGACTGGTGTGTTCACGGGGAACATATGCCTACTCAGCTGAGGTGTTCGCGGGAATAGATGTCTGCAGGTTGCTGTGTTCACGGGAAACGCATGCCTACTCAACTATTGTGTTCGCAGGGAACTTATGTCTGCTAGGCTGGTGTGTTCGCAGAGAACTTGTGCCTGTTCAACTGTTGTAATCGTGGGGAACCTATGCCTTCTAGGCTAGTGTGTTCGCGGGGAACGTGTCTCTACTCGACTATTGTGTTCATGGGGAACGTATGCCTGCTCGGCCATTGTTTTTGCAGAAATGGTTTGTTTATGCACTCCGCTCATTGGGGAGGATGGTGAGGTCGTTTCTGCTATGATGTCGAGCACTACTGGAGGTCACTTTCTCCTCGTACTTGATGTACACCTAGGCTTTGAGGAGGAGGGCGTCTAGTGTGGTTGGTGTTTCTATGCTAACTGCTTTGGCAAAATTGCTGTGGGGCACATCCCTCGCTCGAGCAAGTACTTTTTCATATTATCAGTCATAGAGACCTGAACGACTTCTTTGTTGAACCTCTCGATGTATGCTCGGAGAGATTCTTCTTTTCCTTATATGATCGCTTCTAGCGAGGCCTCTGTATTTGGATGACGGTGAGAGGTAGTGAAGTGCCTTGAGAACATATTCCCCAACTGCTTCTATGAGGTGATGGATTTGTTGGGGAGGCTTTTGTACTAAGACATTTCCCCTTTTCTCAGAGTTGTTAGAAAAAGTCTACACTTGATGGAACTCCCTAAGCCATGACACAAGCAGGGCATCAATGTTCTCGATATGCTCATCAAGATCAGTTATCTCGTCATATGTTCTTAGATTTGGTGGCTTCTTAGGCCCTACGGGGAAGGGAGCATCCATAATCGCCTGAGACAATGGACCTTGGGGATCCTCGTCGCCGCTCAAGTTAGGAGATGGTGGTGATAGGAAATTATGCTTTTCTTGTTGAGGACTATTGTTTCAAAAGGGAGACGGGCTTCTCGGTCTGTCCTTCAGTTTCTTGGCCACCGAGGAGAGTTGGTCTCTCCGAGGAGGGGTTTGAGCTCATTTCTTAATGGCCAAGATACGAGCTCTTTCTTGCCCCCGACGGTGATCATGTTTCCGGGGAGAGAGGATGTGTGATCTTTGTCGTTGGTGCCTCCACAGGGGACACTTTAATCGGCGAGTATTTTCCAATGCCCCAATCCTCTCGTTTTGTTGGCAGATTAGGGAGTTGGCTTTGTTGAGATCTGCGAGCATGGAATCCATAGTAGGGTCAGCGTTGGATGGAGCAGAGATTGCATGTGTGTTTTTCGATTCTCCTTCTTGAGCCTTCTTGATCTTATGAGCTTCAACGTATTGAATGTCGGCGTCTTTAGCCTCTTTGGAGGGTGGGGAGGCGATGTGACCGTCCCTCAATGGGATGGCATCTTCAAGAAAGGGTATCCCGCCACAATCACCTGTCTTACGGATAGGGGAGATGATGGTTTTGTAAGCATTGTCATTATTGTCAAAGCTGGCCATGATTGGAATCTTGATTATCTGCTTTGATCTTTGGTTTCCGAGGAAAGAAAGATGGGGAGAACAGATTTCCCACAGATTGCACCACTGATCTTACCAATTGATCAGAACCTGAAGTGGGCCAAAGACTTTGACTTCAATGCTGGAATGGAGGAGGATGGGGATGTACTTGCAAGGCACTCAGATGCTTAAGTCAGTAGGAGCACAAAGAGATACAAGAAAGAGATTAAGATTTTTAGAATTAATATTGGATACCCGACCTTCACAAGTGTGAAGGTTTATATAGTGTCCCCGACGCTTGGCCATTGATCCCTATTTTTAGGGCTAGATATGAGGTTCCTCAAAAATAGGTAACTGTCAGAAATTGGTCATGACGGGCAGAGTTGCTCGAAACTAGCCGTTATGACGAGCAGAGAGGTGCTCTCGGGAAAAGATGATTTTGGCCATTCCTGGATGGTTGTCCTCGTGTGATCGACAGGTCGAGGACCAGCCTGTTTGAGCGGACAGAGGTGGTCTCGTTGATCTTGGGGCTCAACTGACCATGGTTACTCGACTGAGGAGAGAGGTGTAGTCACGGGAAAGCGTGTCATGGTAGTTCTTGGATGACTGCTCCGCACATGGCGAGCAGAATGAGAAGTAGTTGCTGATGCAAACAGAGATACTGCTGAGGGCAGCGATGATCTTGTTGATCCTGAAGGACAACCGACTACGTGTCTTTGACTGAGAAACTGAAGAGAAAAAGTATCCTTTACATATCCCAATTGATTGGGTCAAAATTATTAAGTCATTTTAGATGTAGGAATGAATTGGACCATACCTAAATATTGTGCTAGACTAGAACAATTTTCATAATGAGTTTTAGAGTTTTATAGCCAACTCTATTAATCTTTTATGAGTTTTATAGCAATGCACAACTAATTTTGTAAACCAGATTTTGATAATAGTTTTATACATTCATCACATACATTGTGAAAACTATTTAATTAAAACATATACAATTAAAACGTACATAGTGAAAACTATCTAATTTTGCAACATTTTATATATTCATCACATACATTATGAAAACTATTTTATTAAAACGTATAAATAAAAATTGACCTTAATTAATGGTTTCAATTATTTATTTTGTAACATTTAAAGCTATTTTTTCAATAGTATATTTTTTATCGATATTTTTTAATCATTACTATGATTTATTTTATAGATATTTTTTATAAAAAAATCATATACTCGATAAAAAATGATATAAGAAAAAAGAAAATTGACTTTAAAAAGTTAACATTTTTTTATGATAAAATGTTAGTATTTGTAACAAAAAAATACTAAAAATACTTGTTTTTATTAAAAAAACATGAAAAATTATGATAGGTGAATACACAAATTTCTAATTTCTTATGCTTATCAATATTTTATTTGTCTTTCATATTCTATTTTCTCCAATATATTATTATATATTTACTCTTCATATTAATCAACTCGTACGTTTGAACACATATGTTTATTTATAATTAAATAATTTTAGTTTATTCATTAATGTTTTGTCTTCGTTTGGAACAAAGTACAGTATATTTGATCTGACCTGATCAGAAGGTTTGGACCGTCACGGCTGCTCCGAGCTGAAGGCTTTTTGAACGAGGAGGGGGGGGTACCTGCAAGGCACTCCGATGCTTAAGTCAGTGGGAGTACTAGCAGATAATAGAGTTGAGGTTAGAATGATGATTACCTGACCCTCTGGAAACAGAGGGTATTTATAGCCCCCAGCGCTGGGCCAAGGTTCCTTCATTGGGTCGGGCGGATTTGGCCCAATGGAGGAACTGCCAGGTTCTACGTGGGTAGTGGGGATCAGCACGTGGTCCCCTTCCTGGAGGTGCTGCGTGAAGTGCGGGCGGACAGAGACGCGGTCTTTACGGAGTATCGTTGGGGCAATGGTGACTGAGTCTGCCCTAGCAAGGTAGCTCGAGTCCATGTCGAGCAGTGCAGCATGGTGTCGAGCTCGACGCCAAGACCCCCGAGCTGGACAGCGAATGTCGAGCTGGAAGCCAGGGTATGGAGTTGGACGGCAATCTGTCGAGCGTGACTTCGTCGCGCGGGCTGGACACCGAGATGTCGAGGTGGACATCAGGGTGTCGGGCATGGACGTTATGGTCCTTAGTGAGTCCCATTGGATTGGGCCTTTGCCCATTGTGGTCCTTAGTGAGTCCCATTGGACTGGGCCTTAGTAATGCTTTTGGGTCTGTCGGGCCCAGTCCAGAACAGGAGCCCCCCAAGTCGTGGTTCCTCCGCGAGGAGCCATGACTTGAAACCAAGTTGTTCAGTCGCTGAGGTCTCGTGCCCGGAATGGAGGCGCGGGCCCTCGAGGGGCCTCCTCGTGTCGTGCTCGGGAACGTCCTCGGTGATGGATGCGTGGAGGATCCGTACCGGGCACGTTGGTCGGGCACGCGAGGCATCTTTTGGGAATTGTGCCGCCACCCTAGGGGGGTAGGGCCATCATTGCGTTGGGTGCAGTGCGTCGAGGAGACGGAGTCCGTGGCTGAACGAGGTGACGTTTGGTATTCCACGTCATCCCTATAAATAGGGTCTTTGGGCCCCATAATACGCTTTCTGTTCTCCGTGCTCTCTTCGTTGCAACTCTCAACACTCTCTCCAACCGTGATTTCCCGTCTCAGATTCTTCACTTCTTAGCCAAATCCCAACTTTGATCCAAGTAAGTGATCCATTTTCTTTATTTTCTTGTTTTAGAATGCATGATTCTAGGAAATTGTAGATGTTTTAGGACCGTTAATGTGGGATTAGCCCGGTAAACTCGTGTTTTGCTCGACAGATTTATGTCTAGGACCGGCAAACGCATACTGGTGGCCGACATATTCTTAGTTTTAGGTGAAAAACTTCAGAGCTGCCCGGGGTCGTCATGATCCTGGGCGCCTGACTCATGCCGGTGCCCGGTATGTTTATGGTCGTGGCCGTGGGCTTCATGATGCGGCTCGCCATGTTCATACCCCGGATCGACGTGCTTGAAGAGTGGCCGCGCAGTTGGTTTTGTGGAAGAACACTGGATTCAGGAGAGTCGGGGAGGCATCCACTTGTGAAAAAGGGACTTGTGGTAGTGTATGGACGACATGATTATGTCGAGCATAGGGCTTCATGCTCAATCTGATTGGTTTCCCGTGCTCTGCAGGTAACCATGGCGGATGAGCCGAGCTCCTCAGGTCGTCGTGACAGCGAAGAACAAAGTGCCGACGAGTCGGCCAACCTTATAGACACTGTGACCGACCCATCGCTGGAATGGGTGGGCGCCGAGCCTCGGGGGACGGCGTCGATATACAGTCGGGATGACCGACATCCGTTCATCGCTATCGAAGGGGGGCAGGACCAGCCCGACTTTCAACCGAATTTCGAGGTCATGCTGCCGTCGACCAACGCCCGAATTTGTTCGATGTACCCAGACTACAGCTTTGCGATGTACGAGATCGCGTTTAAAGACTTGGGTTTGCGGCTGCCTTTCACAGACTTTGAGACCGGGGTTTTTACGCATCTGGAGCTGGCCCCGTCCCAGCTACACCCTAACTCTCTCGCCTTCATCCGGGCGTTTGAGCTGACGTGCCGCTACTTAAGGATAGGGGCGACCATCCCTCTCTTCTTTAGGGTCTTCCACCTACAGCGTCAGTCCCGAGGAGGGAAACACAGCTGGGTGTCCTTGAAGCAGTCGAGGAGACTGTTTAGGATGTACATGGACTCTGTGAGGGGGTTCAAGGATAAGTGGTATGTGGTACACCCTATCACCGACTCTGCTGTAGATTCCCTCTTCGAGGAGGAAGGGCCGGTCAGCGATGACGACGGGGAAGCAATGTTGAGCGATGACGGGGGCCCCGTGTTAGGACGTCGGGCTAAGTTCCCGGTGTACTGGATGTCTCGACACTTCCAGCATGGAACCGGCTACTTCCATACTGCTGTCGGGGACATGTGCACGGAGGATCAACGGGCGTATGCGGCTCTCTGCAACTTTGTCGACGGTTTTCATCCCGCCCAGTGGGTTACACGGGAAGGGAATGACATCCTCGACAAGGACGGTTACCCGACATTCGAGGCTCGCCCGATCGATACCAAGGCGTTGGTGGAATGCTCGACCTATAGGGAGGCAGCCCGCCTGTTAGGTTGTTTGTTTGAATTTCTTTACTCGTCATTTACTTACGCGTTTTGCTCGATACTGACTTTTCTTTTACTTCGTGCAGGTACGATGGCCAGCCGACATGAGAGGCTCCTGAAATTGTCGACCGGCCAGAGGCGAAACAAGAAGGTCGTGCCTGCCCCGCACTTGACGAGAATGGGACCACCGCCGAGCACGGCCGTTCCTCCGCCGGTGAGGGTGGATTCGACGTCGAGCTCGGGGGCGGCATCGGATCCGGATGTCGAGGAGATTGATGCCAGTGCCATTTTGACCCAGAGGAAAAGGACCCGCGTGGAAGGCGGTTCGAATGTCGGGGAAGATACCGGCCCTGTTCAATCCTTTGCCTTCCCCCCTTGCTTCGAGGAGGAGGGCTTTTTTGAGCGGTTCCCTCCGACCGTGGTCGTTCATGAGGCCGAGGCCATCAAGAGGATGACTAAGGAGGAGAGGAAGTCGCGGCTGGTCGCCAGCGTGGACGGGCTGGTTAAAATGGCTGAGATGGCTCTGGTATTGTCTGAAGACGCAGGGGACGCTGCTCGTGTTGAAGAGCTCGAGCGGGAGAAGGTGGCCTTGACTGCGAGCTCAAGGAAGTTGAAGGTCGCTCTGGAACGCTCCGAGGGGATGTTCCAAGAGCAGTCCGTGATACTTGACGCCGAGAGGGAGGCGCTGACCTTGGAGAAAGAGAAGTCGGGGCGGTTGACCGAGGAAGGGGAGTTGCTCCGGACCGATAGGGATCGTTTGGCTGCTGAAGTCGAACGCCTGGGCAAGCAGGTCGAGGAACTGAATGCTGCTCAACAACCTGCCGAAGATGAGCCCGAGGACCTAATGGCTTTGAAGAGTCGGGCTGAGTTTATTGCCCATATCCGGAATCTCGAGGAGGACGCAGTCGGTGCCCTGGAAGACGGGTTCAACTCTGCGGTCGACCAGCTCTCATTGCTAAATCCGGGCCTGGTCACCGAGGGCATCGGGCACACCCATCGGGTTGTCGGTGGCGCGATCATTCCCCCGCCCGACTCTCCTAGCGTCGACGGTGGTGATAATGTAGAAGTTTGATTTGTATTTTTTGGATGGCGGGCCTGCGTGCCTTTGATATTTGAATTTGTATTCTTTGGGCCTGCGTGCCCGTTTATTGCATGTATGAACATCGCCGGCCTTCTTGGTCGGTTTAATATTACTTTGTTGCCTTCGGGCGTTTATACCTTGTTTATTTTGGATTTTCTGCCCTTGTATGAACTGACATGCTTGTATGAATTTAGCTCGTCCCGGGCCCGATGAGTGCCCGTAGGCGGCTTTGATTTGGCGAGCGACTATGCTCGACTCCGTTTGTGCGCAACCTCGACCCAATTTCGGTTGGCCGGGGTTGCTTGAGTGTTTCGCTCGAGGGGAGAGATTTTGTTTTGACCCTTGTAGATGTCCCTTTATTCTTGATGGAATGTCGGGTATTTCGGAGCGAGGTTGCTCAGTCGGGCGTGGAGCCCGTAGGGACGATTTGCCCTTGGCGTGAACTGCCCATCGCGAGCTGGGTGTTCTGCCTTATGGGTACGACAACGGTGGTGCTCGGTATAGCTGTCCATGTCGGGCACTATAGATCGTCAACGTCTACCGCGCGATGCCGTGCCATTTTGGTCGTGTGTCGGCCTGTACCTTAGCCTTAAACGAAGTTGGACGTTTTTCCTCGTTGCCCGAGCATGGTTGCTTTTGGTCGAGGGTCCTAGGTGTTGACAGTTTTTAACTGTAGTACTGCTTCAACTTAGCAGCATTCCAGGGTCTTGGTAATGGCTCTCCGTCTAACTGCTCGAGGTAGTACGCCCCGGTACCCGTGGTGCCGTGGACGCGGTAAGGTCCTTCCCAGTTCGCGGCCAACTTCCCCTCGCGGGAGTCTTTCTGGTTTCTGCGTAGTACCAGGCTGCCTATTTCGAACTCGCGCTTGATGACCTTGTCGTTGTGGCGTAGAGCCACTCGCTGTTTTAGGGTTGCTTCGCGCAGGGCAGCCCCCGATCGGATTTCCTCGACTAGGTCGAGTTCATCCCTTAGTGCTTCGTCATTCATTTCTTCGTCGAGGGGTTCCTCCGTTCGTCGGGATGGTTCCATGATTTCGACTGGGATGACAGCTTCGGTGCCGTACGTTAGTCGGAATGGTGTTTCACCCGTCGTTGAATGGGGTGTGGTGCGGTATGCCCACAGGACGCTGTGGAGCTCCTCGACCCATCCTCTTTTGGCTTCGCCGAGTCGACGTTTGAGCCCTCGGAGGATGACTCTGTTCGCAGCTTCGGCTTGCCCGTTGGTCTGAGGGTGCTCGACCGATGTGAAGTGATGTTTGGTCCCCAGTTTGGTGACGAAGTCTCGGAATCCGTGGTCGGTGAACTGGGTGCCATTGTCGGTCACCAGTGCCTGCGGAATTCCGAACCTGGCGAGCACGTTTCTTTTGTAGAAACGGAGGATGTTATGTGAGGTGATTTTCGCGAGGGCCTCGGCCTCGATCCATTTTGTGAAGTAATCCACGACGACGATTAGGAACTTGTTCTGATAGGTCCCTTGCACGAAGGGCCCGAGGATGTCCATGCCCCACCAGGCGAACGGCCATGGGGATGACAATGTGCTCAGCTCGTGTGGGGGAGCGAGGTGCATATCCCCGTGTTTCTGGCACTTGTCACATTTTTTCACGTGTTCCTTGGCGTCCTGTTGCATCGTCGGCCAGTAGTATCCTGCTCGGAGGGCCTTCCTTGCCAAGGATTTACCGCCCATGTGTTGGGCGTTGATACCTTCGTGTATCTCCCGCAGTACGTCGGGGATGGATGACTCGTCAATGCATTTCAGGAGGGGAATGGAGAATCCCCTTCTGTACAGTTTCTGCTCGAGAACAACGTAAGAACATGCTCGCCGCTTTATTATGGCAGCGTCGGCCTGGTTCGTCGGAAGTTCTCCCTTTGTTAGGAAATTATAGACCGGGGTCATCCAAGACGTGGCGTCCCCGATAGCATGAACCTCGACCGTAGTCGAGGGTGGTTCGATGCTCGGCCGTGCCAGGGATTCCTGGATGACGGATTTATTCCCGCCTTTCTTTCGTGTGCTCGCGAGTTTGGACAGTATGTCCGCCCTCGTGTTCTGCTCGCGGGGAACGTGAGAGATTTCTGCTCGTACGAACTTTGCCATGTGCTTTTTGACTAAGTTCAAGTACTCAATGAGGTTGTCATTCTTGGCCTGGTAGCTTCCTTGTACTTGGGAAGCGACGAGCTGGGAGTCGGTGTAGATTTGAACTTCGCGGGCTCCTAGGTCCTCGGCCAATCTCAGTCCCGCGAGCAGGGCTTCGTATTCTGCCTGGTTATTTGATGTCGGGAACGAGAGAACCAAGGAGTGCTCGATCACCACCCCTTCTTCGTTTTCCAGGAGGATCCCTGCGCCGCTTCCGGACGAGCTGGAGGCTCCGTCGACGAAGATGGTCCACTTGTGTTCCTTTCCCGGGGGAATGTCGTTGGAGGTCATCTCGGCGACGAAGTCGGCCAGGGCTTGTGCTTTTAGGGCTTTCCTGCTCTCGTATTGAATGTCGAATTCAGAGAGTTCCAGGGACCACTTCAGCATTCTGCCCGCCATATCTGGCCGACCCAGAAGTTGTCTCACCGGTTGATCAGTTCGCACGATGATGGTGTGTGCTAGGAAGTAGTGCCTGAGCCTCCTCGCAGCATTGACGAGGGCCAGTGCAACCTTTTCTATCTGTTGATATCTGCTCTCGGGGCCTTGTAAGGCTTTGCTCGTGAAATAAACAGGTTTCTGCCCGTCGGGAGTCTCGCGGACAAGGGCTGCACTGATGGCTTCGTTTGAAACTGCCAAGTATAGGTAAAGCGGCTCGTTGTCATCTGGTCGAGATAGCACGGGTGGTTGGGACAGGCTCTGCTTCAGATGGCGAAGTGCGTGTTCGCATTCTTCGGTCCATTCGAAGGCTGCTTCCTTTCGTAGGAGTTTGAAAAAGGGAAGGGCGTGCTGAGCGGACTTCGCGACGAAGCGTGAAAGTGACGTCAACATGCCGTTCATTATCTGTATCGACTTCTTCGACGTTGGAGTCGGGAGGTCGGCGAATGCTCGGCACTTGTCGGGGTTTGCTTCAATGCCTCGTTCTGTTAGGTAGAATCCGAGGAACTTTCCTGCCTTAACCCCGAATGTGCACTTCTCCGGGTTGAACCTCATTTTGCATTGTCTTGCTTGGGCGAAGACAGTCTTGAGATGAGCTGCGTGATCGGTGTCTGCTCGAGATTTGACGATCATGTCGTCCATGTATACCTCGAGCATGTCGCCTATCTGTTTGTTGAACACTTTGTTCATCATGTGTTGGTACGTCGCGCCGGCATTCTTTAGTCCGAAGGGCATTACGTTGTAGTAATAGTTGCCCGAGCTGGTCATGAATGCCGTGCAGCGTTTGTCGCCCGGAGCCATTGGGATTTGATTGTATCCCGAGTAAGCGTCCATAAACGACAAAGTTTTGTAGCCGGCCGAGTTGTCGACCAGCATATCAATGTTCGGTAGAGGAAAAGCATCCTTCGGGCAAGCCCGATTGAGATCGGTATAATCAACACACATACGCCATTTTCCATTATTCTTTTTGACAAGTACAACATTTGACAGCCAGGTGGAATACCGGGCTTCAGAAATAAAATTTGCCTCTAAGAGGTCTTTTACAGCTTTTTCAGCAGCCTCCGTTTTTTCTGGAGACTGCCTACGCCTACGTTGTACTACTGCCTTGGCGGCTGGATTAATGGCGAGGTGATGACAGGCGACCTCAGGGTCGAGTCCGGGCATCTCTGCAGCGCTCCAGGCGAAGAGATCAGCATTCTCGCGCAGACAGGCCTTGATCTGCTTTCTGGCCAAGTCGGGGAGGTCCTTGCCGATCTTCACCCCCTTGGTCGGGTCTGCTCCGAGGGGAACGAGTTCGAAATCACCGTCCGGAATAGGTCGGAGGGGGATTTGCTCGCTGCTGGCCGGTTCATCTTGGTCAAAACGGGCGTCGAGCGCAATGGAGTCGACCTTTGGTGGAGCCTTCTGAACCTCTACTTCAGGAGATGCTGTGTCGGGCTCTTGCTTTGTCTTCTTGATGGGCCTAGTGCTGGGACCCACGTCGACAGTATCCCGACCCCTTGAAGCGGCGTTGAAGCACCGGCGGGCAGCAGCGAGGTCGCCCTGGATGGTGGCTACCCTCCCCCTCTTGGTATAGAACTTCATCTTTAGGTGGACAGTTGAGGGGACCGCTGTCAGTTCCGCCAATGTCGGCCTTCCCAAGATGCAATTGTACAGGGATGGGCAGTCAATGACGAGGAAGCGGACCTTCACCTGTCTTGTAGCAGTTCCTTCCCCGAATGTCACGAGGAGCTCGACATATCCCCAAGGTTTGGACGTCGAGCCGTTGAAGCCTTGAAGGTCCGAACCTATATATGGAGACAGATGGGAGTCGTCCAATTGTAAGGTCCGGAACAGCTGGGTGTACATCACGTCGACGGAACTCCCTTCGTCGACCAGGATGCGATGCACGTCAAAATTGGCCATCTTCGCCCTTATCAGCAAGGGGATGACTGCGTTCGGTGCTCCGCCGGGAAGCTCTTCCAAGTAGAATGTGATAGGCTCTGATCTGCCCCTCACCATTTCAAAAGTCACAGTTTGAGGGGGAGCTTTGTCGACCAGTTCGTCCAACTTCCTCTTGGCTGAGTTGATGGTGAGGTCGCTGAACCCGCCCCCGTTGATGACCATGGCGGAGGGGAAGTATTCCCACCTGCTGTGTGTAGTCAGGGGCTCCTGCAGGAGCTCGGGAAGTTCGAAATCCTCGGGCCTGGTTATCGAGAAGGCGGTCTGGATTGGCACCGACTCGTCAGATGGTCGGGCATCTTCTTCGGGCTCCTTTTCCTCGCGGGCTTCACGACGGGGAGCGTCGTTTCTTCTGTACTGTGCCAGTCTCCCTCCTTTGATGAGGGTTTCAATAGCATCCTTCAGGTGGACGCAGTCCTCTGTCAAGTGACCATGACTCCTATGGTACTGACAGTATTTGTTTTTATCTACTCCTGGCTTGGCAGGAGCTGGTCGGGGACGCTTGACGCCACCGTCCTTGAAATCTGTGCTTGCACACTCCGCCAGAATACGCTCGCGGGAAGCCGTGAGCGGAGTGTACTCAGTAAACCTGCCCGAGGGGCCCCTTTGTTCCCGGACCTCCCGGGGTCTGTCTTCCTTCCTCTTCTCTCCGGTGCGTCGGGGAGGAGGGTCTTGTCTCGAGCTGCTGCCGTGGTTGCGAGCCCTGGAGTCTCGTGCCCTGTTGGCAGCTTCTCTCTCCTCGTAGTCCATATATGCTCGGGCTTTGTCGAGGAGAGCATCAAAAGTTGCAGGTGGCTCGATGCCTACAGCTTTCCTGAATTCGGTGCCGGGGAGGAGGCCCCTCTCCAGCAAATACCTCTTCATGTGGTCCGCGCAGGGGACCTGTATTGCTTCCCGGTTGAAGCGGTTGATGAATTCCCTCAAGGTCTCATCATGCCTTTGAATGATGGCCTCGAGGGCTGCCTCAGTCTTTGGATGGCGACGAGACGCTGTGAAGGAGCTGATGAACTGGTTCTTCAAGTTCCTCCACGAGGTGATGGAGCCCGGGGCAAGTCCCTTGTACCAGTCCATGGCCGCCTTCCTGAGAGTTGTTGGGAAGAGGCGGCACTTGATGGGACCCCCGACATTGTGATAGTGGAGCATGGCTTCGAACCCGTCAATGTGGTCGACTGGGTCCGCCACTCCATCATACTCCTTTAGGTGTGGGGGCTTCTCCATGCCCGGGGGGATAGGTGCGTCCATGATTGCCTGCGACAGGGGACCGCGGGGGTCATCCTCGTCGCTCCTTTCTGGAGAAAGAGAAAGGGTCCTGTAGTTGTGTCGGGCACGTTGCTCGTGCTGGGATTCCCTTGAACGTGATGTTCGGTGGGAGAAGGTCACATGTCCGTCTCTGTTGTGCCTCCGGTCGTGCCTTGATGGGTCGCGAACGGGCTCTTCGGCAGGAATGACGGGCTGTCTTTCATACTGGGGCCGCCTCTGCTTTGGTGCGGGAGAGGGGCTCCTAGAGTGTTCCCTGTACTGTCTCCGCGGGGGAGTAGGGTGTCGAACTTCTTCGACCCGAGGAAGTGGAGATGGTGGCCTTTGATGCCTCCTCGGGGGGCGTCGATCATTTTCCAGCGCCCTAAGTCTTTCTCCTTGCGCGAACAGGAGATAGTTCGTCTGGTTGATGGCCGCGAACAGTGCCTGAGCTGTGGCATCTGCCCCGGCAGGGGCTTGGACTTCATAGAACCGGGAAGCCTGGCGATAGGCGAGGGCCTCCGGATCGTCTTCAAGTCCTGGAGGAGTTGTCGAGGAGGACGCAGTGTTCCCGTCCCTGCGGGTGGAAGGTCCAGGGGCGGTTGTCAGGGGGGCGGCATTGTGGCCGGCGCCACTGGGATTGTCCAGGTGCCCATTCTTGTCCGCGGGACCGTTGTTGGCGTCGAGGACGCGAGAGTGTTGTTCTTCACGAGTTGGAGAGGCCATGACAGTGAATGGATTGAGCTTTGGTCTTTGAAAACTGTTCGTTAGACGGGGAAGCTGTTTCCCACAGACGGCGCCACTGATCTGACCTGATCAGAAGGTTTGGACCGTCACGGCTGCTCCGAGCTGAAGGCTTTTTGAACGAGGAGGGGGGGTACCTGCAAGGCACTCCGATGCTTAAGTCAGTGGGAGTACTAGCAGATAATAGAGTTGAGGTTAGAATGATGATTACCTGACCCTCTGGAAACAGAGGGTATTTATAGCCCCCAGCGCTGGGCCAAGGTTCCTTCATTGGGCCGGGCGGATTTGGCCCAATGGAGGAACTGCCAGGTTCTACGTGGGTAGTGGGGATCAGCACGTGGTCCCCTTCCTGGAGGTGCTGCGTGAAGTGCGGGCGGACAGAGACGCGGTCTTTACGGAGTATCGTTGGGGCAATGGTGACTGAGTCTGCCCTAGCAAGGTAGCTCGAGTCCATGTCGAGCAGTGCAGCATGGTGTCGAGCTCGACGCCAAGACCCCCGAGCTGGACAGCGAATGTCGAGCTGGAAGCCAGGGTATGGAGTTGGACGGCAATCTGTCGAGCGTGACTTCGTCGCGCGGGCTGGACACCGAGATGTCGAGGTGGACATCAGGGTGTCGGGCATGGACGTTATGGTCCTTAGTGAGTCCCATTGGATTGGGCCTTTGCCCATTGTGGTCCTTAGTGAGTCCCATTGGACTGGGCCTTAGTAATGCTTTTGGGTCTGTCGGGCCCAGTCCAGAACAATATTATATATGGTCAATATTTTATATATATGTTCATTACTTTCTAAAATTTATTGATGGACTTTGATGAAGTGACGTAATATGATTATCAAATTCTCAGAGTTAAAAAACCAAATATTGAGATATATCTTAAAAATAATTGGTACCAATATGCCAGATCCAAAACTTTCAGCATTGATGATGTGTTAGTCTTTTATTACTAAAGGGATTCACATATGATACGATGAATTTTAAGCATAACAGAAAACATTCAAAAATTTATCAACCATATTATGATAGTTTGTCTATGCAATTTGGATGTTTAAATAGTTCTATTAAGATAACTTTTTTTATTGTTCTGTTTCTACCTTATTGGATGTTGAGATTATTTACTTCTTTATTCTACTTAATATAATATTTAAGTTTCTTTACTAATTTATTCTACTTAATATAAATTATAAGTGATCAAAAGTTACATAACAAAAATAATATAATTAAATAGTTTTTTCTCTCGCATTAAACATTCTGATATAGAAAATGAATAATCCAACAATTTTATAATAAATTAGATATAGTGTGATCTCTGTAAGCGTACAGATAGATGATTATTTAATTTATTTCATTTATTTTTCTATTAAAATATATATTTTTAGTCGAACGAGATTATTTAATTTATATATTTTTTATATACATTTCTTAACTATGACTATATTAAATTTATTATAAATTTATCTCTCAACGTGTGATCCGTACGAACGTACAAATAGATTAAATTAATAATTATATAAAAATCTTAATTTTAAATATTTTTTATTTTTAATTTGTGTATCTTTTATATACATTCATAAAACATTATTATATTATATTTATTTATTATTTATAATTATATTTGTGCGACTCATGCGAACGCATTGGTCTCTTGCTATATATATATATATATATATATATATATATATATATATATATATATATATATATATATATATATATATATATATATATATATATATATATATATATATATATATATATATATATATATATATATATATATATATATATATATATATATATATATATATATATATATATATATATATATATATATATATATATATATATATATATATATATATATATATATATATATATATATATATATATATATATATATATATATATATATATATATATATATATATATATATATATATATATATATATATATATATATATATATATATATATATATATATATATCAAACATGTACTATTGTGTACTATTGTTTCTATCTCTCTCAACTTTATATTAACCACATACTATTGTTTATATCTCTCATTCTTTTTTATTTCATACATTTACACAAATTTCAATGTTACACTTAAAAAATACATTTAACACTATTATAACACTTAAATTTGAGTGTTAAAATATCAAAAAAATATAAATATTTTTACACTATTCTAAGATATAATAGTATTATAATTATATAAATATAGTATTTTGTTTGAGCTTGTGGTTTGGGCTATTAGCTGTTAGGCTCAACTCTCCTTTTTCTGTAATTACTTTATATACTCCCTTTGTATTGTTACATTGGTTTAACCAATAGATAATTCAGTTACATTCTTTATCTTCTTTCTCTAACAACTTTTCAAGAATCAAAAGATGAACTTCAAGATTCATCTCTAATATGGTATCAATCGCGTCGATTATCTACGCTTCCGCTATCCATCATCTTCAATCAAGATTCATCACTGCAAGCTGAGCAAAAGCTCCTTCTATGAAAGCTTCTCCTGGTCCATCAATGGCGTCCTCCGAAAATCACGAGTCTATGATCAAAGATCATGAAGTCTCCACCATTCTTGTGACGAACAAATTCGGCAACGCTTTTGGACCAAAACTTTCTATTAAGTTGCAGGAAAATAACTAGCTGCCCTGGAATCAACAAGTTGAAGGAGTAATCCTCACTCAGAAGATGCACAGACTTGTGGTTAATCCACGAATTCTGCAAAAGTACAAAACCGAACAAGATCGTATCTCAGATACGTTCTCTGAAGAGTATGATGCTTGGATCGTTCAAGATCAAGCAGTCTTCATATGGTTATTATCTATAATTTCCAAATCTTTTCTTCCTAGAGTTCTTGCTTGCAAACATGCGTTTGAAGTTTGGGATAAAATCCATCAATACTTCAACTCTCAGATGAAAGCCAGAGTTCGCCAACTGCGAATAGAATTGAAATTTGTCAAGAAAGGGAACACATCTGTCACTGAATTTGTGTTACACATCAAAGTTATTGCCAATTCGTTACTTGTTGTTGGTGATCACATCACTGAACAAGACCTGATTGACTCCATCCTTAATGGACTTTCAAAAGAGTATAATCCTTTTGTTATGCAGATGTATGAATGCCCTATTCCCCAAACACTCTGAAGTTGAATCTCTTCTCTATGTACAAGAAACACAACTCGATAAGTTTCATCAAGAACTAGCTGTTAACAAAGTGTCTGAAAATATGGCTCATACTGGTCAAAAGGAAAAAAGTTATAGAGGCAACTATTCAGGGAATCGTGGAAAGGGACACAAATTCAGTCGTGGTCGTGGGAAAGGCAGAACCACAACTAATATTGGAAATCGTCCAACCTTCCAATTGTGTGGCAAATATGGACACTCTATCTCCACTTGTTGGCACAAATTTGATGAGAACTTCATGCCACAAGATTCACCTGTTGCTTAGCCTGAACCTGCAAACAAAGTTGCTCAGAATCAAGGCTATACAGCACAATCTGCACAAGACTCCAAAGCCATGGCTATGATGGAAACTACACAGGAGTATTCTCTTCCTTCTGAGTTGGAATCTCATGCTTGGTTTGCTGATTCATATGCCTCTCACCAACTAACTCCTTATGATTTTCACTTACAACACATAAAACCTTATATTGGCTCCAATCATGTGTTTGTTGGGGATGGTCAAACTCTAACCATACAGTCTAAGGGATTCTCTCAGTTTTATTCTTCTCTTAACCCTAATTATAAGTTAAAACTGTCTAATGTGTTTCATGTTCCTACTATCACTAAGAATCTGTTATCTGTCTCAAAGTTCTCTAGTGATAACCATGTTGTTTTTGAATTTTATTCTGACAAATGCTACATAAAATGTCAGGCTTCTAAAAAAATACTCGTCGAAGGAGCTCTTGATGCAAGTGGTCTTTACTATTTTCCTCAACTTCACTTGGAGCCAACAAATTCTCACAGCCAGAATAACAATTTATGCCCTGGCACTGCTGTACAAAGCTTTGTTGCTTCCAATCCTATTTCTCAAAATCCTAACTCATGTAATAATAACACTCTTTGGCATCACAGACTAGGTCATGCCAATTTTAATTCAATTACTTCTATACTCAAACTGTGTAATATTAGTACTTCTAATAAACAAAGTTCTGAAGTTTGTAATTCCTGTCAAATTGGAAAAGCACATAGATTACATGCTCCTAGTACTACTACTATATACAAAGAGTCATTTGATGTTATTTACACTGACTTGTGGGGTCCCTCCCCCAATCCATCTAGTTCTGGATTTAGATATTACATAGCTTTTTTTGATGGCAAGACTATATACACCTGGCTATATTTCCTCAAACAGAAATCAGAAGCCATACACGCCTTCAAACTTTTTCATCAGTTTGTGTCTACTCAGTTTAATATCAAAATTAAGTCTGTTCAATCTGATTTTGGTGGAGAATTCAGACCTTTCACAAAATACCTGTCAGAGTTAGGGATAATTCATAGGTTAACCTGTTCTCATACATTTCATGAAAATGGTTCAGTTGAGAGGAAACATAGGCAAATCGTAGAAATGGGTCTCACCCTGTTATCTCACTCCTCCATCCCTCTAACATATTGGGATCATAGTTTCACCATTGAAGTTCACATTATAAATAGACTCCATAACACTAACACTGCCTTAACCACATTTTCATCTCCCTTTCAAGCCTTGTATGACAAGCAACCAAATTATAAAGCCTTAAGAGTCTTTGGCTGTTCTTGTTTTCCATTGCTAAGGCCCTTTAATAAACATAAGTTTGAACTACGAAGTCAAGAGTGTGTCTACCTAAGGCTATCATCTCAACAAAAAGGGTTTAAATGCCCTAGTAAAGAAGGAAAAAATATATATCTCAAAAGATGTTGCATTCAATGAGCATAGCTTCCCTTTCCCAGAACTCTTTCCAGCTGTCAATCCTATCAGTACTTATAAAAGCATCCCCACTGTTATACCCTTTATTCCTCTAGTTATTGGCTCATTCCCTGCTATTCCTCAAAATCCTGCTCCACTTCAAAACCTTAGTGACACCCAGCAAGTTAATTTGGTAGTCCCAAATACTCCTAGTCAAGTTCACCCTACTGATATTGATCCCAACTTCAATACTGGTCATGAGTCACGTAGAGCTGATTCTACTCCTCTGTTTAATCAGTCTGCTACTAGCACACCATCTAATGCTACCTCCTGCCCTAACAATAACAATAATGATAGTATTCTAAGAAATACCTCAAATTTTCTAGGTAATAGCTCTAGCTCAAAAGCTGTTTCTACCAATAACTCTACCCTCCACTGTACAGGGCAAGTTGTACCTGAGGTACCTCAATGTCCTAAGGATATTAGTCCTGATAAAAGCCATCAACAAAATAACACTATGCCCTTCAGTACCAAGGACACTAGTTCTGCTCAGTTATCTATGCCTAAAGATCCTGAGGATACTACACTAGGTCATATGTCTGATTATTTAAATCACTCTAATCAAAACTATGGTAGCACTAACTTTTGCTCTAATGAAATTACTATATCCTCTTCCATTCCTGTGTCTGAATCATCCAACTCTCCCTCTATTGTGTCCAGTACACCCATGGTTTCCTTACTTGAAAACAATCATCCTATGTTAACCCGTGCCAAAATTGGACATTCCAGACCTAAAGCTCTGCTTGTACACACATAAACTGAACCAACTAGTGTTAAACAAGCACTTAGTAAACCTGAATGGTCCAAAGCTATGCAGGATGAATTCAATGCTCTGCTAGCTAACAACACATGGACACTAACCACACTTCCACCTGGCAGAACAGTTGTTGGTTGTAAGTGGGTTTTCAAACTTAAAGAAAATCCTGATGGAACCATTCTCAAACACAAAGCCAGACTTGTTGCCAAAGGTTTTCACCAAGAACATGGCTTTGATTATACAAAAACATTTTCACCAGTGGTGAAACCTACTACAATAAGAATTATTCTAACTCTTGCCCTTACTTACAAATGGTACATTCAGCAAATTGACATCAATAATGCATTTATGAATGGTAATCTGCATGATGAGGTATATATGGTTCAACCTCCAGGGTTTGTGAATACTGATAAAAGTCTGGTTTGCAAACTCAACAAAGCAATTTATGGCCTCAAGCAAGCCCCACGTGCTTGGTATGAAAAGCTAACTCAGTCTCTTCTCCATTTTGGTTTTGCTGCCTCCAAATGTGACAACTCTCTCTTTGTCTACCACAAGAAAGGTATCACATTATATTCTCTTGCCTACATGGATGATATTCTTATAACAAGATCCAGTACTCCTCTTATTCATGATTTGATTAGCAAGTGATAACGAGAAAACATATCATATAATTACTATGCTTTTTACCGATTTTATATTTCATTAAGTCGTCTAACCCCCGATTATTCCGAGATTATTTGTATTTTTACAGGTATAACATTTGCCAACTCAAACCAATGGAAAAGGACAACATGAAGAAGGCTAGACAATAAACAAAGAGAAAAAGAACTAAAAATACAAAGTTTGGATTTTTGGAGCAGTGACGGTCGTCACACCCTTGTGATGGGCGTAACGCCCCCCAACTTAGAATAACGCTCGTCACACATCACTGACGAGCGTAATGCGCTACTTAAGCGCGTTACGACCGTCACCCACCTGTGACGACCGTCACGTGCGTGAAGATGGACATTGTAAAAAGGTGGAGACGTGGGCAACGCAAAGGCAGACTCGTTCTCCTATTTTTCCTCCACCCACTAACCATGCTCCCTATATTTTCTCCATTCAACCTTTCCTCAAGACTTGCAACTGCTATTTTTCCTCTGCTATATATATGTGTGCAAGTGCAAAGTACCAGAGGGTCGAAGGAATTTTCTCAGAACAAATTTATTATTCTTTTGCAATTATTTCTATTTCCTTGTTTTAGAGTTTTTCTACGTTGCTGTAATTTTCATTCCAAGCTTTAGTTTTTAGTTTTAGGTGTTAATTCTTCATTCAAGAATTAACACGATTTATTTACTGCAATCAAGCTCAAGGATTATTGTAACACTTCAAGATTACCATAGCAACTTTGATTCCAGGTTTCTATTGCAATTAATATTTATTCAATTTTTTTATATTATGCCAATTGTTGTTATGAATTATATTTTGAATTGCATTGCTGTTAAATTTATTATGTCCGGCTAAATTATTCGTATCGGTATGTGACTCTTAAGAACTGAGAGAATTCAGTGATACCTTGGCCAAAAATATTTATAAAACAATTTCTGGTTTTCAATTTCCAAGATTAATTTAACTACCCTTGTCACGAGAGTGAGAGGTTAATTAACATGATTTTGCCACGAGAGTGGGAAATTAATTAAGGCAAGAACCTGCATGAGAGAGCCGGGGTTCAACCCAGATAGTGGTAACGAAACATTAATTTTTAAATACACGAGAGTGTTTTAATAAATTAATTAGACTCAAATTGTTTTCAAAAAGTGTTATTAAATTTAAAGTGCATCTACTAGGTTTAGTAGCATAACTTATTTCATGAATACGAGAGTGAATGTCTCAGGTTTTTAAACAATTAGTTTTTACCAAAATACTTTATAGGCCAAGCGATTCACTGAATTCCCGAAGTTCGATTATCACATACCGGTATAACTATTACTATTGTTTTTAATTAAACTGTTTCCCCCAAAAATCGAATATTCATCGCTTAGTTAAACAAACTGTAGCATTAGATCGTATGCGATTGATCCTCAGTCTCTGTGGGTTCGATAATCTTTTAAAACTAGAACGACTGAACTGTATACTTGCAGTTAGTATCCCGACAGACTCATAAAGTCCCGATCAAGTTTTTGGCGTCGTTGCCGGGGACTGGTAGTCAATTAATTACGATTCTTCTGTTGCGCGTTTAGACTAGGCAACAGATACCCTTTTTCGATTTGTATGCCAAGGACTCGCTCACAAGGCAAACCACTTGACAAATAGACGGACAAACCTGAATGCATTCTTTCTGTAAGACGTGCAGTCGGGGATTACTGTTTAAATCACGCTATTCCTTTACCCAAACCCGAAATCAAGATTGATTCTGAAACAGATTCTAATTCTTCCTCTGAGACCGAAACCAATCCAGAATTAGACATGGCCGAAGAACAAAGGACCCGTCCACTGAAGGAGTATGCAGCTCCATCACAACAAGAACCCCACAACAGCATTGCTACTCCAGTAATAAACCGAAACGATTTCGAGTTGAAACCGTCATTGATATCAGCTATCCAACAACGCCAATTCTCTGGAGATCCTTCTGAGGATCCGAATGAACATCTTACAAAATTCGTTCAATTTGCCGACACAGTTATAGCAAATGGTGTTAGTAAAGATGCGATAAGATTACGTCTTTTCCCTTTCTCACTAAGAGATAGAGCTTGGGCTTGGTTGCAATCCTTGCCATCAAATTCCATCACTACGTGGGAAGGACTGAAGATTGTATTCTTAGCACGATACTTTCCCCCAAGCAAGACCGCTGCACTAAGAGCCCAAATCAACGGATTTAGGCAGAAGGATACTGAATCGCTATTCGATGCATGGGAGCGCTACAAAGATATGATGCAAATGTGCCCACATCACGGATTAGAAAAATGGCTGATAATCCACACGTTTTATAATGGACTCTTGTACAACACAAGACTCTCTATAGATTCCGCCGCATGTGGTACACTGATGGACAAGCCTTATGACGAAGCTAACCAACTCATTGAAAACATGGCTCAAAACCACTATCAGTGGGGAGGAGAAAGAACATCTGTGGAGAAAACTCAAACCAAAGGTGGGATGTACGAGATTAGTAGCCTAGATAAAGTTAATGCTAAGGTAGATGCTCTTACCCAAAAGATAGAAAGCTTGACCTTACCTCCTGCAGCTACCGTGGCTGCAGTTACCCCAAGCTGCAAAGTTTATGGAGTTCCTGGTCATGTTGGAACCGAATGTCAAATCTTAGCAGGAATATCAGCTGATCAGGTAAATTACGCTCAAGGTAATCCTTATGCCAATACCTATAATCCTGGTTGGAAGAACCATCCTAACTTCTCGTACAAGAGCAATAACGCTTTATATGCACCTGGCCAAGCACCTGCTGTACCTCCAGGGTATCAAAAACCCGCTGTTAATGTTCCTAACATTCCTAAGAAATCTAACCTTGAAATCCTAATGGAAAATTTTATCGCTAATCAAGCCCAACAAAACAAAGAATTCCTCAATCAAAACGTTCACACCGGTGAACAGTTGAAGCTATTAGCAAATAAGGTAGATGCCCTAGCAACTCACAATAAAATGTTAGAAACCCAAATCTCCCAAGTAGCACAACACCAAGCTAGTTCTGCCGCACCTGCTGGTACATTTCCTGGACAGCCACAGCCCAATCCTAAAGGACATGCAAATGCCATCACATTACGAAGTGGGACAACCCTTGATGGACCGGTAGATCCTAGACTCCAAAACCCGACCATGTATCAAAAACCTGAAAAAGAAATAGAGAAGTCGAAAGATCAATATGAAAATGTAGAGGAAGACGCGAATGAGAACAGAGAGGCTTCAGAAAAACCTTATGTGCCTCCACCACCATATAAACCACCAATTCCATACCCCCAAAGACTTGCAAAATCCAAGAACGAGGGACAATTCAAGAAATTTGTAGAACTTCTGAAACAATTAAACGTTACTATTCCGTTTACAGAAGCTATAACCCAAATGCCGTCATATGCTAAATTCCTAAAAGAAATATTGTCTAATAAGAAAAAAATCATTTAAAACGAAACCGTTATGCTAACTGCCGAATGTAGCGCCATAATTCAAAATAACATGCCTCCAAAGCTAAAAGATCCTGGTAGTTTCTCCATACCATGTGTAATTGGAAAATCTGTCATAGACAAAGCTCTATGCGATTTAGGAGCCAGTGTCAGTCTAATGCCCTTATCTATTTGCGAGAAGCTCAAATTAGGCGAAATGAGACCTACCAAGATGTCCCTACAACTAGCCGACAAATCAGTCAAATTTCCTGTTGGTATGCTAGAAAACATTCCTGTCCGAATAGGAAAATTTTACATACCGACTGACTTTATAATAATGGACATCAAGGAAGATTCAAACATTCCCATCATACTAGGAAGACCATTTTTAGCTACTGCAGGAGCCATCATAGACGTTAAGAAAGGAAAACTTACCTTCGAGGTAGGAGAAGAAAAAGTAGAATTCATTCTTTCCCAATTCTTTAAAGCCCCTGCTATAGATGACTCATGTTGTCTCCTAGATATTATTGATGAATGTGTCAAAGAACTTGAATGCCAAGAGGACACCTATTTTGCGATGCTGAAAATTCAGACACCAACTATCCTTAAGAACGAGGACTGGAAACAAGAACACTTAGATGACGACCTAAGCGAATGTTTAGCCTTAACACCCGATCCTGCCCCAACTAATAAGAAACCTGGTATAGAACTTAAAACATTACCTGAAGATCTTAGGTATGAATTCTTAGATAAAGAACTCGAACGACCAGTTATAGTCAATGCCAAATTAGGAGAGATCGAAACCGAAAAACTTCTTAGTGTGTTAAGGAAATATCCAGCCGCATTAGGCTATAATATATCAGATCTAAAAGGAATAAGCCCTTCTCTCTGTATGCACCACATTATGCTGGAGGAGGACTGCAAGACTTCTAGAGAACATCAAAGACGAATAAATCCTATCCTAAGTGAAGTCGTTAAGAAGGAAGTGCAGAAACTACTAGAGGCAGGCATCATATACCCAATATCAGATAGCAACTAGGTCAGTCCAGTTCACGTGGTGCCTAAGAAAGGAGGTGTTACGATTATAACAAACACAAAAGGCGAATCGGTAGCACAACGTACCCAAACAGGATGGAGAATGTGTATAGATTATAGAAAACTAAACAAACCTACGCGCAAGGACCATTTCCCATTACCATTCATTGACCAAATGCTCGAGCGTTTAGCCAAACATTCCCATTTCTGCTATCTTGACGGGTACTCAGGATTCTTTCAAATTCCCATTCATCCTGATGATCAAGAGAAAACCACGTTCACATGTCCCTATGGTACCTTTGCATACCGAAGAATGCCATTTGGACTATGTAACACACCTGCAACTTTCCAACGATGCATGATGGCGATTTTCGCAGATTTTTTAGACGGAATTATGGAAATATTCATGGACGATTTCTCTGTCTGTGGAGAGAGTTTCGACGGATGTTTATCAAATCTTGAATTAGTACTGAAACGTTGTGTCAATGTCAACCTAGTGCTCAACTGGGAAAAATGTCACTTCATGGTGAGACAAGGAATTGTGTTGGGTCACATTGTATCAAACAGAGGGATTGAAGTCGACAAAGCAAAGATCGAAATTATCAAAAACCTTCAACCACCCAAAATAGTTAGAGAAATAAGAAGCTTTCTAGGACACGCGGGTTTTTACCGACGCTTTATAAAAGATTTCTCTAAAATCACCAAGCCACTAACTGAATTATTAATGAAAGAGGCTGAGTTTATTTTCGACGATAAATGCTTGAACGCATTTGAGACACTTAAAGAAGCCTTAATCTCAACACCTATTATGCAACCTCCTGATTGGAACCTACCATTTGAAATAATGTGCGATGCGAGCGATTATACTGTAGGCGCAGTCCTAGGACAACACAAAGAAAAAAAGCTTCACGTTATCTACTACATAAGCAGAACACTCGATCCCGCACAAATGAATTACGCCACTACGGAGAAGGAACTCTTAGTTGTGGTATTCGTATTGGATAAATTTCGTTCCTACTTAGTAGGCGCCAAAATCATTATTTACACGGATCATGCTGCGATCCGATACTTACTAAGCAAGAAAGACGCCAAACCACGACTACTCAGATGGATCTTACTCCTACAAGAGTTTGACTTAGAAATAAAAGACAAGAGAGGAACTGAAAATGTGGTAGCTGACCATTTATCGAGATTAGATGGAATCCAAACCGAGAGTGTTCCCATAAACGAAGACTTCCCTTATGAACGCCTTGTTGCTAAGCTAGAGATAAACCCTACCGACAGTTTAGATCAACACAATGAACCTTTAACAACTGCGGTAGTAAAAGCCATTTGTACTAACACCACATTACCATGGTATGCTGACTTCGTCAACTATTTAGCTGCCGGTGTTTTACCACCTGATTTAACGTACCAACAGCGGAAGAAATTTTTCCATGATCTTAAACACTACTTTTGGGATGAACCATTACTCTTTAAAAGAGGCGCCGATGGTATCTACCGTCACTGCGTCCCAAACGATGAAATAGACGACGTCAATTCCCGTTGCCATTCCGCCCCTTATGGTGGACACGCTAGTACGTCGAAAACCTGTGCAAAAATACTTCAAGCTGGCTTCTTTTGGCCTACCTTATGGAAAGACGTCCACGTAGCAATTATGAACTGCGATAGATGTCAACGCACAGGAAATATATCTAGACGCGACGAAATGCCGCAAAAAGGAATCCTCGAAGTAGAAGTTTTCGATGTATGGGGAATTGATTTCATGGGACCTTTCCCCGCATCTTTTGGAAATAAGTATATTTTGGTAGCCGTCGACTACGTATCAAAATGGATTGAAGCCATCGTCGCACCCACAAACGATACACGTGTGGTACTAAAACTATTCAAGCATATTATCTTCCCACGATTCGGTGTACCAAGACTAGTAATCAGTGATGGTGGGTCCCATTTTATCTCTAGAATCTTCAAAAAGTTACTTTCAAAATATGGCGTTAAACATCGCATAGCCACACCATACCATCCTCAAACGAGCGGACAAGTGGAAGTGTCAAATAGGGAGATAAAACAAATCCTTGAGAAAACAGTAACCTCATCCAGAAAAGACTGGTCCTCCAAGCTAAATGATGCTCTTTGGGCATATCGGACAACTTTTAAAACCCCTATCGGAACAACGTCGTTCAAGTTAGTTTATGGAAAATCTTGTCATTTGCTAGTAGAATTAGAACATAAAGCTTATTGGGCCATAAAAACCCTTAACTTAAATTACAAGACTGCTGGCGAGAAACGAATGTTAGATATCCATGAATTAGAAGAATTGCGTTTAGACGCTTATGAAAATGCTAGAATCTATAAAGAAAGAACAAAAAAATGGCACGATAAGCGTATCTCGCGGAAAGAATTTAAGGAAGGAGACATCGTACTCCTATTCAACTATAGACTGAAACTTTTCCCGGGAAAATTACGTTCCAGAT
Organism: Vicia faba; assembly: GCA_948472305.1. Taxonomy (NCBI): domain Eukaryota; kingdom Viridiplantae; phylum Streptophyta; class Magnoliopsida; order Fabales; family Fabaceae; genus Vicia; species Vicia faba. The sequence continues at coordinate 162,182,533 of OX451738.1, forward strand.
GGTCCGGACCATTCGAAATTAACAAAGTTTTCCCAAGTGGTACGATAGAAATTAAAGGCAGTTCTATCGAACCATTCATAGTCAATGGCCAGCGCTTAAAGCACTACTTTAACGTCGGAAATATCAACTATTCGGCTTATCTTCAGTTAAGTGAGTCGTCTACCCCGATACCTAACTGAATAGGTATTAACTGTCGAGCCGTCGACATAAAATAAAGGCGCTTCGTGGGAGGCAACCCATGTTTTACTTTAATTATTTTTACTGCTTTAACATGTTTTTATTTTTCTTTTCTTTTTCTTAATCTTTAAAACATTTTCATGATTGCATCTCTTACTCCTTTCTATTTTTTCTTTTATTTTTATTTTCCCTTTAAACTTTCTTTTTCTTTTTGATTTAACTTTGGCAATTTCTTAACCCGAAAATACTAACTTAGTTTCTCCTTTTTTTTTTCTCAAATATTTATTAAATATTTTTAGGGGGGTAATTCTTTTGCTTTCATATTTAGCGCTATGGCCCGTGTAAACTTCATGAATGTCAATTTGAGAAGCAAACACCAAAGAATACGATTTGAGGACCTGGCTGAGCGGGAAATATGCCCTATTATCTATGCAGATGACCATGCTATGACCGCTCTTGGCATTCGTGAGAGTGTCATGTACTTGCTGCATCAGATTGGCCGGGACACTGCTCCTATCCGAAGACGGTACTGTACTTACAAGAAGCTGACCCTTGAGTTCCTGAGCACCCTGAGCTTTATTCCAAATCATGGGATAGGATTCAACCGTGGGTTGATCACTTTCAGGATGTTTGACATGGACTACACTTATAACCTCCGGGAGTTTAGCCACCTGCTTGGGTTCCTTTTTGGACCTGATGTTATCACTATGACCCAGGAGGACCTCTTGCCTGACTCTGATCTTGATTTTTTCTGGGGAAGCATCGCTGGTAATAACCATCCTGAGCCATCTGATCTTTATTCTGAATGCATCCATAACCCAACTATCAGGTATTTTCACAAGATCATCGCCCACACCATCTTTGGAAAACAGCAGAATGTCACATATGTATCCCGCGATGAGCTATTCATTATGTATTGTGCATCCCAGAGCCGTCCGGTAAACGGTGTCGCTTATATGCTCGCTAATATGGAGCATATCATCCAGACTCCAAATGCACCAATCCTGTTGGGTGGTTTAGTTACCATGCTATCAAATGCAATTGGACTCCGCAGGTCTATGCTAGGATCAGCCCCGCTTTATGGAATAAAGCCGATGGATATTGCATTCTGTTTCAACACTAGCATTATCGGGAACCTTGGACCAGATCAATTTGAGCTGTTAGTTAATCATCAGATCGTCCACCAGTTTAAGCTTCCGGACCCTATCACCAGTGTGTATAACAGAGATAACTGGCTTTTTGACCTTCACCATCCTGCTACACTGCCCTTCTCACCATCTATTATTGACATTTACGAGGTCCCAAACACTACTAATGCTGATGAAGATCCTGCCACACCACCAGGATACCATGAGTTCCCCGATCCTTGGAAACAACAGGCTACTTCCGCTGAGACCGCCACCCAGGCTCCAGAGATTACACCACCTTCACCTACTGTTACCCTGCACTCTTTGCATGAAGCAATTACTGACATGCGGGGCGAGCTGACATCTCTCCGGGTGGACTTCATAGCCTTCATGGATTTGGTGACCGATCAGCTGGATTACATGCACCAGCATATGTTTCCGCCTCCCCGTGGCTAGAGTTGCCATTGTTATCCTATTCTTTTCTCTCGCATTTGTACATACAGTGGGGACACTGTTTAGTTTTAGTGTGGGAGGGATTCTAGTTATTATTTCAGCATTTTATCATTTTTATCCTTAGTTATTTCGAAACAATTTCTTATGAATTTATTTCAATTATTTATCAAGTACCAAGTTTATTTTAAATTTTTCATTTCTTTTCATTTCCACCTTACTGTTTTTTCTTTTTATTTACGGTTTATGTTTACCGCAATATTACTATTTCGTTATGTGCTGGTAACTAATATTATAAAACTTTAATTATTAGATTACTTTAATATATTCAAAACTTTAATTAATTAAAATATTTCAAAAATTTAAATTACGTCAAACTTTATTACTAAGAAGACAATAAAAATATATAAATATATATAAACACCCCCAACGGTCCTGTAACGGTCGTCTCATTAATGACACTGAACGCGTTACGACCGTCACACCCTTGTGACGAGCGTAACACGCCTTTTTGCCTTATGACAACCGTCACACCCTCGTGACGACCGTCACACATACAATGTATCAGAACGGCTATTACATAACCGTTCCAACCATTCCCTTCATAAACCCATTTCCCCCATTGTTACCACATCACACAAAAACTACCCACTCCACTCCATTTTTCTTCTAAAAACTCCCATTACTATCCACACAGTACCCCAATTTTATATTCCAAACCTTTTGCAATCAAATTCTACCTACACCATGGCAAACAACCCACAAGCCCCCGCCCTCACTTTCAAAATCGGCGAACAAGGAGAAAATCAACGGGCAAAGTTTCAGAAATTTCAACGTCGAGGTCTCCAACCCACAAGGTATGTTGACATCGACTGCCTGAGGAGTTTGGGACTACTTGACAGTGTCCGCCAATTATTGCAAAGTATGGATTTATGGAACTTGTGCCGTGAACCAAGACCGACCTATGAAACTCTTACTCTTGAGTTCTTGAGTTCATTTGTTTACATTACTCCGCCAGGTGCCACGAACCAACTGTCAGGCCTGGCCAAATTCCGCATGTTTGGCATTGAGCACGAGTTGCCTCAATCCGACATCGCGCAACTTTTAGGCTTTTGTTCGGACGAAGGTGTTCATCTCCGGGTGCCGGATAATTTTGGTGAGGAAGTTTTCAACTTATGGCACAGTTTGACGAATATTCGTGTCGGATCCTACGACCACATGAATGCCACCCACATTCATAATCCGGCCATCCGCTATTTCCACCGCATCCTTAGCAACACAATCTTCGCCCGCGACAGCAACCATAAGCTCAACTCCAAGGAGCTCTTCTTTTTGCATTGCGCGTTCACTGGGCAAAAGATCAATGCCGCCCCGTTCTTACTCGCTCACATCCACTCTATTTGTGGTAGAGGCGGAAAACCATTTTATTTTGGAGGGCTGGTCACTTCACTTGCCATAGGTCTGAACTACGGTGCTGCTCTCGCAACCTTGCCTTCTATGGCACCGACTTTGCTAACTTTGGATCACTGCAAAGCCGCACATCTCATTTACGAGCGGGAAGATGGCAGATTCCACCCTATAATCAGGAACACTGTCTATCAGAACATCATTTTGACTTGCAGGGACCGAATCGACCCAAGTAACCGAGCAAACTGGTTGTTCGAGCTTGAAATTCCCGCAGAGCGTGCACCTGCTCATGAAGACCAACCTACAGCCCCCGCAGACGAAATGCAAGAAGAGTTGGATAGTGCTCCTCCAGTCCACGACATTCCAGGATCCTCATCTGCACCTCCTCCTATTAATCTTGAAGACATCCTCCGCGCCCTCCATATGCAGAACCAAATGAACGCGACACTTGAAAGAAGGCAACATGAACAATTTGAGTCTCTGTGCGCTCAAAACGCTCAGATCTTGACTGGGCAACACAACATGAATGAGAGGTTAGATGAGGCCCTATCAGAGCTTAACGCCTTAAGGATGGACGTCAGCACCCTTGGTTTCCAAGACACTGACGCTGAAGCCACTCCTACCAGACGCTCTCGCACTAGGAGTAGAGGACGTGGTCACCAGTAGTCTTTCTTTAATTTCTATGTAATTTATTATTTTTCTGTTTCATTTCTTTTCCGTTTGTTTTTGTAATTGTACTTCCCCGCCTATATACCGCAACATTGAGGATAATGTCGGATTTTGTGTGGGAGAGGTACCTTTCAATCTTTTATAAACTAGTAAATTCTTACGATATGTCTCGATTCAAATTCTTCGCTTTATTTAGCCATACCGAAATTTTTTTATCTTCGCATTAGCCCGACATACCTATTTTAACGAAATCCCAGTTGAGGAAGCCGAAAACGACATACCAAGATCGATACGGTTATGACACCGTAGACTTCCTACTTACGCGATCCGTTTCAATAACCATTATACCGATATCTGGAGTTTCAAGTTCTAGAAGTAACCCCTAGTAGTTTATACTAGCAGTCAGCACCGTCTTGACATAAACCACGTGGAGAATCGATGAATATAAGTGTTTGATGCCTGATTCTAAAAATATCCTTCTATCTCGCTACTAAAAGAAAAGAAAATTTGTGTACCAAAATATACGGGCACATATAAGAGCTGAGCAAATAATGAAGGAATCCAGTGTTGGTTGGTTCAGAGGTATCTGGTTCTGAACTCGGTAGGGCGTGCTACGGCCCGATCCCCCACAACCTCCAATTTGGATAACATATGTAGGGTTGCCACATTCATGTACCAGACCCCGTGCTAAAAGGATCAAAGTCACTAACCGGTTACTCCACTACGTGCGTGCTAAGACAAAGGGCTTAATGTGATTGCGCCAGAACGAAACCGGGTGAAATAGATACGAGGAACTCCGGGAAGAATTATAACGGAACCATTGGATAGCTCGTTTGAAATAGAAGCCTACAACTAAGCTTATTGCTTGTGTCATTAGCGTATCTTTAGTGTTTTACTCAAGTATTGGCCGAACCGACGAGGATTTCCCGAAATTACTTTAAACATCCAAGGTATGTCATGCTTATGCGCTTGACAAAACTTGTCCGACCTTTCAAATGACTATTTGCTTGAGGACAAGCAAAGGTTTAAGTATGGGGGAATTTGATAACGAGAAAACATATCATATAATTACTACGCTTTTTACCGATTTTATATTTCATTAAGTCGTCTAACCCCCAATTATTCCGAGATTATTTGTCTTTTTACAGGTATAACATTTTCCAACTCAAACCAATGGAAAAGGACAACATGAAGAAGGCTAGACAATAAACAAAGAGAAAAAGAACTAAAAATACAAAGTTTGGATTTTTGGAGCAGTGACGGTCGTCACACCCTTGTGACGGGCGTAACGCCCCCCAACTTAGAATAACGCTCGTCACATATCACTGACGAGCGTAATGCACTACTTAGGCGCGTTACGACCGTCACCCACCTGTGACGACCGTCACGCGCGTGAAGATGGAAGTTGTAAAAGGGTGGAGACATGGGCAACGCAAGGGCAGACTCATTCTCCTATTTTTCCTCCATCCACTAACCATGCTCCCTATATTTTCTCCATTCAACCTTTCCTCAAGACTTGCAACTGCTATTTTTTCTCTGCTATATATATGTGTGCAATTGCAAAGTACCAGAGGGTCGAAGGAATTTTCTCAGAACAAATTTATTATTCTTTTGCAATTATTTCTATTTCCTTGTTTTAGAGTTTTTCTACGTTGCTGTAATTTTCATTCCAAGCTTTAGTTTTTAGTTTTAGGTGTTAATTCTTCATTCAAGAATTAACACGATTTATTTACTGCAATCAAGCTCAAGGATTATTGTAACACTTCAAGATTACCATAGCAACTTTGATTCCAGGTTTCTATTGCAATTAATATTTATTCAATTTTTTTTAATATTATGCCAATTGTTGTTATGAATTATATTTTGAATTGCATTGCTGTTAAATTTATTATGTCCGACTAAATTATTCGTACCGGTATGTGACTCTTAAGAACTGAGAGAATTCAGTGATACCTTGGCCAAAAATATTTATAAAACAATTTCTGGTTTCCAATTTCCAAGATTAATTTAACTACCCTTGTCACGAGAGTGAGAGGTTAATTAACACGATTTTGCCACGAGAGTGGGAAATTAATTAAGGCAAGAACCTGCATGCGAGAGCTGGGGTTCAACCCAGATAGTGGTAACGAAACATTAATTTTTAAATACACGAGAGTGTTTTAATAAATTAATTAGACTCAAATTGTTTTCAAAAAGTGTTATTAAATTTAAAGTGCATCCACTAGGTTTAGTAGCATAACTTATTTCATGAATACGAGAGTGAATGTCTCAGGTTTTTAAACAATTAGTTTTTACCGAAATACTTTATAGGCCAAGCGATTCACCGAATTCCAGAAGTCTGATTATCACGTACCAATATAACTATTACTATTGTTTTTATTTAAACTGTTTCCCCCAAAAATCGAATATTCATCTCTTAGTTAAACAAACTGTAGCATTAGATCGTATGCGATTGATCCTCAGTCTCTGTGGGTTCGATAATCTTTTAAAACTAGAACGACTGAACTGTATACTTACAGTTAGTATCCCGACAGACTCATAAAGTCCCGATCAGCAAGCTGCATAATACTTTTGCTTTGAAAAAGCTGGGCAGACCCCGGTACTTTTTAGGAATTAAAGCAATGTTTTGCAGTAATGGGTCTATGCTCTTAACTCAGTCCAAATACATTCAAGACTTACTGCCAATAGCAAAAATGCCTACAGCTAATGGTGTTCCTACTCCTATGTTAAGCACGTGCAAACTTAGCAAACATGGAACAAATTTTCTTCCTGATCCTCAGCTGTACAGATCTATTGTTGGTGCTTTACAATATGTCACCTTGACTAGACCAGACATTTCCTACAGCGTGAGCAAGGCGTGTCAATTTATGGCATGCCCTCTTGATACTCACTGGGCTGTTGTCAAACGTATACTGCGATATCTCAGTGGCACCTCAGGGCATGGTCTCATGCTATCTCTCTCTGCTTCAGTCTCAAGATTTTCTTTGCGAGCTTACAGCGACTCTCACTGGGCGAGTGACCCAGATGATAGGCGTTCAACATCAGGCTCGTGTATCTATTTTGGTCCGAATTTGGTAGCCCGGAGTTCCAAAAAGCAGTCTCTTGTAGCACGTTCTAGCACTGAAGCCGAATACAGGGCATTAGCTCATACAACGTCTAAACTGCTGTGGCTGGAACCATTGTTGTCTGAACTACAAATTTTATTTCATACTCCCACTCTACTCTGTGACAACTTAAGCGTTGTGCTCCTTTCGCAGAATCCGGTTCTACATGCTCGCACGAAACATATAGAACTTGATATCCACTTTGTAAGAGAAAGGGTTGTTGCTGGAAGAATGTTGATCCAACATGTTCCTACTGCTACACAAATTGCAGATACTCTTACCAAGCCGTTATGGACTGTTGCGTTTCAAGAATTAAGATCCAAACTCAAGGTTACTAGTATTAAGAACTACCTTTCAGTTTGAGGGGGGTGTTAGAGTATTCTGTTTAGGCTTGTGGTTTGGGCTGTTAGCTGTTAGGCCCAACTCTCCTTTTTCTGTAATTACTTTATATACTCCCTCTGTACTGTTACATTAGTTTAACCAATAGGTAATTCAGTTACACTCTTTATCTTTTTTCTCTAACAATTTTTCAAGAATCAAAAGATGAACTTCAAGATTCATCTCTAATAGTGAACAACGCATACTCATAATTATTTTTTTGACTATTCCTATGGATGAACTAGAATAACGCGTGTGTCTGGTAAAATAATGCAGTAACTTTAAATATCATTATATGATTTGCTTTTTTTATCGCTTGTTTCCTGTAAGACATGTTTAAATCCGTTTAGAAATCACATGATTTATTATAGAGACTTTTTAAACTTCAAATATTGATATAACTTTCTTAAATATCTTTTATTTTATATAATTTCAATGAGTTAGAGTATTTATGAATAAGGACAAATTTGTGAATTTCCACAGAATGTGAAATCAACATTTAAATTATGAAATATTCTAGTATATGGGCGAGTAGAAGAAAAAAAAAAGTGTAAATTTAATTATGATTTCCTTATTAAGAGGATTTAGGACTCAAAAATTTACTATGTAAACCACTTTCAAAGTCACTTCAAATAATGTGGCAAACATATAAATATTAGGTACAGGTAAAATTCCAACACCTCTTGCCTTCATTTGCAATTAATATATTAAAAAAAGTTAACTTTATTTTAAGAATACATTCGCTTAAAATCTCTCTATTTAATAATTCATTATAAATATTAGATTGTCTCAACAGTTAAATTAACAAATTTTATTTCAATATTAACTCTATAATTTTTTATAAAAATTGAACAATTATTCCTACGAAAATCAAATAGTTAGTTTTACTTTTAAATAAAAATATATGAGATTCAAGACATTAGATAAAATATTAAACAATTTTAAATTCTTATAAAATTTGCAGAGTTGAACTTCTCAATAAATTTTTTTAATTTGATATTTAAATTAATAAAATATAATATTTATAATAAACTATTAAGTGAAAGAACTTTAGTTATAATTACTCTTGAATTAGTTGATCTCTTAATACAAAATGATTTAAAAGTAGTATGTTATACTTATATATGGCTCAGTTGTAAAATTTAGAATTAATCTGATCTTAAAAATCAAAAGTATATAATTACTTAATGTCATGTTTTTTATATTAATTTATTTAAATTAAAATATAAATTTTGTATGGAATGATCAATAAACATTTTCAAAACTTTGGATTATTAAATAATTAAGAATATTGTTGTTATGCAAAATACAGCACCTATACTATAGTATAGCTAGTTATTACTAGTATCTTTATTCAACAGCTTAAAAATCTCCAGCTGGAAGCTACCATAGTCATTTCACTTCAACTGGTCAGACATTTATAAACATTTTGTTTTCTTTCTGGACTTGGAAACTGCACAAACCATTTTCCCTAATTTAATATCTTGACATAACAAAAAAGAAAAAGCAAAAGAAAACAATGAAACAGAACTATTCAACTGTTCATCATGCCTTAATAAATACACATGATTCTAAAAAATTGGTACTGTACTACTACTTCCCAAAGACAAATAATCATTCTTATCATATTGTCATGCATAATGAGAATGAGAATGAGCATGATGTTGACGATAGATGATTAAAAAAAACAACAACATATATACTTGCTAATCAATAAGACAATATGAGCAGGTTTATAATATCAGAGATATCTTTAAGATGATATATCATTTTCTTCACCTTGTCATCATGACGTTTTGTGTGGCTTCGTGTAATCTCTAATTATTTTGTGTAGGTACTGTTTGGTGAGGAACTAATTGGAAAAAGCATTTAATTAGACTCTGTTGAAAATTGACTATACTAGTTTTAACTTTTAATACTGCTACTACTTTTCTTGCATGGACAACTTTGCACTAAAATATAAATTCTTTACTGTTTTTTCTTTTTAGTAGTACTTTTTTTTATTAAATAGTAGTTTTTTTAAATTAATGTTCTAGTATAATTTTATTGTGATTCACGTCAGCCTCATAAATTCATGAAAATCTAAAATGGAAATAAGACTAATAAGCGTATGTATCCTAAAAACTATAGTAGAAGGGAAATAATTGCTAGAATCTCTGGTTCATCTTTTCTGACCGTGTGATTATATTTCTTCGTTATTCAGTCATATAAATTTTTTCACAGATAGTGACAAATAGCTTGGGAGAACAAATTTATTTTTTCTAAGAGGATATTTTTAATCAGATTTTATTTTATTTTAGCTTAAACTCTGAATTATCAGGGTCTCTTGGAAATTAATTAACTTCCAAACACAATAAAAAATTATATGTATTGGAAATAAAATTATTAAATCGATGTCAAAGTAATAAATAAAACTGAGTAATAGAATTGATGTTGCGCACATAAGGCGACGCAAATAGGTATTTTAGACTTTACAACTATCGATTAAAAAAGGACCTCATAAAAGTTACTCCATAAATTAAATATTATTCTCATAGTGAGGTTAATTAAAGGACTGTCTCACGTGTTTTTGCTATTTGGTTCAACTCTTAGTCAAAATTTAATTTTTTTAATACGTTGTAAAGATGTCACTTTGAAAGTCCGTAGAGTGGTTAAAATGGATTATCCGATTTTAAATGGGTCGATCTATATAGACTTAGGGTTTTTAGGATCGGATCTAAAAAATTTATATTTAATTGAGTTTTATTTTTATTATCTAGGTCCAGTCTTATTTAGGTCGTGGATTATCTGATTCTAAATGGGCCCCGGCTTTAAACAAATTCGTATTTAAAAAAAATTTAAAATTTTTTCCTTATTTTTGTAAATAACCATAAAGTTGCATGTAATAATACTTGCATATATATTAAATTTCATATTCAAAATTAAGATATCTAAATAATTCATATAAGTAAACCATTAAAATGTAAAACAACACATTAATTTAATTTAAACTATCCAAAATATTTCACAAATTATCCAATGTAGCACTCAAAATTAAATAACTTGTTCCAACAAGTTTTAAGTTATAAATATTCATGACAATTATAACAGCAAACTATTATAAAATTTTATACATAATCAGTTTCAACAAGTTTTATGCAAATTGTTTATATCTTTCTTCACTAACACCATATCTAAAATTTCATACAGAATCAATTTCAATTATGAATACTCAATTTCAATTATATTAAAATTTTTAATTTTTTTCGAGCTGGTGGACTACCCATGGCCCATATATTTTAGGGTTTTTTCGTGCCGGGCTAAAAAGGCCCGGTAGTAAATGGGCTCGAAAAATAAGATTCAGACCTTAACTTTCTTCGAGCCCGATGGGCCAGTCCATGGCCTTCGGCCCATTTTAACAGCTCTACTTATATGCCTCTAAAGAGGTTGAGTCAACCATGGGTGCCATTGATTGTTTGCATAATTGTAAATTTTACTGGTTAAAAAATATAAGTGTGTGTTTTTTCTGCAAGGGCAGGAATACTCATATGTCTCAGTGGATTTATATCGTTATATGATAGTTAGGACTTGTCTATGGCGCCGAAAAGTCATGTACAATGGTGTTTTGAGGTAGTTTAAGAGTCCTGCTCATGTAAGGTGAGAGGCTCTACAGATGACCGACGGTGCTTGAGAACAAATGTATGGATACGATTAGCGGTGTGTTGTGACCTTAGTTAAGCTTTTAGAGTGCAAGAATGATCTCTCTCCCCTTCGAGCGAAAGAGTATTTATATAGGCCATTTGGACCTAGGGTTTGGGTCACCCTTAGTGGTGTCAACCTCTCCCTTCTTATCAAGGAAAGTTATTGACCACCTATCTTTCAAGAGTTAGTGAAAACTCTCTCTTTCTTTACTAACGTCTTTACATGTCAGTGGCACCTTTGGGTGAGTCTTCCAGTCATCACATGGGTGATACAATTCTTATGCGAGAGCGTCATAATTTAGAGCTCCCTAAAATATAACACTACATAGTCTTTCAAGCATGAGGGATTTTTTTAAGGACAACTTGTTTTCAAACTCTTTTTCGTTTGAAGTGTGCCCCTCACCATATCAGTGAGTCCCTTAGTTGAAGGCAACTATACTCACGGGGTGAATCCCTCAGTTAGGGGCGAGTTCTTCAGATGAAGACGTCTATATTTAAAAAGGGCGAGTCCCTTAACAAAAGGCGTCTATATTTAAAAAGAGGAGCGAGTGGAATATACAAGACTGCACCTATTCTTAGGTGAGGTTTCGAGACTTCAAAATATCAATCACTTCTAAAAGCTTGAGTGTTTGAGTATAAAAACGGTATGGGTGGCATTTAATGCACCTCGTGATGGCATTTCCTAGGAAAACCAGTTTGTTTTACTTCTTACATGCGTCCTACAGATGTGGAGACTTCCCCACTTCTTGTGGAAGTTACCTTATTGGGTGAATGTATAACTTTGCGCCTTTGGGTTTTCCTATATTATTTAAGAAAACCCCTTTTACTTTCCTTTCCCATTTCTCTTTTTACAGAAACGTTTCTAGGTCTAAACATTTTTTCTTCTAAGTATCTCTTTTCATCGTTCATGGGGAAGAAAACTAAACACATTCATGTCCAGAACATTGCGTCCCTATATTCCACTAAAGATATGATTGATAAATTTTGACATGACGTTAAATTTTCTAACACGTGTCGAGAGAAGGATATTATCATGAAACCTTGTTCAAAGGAGGAGAGGGCGAATATGGATACTTTTGGCGATCCATCTACTCTTTATTTTTATAGCCATCTTTTTTTTATTCACGAGCTGAGGGCTTTGATTCCCTTAACGTCTTTTGAAACAAAGTTGTTGACTGTTGTTAATCTTTCTCATTCTCAAGTTACTTTGAGCGTATGGGGATACTTAAGGATTTTTCATATAGTATGTTGCAGTCTGGCGTATCACCCGTTGTTAGAGTGTTTATTTATTTTTTCAGGACTGAAATCCTTCCCACCAATGGTTGGGTGACGTTGCACCCTCTACTTGGTGGATGCATGTTAAAAACCTTCGCATACCCTTACGAAGATTGGAAAGACAAGCATGTGTAGATAAGAGGGTGATATACACTACTATAAATAATACATTTCATGACAAAAATTTCACCTCAGCCAACAAAAAACTGACGTGTAATTCCAAGGTGGCCATATTTTATTTATAAAAAAAATCACATATTCCATCAGTTTTTTAATATAACTGAGGGGAAAACAATTCAGGACATGCTTCGAATCCTAGTAAATGCAGTTTATGTTTTTATTTATTTAAAAGTGGTACCTTTATTTTTATTTGTAAATTAAATAATTTATTCTTTCGGTTTCTGTAATAACCGCACTACTACGAAAAATCCATTTAACAATGGTTGAGAAAGATATATAACCATGTGGGACCAAACGTTATGTAGCATATGATTGTATATGTGGTACTTACAATCACGATCATGGGACCATTGTTGTATTCTAGAAAGCGCCACCATACCACAACAGTTCTTTAACCTAACCGTTGTGATAGAACTAAAGGTCCTAGGTTTGATTCTCAGCATCAACATTTTGTAATTTATATTATTTTAGTTACCGTTCAATATACAATCACGATTAGGTTTTATAACCGCTATCAAAACTTCCTCTGTTTTAAATTTGCAATTCTCTGCTTCTCAAATTCTTCCAATTTTTTATCCTATAACTATTATAACCATATAAGAGAATTTACAAAAACCCGTATTTTTGTTAACCTTGCAGAAAGAGCATAAAAATAGCTAACATTATGCATCAAAAGCCAAAATTAATATTTACATCAAAGATAATATGTTTAAGTCAAAATTAATATTCACATCATCATATACAGAAAATAAGTCATTAGCACATCTCAATAAATCAAATAGCAAAACCCTTAAGCACATTGTGGATATACGCCCAACATTTACGAAGATCGACAAAGTCCTTAACAAGGAATGAGGTTACGACGTTAAACATCTACATAAGAAAAATCAAGAAAGTATTTAAAATATATGCCAACTTATATATTAATATATGTAAATATATTATGACAAATATACCTTATCCCATGAATCAACAATGCTAACAAGGACAATGTTTAACATGTGTTACATGGCATAATACTCACACTCGTATGTCCTGAGTTGTTTCCTCGTCTACAAATGAATGTAACCACATGTGAATGTAAATACACATGAATATAAACACACATAAATATAAATGAAAGAAACAAGTAATCAGGCCACTTACTTTAAGAGAGATCCATAAGGGCTTTCTTCTAACATTGTTCATCATATTCACTTGCTCCACAACACTGCACATTAAATATGAATTAAACATATTACATGCTAAACATATTGCATGAAGGCACCTTTGGTACCCATTCCAGTGGGCATACGATGGCAAAGAAAATCCTACGGGCAGGCTATTACTGGTCTACCATGGAAGCAGATTGTTATCAACACTCTCGAACCTGCCATAAGTGTCAAACTTATGCTGACAAAGTACATGTACCTCTGAATGTCTTGATAGCTTCTTGGCCTTTTGCTATGTGGGGAATTGATATGATTGGGGAAATCAAGCCGACAACCTCTAATGGACACCGTTTCATCCTAGTGGCCATTGACTACTTTACAAAATGGGTGGAGGCAGCTTCCTTCGCTTCCGTTACCAAGAATGTTGTTGCCCGTTTCATCAAGCAAAATCTCATTTGCCGGTACAGTATCCCAGAAAGGATCATCACTGACAATGGTACAAATCTCAACAACACTATGATCACCGCATTGTGCAAGCAATTCAAGATTCAACATCACAATTCTTCTCCCTATCGGCCGAAGATGAATGGTGTTGTCGAAGCTGCTAATAAGAACATTAAAAAGATCATACAGAAAATGACAGTCACATACAAAGACTGGCATGAGATGTTACCATTCGCTCTCCACGGTTATCGTACCACAGCTCGCACATCAACCGGGGAAACACCTTATTCTCTGGTATACGGCATGGAAGCCGTCTTGCCTATTGGGGTTCATATTCCCTCTTTGAGGATTATGAAGGATGCAGGATTGAACAAAGACGATTTGATCCAGACTCGACTTGATCAACTGAATTTGATTGATGAAAAGAGACTTACTGCTGTTTTCCATGGTCAAATGTATCAAAAACGGATGATCAAGGCTTTCAACAAGAAAGTCATACGCCAAGTGTATCAAGTTGGGGATATACTGATCAAACGCATCATCTTACCACAAGGTGATCCCAGGGGAAAATGGTCTCCTACCTATGAAGGACCATTTGTAATCAAAAACATTTTCTCCGGTGGGGCAATGATCTTGACCACCATGGATGGCGACGATTTGCCACACCCTGCAAACACGGACATAGTCAAAAGATACTACGCATAAGAGACCCGCTAGGTTGACATATCTAGGCAAAACAAGGGCATCCCGGCGAACCAAAAGGGTTCAGGAAAAAATTAGAGATAAAACAAAAAAAATCTGTACACCCGACAAGTTTAAAACCCGAAAGGGAGACTTGGGCAAAAAATGGTTTTCCAATGGACTGAAAACCCGAAAGGGCGGTCCAGGAAAAAGTTAGGGAATAAAGGCGTATGACTATGTCCCGTTGGATCACTTTATGGACAAACTTTGGCTTCCACTGACAAACTCAGAGGTTCTGATCAAATTCAATCATCTTCGGGCGAGGCAATAAATAGACAAGATGCTCAGAGATACGAAGGCTATAGCAGAATGAAAATCCCATGGGATTATTACACATAGCTATCTTTCCTCTGTATCAAATTTTTCCTTTTACGACAACATTCTCTTACTAGAATGTTTGTCTCCTTGTACAAAAAATACTTATTCAAAGTCAATATAAAATATTCCTTTGAAAATGCAAAAAACTATTTGTATTTTATTTACGCTTGTTTTGTTTACAAAAACGTCTAATGATTCATTGTTGAGTATATGCATTTGAACATAATTAATGTTTACAAATAAACGAGATAAAAAGAGGCAATTACTGATAGGTTGAAAGGATAGGAAAATATCTCTAGGCTATTCCATAGGTAATCCCCTGCAGTACGTCGTTTAAATCCCCAGCGGAACAAAGTTTCAATTTGTTGATCCCCAGTAGAAGTTATCAAATTTCTCAGGACTCCCCAACAGATTTTAAAAGCAGTACATGGCATTGCCCTTACAACAAAGTTTACTTCTCTAGACAAAAATTCACCAATATTTCGACTTCAAGACCTGAAGACTCACATATCCTCAGCAACATTCATGGATTTATTTTCCTCAATCCAATAGCAATGAAACAGATTAGCTCACATACACATACATTGCATCCATATATCATAAACATTGATAAAACAAATACATTACATCATACACTTCATGCAACATGACTTTGCATTTTAGCTAACATTTTACCCTTTTCAGGATAAGATTAATAGCTACCATTAACAAAGTTCGAAGATTTCAGATACAATTCAGATACGCTCCAGATACGGATGCCATCCTGATACTCATTCAGATTTCAAATTCAGATACAATTCAGATACGCTCCAGATACGGATGCAATCCTGATACTCATTCAGATTTCAAATTCAGATATAGTTCAGATACACTCCAGATACGGATGCCATCCTGATACTCATTCAGATTCCAAATTCAGATACAGTTCAGATACGCTCCAGATACGGATGCCATCCTGATACTCATTCAAATTTCAAATTCAGATACAGTTCAGATACGCACCAGATACAAATTCCATTCTGATACTTAGTCAGATTTAACTTTCGGATACAATTCAAATACGCACCAGATACGGATGGCATTCTGATACTTATTCATATTCAACTTTCAGATACAGTTCAGATACGCTCCAGATACGGATGCCATCCTGATACTCATTCAGATTTCAAATTCAGATACCGTTCAGATACGCTCCAGACACGGACGCCATTCTGATACTTATTCAGATTCAGATTACAGATACAGTTCAGATACGCACCAGATACGTATGCCATTCTGATACTTATTCAGATTCAACTTTCAGATACAGTTCAGACATGATCCAAATACGGATTTCATTCTTGCTCTCATTCATTACATATCTCAGATGCGAGTCAAATACAATACAATTTCGAATATTATTCTGTTGCTTATTTGAGACCCCTTTTGCTTCAGGAAAACCTCCCAA
Organism: Vicia faba; assembly: GCA_948472305.1. Classification (NCBI taxonomy): domain Eukaryota; kingdom Viridiplantae; phylum Streptophyta; class Magnoliopsida; order Fabales; family Fabaceae; genus Vicia; species Vicia faba. The sequence goes on from OX451738.1 coordinate 162,199,081, forward strand.
TAATTATTTTGATTCATTCTCGGTTGAAATCAAGGCTGGACATAGTCCATTTTCTTTTAGCAGGTCACCCTTGGATGGCATCTGTAAGCCCATCTCTGACAGTTATCCCTCAGTTTATTCAATGGCAACTTTAAGCCCATTCCTGATACAATAGATTCAAGGCATCACTTCGTACACCAGGAAGTGCAAATTTTTGGGCACTTTAGTGTTCAATCATCTTCCACTTTCAAGCTATGAACGACGAGCATGCCAATCTCGCTCTTTCAAGTTTAAGAAGATTGAACAGGGGCAGCTATTGTACCCCAAAATTTGCCTTCCAATTTTTCATGCAAGATGTTTACCCTAGGGTTCTCGTACACTCAATTGGCTCAAAGGTCGACCAGACAGGTTCTCTTCCTAGGCAGCAAATCAATAATTAGGGTTTAGGATTTTTCTCAGAGATAATTGAGTCTTAAAAAATCTCCAATATTTTTAAAGACAATTTGCTGAAGTTTGTTAATTCTACAAGACTGACTAATGTTCTTGAAACATATTTGATAGACAATGAAGTCCTGTTGGAATCAAGAGTGACATGCGAATTCATTATGATTACCAATTAGTTATTGAACGAGAATTGAAGATTAAGACTTTTTGATCATAAGTCTTTGAAGTTAAGTTAATAAAGTAGAATTAAAATTCTTAAACATTTATTTTGTTTTAGAAATTTGATTGGAGTACAAAGTTGTTTTGTTTTGCTTGATCATCTTTGGTGATTGCTTGAAATACAAGTTACCTAAAATGAGGTATTTTACTCAAAACATCCAAATAAGAATTCCAAAATTCAAAGTTGAAATTGGTACAATATTTTCACAAAGTTTATTCAGAAGTATTGTATTCATTACATTATAAGTTTGAATTGTACAAAAGAAATGTCTTGTCTACCAATGCAATAAATTACAAAGATCTGTTTATAAAAAAAAAAAAGAGAGAAATTCTATTTCTTTAAAGTCTTCATCCTCAAGCAACCCCTCCAATCTTTGCTTGCCATCCATGCCTCATGTTTATGAAAAAGAAAGGGAGAAGTTTGTTAGTAATTCAAACATCCAGAAATGAACAAAAATATACAAAGTAATCCTAAATTCATCATCAGGGTGATTTCTGTTGAATCAGAAAAGAAGGGTTATGTATTATAAGGCCTCATACAATTCTTGCTTAATCATTGGCCTGAGAATTTCTAGTTTGCAAATCACAAAGTACAAGCTTGGTTCACAAACAAGCAGCAAACAAGGCAAGCTACAACAAACTGCAGGGCAGGCAAGCAAGGCAAGCTGCAACAAACTGCAGGGCAGGCAAGCAAGGCCAATAGCTGCCAACTGCCAAAACAAAACCAGCAAACAAGCAGCAAACAAGGCAAGCTGCAACAAACTGCAGGGAAGGCAAGCAAGGCAAGCTACAACAAACTGCAGGGCAGGCAAGCAGGGCAAGTTGCAACAAACATCATAATAGGGCAGCAAACAAAACAATGCTGCAAACTGCTAAAAAAAAACTCATGCAAAAAAGTCTACAGAGTATCAAAAGTTCAGAAAAAAAGGTTTTGGATTCTAAAGGCCTCAAACCATGTCAAATTCTATCATGGGCCCGTTATCATTGCAAAACAAAGCTTGGCCCACAATAAATTCAAAAGAATTCCAACCATATTCCCAGCCCATTAGCAAAATTCAAATCAAGAAATTCAAGCCCAATAGAGGCCTCAAAACAGTTTCCTATCATTGGCCTAAAGGTATGTTTTACAAATCATAAAAACTTGGTTCACAAGCAAGGGAAAACAGAAAATCAAGATTCATACATATTTCACAAAGGAATAACTACATCATTGGCTAAGAAGTAATCTTTTGCAAATCTCAAGTATTTGGTTCACAAAAGGTAAAGAGGAAATTAGAAAGCTAAAGCCCCATGTTGTTTCAAATCAGAAAATATTAGACCAACAATAAAAAAGCCTCAAATTTGCAAAGTCATGTCATAGGCCTAGAGTATTTCACTATAAATCTCAAAACATTTTTGTTTGGTTCATAGCAAATACAAAAATACACCAAAATCAGCCAGCAAAGTCATAAAAGTATAAACAAGTACAGAAAACTGTAAAAGGAAAAGCAACAGTCAGCCAACCAAAGGACAACAACTTGAGTTGTTAAAATATAGCAGGTACAAGGCCATCACAGTACAACCAGCAAAAGTCAGCATCCACCATAAATGAATAGCACAGCTAACAAGCAAAGTCAACCGACAATTTGATTTATCAGAAAAAACAGTACAAGCAACAAAGCCGGTATTTTTTATCTATCACAAAATCAACCAATATAAAACAGGGCAACAATACTGTGCAAAGAGAGGTTTTTTGGCCAACAAGAAGAATACACAAAGAAAAAGTCCAACCATTGTTCTCATCCTTCAAAGTTTACTATCAACAAGCAACAGGATACCAAAACACAACAAAGAGGTAATTTCTCAAACTGTTTCAATATACAAGACTTTTGAAACTTTTTCTTGTACAAAACATACATTTTAGGGCCAATTAGAAACCAAATAGAACATAGGGACATAAAACTTGTAACACCATCGTTCTTTTCAGTTTTATAAAGAAAACATACAGAATCAAAACCCTAAGTAAATCATTCATCAGTAAAATATCCAAAAACATCATCACCAACATTAAAACAGAAACAAAATTGCAACAAACAGAAATAGGCAAAACCCTAAGTAAATCATCATCAGTTTCGTAAACCCAAACCCTTTATAAAAAAGAAGAGAGTTTCTTTCAAATAGAAACATGCAAACAGAAGTCCAAACCCTAAACCTTGTTTTTTATCATCATTTTCAAAAGAAGCCTAACCCTTCAGAATTAGCAAAGAGATAAGAGAGGAAAAATCTCACTAAATCATGTAGAAGAAGCAAATCGGAACCCCTAGGGTTCCGGTCATCCCCTTTTAGATCTAGGCCAAATCATACGTTTTCTGCAAAATCAAATACCAAATTAGTGATTAGGAGGAAGAGAGGAAGAGATTGATGTAGAAAAAAATGGAGTTTTTAACCTAGCCGTCGCCGCCACCGCCGTGAGGCGATTTCTGGCGTGGCTTCTTTTTCTTCTCCGACGAAGGAACCACAGAGAGAGCGAGAGAATCAGAGAAATGAGAGAGAGATAAATGATTTGGCCAAATGAGACCGTGTCTCATTAACCTGGTTGTTTTGTTCAAAATAACCAGGCCCTTCAAAACCAGGCCCAATAACTAAAAACCAACCTCCTTCCGCTCGCTACACCCCCCATCCCTTAAATCTGGCATTTTTTTGTTGTTTTGGCCATAAGGTTTTTGGGCTGAGGCCCAAACAGATTTTCATTTTTTTTCTTCTTTCTCCAAACACTCTTTCTAATTATTAACCCCCCTGACTTATTTTATTTTTCTTTTCTTTCTTTTAATTACTATTATTAATATTATTACAATATTTTACTTTTATAAATAAAAATCTCAAAAAAATATATTATTTATGTATTCATATTAAATATACTCATATTTGTTTAAAAGACCAAAACATTTTCTTGTTAAAATTTATTTTCTTTTTTTAAAAATTAATTAAATAATTAGATTAGGTTTATACTTATTATTTATTTAGAAACATTTTTCTTTAAACTAGTTTCTTTTACTAACTTAATTCTAATTTTCTTTTTTAGTTAATTATTTTTATTTTAAGTTAATTAAGTCAAAACAAAAAAATCATTCCTTATCCATTCATACTTGTACATTATATTCATTTCACTTCTTATACATTATATTTACATTTGTTTCTTTGTACATTTGTTAAATTCGATAGGGTTATAATAGATAATTAGGGTTTTAATTTCTTGCAAATTCCCATTCATAAATTGTATACCCCCCTCCCACAAGTGTTGTAATAGCGTAGTAACTTTAAATTTTGTAATTTATCGCTTTTACATAACATTTGTATGGCAAGATAAAACCAATCAAATAGAAAACCCTAATTCAAGAAAAAATCAAGCATGAAAATGACACACTTGCACACAAAACACCCCTAGGGTTACTCCACTTGGTTGCCTTATACAAAAATTGCCATGTTACACATGTAAAGTGTCTTAGCAAAAACAAACAAATACGAGATCATAGTCTCTCGATGACGCTATTCAAAGTTGCCTCACAAAAATGATCTTAGTCCCTAAAATGTGCTAATATACTTTGCAACATTGCTAATCATGGCTATACGATGACCCACGCCCGTCCCATTTACATCCAAAGATAGGGTTGCTTACCAAATCAATGGTAAGACAACAATGTCAAAGGAAAAGAAAATGAACAAGAAAGACATTTGAGTAGGTAGATTACTTTTAGTTACTTGCTCCATTTCAAAATAAATATCCTTGCTATTTTCAAAACAAACACACACATATTCAAACATCTTACAAAACATTGAAAACATTTTCAAAAAAGATCAACATCTTTGTATACATTCTTATGAACGAGAATCATTACAAAGATTGCCTAAACAATGGCCTCTTTTACAAAATACTTTCAAAACCACACAAAACACAATTTCAAACAAAAGCAAGTGATCTAGCAAGTAACTAAGAGCCCATGGAAAACCATGGATGAAAAGGATGCTAATACCTTCCCTTTTCATAATCTACCCCCCGAACTCAAGAAACAATATCAAAGGTCTTTCCTGTGCTTTCTTACCTTTCCTTTTTGGATAAAAGAAAAGTCGATGGTGACTCTTGCTAACCGCAGCATTTGCGATAAAACGCAAAACAATCAAGTTAGTTCTCCCATCACATCACAGAACTGGCGACTCTGCTAGGAAAAATTCTAAAAGTGGGGTTACCTTAGGGATATATCACATTTATTTGCTTACATTGTTTGACTTGTATGCTTTACATTATGGTTCTTTGTTTGGGTTTGAATCCTCCACCCAAATTTGGGATACATTATAGGTAAGTAGCAATACGTTGTGGAAACTGTGCGGAGTATACCGACATGGTCTAAGCAATAGCTATGTAAGTGCGACATATTTGTGGGTATCAGTAGCCTTTGAGTTAATCAAAGAGAATAAGGGGCCGTTGAGTGATGTCATGAAGCACTAATGAACTTCTAGAACCTTTACTTGACCAACTTGGCCTTTAGGATGTAGTGAGATGACCGGCTTTGGTGCAGTCCGAAGTTGGTAGATACTCGATACTACACTCATTGAGGTTTGGTTTCTTGGGATATTTCGGTTACCATTAAAGAGGCTTGAGCTGAAATAATGACCAAGGAAACAATCCAGTGATATTGAGCTCCTTAGAACCCGGTTACTATTACTAGGACAGGTTTGAGCCAACTAAACTTCAAGAGGGTACTTACCTATAAAACTCCATGCAAGCCTAAACCTTGGACTTGTTTGCTTTGTTTGTATATGCATACTTGTACATAACATCATGGACATCATGAACATCATATACATCCACTAACCATTTCAAGGATTTTGGGATTCATCTTTGTGAGAATCCCTACACAACTAAAGGAGCTTGCTTCAAGGATTCCTGAAAACTCTCCATTCACCGAGAGAAATGGTCGCTTACTCAACTTGGTCACCTCCAACACAGATGAGGACATGATGAAGGTGCTCTTTCAGTTCTTTGATCCTTTGCACCATTGCTTCACATTTCCCGACTATCAACTTGTGCCTACTTTGGAAGAATTCTCCCAACTATTGAGGATTCCCATTCTCAATCAACTACCTTTCAACGGTACTGAAAGAGATCCAAAGCCAGAAGAGATTGCTCAAGCTCTACACTTACACTCATCTGATGTCACAACTCATTTGGAAACAAGGAGTGGTGTCAAAGGCTTCCTAGCAAAGTTTCTGTTTGAGAAAGCCCAAAGCTGTTGGAATTCTTTAGACTTGCAAGCCTTTGAAGAAATTGTGGCTCTCCTCATTAATGTGATGGTTTTGTTTCCAAATCCTGACCAACTCATAGATATCAATGCTGTCACAATCTTCATATCCCGCAACCCAGTGCCTACATTGCTAGGGGATATCCTACCCTCTTTTCACACTCGCACAATGAGGAAAATAGGTGTTCTTATGTGTTGCACTCCTCTCTTGGAAATATGGTTTATTTCTCATTTTCCCCAGTCTGTATTAAAGAATGAGCAAGGTTCAAGGTGGTCACAAAGGTTGATGACACTCAAACATTCAGACATTCATTGGTGCTCCCGATCCAAAGAGAATGTTATCATTGCCGACCATTGTGGAGAATTTCCTAATGTCCCTTTACTTGGAATTAGGGGAGATATCACCTACAAACCATGTTTAGCTTTAAGATAGTTTGGTTACGCCCGAAGGGATGACCCGCACGAGATGCTGATTCAAGGTTTGGTATTCGACTACGACAACAACAATCAAGGTCTTCGCCAGAGATTTATCCGAGATTGGAGGATGTTAAACAAGGTGGATAACAAGACTTTGGGGCACAAGAATTCCATCCCTCTTGAGCCTTACCTCAAATGGGTATGAACTCGCGCTCAGAGTCTTATGATGCCTTACCCCTCCATTCTCCCGGTAATCGTTGAGCTTGTCATGGAGGGAGATGTTCCATACACTATCCTACATCCTGACATGCCCACATCTCTTGAAGACCTCCAAAGGGATTGGATACAACTCAAAGGGGAGCGAGATACTTTCGAAGCCCAATTCTACGCAAGCAAGAAGAAGGTTTTGGAACTCACTAGGCTACTTCATGAGTAACAGACTCTGAATGCCTACATTGCACCAAAGAGGATGTGCACTACTTTTGTATCTTAGAGTTTTGTATTATTTTGCCCAAGGGGCATTGATGTACTCAAAATTTATCTTATTAATATAACGTGTGTTTCCTTTTTGTCTAAAACAAATTTGAATATTTGAAATCCTTGAAAACATTGCATATGCACATACCACTCATCATAACATAAGCAGGTCTTTTGCAACAAGTCTCCTCATCTCTCTACTGTTTATTTCAGTAAGATAGATCTCGAGCAAACAGTGAAAGATCTCCAAGATCAGAATACACAGTTTCAACAGTTGCTCATGACCCTCGCCAAGGGGCAAGAAGAGTTGAAGACTCTGCTGGCTGAAGAGAGGAAAAAGAAAACAAAGAAGGTAACCAGAGTCTTAAACATGGGAAGAAGATTTCATGAGCATACAAGAAGGACCCTAGATTTTGCAACAACATCCGGTGAAGGAGAGGGGAAAGGAAAGGAAACAGTTATCCCGTCAGAGTCAGAAGAGGAAGAAGAAGAAGAGGACTACTCTGAGGAAAAGTACCCTCTAACTGATGATAAGTATAAACATCTCGAAGAGCGATTGAGCGCGATGGAAATCCAAAAGGTACCAGGCTTGGACTTTGAGGAATTGGGTTTGGTGTCGGGGATTGTGATTCCTCCGAAATTCAAAGCACCTGTATTCGCTAAATATGATGGAGTTTCATGCCCTAAGATGCATCTCCGGTCATATGTGAGGAAAATTCAACCCCATACCGCTGACAAAGACTTATGGGTACATTTCTTCCAAGACAGTCTGTCTGGGACTCAACTTGACTAGTTCTACCAGCTATAAAGGGCTAATGTTCATAATTGGGAAGATCTTGCTGCAGCTTTCTACAAGAAATACCAGTACAATGCTGATTTGGAGCCTACCCGTACTCAACTCCAGAGTATGGCCATGGTTTCCAATGAAGGTTTCAAGGACTATGCACAAAAATGGAGAGATTTGGCTGGAAGAGTTCAACCCCCTCTGTCTGAGAGATAATTGGTAGACATGTTCTTAGGTACCTTATCTGGTCCATTCTTCAATCATTTAATCAGAAGTTCATCCGCTGGCTTTACTGAACTAATATTGACCGGAGAGAGGATAAAATCCGGTATAAAGAATGGAAAGATTCAGAAAGACACATCCTCTTCTACAACTATAAGGAAACCCTTTATCGTAAAGAAAGAGGTGGCTGTCGTATATCCACAAAGAAACCAAGATAGGGCCGAACGCCAACCAATGGTGGGGGCTGTTATGATCCCAAAGCCTACATCTGATCAACAAAGAAGTAATCAACCAAGGGTGGAAAGGCCAGTCAGGAAATTCACCAGAATCAACATGACTCCGTCTCAAGTATTACCGCATCTTCTAGGATCCAATCTGGTAACCTTGAAAGAAGCTCCGAAAAACCCCAATACAACATCTCCTCATTATCATCCCAATGGCCGTTGTGCATATCACTCTGAAAGTCCTGGTCATGATACTAATAAATGTTGGGCCTTGAAGAACAAAATACAAGACCTCATTGAAGCAAAATAAATTGAGTTTGACGCGCCCGAGAAGCCAAATGTCATTTCTGCTCCTATGCCCAGACATGGTCACAATACTAATGCCATTGAAGAAGATTTGTTTGTTACCTCAGTTGATGAACTCATGACTCCACTTCTGACTGTTAAAATGAATTTGTTGAATACCGGTGTGTTCCCGGGCTGTGGTAAAGATTGTCATTTCTGTTTATCCTCACCAACTAGCTGTCCTTTGTTGAAAGTAGGCGTTCAGTGCCTGATAGATAACAAAAAGATTTTGTTTGAAAAGACTCCTGTTACACCTGTTTCTTTTGAAGACGTTTCTATCATTACCATTTCCGCCAATTCTTCCAGGGTCTCAACCAAAAGACCCGTTAGAATTACATCAGTTCCGAAAGCAGCTCCTTTGATAATCACAATGCCTGGGTCAGTCCCATATACATCATAAAAAACCATACCGTGGAATTATGGAGGGGATTTCTATTACCATGGTATTAAGCGAGACTGGCCGGCCGCCGAAGAGATAAATTCCGAGAAAGAAGACTCTGACATCAGTAACATTGCAGGAACTAGCAAAATTACCCGAAGTGGTAGGATATTTTCTCCAGAAATTGCTCCCTCAAAAGTAGTTTTTAGACACGTAATTATCCCTATGGCTGCTCCAAAGGTTGCTCCTTTACCCGTAATCATCTCTGCAAGTACTCCAATTGACAAAACCGTTACAACCCCTATAATCATTCTTACCGACACTCCTGCTGCCGAGTCAATCGAGACTCAGGGAAAAGGTGTTATGGTTGAGCCTATCCGGATGAAGGCTCAGTCATTGACTATCCCTGAGACCTCCAAGAAGGAAATTGAGGAGATCTTAAAAATTATAAAGAGAAGCGACTACGATGTAGTTGAACAACTGGGGCAAACTCCCTCTAAGATCTCCATGCTGGCATTACTACTATGTTCCGAGGCACATGTAAAAGCCTTGGTGAAGTTCTTAAAAACCGCCCATGTACCTCAAGAGAAATCTGCTGATCAATTTCAAGACTGTATGGCCAACCTAAATGCAGACAATGGTTTAGGTTTTTCAGATGCTGATCTGACGCCAAGAGGAAGAAAGCATAATGAGGCATTGCATGTATCAGTGGAATGTAGGGGCATAACTCTGGCGCATGTTTTGGTGGACATTGGCTCATCTTTTAATGTATTACCCAAAAAAGCTCCTGATAGACTTGACTGCGAGGGACTGACATTAAAGACAAGCAACATAGATGTAAGGGATTTCGACGGCTCGAAGAGAATGGTGCATGAGGAGGTAGACATTCCCATAAAGGTTGGAACCCAAACCTTCAATTCAACTTTTTATGTGATGGACATCTGCCCTTCATACTCCTGCTTGCTAGGCCGACCATGGATCCATAATGCTGGCGCTGTTACCTCTACACTACACCAGATGCTGAAGTATCTGGTTCAAGGGAAGACTATCACCATCCACGGAGAGGAAGAATACATGATTAGTCATCTCAATTCCTTCAGATATGTGGAATTGGACGGCGAATTCATTGAAAATCCATTTCAACACTTTGAAGAGGTCCCTCAAGAGGTGGCAGTGACCAAGGTTGTTCCCAAGATTACAAGGCCTCCACTCCGGATGTCGTCACTGAAAGATGATAAAGCAGTGGTGGAAGAAGGTGGATGCACTATCTGGGGACAACTCCTAGATATCCCATATAAGTCTGACAAGTTTGGCCTAGGTTTCACTTCAAGTTCTCAAAAGGCTGTACGACGTGCCCGTGCTGGAGGGCCACCCTTGAAGATCAGCAACCGTGAAGTCAACACAATGAAAGATGGTGAAGATGGTTGCAATCTAGAGGAATGGATCTTCCCGACTGTCAATGGAGGGCTCAACAATTGGGAGGCTAGAGACTTCGTCCCGATCACTTTCATCCCTCAGTAATTTGCCTTTACATTTTGTTGGATCTATAATATTCAAAACAATTCGCACTCTTAAAACCTCGTGTCTTACCCGAGGCACAATGGTCCATTTTTAAGGGTTATTATTTCATCTTCATATGACATCAATGAATCATGGACGTTTTTCGCATACAAACTTTTGTGCTCATTGTTTTTCTTTTACATTTTACTTTCTTTCAAAGATAGTTATACCCTTACACACACCCACACTCACAATGTAGGTATACATCCATTATGGATCCCATGGGTAACGATACTGCTATGGCCTTTTGTGACTCTGAGAATCTGATCTACCAAGCCGAAGACAAAGGTGAGGAAGATTTTGAAGTACCAGGGGAACTTGCCAGATTACTACAACAAGAAGAGAGAACCATTCAGCCTCACGAGGAACCCGTGGATACGATCAACCTAGGTACCGAAGAAGATAAAAAAAGAAGTCAAAGTGGGTGCCAATCTGGAACCCAGTGTCAAGAGGCGTCTAATTCAGTTGTTGCATGATTATGTCGGGGTCTTTGCCTGGTCGTATGAAGATATGCTAGGACTTGATGAAGATATTGTGGTACATCGTCTGCCTATAAGAGAGGATTGTCCGCCAGTAAAGAAAAAGGTTCGTCGAATGAGGCTGGATATGTAAGAAAAGATTAAAGCATAGGTCATGAAGAAATTTAACGCTGGATTCTTGGCTGTCACCTCTTACCCCGAATGGGTTGCCAATGTTGTTCCCGTGTCCAAAAAAGATGGCAAAGTGCGAATGTGTGTGGACTACAGAGATTTGAATAGGGCGAGCCCTAAGGATGACTTTCCACTCCCTCACATAGATATCCTAGTTGACAATACGACATAACACAAAGTGTTTTCCTTCATGGACGGATTCTCAGGTTACAACCAAATCAAAATGGCGCCTGAGGATATATAGAAAACAACATTTGTCACACAGTGGGGCACATTCTGCTACAAGGTGATGCCATTAGGACTGAAGAATGCTGGGGCAACCTATCAACGTGCCATGGTAGCTTTATTTCACGACATGATACATCATGAAATAGAAGTCTATGTTGACAATATGATAGCCAGATCGCAAACAGAAGAAGAACATCTTGATCACTTACAAAAGCTGTTTGAGAGACTGAAGAAGTACAAGCTGAGGTTGAATCCAAACAAGTGCACATTTGGGGTACGGTCTGGTAAACTTCTAGGCTTTATCGTCAACAACAAAGGTATTTAGGTCGATCCTTCCAAAGTTAAAGCAATACAAGAGATGCCTGCTCCTCATATTGAGAAGGAAGTCAGAGGATTCTTGGGACGTTTGAACTATATTTCCAGATTCATCTCTCACCTGACAACTACTTGTGAACCAATCTTCAAACTATTGAAGAAAGATCAAGTGGTCAAATGGAATGACAAGTGCCAAGTTGCTTTTGACAAAATCAAATAATACTTAAAAGAGCCTCCTGTGTTGATGCCACCAGTCGAGGGAAGACCATTGATTATGTATCTGACTGTTTTAGAAAACTCAATGGGGTGTGTATTTGGGTAGCATGACGAGTCTGGCCGAAAAGAGCATGCTATTTACTACCTGAGCAAAAAGTTTACCAAATGTGAAACCAGATATTCACTGCTCGAGAAAACTTGCTGTGCTCTGGCATGGGCTGCTCTCCGGCTAAGACAGTATATGCTGACTCATACTACCTTGTTGATATCTAAGATGGATCCGATAAAATACATCTTCGAGAAGCCTGCTCTTTCTGGGAGAACGGCGAGGTGGAAGATGATCCTGACAGAATATGACATACAATATACTACCCAGAAAGCTATAAAGGGGAGTGTACTAGCTGATCACTTTGCTCACCAAGCTGTAGAAGACTACCAGTCCATGAAGTTCGAATTTACGGATGAAGACATCATGACATTAGACAACTGTGAAGAATTCAGGTCATATGAAGGACCTGAACAAGGATCCCGATGGACCCTATTCTTTGGTGGAGCCTCCAATGCACTCGGAAATGGTATTGGTGCTATACTCATATCTTCGGAAGGGTGTCATACTCCCTTTACTTCCAGACTTTGCTTCAATTGTACAAACAACATGGCAGAATACGAAGCGTGCATCTTCGGTCTTAGAGCTGCCATAGACTTGGGAATCAAATCCTTAGATGTGTTTGGAGATTTAGGTTTGGTTATCAGCCAGCTCAAAGGGAAATGGGACACCAAACTCCCTAACCTTATTCCTTACAAAGAACATGTTTTGACATTGCTACCACATTTTGAGAAGATTACCTTCGAGCATTTCCCGCGAGAAGAAAATCAGCTAGCAGACGCTCTAGCCACAATGTCATCTATGTTTAAACTTAATTTGGATAACGAGGCTCCCCAGATCACCATTGAATGAATGGATAAACCAGCACACTGTCACGAGATTAATACTGAAGAAGTAGTGGACCAGCCTTGGTTTCAAGAAGTCAAGAGGTATCTCGAGGCTCAAAAATATCCAGAAGGAGCTTTAATCAATGATAAGAAGTTCTTTAGGATATTCTCTGCTAAGTTCTTCCTTAGTAATGGCATCCTGTACAAACGCAGTCATGACTCTGTGTTGCTTCGGTGTGTAGATAAGGGTGTATCTGAAAGGATCATTGTTGAATTGCATGAAGGCACATTTGGTACCTATTCCAGTGGGCATACAATGGAAAAGAAAATCCTACGGGAAGGGTATTACTGGTCTACCATGGAACCAGATTGTTATCAACACTCTCGAACCTGCCATAAGTGTCAAATTTATGCTGACAAAGTACATGTACCTCCGGTTCCTCTGAATGTATTGACGGCTTCTTGGCCTTTTACTATGTGGGGAATTGATATGATTGGGGAAATCAAGTCGACAACCTCCAATGGACACCGTTTCATCCTAGTGGCCATTGACTACTTTACAAAATGGGTGGAGACAACTTCCTTCACTTCCGTTACCAAGAATGTTGTTGCCCGTTTCATTAAGCAAAATCTCATTTTCCGGTATGATATCCCAGAAAGGATCATCACTGACAATGGTACAAATCTCAACAACACTATGATCACCGCATTGTGCGAGCAATTCAAGATTCAACATCACAATTCTTCTCCCTATCGGCCGAAGATGAATGGTGCTGCCGAAGCTGCAAATAAGAACATTAAAAAGATCATATAGAAAATGATAGTCACATACAAAGACTGGAATGAGATGTTACCATTCGCTCTCCACGGTTATCGTACCACAACTTGCACATCAACCGGGGCAACACCCTATTCTCTGGTATACGACATGGAAGACGTCTTGCCTATTGAGGTTCAGATTCCCTCTCTGAGGATTATGAAGGATGCAAGATTGAACAAAGACGATTGGATCCAGACTCGACTTGATCAACTGAATTTGATTGATGGAAAGAGACTTACTGTTGTTTGCCATGGTCAAATGTATCAAAAACGGATGATCAAGGCTTTCAACAAGAAAGTCAGGCGCCAAGTGTATCAAGTTGGGGATCTAATGATTAAATGCATCATCTTGCCACAAGGTGATCCCAGGGGAAAATGGACTCCTACCTATGAAGGACCATTTGCAATCAAAAACATTTTCTCCGATGGGGCAATGATCTTGACCACCATGGATGGCGATGATTTTCCACACCCTGCAAATGCGGACATAGTCAAAAGATACTACGCATAAGAGACCCGCTAGGTTGACATATCTAGGCAAAAAAAGGGCATTCCGGCGAACCTAAAGGGTTCGGGCAAAAATTAGGGATAAAACAAAAAAAAATTGTACACTCGGCAAGTTGAAAACCCGAAAGGGCGACTTGGGCAAAAAAGGGTTTCCCGGTGGACTGAAAACCTGAAAGGGCGGTCCAGGAAAAAGTTAGGGAATAAAGGCGTACGACTATGTCCCGTTAAATCACTTTATGGACAAACTTTGGCTTCCACTGACAAACTTAGAGGTTCTGATCAAATTCAATCATCTTCGGATGAGGCAACAAATAGACAAGATGCTCTGAGATACAAAAGCTATAGCAGAATGGAAACCCCATGGGATTATTACACATAGCTATCTTTTCTTTGTATCAAATTTTCTTTTACGACAACATTCTCTTACTAGAATGTTTGTCTCCTTGTACAAAAAATACTTATTCAAAGTCTATACAAAATATTTCTTTAAAAGTGCAAAAAACTATTTATATTTTATTTACGCTTATTTTGTTTACAAAAACGTCCAATGATTCATTGTTGAGCATATGCATTTGATTATAATTACTATTTACAAATAAACGAGATAAAAAGAGGCAATTACTGATAGGTTGAAAGGATAGGAAAATATCGCTAGGCTATTCCATAGGTAATCCCCTGCAGTACGTCGTTTAAATCCCCAGTGGAACAAAGTTTCAATTTGTTGATCCCCAGTAGAAGTTGTCAAATTTCTCAGGACTCCCCGACAGATTTTTAAAGCAGTACAAGGCATTTCCCTTACAACAGAGTTTATTTCTCTCGACAGAAATTCACAAATATTTCGACTTCAAGACATGAAGACTCACATATCCTAACAACATTCAGGGATTTATTTTCCTCAATCCAACAGCAATGCAGCAGATTAGCTCACATACACATACATTGCATCCATATATCATAGACATTGATAAAACAAATACATTACATCATACACTTCATGCAACATGACTTTGCATTTTAGCTAACATTTTACCCTTTTCAGGATAAGATTAAAAGCTACCATTAACAAAGTTCGAAGATTTCAGATACAGTTCAGATACGCTCCAGATACAGATGCCATCCTAATACTCATTCAGATTTCAAATTCAGATACAGTTCAAATACGCTCCAGATACGGATGCAATCCTGATACTCATTCAAATTTCAAATTCAGATATAGTTCAGATACACTGCAGATACAAATGCCATCCTGATACTCATTCAGATTTTAAATTCAGATACAACTCAGATACGCTCCAGATACGGATGCCATCCTGATACTCATTCAGATTTCAAATTCAGATACAGTTCAAACACGCACCAGATACGGATGCCATTCTGATACTTAGTCAGATTCAACTTTCAAATACAGTTTAGATATGCACCAGATACAGATTCCATTCTGATACTTATTCAGATTCAACTTTCAGATACAGTTCAGATACACTCCAGATACGGATGCCACCCTGATACTCATTTAGATTTCAAATTCAAATACCGTTCATATACGCTCCAGACACGGACACAATTCTGATACTTATTCATATTCAGATTACAGATACAGTTCCGATACGCACCAGATACGGATGCCATTCTGATGCTTATTCAAATTCAACTTTCATATACAGTCCAGACATGATCCAAATATGGATTTAATTTTGGCTCTCATTTAGTACTGTTGTACCCCCAAATTTTCCATCCCATATTTCTCAAAACATTTCAAGAAAGATCCTCAAGTTGCTCAAGGAAGTCCAAAGGTTGACCAGACAAGCTCTTTCCTAAGGCAATCTACCTCAAATTAGGGTTTCATGTTGCATCAAGATACTTGAGTCCAAAGGATCCCAAATGCTCACCATTGTACTAATATGTTCTCAAGATCATCCATGTCAAGTTTCAAGCCCTACAGAGAAAGTTTGCTCAGTCAACTACTCAAAGGCCTGAAAATCGACTATGCTAGGGCAAAAGTCAATTGTGGCCCACATACAGTCAAACTTCAAGATTTTTGGTAAAAATCCTCATTTTGAAGTATGTTTCATCATTTTATCAAGGGTAGATCATGATTAATCAAGGATTGCTCATAATTCCTCAAGAACCAAAAGTTGCTAAATTAGGGTTTTGTAGGAAAAGTCAACTCAACTTTGACCAAGCATAACGTTCTCATACTTTATGAGAAATGACCCATCCAAAGCTCATTTTGAATAGGATTCCATTCCCTACAATCCATCTTCAGATCCCAAGTTCAAAATATGCACTCACAAGAAGTTATGAATTTGGACATTATAGGTCTTTTTGAAAAGTCAACAAAAACACCTTTTTTGCCAAAGCTTCATACATAAACATGGAATACCAAATTAAGATGAGGCAAAAAGGGTTGCTTAGAGGACATCTCAAGATTTCTAAAAAGTCCAAGAACACCTTCAAAGAGTCAAAATTGAGGAAGTTATGAATTGGTGAAGTTGACCTTATTTGCAAAATTGTCAAAAGTCAACTATGCCTCAAATTGCAATTTTTGCTAAATGGGCCCAATCTTTTACACTTGTCTTGAGTTGGTAGCATGGTCCAAGAGCCCTAGCCCTTGCCACTTATCATTATCTTGTTTTTATTATTTATTTTGATTTTTATTTGAATTAAATCATTTTTAATCAAAACAAATCATGAAAAAATCTAAAACATTGAAAACACAAGATTTTGTACATGTTTCAGGTCCTACATCCAGCTAGCATAAGATTGAATTCGTGCCAAGCCTTTGTGTGCACAAAAGATTGAGTTTTCTCTATTTTTAGCAAGATTTTCAAGTGAATCAAATCCAAATCAAAAGCAATGATGGAGGAAGATTGAGACCAACTTTTCAACACTAATCCAGTCCTTGATATATATTGAACATGTGTAGACCTAAAAAGAGGCTAGAGAGAGGCGTGAGAACAAGAACAAAACTTGAAAAAATCACAACAAAGTGCTGGGTCGAATTCATTGTTCCAGGCAATTTAAAAGCCTCCTGACCATCCCAATCGCTTCTTGGGATCCCCAGCAAGCAAAACCAATCAAGAACAAGCACTCCCAAGCTCTGTAACTCGCTGTAAATCAGCCACGACATTGCCTTTTTCTTGAATTCGAATTGCATCATTTTGATACTTATAGCATGAAATAATTGTAGATTATTGTTCACCATCACATTTGCAAGCTTTCTGTAACAATTAATTGCGTTTTCATGGTCTGTATAAGATTTCACCATTGCTAGGGTTTTATGGCTCGATTTAGGATTTCTGTGTACAGGTAAAATTGGGCCATGAAAGGGGCACCATTATGCTCAACAAGTCCATACGAATCTATCCATGGCCTTAGTTCTTATTTATCTTTTTCATGCTTGATTTTGAGAAGTTGCAGGGATGTAGCGACGAACATATGTCCGTAGGTAAAAGTTTTCAACTTTTACCAACGGAGTAAGGTTGGGGATGACCTGCGTGGCACCCTTCAATTGGATCATTTGAATTCTGGTGCGCATTTTCATTATTCTCCACTAGCTCCCTTTATTTTGCATATTATCTATTATTGTTATTTTATATACAAATGAAATACACAGCTCAGTTGGTTGTCAATCGTTGGGAAATGCCTTGGGGCCTGGGTTCAAATCCCAGGTCCCCCAAATTGCTTCATATTATTTTCTTTTCAGTGATCAGACGCGTGCATAAGGCCAATGACCACCATGGTCCATCATGACCCAGCTTGCCAAGTGTCTTGAGATCAAGATCTGAAAGCCATCAATGGAGGAGCATCATAGACCATGGTTAATGCAATACATGGGATCCAACAGGTCAATGTGGGTCAATCCTTTTTGGGCCCAGAAGCTGCTGTTTACACCCCCCAAAATCATTTTTTAGGCCTGTGATGCGGTGGGAGAACTGACTTGAGGCTTTGCGTTTGTGTTCACAAATGTTTCGGTTTAGCAAGAGTCGCCACCGACTTTTTATTTATCCAAAGGAAAGGTCAAAAGCACAGGAAAGACCTTTGAGATGTTTTCTTGGGTTCGAGGGGTAGATTATGAAAAGGGAAGGTGTTAGCACCCTTTTCATCCATGGTTTTCCATGGGCTCTTAGTTACTTGTTTTAGATCACTTGCTTTTGCTTTTCAATTGTTTGAAATGGTGCTTTCGTGTGTGGTTTTGAAAGTATTTTGAAAAGAGGCCATCGTTGTGGCAACCTTTGTAATGATTCTTGTTTGAATGTATACAAAGGTGTTTGTCTTTCGAAAAATGTTTCAGTGTTTGAAAGTTTGTTGGGAAATGTTTTGAAATTATGTTATGTGTTTTTGAAAATAGCAAGGATATTTGCAAGTTTTGATCAAGTAACTAGGAGCATCTACCTACCTACTCAAAGATATTTCCTACATATTTTTAACCCTTTCACATTGTTGTTTTACCATTGTATTTGGTAAACAACCTTGTGTTTTGATGTTAAACGGGACAGGCGCGATCATCGTATGACCATGATAGCAATTATGCCAAGTATCTTTAGTAATTTTTTTGAGGGACTAGATCATTTTTGTATAGGCAACCAAGATAGCATCATCGAGGGACTATGATCTTTTGTTTTGTTTTGTTTTGCCAAGATACCTAGCATGCATACCATGGCCATTTTAAAGGCAACAAG
This sequence comes from Vicia faba, assembly GCA_948472305.1. Classification (NCBI taxonomy): domain Eukaryota; kingdom Viridiplantae; phylum Streptophyta; class Magnoliopsida; order Fabales; family Fabaceae; genus Vicia; species Vicia faba. Next base: position 162,217,757 of record OX451738.1, read on the forward strand.
TGGATGAAACCCTAGGGGTGCTTGTGTGCATTGTGTTGTCAATTTCATGCATTTTTGTCTTGTATTAGTCAAGCTATTTGTTGATTTTGGATTTTTGCATACAAACCCTAATCTTGCTATCATGGCATATTTGAAAGCAATAAAATGCGTAAAAGTAATCTAAGCTATTACAACATTGATATGGGGAGGGGGATACAAATTTGAATAGGGGATATTTGCAAGAAATTGAAACCCTAAAATTATTACAACCCTATTGAATTCTTTGTTCAAATAATAAATAAGCAAATATTTAAATGGACAATTAAATAAATAAGCAATATATTATAAATATGCAAAAAATGTTTTTGTATTATTTTTATGTATGTAAAAATAAACTATTTAATGTATCAAAAAATAAGAAAAATATTATTGATTATTTTTATTAAGGGTGGAAACCCTAGTTTTGTATTAAGAAAATATGTGTATTATAATTATTTATTTATGTACAATAGAATAAAATAAAATATATACAAAATGTTGAAAATGAAAATATGTGAGAATTTTTTTTTAAGTATATAAATATTAAAAATAAAAATATAATATTTTTTGTATTGTTTACGAATTTATTTTAAGAAAATAAAAGTATATATTTAGAGTAATAATTTCTATGTCAAAAAAAAAGTGAAAATTTATGAAAATACTTTTGGTAATTTTTAATATTTAGAAAAATAAATAAAAGTCAGAAACTAAAAAAGAAATGAAAATATATGAAAATATAAAAACAATGGGCCAAGGGGGTGCAGGAAGTAGGATGGAGGGTGCAAATAGCATGGAATAGCCAGGCCCAGTCCAGATGGCCTTCATCTTTAACCTTGTGACAAGAAAAACACGCGCCTGGTATTCAAAACTGGAAATCCTGCATTTGTGCTTAAAAACAAAAACTTGCAACATGAAAGTTATAGAGCATGATCATACGATTCTAACCATATAAAAAACTTATCTAACTCTCAAAGACCAGAGAGAATTTCTCTGGCCCTAATTTCTAACCTAGCTTTTTCAGAAAGTTCATCATTCAAATTCTCCCAACTCAGTTAACTTAAATGAAATCTATGCATATGTATAGCTCAAGGGCAATGAGTACTACATTTTTTATTCATAAACTTAAGCCTAATGATTCCTAAATAGAGGATAGAAGTTTGAACTTTACCTGTTTCAGTCAAGCTCGAGTATGGCAATGCATGGGTTTTCAGTGAGGCCTGAGATGCTTGTGAGCTTGCTTGAAGTTCCTTTGAGCTTTCCCAATGCCTAGCTAGGTTTGAACTTGCCTGAATAAGCTTGTAGAAGTCAACCTGCACAGTCAGAATTCAAAGATGGTGAAGTGTGTAAATGGAGTTACAGTCACTTGGGAATGGTTGAGATAATTTAGGTAGGTTGTATGGAGTGTGTTGGAACTGATTGCAAGCAAAACGCATGAGTAGTTTGTGATTTGGAAACCAAAATGCAGAACCTGCCCTGTTTTGCAAGAAGATGTGATTTTGGTGTTTTGGAAGGTTTCAGGACTTGTAAACTCGTGTTTCTGGCTTAGTGTATTGTGTAAAAGTTGTTTGAAATGTTTACAAGCTTTGGTTTTATTAGATTCAAGAGTTATGTGTTTTTTGCAAGTTGACTTGGTTTTGAAGCAAAGTGTGAAGTGACCAAGGCCAGGCCTGTACAGGCTAGTTCCAAGCATGCACATAGTTAGTGTACTTTCCCTGATATTTGTGGATGTTGTTTTCTGCAAAAGACTTGGTGCAATGCTCAAGAGAAACAAAATTGCATAAAGCAATCTTTATCAAAATGGCATTGTTAACTTTTTGCCATTTTTAGATTAATCCTTTGTATAATGCTTCATTGATCAGAACAATGCCTTAACCCATTGTGTTTGCATTAAATTTTTGAGTGTGGAAGGGTTTAAAGACCTGTAATCAAGTACAAGCATGGCTGGACAGAAATTGCAACTTGTGTCAACATGAAAAATGCCATGAACCAACGTGATATTTTTCCAAATTCAAACCTTCGATTCTCCCTAACCACAAATGATCTTGGAGAGTTATTTGATATTTTGGAAAGCTTTTAACATTCTCTACAATCCATCTTTAAAATGAATTTTTATATTCCAAGTGGAACTATGTGAAAAATTGCCATGAAGATAGGTCAAAATCCTGCCTAAACTAGGGCAAAATTTCACTAAGTTAAAAGTTTCATGGACCCTTGTTCACAAAATCATAACTTGAGATCTAAGCATCTTTTTGGAAAACTTTGTGAATAAAAGTTGTAGATTTTGTGGAGGACTACAACTTTTATTTTGGAAGTTTTGTTTTAATCCAATTTTATCATGGTGAAAATGTTGGGCAAAGTTGGGAAAAAATAAGAAAATTTCATAACTTAGAAAATTTCTAAGTTATGAAAATTTTCAATCTTAAACCCTAATCTCCAAAATTAGGTTTCTTGGTGAACAAGTTTCATGTTTTGACACATCTTGATGAAAAATGACCCTTGGAACTTGATTTTGACCGAAAAGTCAAAGTTTGACTTTTCAGTGTATAATTGATTTTTGATCAGTTGACTGAAAAATTCATCTGTCAATCCAATGCATTTGAGATCTTTTGAACCTTGTGATTAGGTCAAGATGATGCCATTGAGTCCTTGAATCCATGCTTGAACCCAATTTTCCATTGGCTAGGTTAAAAAAAATCAGAAATTTCCCTTCTGCAGTCAAAACCCTAAAAATGACCATTTTGCCCTTTTTGATGATCTGATCAAATTTCTTGAGGAGTTATGGTCCAAAATTGATCAAATGATTCATATGAGTCTATAATGTTGATGTGGAAAAAAAATTATGAGATTTGACTGTAAATTGGCCACAGTTGACTTTTCCCCAATACAGCTGATTTTTAGGTCAACTGTCCAATTGATTGGGCAAAAATTTGATTCAAGGATTGAAACTTGGTATGGGCAATCTTAGGAGTCCAACATGAAGTGTGAAAGTCACATTGAGCATTGAAAGTCCAAAAATCCTTGTGCAAACTCAAACCCTAATTTCAGGTCATTAATGCAAGAAGATGCCTTGAGCAGAGCAAACCCTAATTTGGCCTTGAGTCCAAAGAGTCTTGTGAGGAGAAATGTTGATAAAATGAGAGGGTAAATTTTAGGGTACAACATCTGCCCCTGTTCAATCTTCTTGAACCTGAAGAGTTAGATTGGCGAGTTTGCCTTTCGTGACTCAAAGGTAAAAGATGATTGGACACTAGAGTGCCCATAAATTTGCACTCGTCGGAATATGGTTGAGGGAATGGGATTAAAGATGCCATTTGGAGAGGTGACAGAATCTTGTCGGAGATGGGCTTAAAGATGCCATCCAAGAACTGTTTGTTGAAAATCAGGAGAATGAACATCAGAATGGTATCCGTATCTGGAACGTATCTGAGTTGTATCTAGAGATTGGATCTGTATGAGCAGTGGAATGGCGTCCGTGTCTGGAGCTATCCTAGCTGTAACTGTATTTGATTCTGAATGAATAGCAGAATGACTTCCGTGTCTGGAGTGTATCTGTATTGTATCTGAATCTGAAATCTGAGTAGGCGACAGAATGACATCCGCGTCTGGAGCAATTCTGGGCTTGGGGAAACATCTGAATGAGTGACAGAATGGCAACCGTGTCTGGTGCGTATCTAGACTGTATCTTAAGTTGGGATCTGTATGAGTAGCAGAATAACTTTCGTGTCTAGAGTGTATCTGAATTGTAACTGGGATCTGAATAAGCGACAGAATGACATCCGTGTCTGGAGTGTATCTGAACTTGAAGTTGATAGTTGAATTTGAATGAGAAATAGAATGGCTTCTGCATCTGGAGCATATCTAATCTGTATCTGATTGTTGAAGTCTGAATGAGTGACAGAATGGCATCCGTGTCTGGAGCGTATCTGGACTGTATCTTGACTTTGAATTCTGAATGAGTGACATAATGGCATCCGTGTCTGGAGCGTATCTGGACTGTATCTTGACTTTGAATTCTGAATGAGTAGTAGAATGACCTCCGTGTCTGGGGTGTATCCATATTGTATCTGAATAAGAGATCTGAATGAGTAACAGAATGACTTCCATGTCTTGGAATGTATCCGTACTGTATCTGAAATCTTTGAATATTTGTTAAAAGATAGCTTTTAATCTTATCCTGAAAAGGGTAAAATGTTAGCTGAAACACAGGGTTATGTTGCATGACATGTATGATGCAAATAAATGCGTCCTATCAATGTTTATGATATACGAATGTTATGTATGCGCATGTAAGCTGATTAGCTGTCTTGTTGAGGAAGATAAATCCTTGATAGCTGGAGATAAAGAAATCTTTGACTGCTGCCGGGGAAAATAAATCCATGACCGTTGTTGGAGATTCAAAATCTTGATTATTGAGGATGAGAAATCCTTGGACCACTGTTGGGGATAGAAAATCCTTGGCAACTTGTGGGGATTAACAAGAACTTTGATAACTTCTGTGGGGATGTGAGAATCCTTTATGACTTTCTTGGGGATAGGGATCCTTTAACTCTGCTTGAGAAACCTGCTTGGGGAATCCAAAGAAATTTGATAACTATGGTTGGAAATTACATCATGGGAGTCCTTACTCGGCTGGGGAATAGGGAAACTCTGACGAATCTCTACTGGGGATTAGATGAAATAAAACCTTGATCTGTTGGAGAATCAGGAAGATTCTGATGGCTTCTATGGAGAATTAAGAATGAGAAACTTCGATTTCCTGGGGAAATTGAAACCTTGGGGCTTCACTGGAGAAATGAGAATGAGAATCTTCGATCTGAAGGGGATTAAAAATTCTGACAAACTCACGCTGGGGAGTGGTGAAAAAAATCTGACAACTTCACTAGGGAATCGAGAATGAGAATCTTCAATCTGCTAGGGGAAAATAAATCCCTGGGGACTTCAAATTGGGGAGTTAAGAATGAGAATCTTCATTCTGTTGGAGAGTAAAAGCTCTGTAGGGAATAGCTATGATGCTAGGGAGTAGCTATCTTCCTGGAGAGTAAGCTCAAGACTCTGGGGGAAAAGCTTATTCCTGTTTGGAACAAAGTTCAGGAGTTTGGGTTATATGCCAATCTACTGGGGAATTATCCGGAGGTTGGGGATAAAAGGTAACTGTTATATGGTTGATTCTCAGATTTTAAGATAACTTGCTGGGGAATCTGGAGAAACTGGATGGTTTATGCTGTGGATTGGTAGTTGTAAGTTTGACTCCGTTGGGGAAGAAGGTTTCATCTTCGCTGGGGAATTATGACCCAAAGTTCTTTGCTCCGCTGAGGATTGGGATTTTGAAAACTTAACTCTGATGGTGGATTAAGGGTTTGAAAATATGACTCCGCCGGGGGTTGAGAGTTTGAAGTGTCGACTCTGGCGAGGATTTTGAAATTTAATTCCGCTGGAGATATGTATTTCAGGGTTTTAGCTCCGCTCGGGATCTAGATGATGTACTGCAGGGGAGTTCTCTTGGAATAGCCTAAAGACGTTTTCGTATCCTTTAAACCTGTCAGTAATTATTCTTTCACATTTCGTTTATTTGTAAACGGAGATTATATTCAAATGCATATGCTCATTTAATAAACCATTGGACGTTTTCAAATAAAACACGAGTGTAAAAAAAGAAAAGGCAAATAGCTTTCTGCACTTTGAAGTATCTTTGTATTAACTTTGTGTAAGTATTTTGTACAAAGGAGATAGACATCCTAGTAAGAGAATGTTGTCATAAAAAATGAGAAAAATTTATACAAAGAAAGATGGCTATATGTAAAAATTCCATGGGGTTCCCATTCTGCTATAGCCTTCGTAACTCTGGATATTTTGTCCATTCGTTGCTTCTCCCGAAGATGATTGGATTGATCAGAAGCCAGGAGCTTGTTTGGTGAAGAGATTATCCTTAAAGTGATCCGACGAGACACAATCATACACTTTAGTTCCCTAACTTTTGCCTGGACCGCCCTTTCGGGTTTTCGATCCACCGGGAAACCCTTTTTTGCCCAAATCGCCCTTTCGGGTTTTCAACTTGCCGGGTGTACAAATTTTTTGTTTATCCCTAATTTTTGCCTGAACCGCCCTTTCGGATTTTCGATTCACCGGGATGCCCATTTTTGCCCAAGTTTCTCTTTCGGGTTTTCAACTTGCCGGGTCATTCATGCGTAGTATCTTTTGACTATGTCAGTGTTTGTAGGGCACGACAGGTCATCACCGTCCATGGTGGTCAGGATCATTGTCCCATCAGAAAAGATGTTTTTGATCATAAATGGTCCTTCGTAAGTAGGAGTCCATTTGCCCCTGGGATCACTTTGCGGCAAGATGATCCGCTTGATTACAAGGTCCCCGACTTAATATACCTGGCGTCTGACTTTCTTGTTGAAAGCCTTGATCATTCGTTTTTGATACGCTTGACCATGGCAAACAACAGTAAGTTGCTTTTCATAAATCAAGTTAAGTTGATCAAGCCGGGTCTGAATCCAATCGTCTTCACTCAAACCAGCATCTTTCATGATTCTCAAGGAGGGAATCTGAACCTCGATAGGTAAAACAACTTCCATGCCGTACACCAAAGAATAGGGTGTTGCCCCAGTTGATGTTCGTGCCGTGGTACGGTACCCGTGCAGAGCGAATGATAACATCCCATGCCAGTCCTTATAGGTCACTATCATCTTTTGAATGATCTTCTTGATATTTTTGTTCGCAGCTTCGACAACACCGTTCATCTTCAGTCAGTAGGGAGATGAATTGTGATGTTGAATCTAGAACTGCTCATACAGAGCGGTGATCATAGTATTGTTCAGGTTTGTATCGTTGTCAGTGATAATCCTGTTAGGGATGCCGTACCGGCAAATGAGATTCTGCTTGATGAAGCGGGAAACCACATTATTTGTAACGGAGGCGAAGGAAGCTGCTTCGACCCACTTGGTAAAGTAATCAATGGCCACCAGGATGAAACGATGTCCATTGGATGCTGTAGGCTTGATCTCTCCAATCATGTCAATTCCCCACATCGCGAATGGCCAAGGATCTGTTAATACATTGAGAGGAATTGGAGGTATATGTACCTTGTCTGCATAGATTTGACATTTGTGACAAGTACGAGAATGTTGATGGCAGTCAGCTTCCATGGTAGACCAGTAATAGCCTGCCCGAGAATCTTCTTAGCCATCGTATGTCCACTGGAGTGAGTGCCAAAGGTACCATTGTGCAATTCAGCCATGATCTGCTCAGCTTCAACCTTTCACCATACAACGGAGCAAAATGCAATCATGATTGTGCTTGTATAGGATACCATTGCTCAATAAGAACTTAGCTGCAAACCTTCTTAAGAACTTTTTGTCGTTGACTGAAGCTCCTTCAGGGTATTCTTGTGTTTCGAGATACCTTTTGATGTCATGAAACCAAGGTCGGTCCACTACTTCATCGATATTAATCTCATGACAATGTGCATGTTCGTCCATCCTTTCAATGGTGATTTGAGGAGCCTCATTATCCCAGTTAAGTTTAAACATGGATGACATTGTAGCTAGAGCATCTGCTAGCTGATTCTCTTCTCGCGGGAAATGCTCGAAATATGGTAACAATGTCAGGAAATGTTCTTTGTAAGGGATGAGGTTTGGATGTTTAGTATCCCACTCTCCTTTGATTTGACTGATAACCAAAGCTGAGCCCCCAAATACAATCAATGATTTGATTCCTAAGTCAATAGCAGCCTTGAGACCAAAGATACAAGCTTCATGCTCGGCCATGTCGTTGGTGCAGCTGAAGCAGAGTCAAGCAGTGAAAGGTGTATGGAAACCTTCTGGAGAAATAAGTACCACGCTGATACCGTTGCCAAGTGCGTTGGAGGCAACATCAAAGTACAGGGTCCATCGGGATCCTTGTTCAGGTCCGTTATACAGTCTGTTTTCTTCAATGTTGCTCAAAGTCATGATATCCTCGTCGGGGAAGTCGAACCTCATGGATTGGTAATCTTCGACAGCTTGATTGGCCAGATGATCGGCTAGTACACTCCCCTTTATGGCTTTTTGGGTCGTGTACTGTATATCATATTCAGTGAGGATCATCTTCCATCTAGCGATTCTTCCGGATAGAGCAGGCTTCTCGAAGATGTACTTGATTGAATCCATCTTAGAGATCAGCAAAGTGGTATGTGTCAACATATACTGCCTTAGCCGGCGAGCAGCCCATACCAAAGCGCAACAAGTTTTCTCGGGTAGTGAGTATCGGGTCTCACAATCGGTAAACTTTTTGCTAAGGTAATAAATGGCATGCTCTTTTCGGCCAGACTCGTCATGTTTGCCCAATACGCACCCCATTGAATTCTCCAGGACAGTCAGATACATAATTAGTGGCCTTCCTTCGACGGGCGGCATCAAGATAGGAGGTTCCAGCAAATACTCCTTGATTTTATCGAAAGCAACTGGACAGTCACCATTCCATTTAACCACCTGATCTTTCTTCAACAACTTGAAGATTGGTTCACAGGTAGATGTTAGGTGAGAGATGAACCTTGCAATGTAGTTTAGGCGTCCCAAGAAACCTCTGACCTCCTTCTCAGTGCGAGGGGCATGCATTTCTTGTATAGCTTTGACTTTGGCAGGATCAACCTCGATGCCTTTGTTACTGACGATGAAACCCGAGAGTTTACCGGACCTGACTCCGAAAGTGCACTTGTTAGTGTTCAGTCTGAGCTTGTACTCCTTCAATCTGACAAACAACTTTTGCAGATGGTCGAGGTGTTCTTCTTCCATTTGTGAACGGGCTATCATGTTGTCTACGTAGACCTCTATCTCATGATGTATCATATCATGAAATAAAGCCACCATGGCACATTGATAGGTTGCCTCTGCATTCTTCAGTCCGAATGGCATCACTTTATAACAGAACGTACCCCACTGTGTAACAAAAATAGTTTTCTCCATGTCTTCAGGGGCCATTTTGATCTGGTTGTACCCTGAAAATCCATCCATGAAAGAAAATACCTTATGCTGAGCTGTATTGTCAACCAAGATGTCAATGTGCCGTAGTGGAAAGTCATCTTTAGGGCTAGCCCTGTTTAAGTCTCTGTAATCCATGCACATCCTGACTTTGCCGTCCTTCTTAGGCATGGGCACAATGTTAGCAGCCCATTCGGATAGGATGTAACTGCAATAAAGCCAGCATTGAATTGCTTCATCACTTCAGCTTTGATCTTTTCAGACATGTCGGATCTCATGCGGCGAACTTTCTGCTTAATTGGTGGACAGTCTTCCCTGGTAGGGAGACGGTGAACCACAATATCTGTATCAAGTCCCGACATTTCTTCGTAGGACCAGGCGAAGATTTCAACATATTCATTCAACATCTGAACTAAGCGCTCTTTGACACTTGGCTCTAGGTTGGCACCCACTCTAACTTCTTTTCTGTCTTCCTCTGTACCCAAGTTGATAGTCTCTAACAACTCCTCGTGAGGTAGAATAGCCCTTTCTTCTTGTTGCAGCAGTCTAGCCAATTCTCCAGGCACTTCACAGTCTTCATCACCTTCGTACTCGGCATGGTAGACCAGATCTTCAGAGTCACTGAAGGCCATAGCAGAATTGTTACCCATGGAATCCGGAATGGATGGGTACCTGCATTGGTGAGTGTGGGTGTGTGTAAGGGATATCCACCTTTAAACAAATAAAATGTAAAAAAGAAAAAAAAATGAACACAAAAGTTTATATGTGAAAACGTCCATGATTCATTAAAATGGCATATGAAGACGAAAAATCAAACCCTTACAAATGGACCTATGTACCTCGGGTAAGGCACAAGGTTAAAAGTGTACGAATTGTTTAGGAATTATTACAAACCAACATAAATGTTTGAAAGATAAATTATTGATTGATGAAAGTAATGGGAATAAAGTCCTTTGCCTCCCAATTGCATAAGCCTCCTTCAACGATAGGGAAAATCCAGTCTTCTAGGTTGTTATCCTCTTCACCATCCTCCAAAGCATTGACTCCATGATGAGTAATCTTAACTGGTAGACCTCCAGCCCGGGAGCGACGCACATCCTTTTGAGCAAAATCAGTGAAACCCAAGCCGAATTTATCAGGCTTGAATGGAAAATCGGGAAGTTGCCCCCAGATTGTGCTTCCTCCTTATTCCATCACAACCTTTGCATCTTTGAGTGACGACATCTGAGGCGGAGGTCGGGTAATCATGGGTACAGAAGGAACTGCCGCAATCTCCTGAGCTACCTCCTCAAAATGCTGAAAGGGGGTTTCGATGAATTCACCATCCAATTCTACATAGTAGAAAGAATTAAAATGGCTTATCATGTTTTCATCCTCACCGTGAACTGTCACAATTTTCCCCTGGACAGGGTACTTGAGCTTCTAATGCAGAGTAGAAGTGATGGCTCCAGCGTGATGAATCCATGGTCTTCCCAACAAGCAAGAATAGGAGGGACGGATGTCCATGACATAGAATGTGGAATTGAACGTTTCAGTACCCACTTTAATCGGGATGTCCACCTCCCCGTGGACCATCCATTTAGAACCATCAAAGGCTCTGACAATGATGTTGCTGGGCTTCAAAGTTAAACCTTCACAATCTAGCCTATCCAATGCCTTCTTTGGTAAGACATTCAGTGATGAACCAGTGTCCACCAGAACATGTTCCAGAGTAGTCCCTCTGCATTCCACCGAGACATGCAGGGCATCATTATGTTTCCTCCCTTTGATTGTTAGATCAGTGTCGGAGAACCCTAGACCATTGTCTGCTGTTAGGCTAGATACACATTCCTGGAACTGGTCCGCGGAGGTTTCCTGGGGCACATGGGCCGTCTTCAAGAATTTGATCAAAGCTTTGGCATGAGCTTCTGAACAAAGAAGCAAGGCCAGCATAGAGATTTTTGAGGGGGTTTGCCCCAGTTGCTCCACAACATTATAATCGCTTTTCTTGATTATTTTCAAAATCTCTTCCATTTCTTTCTGAGTGGTCTCAGGGATGATCAACGACTGAGCCCTCGTCCTGACAGGTTCTTCTTGGATCCCTTTCCCTCTATCATCAGCAACAGCAGAGGGGACAACTTCAGGAGTCACAACTTCTTCAATAACTGGAGCTCGCAGATATGTTGACTGGTACAGGGGTAACCTTAGGAGCGGCTGAGGGTCCGAAGATTGCCTTTGGTGGCACAATCTCCGGAGAGAAAATTCTTCCACTACGAGTGATTTTACTCGTTCCGGCTATGTTTCCAATGTCGGAAGTCTCTTCATCAGAACTCTCTTCATTTGATTCAATTTGCTTAACACCGTGGTAGAAGATCTCTCTCTCATAGTTACACGGTATTGATTTGTTGGACTTGTACGGGATAGGCCCCGACATAGTTATCTTCAAAGGTACAATCTTTGGATCAGATGTAATCTTAACAGGTCTTTTGGAGACCTTGGAAAGATTGGCGGATATGGTAATTATCAAAACATCATTAACAGTCGTCGGTGTAACAGGAGTATTTTCAAAAAGTATCTCTTGATTATCCATTAGGCGCTGGATTCCTAACTTCAACAACGGACAATCGGTTGGTAAGGATGAACAAAGGCAACAATCTTCTTCACATCCTGGGAAAATCCCAACCTTCAGCAAATTCAACTTGATTATTGGTAACGGAGTCATCAAATTATCAACAGTAGCAACAAAAAGATCTTCTTCAACAGCATGGACATTGTGACCATGTTTTGGCATTGGATCAGAGATCACGTTAGGCTTTTCAGGGGCGTCAAATTCCACTTCTTTAGCATCTATCAAATCCTGAATCTTATTTTTGAGGCCCCAATAATTGTTGGTGTCATGCCCCAGGATGTCTGAATGATAAGCACACTTCGCATTTGAATGGTAGTAAGGAGAAGATGTATTCGGATTCTTCGGCGCCTCTTTCAAGTTGGCAAGGTTTAACTTCAATATATGAGGGAGAACCTGAGCAGGTGTCATATTGATCCGGGTGAATTGTCGTGCAGGCCTTTCCACCCTTGCTTGGTTGGTTCTGGGTTGATTGTTTCTAGGTTGATCAGCTGCAGACTTCTGAATTATTGCAGCCCCCACCGCTGGCCGACGCTCAACTCTTCCTTGACTTCTCTGAGAGTAGACAACTGAGACTTCTTTCTTGGCTGGAAAAGTCTTTTTGATGGCAGCGGAAGCAAATGCATCCTTTTGGATTTTTCCGCTCTTGATTCCAGCTTCAACTGTCTCACCAGTCAGAATCAACTCGGTGAACCCCGTAGACGAACTTCCAATCAGGTGATTGAAAAAGGGGCCTGACAGTGTACCCAAGAACATATCTACCAGCTCCCTCTCAGATAGAGGTGGTTGTACTCGCCGCTCCAAGTATCTCCATTTCCGGGCTTACTGTTTGAAACCTTCATTTGATACCATGCCCATACTCTGTAATTGAGTACAGGTTGGTGCTGAATCCGCATTATATTGGTATTGTCTGTAGAAGGCAGCAGCCAAATCCTCCCAGTTGTGCACATCAGACCTCTTTAGCTGGTAAAACCAATCTAACTGCGTCCACGAAAGACTATCCTGGAAGAAATGAACCCATAGATCCTTATCAGAAGAATGAGGTTGGATTTTTCTGACGTAAGACCGCAGATGCATCTTTGGATAAGACAAACCATCGTATTTAGCAAATAGAGGCACCTTAAATTTAGGGGGAATCACAATCCCAGCAACCAACCCTAACTCTTCGAAGTCCAGCCCATACACTCTTTGTACCTCCATAGCTGCCAGACGCTCTTCCAGATTCTTGTATTTGTCGTCTGCAGGAGGGTACTGCTGCTCAGAATAATCTTCATCCTCTTCATCTTCTTCTTCCTCAGACTCAGATTACACCGTAGTTCCTTTACCTTTTCCTACCTCTTCATCAGATGTTGAGGGGAAATCCAGGACCCTTCTAGCTTGGTTCTCAAATCTTCGACCCATAGTAGCCACACCAACCCTCTTTTTTTTATTCTTCTCCTTTTCCTTTTCCTTTTCCAATAGACCTTTGAGCTCCTCCTGCCCTTTGCCAAGGTCATGAGTAGCTGTTGGAACTGTGAATTCTGCGCTTGTAAGTCTTTGACCGTCTTCTCTATATCCATCTTGCTGAAATAAACAGTAGAGAGATAAGGAAACCTGGTGTGAAGACCTACTTATGCATATGATGAATGATATGTTATTCATGTAATGCATTCAAGGATTCAGAAATTCAAATTTGTTTGAGACAAAAAGGAACACACGTCATATTAATAAGAAGAATTTGTTAGTACATAAATGCCCCATGGGAAAAATAATACAAAATTCTAATGTAAAAAGACATTGCGCATCCTCTTTGGTGCTGTGTAGGTGTTGAGAGTCTGCTCTTCATGAAGTTGGCGAGTAAGTTCCAAAACCTTCTTCTCACTGGCGTAGAATTGGGCTTCAAAAGTATCGCGTTCTCCCTGGAGCTATATCCAACTCCTTTGCAAATCTTCAAGTGATGTTGGCATGTCAGGATGTAGGAGAGTGTATGGAACCTCTCCTTCCAAGATAGGCTCTTTGATCACAGGAAGTATGTAGGGGTAAGGCATCATAAGACTTTGGGCGCGAGTTCTTACCCACTTGAGGTAAGGATCAAGGGGGATAGCATTCTTGTGTCTCAAGGTCTTACTGTCCACCTTGTTGGGCATTCTCCAAGCTCGGATAAACCTTTGTCGAAGTCCTTGATCGTTGTTGTCGAAGTCAAAAACCAAGTCTGGAACTAGCATGTCATGAGGGCCATCCCTTCGGGCATACCCAAACTGTCTCAGAGCCAAGCAGGGGTTGTAGGTAATGCCTCCCCTAATTCCAAGTAGAGGGACATTAGGGAATTCCCCACAATGATCAATGATGATAACATTTTCTCTGGATCGAGAACACCAATGAACATTTGAATGCGTAAGAGTCATCAATCGTTGTGACCACCTCAAACCCTGCTCATTCTTCAAAACTGATTGGGGAAGGTGAGAAATAAACCACCTTGCTAGAAGAGGAGTACAGCACATGAGATCACCTCTTTTCCTCATTTTTCGTGTGTGAAATGAGTGGAGGATATCCCCAAGCAATGTAGGCACCGGGTTGCGAGCCATGAAAATTTTGACAGCACTGACATCTATAAGCTGGTCAGGGTTAGGGAACAAGACCAACCCATAGATGAGAAGAGCCACAATCTCTTCAAAAGCTTGTAAGTCCAAAGAATTCCAACATTCTTGAGCTTTCTCAAACAGAAACTTTGACAAGAAACCCTTGATACCACTTCTAGTTTCCCAATGACCTTTTACATCAGATGGTTGCAAGTGTAGGGCTTGAGCAACATCTTCAGGCTTTGGATCTCTTTCTGTACCATTGTAGGGTAGTTGATGGAGAATAGGAATCCTCAAGAGTTGAGAAAATTCCTCCAAAGTAGGCACAAGCTGGTAATCAGGAAATGTGAAGCAGTGGTGTAGGGGGTCAAAGAAATGGAAGAGAACTTTCACCATGTCTTCCTCAGTGTTGGTGTTGACTAAGTTGAGAAGACGACCATGCCTCTCAGTGAATGGAGAATTCTCAGGAATCCTTGAAGCTAGCTCCTTTAGTTGAGGAGGAATTCTCACAAGGTTGACTTGGATGGTTTTCCTGCGAAGTGAATCCATTACCTACAAAACAGGAACAAAGATGAAGATCCAAATCCTTGAAATGGTTAGTGGAGGCATATGATGCTTCATGATGTTTATGATGTTATTCACAAGTATATATGTACAAACAAATCACACAAGATCCTAGTTTCAGGCTTGCATGGGGTTTCATAGGTAAATACCCTCTTGAAGTTTAGTTGGCTCAACCTGTCCTATAAATAGTAACCGGGTTCTAAGGAGCTCAATATCACTGGATTATTTTCTGTTTATTGTTTCAGTTTATCCACTTTACTGGCGACCGAAATATTCCAAGAAAACAACCCTCAACGAGTGTAGTATCGAGTATCTACCAACTTCGGACTGAACCAAAGCCGGTCATCTCACTACCCCTAAAAAGGCCAAGATGGTCAAGTAAAGGTTCTAAAAGTCCATTAGTGCTTCATGACATCACTCAGCGGCCCCGTATTCTCTTTGATTAACTTAAAGGCTACCGGTACCCACAAATATGTCGCACTAATATAGTTATTGCTTCAACCATGTTGGTATACCCCGCACAGTTTCCACAACGTATTGCTATTTACCTATGAATGTTTCCCAAATCCGGGTAGAGGATTCAAACCCAAATAATAGAACCAAGTGTAAAGCAATCAAGTCAAGCAAGATAAGCATGTAAAGGTGATATAAAACCCTAAGGTAACCCCACTTTTTAATATTTTCCCCAACAGAGTCGCCAGTTCTGTGATGCGGTGGGAGAACTGACTTGAGGCTCTGCATTTGTTTGCAAATGTTTTGGTTTAGCAAGAGTCACCACCGACTTTTTATTTATCCAAAGGAAAGGTCAAAAGCACAGGAAAGACCTTTGAGATGTTTTCTTGGGTTCGGGGGGTAGATTATGAAAAGGGAAGGTGTTAGCACCATTTTCATCCATGGTTTTCCATGGGCTCTTAGTTACTTGTTTTAGATCACTTGCTTTTGCTTTTCAATTGTTTGAAATGGTGCTTTCGTGTGTGGTTTTGAAAGTATTTTGGAAAGAGGCCATCGTTGTGGCAACCTTTGTAATGATTCTTGTTTGAATGTATACAAAGGTGTTTGTCTTTCGAAAAATGTTTCAATGTTTGAAAGTTTGTTGGGAAATGTTTTGAAATTGTGTTATGTGTTTTTGAAAATAGCATGGATATTTGCAAGTTTTGATCAAGTAACTAGGAGCATCTACCTACCTACTCAAAGATCTTTCCTACACATTTTTAACCCTTTCACATTGTTGTTTTACCATTGTATTTGGTAAACAACCTTGTGTTTGGATGTTAAACGGGACAGGCGCGGGTCATTATATGACCATGATAGCAATTGTGCCAAGTATCTTTAGCAATTTTTTTGAGGGACTAGATCATTTTTGTATAGGCAACCAAGATAACGTCATCGAGGGACTGTGATCTTTTGTTTTGTTTTGTTTTTCCAAGATACCTAGCATGCATACCATGGCCATTTTAAAGGCAACAAGTGGATGAAACCCTAGGGGTGCTTGTGTGAATTGTATTGTCAATTTCATGCATTTTTGTCTTGTATTAGTCAAGCTATTTATTGATTTTGGATTTTTGCATACAAACCTTAATCTTGCTATAATGACATATTTGAAAGCAATAAAATGCGTAAAAGTAATCTAAGCTATTACAACATTGATATGGGGAGGGGGATACAAATTTGAATAGGGAATATTTGCAATAAATTGAAACCCTAAAATTATTACAACCCTATTGAATTCTTTGTTCAAATAATAAATAAGCAAATATTTAAATGGATAATTAAATAAACAAGCAATATATTATAAATATGCAAAAAATGTTTTTGTATTATTTTTATGTATGTAAAAATAAATTATTTAATGTATCAAAAAATAAGAAAAATATTATTGATTATTTTTATTAAGGATGGAAACCCTAGTTTTGTATTAAGAAAAATATGTGTATTATAATTATTTATTTATGTACAAAAAATAAAATAAAATATATACAAAATGTTGAAAATGAAAATATGTGAGAAAAATATTATTTAAGTATATAAATAATAAAAATAAAAATAAAATATTTTTTGTATTGTTTATGAATTTATTTTAATAAAATAAAAGTATATATTTAGAGTAATTATTTCTATGTCAAAAAAAATAATAAAAATAATAAAATAAAATGTGAAAATTTATGAAAATATTTTTGGTAATTTTTAATATTTAGAAAAATAAATAAAAGTTAGAAACTAAAAAAGAAATGAAAAAATATGAAAATATAAAAACAATGGGCCAAGGGGGTGCAGGAAGTAGGATGGAGGGTGCAAATAACATGGAATAGCCAGGCCCAGCCTAAATGGCCTTCATCTTCAACCTTGTGACAAAAATAACGCGCGCCTGGTATTCAAAATTGGAAATCCTGCATTTGCGCTTAAAAACAAAAACTTGCAACATGAAAGTTATAGAGCATGATCATACGAGTCTAACCATATAAAAAACTTAATCTAACTCTCAAAGACCAGAGAGAATTTCTATGGCCCTAATTTCTAACCTAGCTTTTTCAGAAAGTTCATCATTCAAATTCTCCCAACTCAGTTAACTTAAATGAAATCTATGCATATGTACAACTCAAGGGCAATGAGTACTACATTTTTTATTCACAAACTTAAGCCTAATGATTCCTAAATAAAGAGATAGAAGTTTGAACTTTACCTGTTTCAATCAAGCTCGAGTATGGCAATGCAGGGGTTTTCAGTGAGGCCTGAGATACTTGTGAGCTTGCTTGAAGTTCCTTTGAGCTTTCCCAATGCCTAGATAGCTTTGAACTTGCCTGAATAAGCTTGTAGAAGTCAACCTGCACAGTCAGAATTCAAAAATGGTGAAGTGTGTAAATGGAGTTACAGTTACTTGGGAATGGTTGGGATAATTTAGGTAGGTTGTATGGAGTGTGTTGGAACTGATTGCAAGCAAAACGCACGAGTAGTTTGTGATTTGGAAACCAAAATGCAGAACCTGCCCTGTTTTGCAAGAAGATGTGATTTTGGTGTTTTGGAAGGTTTCAGGACTTGTAAACTCGTGTTTCTGACTTAGTGTATTGTGTAAAAGTTGTTTGAAATGTTTACAAGCTTTGGTTTTATCAGATTCAATAGTTATGTGTTTTTTGCAAGTTGACTTGGTTTTGAAGCAAAGTGTGAAGTGACCAAGGCCAGGCCTGTACAGGCTAGCTCCAAGCATACACATAGTTGGTGTAATTTCCCTGATATTTGTGGATGTTATTTTCTGCAAAAGACTTGGTGCAATGATCAAGAGAAACAAAATTGCATAAAGCAATCTTTATCAAAATGGCATTGTTAACTTTTTGCCATTTTTAGATTAGTCCTTTGTATAATGCTTCATTGATCAGAACAATGCCTTAATCCATTGTGTTTGCATTCAATTTTTGAGTGTGGAAGGGTTTAAGGACCTGTAATCAAGTACAAGCATGGCTGGACAGAAATTGCAACTTGTGTCAACATGAAAAATGCCATGAACCAAAGTGATATTTTGCCAAATTCAAACCTTTGATTCTCCCTAACCACAAATGATCTTGAAGAGTTCTTGGACATTTTGTAAAGCTTGTAACATTACCTACAATCCATATTTGAAATGAATTTTGAGATTCCAAGTGGAACTATGTGAAAAATTGCCATGAAGATAGGTCAAAATCCTGCCTAAACTCGGGCAAAATTTCACTAAGTTAAAAGTTTCACGGACCCTTGTTCACAAAATCATAACTTGAGATCCAAGAATCTTTTGGGAAAACTTTGTGTATTAAAGTTGTAGATTTTGTGGAGGACTACAACTTTTATGTTGGAAGTTTTGTTTGAATCCAATTGTATCATGGTGAAAATGTTGGGCAAAGTTGGGAAAAAATAAGAAAATTTCATAACTTAGAAAATTTCTAAGTAATGAAAAATTTCAATCATAAACCCTAATTTCCAAAATTAGGTTTCTTGGTGAACAAGTTTCATGTTTTGACACATATTGATGAAAAATGACCCTTGGCACTTGATTTTGACCAAAAAGTCAAAGTTTGACTTTTCAGTGTACAGTTGATTTTTGATCAGTTGACTAAAAAATTCATCTGTCAATCCAATGCATTTGAGATCTTTTGAACCTTGTGATTAGGTCAAGATGATGCCATTGAGTCCTTGAATCCATGCTTGAACCCAATTTTCCATTGGCTAGGTTAAAAAAAATCAGAAATTGCCCTTTTGCAGTCAAAACCCTAAAAATGACCATTTTGCCCTTTTGATGATCTGATCAAATTTCTTGAGGAGTTGTGGTCCAAACTTGATCAAATGGTTCATATGAGTCTATAATGTTGATGTGGATAGAAAATTATGAGATTTGACTGTAAATTGGCCACATTTGACTTTTCCCCAATACAGCTGATTTTTAGGTCAACTGTCCAATTGACTGGGCAAAAATTTGATTCAAGGCTTGAAACTTGGTATGGGAAATCTTAGGAGTCCAACATGAAGTATGAAAGTCATTGAGCATTGAAAGTCCAAAAATCCTTGTGCAAACTCAAACCCTAATTTCAGGTCATCAGTGCAAAGAGATGCCTTGAGCAGAGCAAACCCTAATTTGGCCTTGAGTCCAAAGAGTCTTGTGAGGAGAAATATTGATAAAATGAGAGGGCAAATTTTGGGGTACAACAAGGCACATTATCTCTTTCTCTTTTCTTTTACATTTTTTCTTTATTAATTTATTTTATTTAATTTTACTCACAAATTTAATTTTCTTTTATTCAAAAAAATCACAAAAAATATTTTTCACCCAATTAGACTTAGGTTTATTTTTTATCAAAAAAATTAATTAAATTAATTAGGTTATTTAATTTTTAGATAACTTTAATTATTTTGTAAATAAGTTAAAATTAATTAAGAACAATTAGGGTTTTTAATTTAACTTAATTATATTTTCTTTTTCTTAAAATAACCAAAAACACAAAAATAGGCCATTTATTTATTTTCATTAATTAATTTAATTAGCTAATTAATTGTGTATTTAATTTTAAAACATAATCCTTTTCTTAAAAATAATTAAAAACAACAAAAACAATTTTTTCTTTTAATTAGGATAGAAGGGGTCAAAACCCTAGTTCTCTCCCGATCTTAATTTCCTCGCGCGCGCTTTATCATTTATTTTCACCATATTAATGTAATTGTTCACAAGTTATAATAGCTTAATTAGGAACTTTTTACTTTCATTTATCGCTTTATTTTTAAGGGTTTGTTTTTGGCTATGTAAATACCCGAAGCCTTGTAATAGCGTAGCTTACTTTCCGCACTTTTATTTCCGCAAAATATTAAACTGTTAGATGTATGATATTTGGGATGCATGACAATAATGTATGATTAACTTTAAAACGGTTAGCTAACCCTAAATGTCCAAAGATAATAATTTGAAATTAAATCACTCGCACATGCGCACTCCTAGGGTATACTCTCACTTCAATTGCCTTCGGTAAACGGTCATTAAGTATAGGATGCTTTAGTGGTCGCTCTCTTGTCTAAACAAAGATCAAAGTCCCGTTCGGAAAAGTTGCCTCGGAATGGTTGCCTCGGAATTGTTGCCTCGAATAATTGATCTAAGACATTAGGGTTATTACTAAGACGTACTAACATTGCTTTAGTGACCATATGTCCCTTTTCGAATTGACCCTAACAACTCCAACGATGGTGCTGCCTACTCATTAATAGTTGGATAGCGCTGTCCAAAGGAAAAGAACATAGAATGATTCTTTTTTCGAGTAGGTAGATTAACTCTTAAGTACTTGCTCAATCCAAACAAACTTTTTCACACTTACACTCCTCTTTTAAACAAAGCTTTCAAAAAATACTTCGTAACACTCTTGAAGACAGAAGCAAGAGTTAAATCGAAGTCAAAATTTTTTCAAATCACACAAACACACAAAGAAGCAATTTTGAAAATGATGAGCAAGTACCTAAGAGCCCGTGGAAAACCAAGGATGGAAAGGGTGCTAATACCTTCCCTTTCTATAATCTACCCCCCATACTCAGAAAATCTCGAAAAAATTGGCCACAATTGACTTTTTCCCCAATACAGCTGATTTTTAGGTCAGCTGTCCAATTGACTGGGCAAAAATTTGATTCAAGGCTTGAAACTTGGTATGGGAAATCTTAGGAGTCCAACATGAAGTATGAAAGTCACATTGAGCATTGAAAGTCCAAAAATCCTTGTGCAAACTCAAACCCTAATTTCAGGTCATCAGTGCTAGGAGATGCCTTGAGCAGAGCAAACCCTAATTTGGCCTTGAGTCCAAAGAGTCTTGTGAGGAGAAATGTTGATAAAATGAGAGGGAAAATTTTGGGGTACAACAAGGCCCATTATCTCTTTCTCTTTTCGTTTACATTTTTTCTTTATTAATTTATTTTATTTATATTTTACTCACAAATTTAATTTTCTTTTATTCAAAAAAATCACAAAAAATATTTTTCACCCAATTAGACTTAGGTTTATTTTTTATTAAAAAAATTAATTAAATTAATTAGGTTATTTAATTTTTAGATAACTTTAATTATTTAGTATATAAGTTAAAATTAATTAAGAACAATTAGGGTTTTTAATTTAACTTAATTATATTTTCTTTTTCTTAAAATAACCAAAAACACAAAAATAGGCCATTTATTTATTTTCATTAATTAATTTAATTAGCTAATTAGTTATGTATTTAATTTTAAAACATAATCCTTTCCTTAAAAATAATTAAAAACAACAAAAACAATTTTTTCTTTTAATTAGGATAGAAGGGGTCAAAACCCTAGTTCTCTCCCGATCTTAATTTCCTCGCGCGCGCTTTATCATTTATTTTTACCATATTAATGTAATTGTTCACAAGTTATAATAGCTTAATTAAGACCTTTTTACTTTCATTTATCGCTTTATTTTTAAGGGTTTGTTTTTGGCTATGTAAATACTCGAAGCCTTGTAATAGCGTAGCTTACTTTCCGCACTTTAATTTCCGCAAAATATTAAACTGTTAGATGTATGATATTAGGGATGCATGACAAGAATGTATGATTAACTTTAAAACGGTTAGCTAACCCTAAATGTCCAAAGATATTAATTTGAAATTGAATCACTCGCACATGCGCACTCCTAGGGTATACTCTCACTTCAATTGCCTTCGGTAAACGGTCATTAAGTATAGGATGCTTTAGTGGTCGCTCTCTTGTCTAAACAAAGATCAAAGTCCCGTTCGGAAAAGTTGCCTCGGAATTGTTTCCTCGAATAATTGATCTAAGACATTAGGGTTATTACTAAGACGTACTAACATTGCTTTAGTGACCGTATGTCCCTTTTTGAATTGAACCTTACAACTCCAACGATGGTGCTGCCTACTCACTAATAGTGGGATAGCGCTGTCCAAAGGAAAAGAACATAGAACGATTCTTTTTTCGAGTAGGTAGATTAACTCTTAAGTACTTGCTCAATCCAAACAAACTTTTTCACACTTACACTCCTCTTTTAAATAAATCTTTCAAAAAACACTTCGTAACACTCTTGAAGACAGAAGCAAGAGTTAAATCGAAGTAAAAAACTTTTCAAATCACACAAATACACAAAGAAGCAATTTTGAAAATGATGAGCAAGTACCTAAGAGCCCGTGGAAAACCACGGATGGAAAGGGTGTTAATACCTTCCCTTTATATAATCTACCCTCCGTACTCAGAAAATCTCGAAAAAAATGAATTTTTCTGTGTTTTTTTCTTTCCTTGTTGGATAAAATAAAAGTCGATGGCGACTCTTGCTTACCGCGACATTTTGCAAATACAAACGCAAAACGCAAACCAGCATATTCCTAAAAAATAGTCCCGGTTCTGGCTACCGTATCACAAAACTGGCGACTCTGCTGGGGAGTTAATAAGTGGGGTATACCTTAGGATTAGTTCATCATATTATTTTCTATTGTTTGATTTGATTGCTTTATTTTTGTGGGCTTTGTATCAGAGTTACTATAGATCCTAACTCGGATCTGGGGGACACCTTTTAGGTAAGTAGCAATAAACTGTGAGGGAACTGTACGGCATAGACCGATACGGTTGAAGTAGTAGCTATGTTGATATGGCACATTAGTTGGTACAAGGAGAAACAAGGAGAATATGGGGCTGCTATATGGGTCGTTAAGCATCAACTGACCTTAGAACCTATAGTTGACCAACTTGGCCATAGGAAGTAGTGAGATAGCCGGCCTCGGCATAGAGATGGGAACTGGTTGATACTCGATACTACACTCATTGAGACCATACTCTCGAGATAGTTCCGACCGCAAGAAAAGATTGCGTGAGCTAAAACCATGACCGATGGAGGATGACCGGTGATATTGAGAACCTCTAGAACCCGGTTACTATTATTAGGACAGGTCGAACCAACTGAACTTCAAGAGAGTAGTACCTAAACTCCATGCAAGCCTGAAACTTAAGGGCTATTGTGTGACTTGTTTTCCTTTGCCATGTTTGCTATCTGTGATACCTGTTGTGTGTTTTTATCATGAAATCATGCATCATGACATAGCATGCATATTTCATTAGACTAACCATTTCAAAGACCAAGGGGATTCATATTTGTTCTGTTTTGCAGATCATGACTTCTATGCGCAGAAATACCATTCGAGTCAACTTCGTGCAAATCCCTGCTCAGCTCAGAGAGTTAGTCTCAAAGGTTCCTGATAGTTCTTCATTTGTTAGAAGACATGGTCATCTCCTTAGTTTGGTCACTTCAAAGTTGGATGAGCAAATGATGAGTGTGCTATTCCAGTTCTTTGATCTGTTGCATCATTGTTTCACCTTCCCGGATTATCAGCTAGTCCCTACCTTGGAGGAGTTTTCTGATTTGTGGGTATATCCATTCTCGAGCAGACACCCTTCACAGGTTTGGAGCAGATTCATAGACCTGAGGAAATTGCTTTAGCTTTACACTTGACAAAGGCTAATGTAGTGTCTAATTGGGAGACACAGAGCGGGGTTAAAGGTTTCTTGGCTAAGTTTTTGATCGATCAAGCTCAACAGTTCTGGGATAACTTGGACTTTCAAGCCTTTGAAGACATCTTGGCTCTCCTCATCTACGACTTGGTTATATTCCCGAATCCAGATTCCTTCATAGACGTGAATGCAGTCAAGATCTTCATGTCTCGTAATCCAGTGCCTACTATTCTAGGTGACATCCTACATGCTCTCTATACTCGTACTGTGCGAAAAAGGGGGACCCTCATGTGTTGCACGCCGCTTCTGGCTAGGTGGTTTATTTCGCACCTCCCCAAGTCTGTATGGAAGAATGAGGAAGATGTAGGTTGGGCTTACAGAATCATGTCCCTTGTTCATACATACATCCTTTGGAGTTATAAGGAATGGAAAGAGTAGCTGTCATTGATTGATGTGGGGAATACCCTAATGTCCCATTGCTTGGAATTATAGGGGGTATAACTTACAATCCTTGTTTGGCTTTACGACAGTTTGGACGCGCTCGAAGAGACGGTCCCCATGAGTTGCTTCTTCCAGACATTGTCTTTGACTACAAGGGGGACGTGAATGAGCATCGCCGAAGGTTTATACGAGCCTGGGGCATGGTGAATAGGTTTGACCCTCAAGAGCTAGGACTGAAGACTTCTCTCCCGATGCAACCTTATCTCCAGTGGGTTCGAGCCTGTGCTCAAAACATGGGGATGCCATATGAAGTTGTTTTGCCAGTGATTGTGGAGCATACTAATGAAGAAGGGGTTCCTTATACAATCCTCCATCCATATATGCCTACTGATCTTGGGGCATTGAAGAGATCTCGGATCCAGCTAAAGGAAGAAAGGGATACCTACAGGGAGAAGTATCATGAGCAGGAGAGAAAGATCTTGAGGCTTACAAGGCAGCTTGAGAATGAAAGGATAATCAACGACTATGTCAGCACGAAGGGAAAACGACCATGGGATTTCTGATGTCTTTTATTGTTTCTAGTTTAGATTTGCTTTCCAGTATTTCTTTTGTAACGCCTTAAAGTCATTGTTAAATATTGCTACAAGTTTTAATCTATTAAAGTGTGTTTTGTTTTGTTTTACAAATTTGAATCTCCCAAAGTCTTTGAAATCATATCATACACATTCCATTCCCATGCACCTCATTACAGGTACCATTATAGGTTTCTCATCTTCTTTGTTGTTTATTTCAGCAATCATGTCTTCTGAAACACCTACCGATCAAGCCATCAAGGCCCTTCAGGCTCAGAATGCTCAATTTTAGGAGATGTTATTGAACTTGGCTAAGGGGCAACAAGATTTAAAGACTCTCATCTTGAAGGACAACAAGAAGAAGAAGAAGAGAGTGGTTCTACTGAATATGGGTCACAGATTTGGGAACAATTTGCGACAGGAAGATGATTTATCCCATTCATCTAGAGGAGGAGAGAATCAAGAGGAAAGAAAGGGGCCTAGTCCTATGGTATCTGATAATGACACTGATTTTGATGAATACCAGTATCCTCCTGCTGAGGATAGGTATAAGCAACTTGAAGACCGACTGAGTGCAATAGAGATCCAGAAGATATCTGGTTTGGACTTCGGAGAACTGGGACTAGCATCTGGGGTGGTGATCCCTCACAAGTTTAAAGCTCATGTCTTTGCTAAGTATGATGGAGTCTCTTGTCCAAAGCTCCACCTCCACTCATACGTCAGAAAAATTCAACCCTACATTGCTGATAGAAACCTGTGGGTTCATTTCTTTCAAGATAGTCTGTCAGGGACTCAACTTGAATGGTTCTATCAATTGGAAGGAGCTAACGTCCGCAACTGGGAGGACCTTGCTGCTGCTTTTTACAAGCAATACCAGTATAACACCGACGTTTCTCCCACGTGTACCCAACTTCAGGGTATGTCTATGGGTACAGGCGAAGGCTTTAAGGATTATGCTCAGAAGTTGAGAGATTTGGATGGAAGAGTCCAACCCCCTCTGTCTAAGAGGAAGTTGGTGGATATGTTTCTTGGGACTTTGTCTGGTCCATTCTTCAATCATTTGATCGGTAGTTCATCGTCTGGGTTCACTAAATTAATTTTGATTGGGGAGAGAGTGGAAGCTGGTATCAAAAGTGACAAGATACAGAAAGGTGCTTCGTCCAGTGCAGAAAAGAAGCCTTTCAGGAAAGAAGCTAGTGCAGTTTACAGCTCGAGGAGCCAGAACCAACCCGAACGCCGCCAAGCAGTTAATGTAGTAGTAATATCAAGACCCACTGTTTCCCCCACAATGCAACAATCAGCAAAGAGTAGAGAGACCGCAAAGACAGTATACTCGGCTTAGTATGAACTTATCTCAAATTCTGCCGCAATTGTTGAAGACCGACTTGATAACTCTGAGGGAAGCCCCGAAGAATCCCAGTACTACATCACCGCTGTTTAATCTGAACGCCCGTTGCGCCTATCACTCTGATAGCCCGGGGCATGATACAAACAATTGCTGGGCCTTGAGGAATAAGGTGCAAGCTTTGATTGAAGCTAAAGAGATCGAGTTTGACGCTCCGGAAAAGCCCAACGTCATAACTGATCCTATGCCCAAACATGATCAGGGAGTGAATGCAATCGAGGTTAATGAAGAAGAGTCAGACATTGACAGCTGGATTTACCCAATTACCGATGGTGGATTGAGCAATTGGATGGCAAAGGACTTCGTGCCCGTTTCTTTTATTACACAGTAATAGACTTTTGTTTTGAAATTTGTAACAGACAGTTTAAAACTTTACGGCCCGGTGGCTTACCCGAGACACCGTGGCTTTGTTTGTGAGGGCTTAATGCTTGTCATTTCCATATATCATCAATAAAGCATTGGACGTTTTCTTGCATTACAAATTTTGTGCTCCTTGTTTTTCTTTTCTATCTTGCACCTTATCAAAACAACTATTGTCTTACACACACTCACATATCATAATACAGGTCCACATCCACTCTGGATCCCACTGATAACGACTTTGCTACTTCCAGTTATGACTTTGAAAGTCCGATCAACCAAGCCGAGGACGAAGGTGAGGATGATTGTGAAGTGCCTGGGGAACTTTCTAGACTATTACTTCAGGAAGAGAGGGCCATACATCCCCATGAAGAGCCAGTGGAATCAGTGAATCTGGGTACAGAAGAAAATAAGAAAGAGGTTAAGATCGGTGCAAATTTGGTGCCTAGTGTCAAGCAACGGTTGATATAGATGTTGCGTGACTATGTTGAGATCTTCGCTTGGTCTTATGAAGATATGCCTGGGTTGGATACCGATATTATGGTTCACCGCTTGCCAACCAAAGAAGACTGTCCTCCAGTGAAGCAGAAAGTTCGCTGAATGCGCCCAGAGATGTCTGAGAAAATCAAAGTTGAGGTCATGAAACAGTTTGATGCCGGTTTTTTAGCTGTCACTTCTTACCCGCAGTGGGTTGCCAACGTGGTTCCGGTACCGAAGAAAGATGGTAAAGTTCGAATGTGTGTTGACTATAGGGAACTGAACATGGCGAGTCCCAAAGACGAGTTCCCTCTGCCTCATATCGATGTTCTGGTTGACAACACCGCACAACATAAGGTCTTATCCTTCATTGATGGTTTCTCTGGTTACAATCAAATTAAAATGGCTCCCGAGGACATGGAGAAGACAACCTTTGTTACACAGTGGGGTACCTTTTGCTACAAGGTCATGCCATTCGGATTGAAGAATGCTGGGGCAACGTATCAGCGCGCCATGGTCGCTTTATTCCACGACATGATTCATCATGAGATTGAGGTATACGTTGACGACATGATTGCAAGATCCCAAACTGAAGAGGAACATCTTGACCATCTCCAGAAGCTATTTGGCAGGTTGAAGATGTACAAGCTGAGGTTAAACCCGAACAAGTGCACCTTCGGGGTAAGATCTGGTAAGCTGATGGGTTTCGTTATTAGTGATAAAGGTATTCAAGTGGATCCTGCAAAGGTAAAGGCTATACAGGAGATGCCAGCTCCCCGAACAGAAAAGGAAGTCAGAGGCTTTTTGGGACACCTGAACTGCATTGCCCGATTCGTTTCACACCTGACCGCTACTTGTGAACCAATCTTCAAGCTATTAAAGAAAGATCAAGTGGTAAGATGGAATGATGAATGTCAGGCCGCTTTCGAAAGGATCAAGGAATATCTCCAAGAGCCACCTTGTGACCGGTGGAAATAGAACTGACTGTTTTTTAGCTGGTTTCGCGAAATGTCGCGGTAAGCAAGAGTCACCACCGTCTTTTATGTTCTCCAACATGGGAAGGACAAAAGCACAACAAAATTCCTTATGAGAATGTTTCTCAGTTCGGGAGGTAGATTTATAGAAAGGGATGGTGTTAGCACCCTTTCTATCCGTGGTTATCCACGGGCTCTTAGGTACTTGCTCTTATGTTTTCAAAAGATTTGTTTGCTTTTCAAGTGTGTGTGGGTTTTGAAAAAGTTCGTTTGAAAACTTCTAGGTAACTCTTGTATCAGTCCTCAAGAGTGTATGAAGTATTGTTTGAAAACTTTTTGAAAGTGTAAGGTGTGAAAAGTATTTTGTTTGTTTTTAAAAAAGAGCAAGTACCCATGAGTCATCTACCTACCCTAAGGAATTAAGTTGTGTAAGTGTCCTTTAGATAGTGCTATCCCACCATTGAGAGGTAGGTAGCACCATCGTCGGAGGTGTTCGGGTCAATTCGATTGAGGGACAATGTGGTCACCAAAGCAATGGTAGGACACCTTAGAAGTAACCCTAATGTCCTAGATCCTTTTATCCGAGGCAACCGTTTCGAGGCAACTGGATCTTGGACATCAGAGCGACCACTAAAACATCCTATACTTGATGACCACGTTTCGAAGGCAACGAGTGAAGCGTACCCTAGGAGTGGCATGTGCTTTGTGTGTTGTATTCAGTTAATGTTTGTCTTTGTAATTAGTGAGCTACGAGTTGTTTTTATTTACCATACATTCTTTCATGCATTTAACAGTTAGGGGGTGCGGAAAGTAAATTGCGGCAACATAAATCCTACGCTATTACAAGGCGCGGGTCTATACATCGCCAAAAATAAGTACGGAAAGTAAATAAAAACAATAAACCTAATTACTATTACAATCTTGAAAGCAATTACATAATAATAAGCTATGCGCGAATAAAAATTAAATCGGAAATGTTCTAAGGGTGTTGACCCTTTTAAGAAAAGAAATTGAAACTTTTTTTGAATTTTGGTGATTAAATGAAATTAAAAACTAATTGTTAATCTATTTAATTAATTTATTAAAAGAAAATATATTTTGTATTTTTTTATGTTTTTACGAAATAAAATAAAAAATAAAAAGAAATAAAATTAAAAGTTAATTTTACCTAATTCTAAATCTATTTTAATTATTAAGAAAAAAAAAGTTAAAGTTGCCTAATTAATAATTAATTCAATTTATTAGTATTTAATTACAAAAATAAAATGAAATTAATAATAATAATAATAATGTTAGTTCTTTTTGGATTTTTTTTTGTTTATGAAAATAATTAGCTATGAATTAAATAATAATAATAATAGTTAATAATAATAATTAGTTAAAAGAAAATAAAAAAGGAAAAGAAAACAAAAGAAAATATGAAAGAACCATGGGGGTGTTGGCCCAGGTATGGAGGTTTGAGGAAGCAATATGGCCCAATAAGCTTAAGCCTTTGTTGACTTTAGGAATTGCCTGCACGTGCTTTGACTTGGAGCATGGTATCCAGCATCTCATAGCCCCTGGATTGATCTTTGAGGCCACTTGGCGCATGATCGTTTGATGCACATGGTGGAAAGCCTTTGTGAAACCTGCACAGGAACATGTTATGAAAAAATAGAAATAAGCATTTGGGGGACCTGGGATGTTGATGGAGTGCTTGGAAGTAGTTGAATCTGGCTAGATCAGGTCTTTCGAGCTTGACAACTTCAAGGAAATTTTTTCAATTTTGGGGCGTTCTCTAGGCTGTGTGTATTGGGAAGGCTTGCATATCTGTATATGAATGATAATCAATCACAATAAGGAGCCTTGAAGCCTTGCAATTATGTTTTGGATTTTGCCATGAACACCATTTAAACAACTTGCCATTTTTGTCAAAATTTGAATTTCTATGCTTGAAATAGGTCTTGCACGAGTTTGGAAGGTGTTTCATGATGCATCAAAGCAATTCAAACTCAAAGATATCCTCTATTTAATTTTCTTGATTTTTATTTGAATTTTAAAGATTTAAAATGAATTAAATCAAATAAAATTAAATAAAAATGGAAAAATTAATTTTTAATCTTGAAATAAATTGTGGGACACGTGGGAGGCATGGCCAAGCTGAAACAAGTGGAAAAAGTGGGCCCTTTTTGTCAAAAATGAAGTTTCAAGGATAGTTGACTTTGGCCATTTCACAAAAATTTCCCAACTTCTCCAATGCATATCTTGCTCAATTTTGAAGCTATGAACATGTTCTTGGACATTTTGGAAAGGTCTTGAAGTCCTATAACCAATGCCTTTGGTCCCATGTCATTTTGATTTACCAATCTCAAGTTATGGTCTTTGACTTAAAGTGCCTTTTTGTTGACTTTTGAAAATGACCTATAATGTTGAAATTGATAACTTTTTTTGAGAGCATTTCTTGGACTTGGAATGTGAAGATGAGTTGTAGGAAATGTCTCCCCCTTCAAGATGAGCATTGGATGGGATTTTTCTGATGAACCATGAAAAAGTTATGCTTTGGTCAAGTTACAGTTGACTTTTCAGCTGTCCAAAAATATAAACTTTTGATACCTTGATGATTTTTGAGCCATTCTTGTGGAATCATGATCAAGACTTGATCAAATGATGATTGTGGCTTCAAAATGAGATGTTGACCACAAATTTTGACTTTTGACTACCAAATGACCATTTGCCCCCTGTAGTTGACTGTGGAGCAAATAGGGTTTTTGACTGTGCAACTTGACCTTGTGAGCCTTGAAACTTGACATGTAGGTGCTTGATAATGTATATGAGCATATGGGACTTGATTGAGCCCTTGAAAACCTCAACTTCCTTGCAAGAACCAAAACCCTAATTTGACTGGCTTTATGAGAGTGGTTGACTGTGTAACTCCTTGAGTAGACTTTGAACCCTTTGAGGTGATGTTTGTCAAAACTTTGAAGAATATGGGAGGGAAAATTTTGGGGTACAACACACCTATTTTGATGCCTCCAGTTGAAGGGAGACCTTCGATGGGGTGTGTGCTGGGGCAGCATGACGAGTATGGCCGAAAAGAGCATGCTATTTACTACCTTAGCAAAACGTTTACTGACTGTGAGACCCGATACTCACTACTTGAGAAAACTTGTTGCGCTTTGGCATGGGCTACTCGTCGGCTGAGATAGTATATGCTGACTCACACTACTCTATTGATATCAAAGATGGATCCAATCAAGTATATCTTCGAAAAGCCTGCCTTATCCGGAAGAATAGCAAGATGGCAGATGATCTTGACTGAGTATGACATCCAATACACACCCAAAAAGCAATCAAGGGGAGTGTATTGGCGGATCATTTGGCTCATCAGGCCGTGGATGATTACCAGTCTATGAACTTCGAGTTTCCGGATGAGAATATCATGTTGGTGACTGACTGTGAAACACCTAGGCCGAATGAAGGACCTGAGGAAGGATCCCGATGGTCTATGTATTTTGATGGAGCTTCAAACGCGTTGGGTAATGGTATTGGCGTCGTGATCATATCTTTTGAAGGCTGTTAAACTCCGTTCACTGCCCGATTATGTTTTAACTGCACCAACAACATGGCGGAGTATGAAGCGTGCATCATGGGCCTTCGAGCATCTATTGACCTAAGGATTAAGTTTCTGAGAGTGTTTGGAGATTCCGCTCTCGTGATCAGTCAGATTAAAGGCGAGTGGGATACGAAACCCAAATCTTATTCCTTACAAAGAGTATGTATTGACGTTGCTACCACATTTTGAGGAGATAACCTTTGAACACTTCCCAAGGGAGGAGAATCAGTTAGCAGACGCGCTAGCTACCATGTCTTCTATGTTCAAGGTCAGGTGGGACAATGAGGCTCCCCAGATTACCATCGAGAGGTTGGATGAACCTGCACATTGCTATGACATTAAGACTTAAGAGGTAGCAGATAAACTCTGGTTTCATGAGGTAAAGAGGTATCTTGAGGCTCAAGAATACCCCGAGGCTGCATCTGTTAACGCCAAAAAGTTTCTAAGAAGATTCGCTGTGAAGTTCTTCATCATCAATGACATTATTTACAAACGTAACCATGATTCGACCTTACTACGTTGTGTGGATAAGAACGAGGCAGAAAGGATTATGGCAGAGTTACGTGAAGGTACTTTCGGGACTTATTCCAGTGGACACACCATGGCAAAGAAAATCCTGCAGGCAGGATATTATTGGTCCACCATGGAAGCCGACTGTTATCAACATTCTCGAACTTGTCATAAGTGCCAAGTATATGCTGATAAGGTGCATGTACCTCCAGTCCCTCTGAACGTCTTGACCGCTCCTTGGCCTTTTGCAATGTGGGGCATCGATATGATTGGTGAGATCAGACCTACTGCGTCCAACGGGCATCGTTTCATCATGGTAGCAATTGATTACTTTACCAAGTGGGTTGAGGCAACTTCCTTTGCTACAGTAACCATGAACGTCGTGGCACGGTTTATTCTGCATAATTTGATCTGTCGATATGGTGTACCCGAGAGGATCATTACAGACAACGGTACAAATCACAACAATATTATGATCACAACTCTTCTCCTTACCGGCCAAAGATGAATGGGGCTGTTGAAGCGGCTAATAAGAACATCAAGAATATTGTGCAGAAGATGACAGTGACTTACAAAGATTGGCACGAGATGTTACCATTTGCTCTTCATGGATACCGTACTTTAACACGGACTTCAACAGGGGAAACACCCTACTCTTTGGTGTATGGCATGGAAGCAGTCTTACCTATTGAGGTTCAGATACCCTCTCTTCGGATCATGAAGGATGCAAGTTTGAGCGAGGACGATTGGATCCAGACCCGACTTGATCAGCTGAACTTAATCCACGAAAAGAGACTTACTCCTATTTGTCATGGTCAGACATATCAAAAGAGGATGATCAAGGCATTTAACAAGAAAGTCAAACGACAAGAATATCAAGTTGGGGATCTGGTAATCAAGCGCATCATACTGCCGCAAAGTGATCCCAGGGGAAAATGGACCCCCACATACGAAGGGCCATTTGTGGTTAAGAACATCTTCTCGGGAGGATCCATGATTCTAACCACCATGGATGGTGACGACCTTCGTCACCCCGTCAATGCAGACATAGTGATAAAATACCACGCATAATCAAGGACCCGCTAGGTTGACTAGGCCTAGGCAAAAATAACGGCTTCCCGGCGAACCAAAAGGGTTCGGGCAAAAATAAGGGATGAAAATGAAAAAGCTGTACACCCGGCAAGTCGAAAACCTGAAAAGACGGCTTAGGCAAAAAAGGGTATCCCGGTGGACTGAAAACCCGAAAGAGCAGTCCAGGCAAAAATTAGGGATTAAAGCGTAACACTATGTCTCATTGGATCACCTTGCAACCAGACTTCAGTAATAACTATCAAGCTCGGACGACACTAATCTATCTGATCTACCTTCAACCAAGTAGCAAAGTGATGAGATGCTCGAGGATATAAAGGCGATAGCAGAGTTGGAACCCAGTGGGATTATTCACATAGCTATTTTTCTTTCTTTAACACAAACTGTATAAATTCTATTGTTCGGCAGCATTCCCTTACTAGGATGTCAGCCTCTTGTACAAAAACGCCTATTTACAGGCCAACTTGAAAATCAATACAATTCATTTTCACAAAGAAATTTCAAATTGTTTTCTTTTTTTGTTTTGTTTTGCAAGAACGTCCAATGGTTCATTTTTGATATATGCATTTGACAATAGTTGTTGCTCATAAATATTTACATGCGAAACAAAAGACGATTACTCATAATATCAGAAACAGGGGAAAAAAATAAATGTCCAAACCGTACAGTTGCTCTACCACCAGGTATAGGGATAGACCTAGCTGGAGAAAACGATTGAAGGTACATTCACTCCCCGCAGAGTAGGAAAAAGACAGTGATATTAGCAGTCCCGAACAGGACAACACTCTCCCCAGCTGAGGCTCGCAACCGCGAATGAGTCGGCAATATTCTCCCCAAGCAGAGTTTATCTATCATCCGCACTAGAAGATTATCCCTAGTGGAGTCTGGAGGATTATCCCCAGTAGAGTCTGGAGGATTGTCCCCAGTAGAGTCTAAAAGATTATCCCCAGTGAAGTCGCCACTGGAAAATCATCCCCAGCGGAGTTCATTCCTTTCACAAACAGAAATTCAATCCCCAACAGGGTTCATTATCACCAACAACGGTAATTCATCCCCAACCAAGGTTATTTCTCCAAATCAGCAGATCTTCTGACAGAGTATCTCTCTTCCCCACAGAGTCATTTTCCCGCCGGTTTATTCTCCAACAGAGTTCTTCATTCACTATCCCCAGCGAGAACGAAGAATTCAACTTTTGTGTTCTCCAGCAGCAATCCGAGATTTATTTTCCCCAGCTAGAGAATGTCATAAAAACATTACATATCCATACATCATGACATACGCATAAACATCATACAACACAATCTCATTTATTTTGAGAACATCATTGCTTGATACATGTCATGCATTACATACGATTAACCCTTTACCTTTCAGGAAAGATACAGTCAAATTCTCACCAAGTTCAAGCTATGAAGCCCGGATCCGACCGGATAGTATCCTGATCTCTACAACATATTGTGAAGCCCGAATTCGACCGGATATCGAACACCGTGAAGCCTGGATTCGACCAGATAGTGGTTTATCTTTAAGCTATGAAGCCCGGAGAACAACCGGATAATAGTTTAATCCCCAGCAAGCCGTGAAGCCCGGATTACGACCGGATAACAGCTCAACAAGTTACTGGGAAGCCTGGATTACGACCAGGTAGTAGTGCGAGGTACCATGAAGCCTGGATTACGACTAGATAGTGGTATGTCATAAACACAAGCCGTGAAGCCCGGATTATGACCGAATAACAGCTCAGCAAGTTATTGTGAAGCATGGATTACGACCAGATAGCAATACCAGTTTCTGTGAAGCCTGGATTACGACCAGATAGTAGCCAAAGATGCCACGAAGCTTGGATTACGACCAGATAGTGGTATATCTTTAACACAAGTTATGAAGCCCAGATTACAACCGGATAGTATCTGAATTTCCTCCGAACACCATGAAGCTTGGATTTCGACCAGATAGTGGTATGAGACATTACGAAGCCTGGATTACGACCAGATAGCGGTAAAAGACACCGTGGAGCCTGGGTTACGACCAGATAATAGTAAGGGACACTGTGAAGCTTGGATTACGACCAAATAGCAGTTCACCCAGTCAGATACTATGAAGCCCAGATTACGACCGAATATTAGTAGGCCCAAAGCCAAAGGGAAGCCCGGATTACGACCGGATAACCATTTGATCTCTTCTGAAGCCTGGATTACGACCAGATAAGAAGTAAGGTATTGTGAAGCCTAGATTACGACCAAATAGCAGTACAGAACACCATGAAGCCTGGATTCGACCAGATAATGGTATAAAGCATCGTGAAGCATGGATTACAACCAGATAACGATAAAAGCACTAAAGCCTGGATCACGACCAGATAAGAATAAAAAAATTGCGAAGCCTGGATCACAACCAGATAGCAAATTTAATCTCATCTCCCCAGTAAGTCATTGTAAAGCCTGGATTACGACCAGATACCAGTCAGTCTTATTACTATGAAGCCTGGATCACGACCAAATAGTAGTTCATTTTCACTTCTTCAACGAAGAGACGATTCCTCAAATAAGAATAATGGACGACCGAAGTTCCTAAAATTTAAAATTTCTAAAAAATAGAGATGATTCCCCAGTAGAATAACGGACGACCGAAGCTCCTAAGATTCTATTTCTCTCAAGACAGAGATCAACATTCCCCAGCGGAATCTTCCTCGACAACAGGTATACAAGCTCTCGCTAAGGAATCTCTTTTGCGATCGAAACTCCTTCAGATGGCATATTTAAGCCCATATTCCATCATTAATCTCCAAATGGCATTTGTAAGCCCATTCCCGATGTCACAAGACAAATACCACTTCATGCAAGTGCAAATTTCTAGGCACTCTAGTGTTCAATCATCTTCCACCTTCGAACCACGAAAGGCACAAGAGCCAATATACATCCTCAGGTTTAAGAAGATTGAACAGGGGCAGCTGTTGTACCCTAAAATTTTCCCTCCCATATTTCTCAAAACATTTCAAGAAAGATCCTTAAGTTGCTCAAGGAAGTCCAAAGGTCGACCAGACAAGCTCTTTCCTAAGGCAGTCTACCTCAAATTAGGGTTTCATGTTGCATCAAGATACTTGAGTCAAAGGGATCCCAAATCCTCACCATTGTCCTAATATGTTCTCAAGATCATCCATGTCAAGTTTCAAGCCCTATAAAGAAAGTTTGCTCAGTCAACTGCTCAAAGGCCATAAAATCGATTATGCTAGGGCAAAAGTCAACTGTGGCCCACATACAGTCAACCTTCAAGATTTTTGGTCAACATTCTCATTTTGAAGTATGTTTCATCATTTTATCAAGGGTTGATCATGATTCATCAAGGATTGCTCATAATTCCTCAAGAACCAAAAGTTGCTAAATTAGGGTTTTGTAGGAAAAGTAACTCAACTTTGACCAAGCATAACTTTCTCATACTTTATGAGAAATGACCCATCCAAAGCTCATTTTGAAGAAGATGCCATTCTCTATAATCCATCTTCAGCTCCAAAGTTCAAAATATGCACTCACAAGAAGTTATGAATTTGAACATTATAGGTCATTTTGAAAAGTCAACAAAAACACCTTTTTTTGCCAAAGCTTCATACATAAACATGGAATACCAAATTGAGATGAGACCAAAAGGGTTGCTTAGAGGACATCTCAAGCTTTCTAAAAAGTCGAAGAACACCTAAAACAGGCTAGAGAGAGGTGTGAGAACAAGAATAAAAGTTGAAAAAATCACAACAAAGTGCTGGGTCGAATTCATTATTCCAGGCAATTTAAAAGCCTCCTGACCATGCCAATCGCTTCCTGGGATCCCCAGCATGCAAAACCAATCAAGAACAAGCACTCCCAAGCCCTGTAACTCACTGTAAGTCAGCCACGAAATTACCTTTTTCTTGAATTCGAATTGCATCATTCTGATACTTATTGCATGAAATAATTGTAGATTCTTGTTCACCATCACATTTGCAAGCTTTCTGTAACAATTAATTGCATTTTCATGGCCTGTATAAGATTTCACCATTGCTAGGGTTTTATGGCTAGATTTAGGATTTGTGTGTGCAGGTAAAATTGGGCCATGAAAGGGGCGCCATTGTGCTCAGCAGGTCCAGACGAATCTATCTGTGGCCTTAGTTCTTATTTATCTTATTCATGCTTGATTTTGAGAAGTTGCAGGGATGTAGCGACGGACATATGTCCGTAGGTAAAAGTTTTCAACTTTTACCAACGGAGCAAGGTTGGGGATGACCTACGTGGCACCCTTCCATTGGATCATTTGAATTTTGGCGCGCGTTTTCATTATTCTCCACTAACTCCATTTATTTGCATATTATCTATTATTGTCATTTTATGTACAAATGAAATACACAGCTCAGTTGGTTGCCAAGCGTTGGGAAATGCCTTGGGGCCTGGGTTCGAATCCCAGGTCCTCCAAATTGCTTCATATTATTTTCTTTTCAGTGATCAGACACGTGCACAAGGCCAATGACCACCATGGTCCATCATGACCCAGCTTGCCAAGTGTCCTGAGATCCAGATCTGAAAGCCATCAATGGAGGAGCATCATAGGCCATGGTCAATGCAATACATGGGATCCAGCAGGTCAACGTGGGTCAATCCTTTTTGGGCCCAGAAGCTGCTGTTTACACCCCCCAAAATCATTTTTCAGGCCCATTATCTCTTTCTCTTTTCTTTTACATTTTTCTTTATTAATTTATTTTATTTATATTTTACTCACAAATTTAATTTAATTTTATTCAAAAAAATCACAAAAAATATTTTTCACCCAATTAGACTTAGGTTTATTTTTTATCAAAAAAATTAATTAAATTAATTAGGTTATTTAATTTTTAGATAACTTTAATTATTTTGTAAATAAAATAAAATTAATTAAGAATAATTAGGGTTTTTAATTTAACTTAATTATATTTTCTTTTTCTTAAAATAACCAAAAACACAAAAATAGGCCATTTATTTAATTTCATTAATTAATTTAATTAGCTAATTAATTGTGTATTTAATTTTAAAACATAATCCTTTTCTTAAAAATAATTAAAAACAACAAAAACAATTTTTTCTTTTAATTAGGATAGAAGGGGTCAAAACCCTAGTTCTCTCCCGATCTTAATTTCCTCTCGCGCGCTTTATCATTTATTTTTTCCATATTAATGTAATTGTTCACAAGTTGTAATAGCTTAATTAGGTCCTTTTTACTTTCATTTATCGCTTTATTTTTAAGGGTTTGTTTTTGGCTATGTAAATACCTGAAGCCTTGTAATAGCGTAGCTTACTTTCCGCACTTTAACTTCTGCAAAATATTAAACTGTTAGATGTATGATATTAGGGATGCATGACAAGAATGTATGATTAACTTTAAAACGATTAGCTAACCCTAAATGTGCAAAGATAATAATTTGAAATTGAATCACTCGCACATGCGCACTCCTAGGGTATACTCTCACTTCAATTGCCTTCAGTAAACAGTCATTAAGTATAGGATGCTTTAGTGGTCGCTCTCTTGTCTAAACAAAGATCAAAGTTCCATTCGGAAAATTTGCCTCAGAATGGTTGCCTCGGAATTGTTGCCTCGAATAATTGATCTAAGACATTAGGGTTATTACTAAGACGTGCTAACATTGCTTTAGTGACCGTACGTCCCTTTTCGAATTGACCCTTACAACTCCAACGATGGTGCTGCCTACTCACTAATAGTGGGATAGCATTGTTCAAAGGAAACGAACATAGAACGATTCTTTTTTCGAGTAGGTAGATTAACTCTTAAGTACTTGCTCAATCCAAACAAACTTTTTCACACTTACACTCCTCTTTTAAACAAAGATTTCAAAAAACACTTCGTAACACTCTTGAAGACAGAAGAAAGAGTTAAATCGAAGTCAAAAACTTTTCAAATCACACAAACACACAAAGAAGCAATTTTGAAAATGATGAGCAAGTACCTAAGAGCCCGTGGAAAACCACGGATGGAAAGGGTGCTAATACCTTCCCTTTCTATAATCTACCCCCCGTACTAAAAAAATCTCGAAAAAAGGAATTTTTTGGTGCTTTTTTCCTTTCCTTGTTGGATAAAATAAAAGTCGGCGGCGACTCTTGCTTACCGCGACATTTTGTGAATACAAACGCAAAATGCAAACCAGCATATTCCTAATAAACAGTCTCGGTTCTGGCCACCGTATCACAAGTACATATCTTAGATGCGAGTCAAATACAATTCAGTTTCGAATATTATTCTGTTGCTTATTTGAGACCCCTTTTGGTTCAAACAAACCTCCCAATAATTATTCTGATTCATTCCCGGTTGAAATCAAGGCTGGACTTAGTCCATTTTCTTTTGGCAGGTCACCCTTGGATGGCATCTGTAAGCCCATCTCCGACAGTTATCCCTCAGTTTATTCAATGGCATCTTTAAGCCCATTCCTAATATAATAGATTCAAGGCATCACTTTGTACACCAGCAAGTGCAAATATTTGGGCACTTTAGTGTTCAATCATCTTCCACTTTCAAACTACGAACGGCGAGCATGCCAATCTCGCTCTTTCAAGTTTAAGAAGATTGAACAGGGCAGTTGTTGTACCCTAAAATTTTCCTTCCAATTTTTCATGCAACATGTTTACCCTAGGGTTCTCGTACACTCAATTGGCTCAAAGGTTGACCAGTTAGGTTCTCTTTCTAGGCAGGAAATCAATAATTAGGGTTCAGGATTTTTCTCAGAGATAATTGAGTCTTAAAAAATCTCCAATTTTTTTAAAGACAATTTGCTGAAGTTTGTTAGTTCTACAAGAATGACTAATGTTCTTGAAACATATTTGATAGACAATGAAGTCCTGTTGGAATCAAGAGTGACATGCGAATTCATTATGATTACCAGTTAGTTGTTGAACGAGAATTGAAGATTAAGACTTTTTGATCATAAGTCTTTGAAGTTAAGTTAATCAAGTAGAATTAAAATTCTTAAACATTTATTTTGTTTTAGAAGTTTGATTGGAGTACAAAGTTGTTTTGTTTTGCTTGATCATCTTTGGTGATTGCTTGAAATACAAGTTACCTAAAACGAGGTATTTTACTCAAAACATCCAAATAAGAATTCCAAAATTCAAAGTTGAAATTGGTACAATATTTTCACAAAGTTTATTCAGAAGTATTGTATTCATTACATTACAAGTTTGAATTGTACAAAAGAAATGTCTTATCTACCAATGCAATAAATTACAAAGATCTGTTTATAAAAAAAAAGAAGAGAGAAATTCTATTTCTTCAAAGTCTTCATCCTCAAGCAACCCCTCCAATATTTGCTTGCCATCCATGCCTCATGTTTATGAAAAAGAAAGGGAGAAGTTTGTTAGTAATTCAAACATTCAGAAATGAACAAAAATATACAAAGTAACCCTAAATTCATCATCAGGGTGATTTCTGTTGAATCAGAAAAGAAGAGTTTTGTATTCTAAGGCCTCATGCAATTCTTGATTAATCATTGTCCTGAGAATTTATAGTTTGCAAATCACAAAGTACAAGCTTGGTTCACAAACAAGCAGCAAACAAGGCAAGCTGCAACAAACTGCAGGGCAGGAAAGCAAGGCAAGCTGCAACAAACTGCAGGGCAGGCAAGCAAGGCCAGCAACTGCAAACTGCCAAAACAGAACCAGCAAACAAGCAGCAAACAAGGCAAGTTGCAACAAACTGCAGGGCAGGCAAGCAAGGCAAGCTGCAACAAACTGCAAGGCAGGCAAGTAGGGCAAGCTGCAACAAACAACATAACAGGGCAACAAACAAAACAATGCTGCAAACAACTAAAAGACAAAACTTGTGCAAAAAAGTCTACAGAGTATCAAAAGTTCAGAAAAGAAGGTTTTGGATTCTAAAGGCCTCAAACCATGTCAAATTCTATCATGGGCCCATTATCATTGCAAAATAAAGCTTGGCCCACAATAAATTCAAAAGAGTTCCAACCATATTCCCAGCCCATTACCAAAATTCAAATCAAGAAATTCAAGCCCAATAGAGGCCTCAAAACAGTGTCATATTATTGGCCTAAAGGTATGTTTTGCAAATCACAAAAACTTGGTTCACAAGCAAGGGAAAATATAAAATCAAGCCTCATACATATTTCACAAAGGCATAACTACATCATTGGCTAAGAAGTAATCTTTTGCAAATCTCAAGTATTTGGTTCACAAAAGGTAAAGAGGAAATCAGAAAGAAAAAACCTCATGTTGTTTCAAATCAGAAAATATCAGACCAACAATCAAAAAGCCTCAAATTTGCAAAGTCATGTCATAGGCCTAGAGTATTTCACTACAAATCTCAAAACATTTTTGTTTGGTTCATAACAAATACAAAAATACAGCAAAAGCAGCCAGCAAAGTCAGAAAAGTATAAACAAGTACAGAAAACTGTAAAAGGAAAAGCAACAGTCAACCAACCAAAGGACAACAACTTGAGTTGTTAAAATAAAGCAGGTACAAGGTCATCACAGTACAACCAGCAAAAGTCAACATCCACCATAAATGAATAGCACAGCCAACAAGCAAAGTCAACTTGCAATTTAATTTATTAGAAAAAATAGTAAAAGCAACAAAGCCAGTATTTTTTTATCTATCACAAAATCAACCAATATAAAACAGGGCAACAATAATGTGCAAAGAGAGGTTTTTTGGCCAACAAGAAGAATACACAGAAAAAAAAGTCCAACCATTGTTCTCATCCTTCAAAGTTTACTGTCAACAAGCCACATGATACCAAAACACAGCAAAGAGGTAATTTCTCAAATAGTTTCAATATACAAGACTTTTGAAACTTTTTCTTGTACAAAACATACAGTTTAGGGCCAATCAGAAATCAAATAGAACATAGGGACAGAAAACTTGTAACACCATCATTCTTTTCAGTTTTACAAAGAAAACATACAGAATCAAAACCCTAAGTAAATCATTCATCAGTAAAATAACCAAAAACATCATCACCAACATTAAAACAGAAACAAAATCGCAACAAACAGAAATAGGCAAAACCCTAAGTAAATCATCATCAGTTTCGCAAACCCAAACCCTTTATCAAAAAGAAGAGAGTTTCTTTCAAATAGAAACATGCAAACAGAAGCATGCAAACAAAAGTCCAAACCCTAAACCTTTTTTTTTATCATCATTTTTAAAAGAAGCCTAACCCTTCAGAATTAGCAAAGAGATAAGAGAGGAAAGATCTCACCAAATGATGTAGAAGAAGCAAATCAGAACCCCTAGGGTTCCGGTCATCCCCTTTTAGATCTAGGCAAAATCATGCGTTTTATGCAAAATTAAATACCAAATTAGTGATTAGGAGGAAGAGAGGAAGAGATTGATGTAGAAAAAAAAAATGGATTTTGAACCTAGCCGCCGCCGTCACCTCCGTGAGACGATTTCTGGCGCAGCTTCTTTTTCTTCTCCGACGAAGGAACCACATATATATATATATATATATATATATATATATATATATATATATATATATATATATATATATATATATAGAGAGAGAGAGAGAGAGAGAGAGAGAGAGAGAGAGAGAGAGAGAGAGAGAGAATCAGAGAAATGAGAGAGAGAAATGATTTGGCCATATGAGACCGTGTCTCATTAACCTCTGGTTGTTTTGTTCAAAACAACCAGGCCCAATAACTAAAAACCAACCTCCTTCCGCTCGCTACACCCCCATCCCTTAAATCTGGCATTTTGTTGTTCTTTTGGCCATAAGGTTTTTGGGCTGAAGCCCAAACAAATTTTCATTTTTTTCCTTCTTTCTCCAAACACTCTTTCTAATTATTAACCCCCCTAACTTATTTTATTTATTTTATTTTTATTTACTTTCTTTTAATTACTATTATTAATATTATTACAATATTTATTTTTATAAATAAAAATCTCAAAAAAATATATTATTTATGTATTCATATTAAATGTATTCATATTTGTTTAAAAGACCAAAACATTTTCTTGTTAAAATTCATTTTCTTTTTTTAAAAATTAATTAAATAATTAGATTAGGTTATACTTATTATTTATTTAGAAACTTGTTTCTTTAAACTAGTTTCTTTAAACTAGTTTCTTTTACTAACTTAATTCTAATTTTCTTTTTTAGTTAATTATTTTTCTTTTAAGTTAATTAAGTCAAAACAAAAAAATCATTCCTTATCCATTCATACTTGTACATTATATTCATTTCACTTCTTATACATTATATTTACATTTGTTTCTTTGTACATTTGTTAAACTCGACATGGTTGTAATAGATAATTAGGGTTTTAATTTCTTGCAAATTCCCATTCATAAATTGTATACCCCCCTCCCACAAGTGTTGTAATAGCGTAGTAACTTTAAATTTCACAATTTATTGCTTTTACATAACATGCTAGTAACTAGGGTTTGTATGGCAAGATAAAACCAATCAAACAGAAAACCCTAATTCAAGACAAAATCAAGCATGAAAATGACACACTAGCACACAAAACACCCCTAGGGTTACTCCACTTGGTTTCCTTATACAAAAATGACCATATTACGCATGTAACGTGTCTTAGCAAAAACAAACAAATACGAGATCATAGTCCCTCGATGACGCTATTCAAAGTTGCCTCACAAAAATGATCTTAGTCCCTAAAAAAATGCTAATATACTTTTTAACATTGCTAATCATGGCTATACGATGACCCACGCCCGTCCCATTTACATCCAAAGATAGGGTTGCTTACCAAATCAATGGTAAGACAAAAATGTCAAAGGAAAAGAAAATGAACAAGAAAGACATTTGAGTAGGTAGATTACTTTTAGTTACTTGCTCCATTTCAAAACAAATATCCTTTCTATTTTCAAAACAAACACACAAATTTTCAAACATCTTACAAAACATTGACAACATTTTTCAAAAAAGATCAACATCTTTGTATACATTCTTACGAACGAGAATCATTACAAAGATTTCCTAAACAATGGCCTCTTTTACAAAATACTTTCAAAACCACACAAAACACAATTTCAAACAAAAGAAAGTGATATAGCAAGTAACTAAGAGCCCATGAAAAACCATGGATGAAAAGGGTGCTAATACCTTCCCTTTTCATAATCTACCCCCCGAACTCAAGAAACAATCTCAAAGGTCTTTCCTGTGCTTTCTTACCTTTCCTTTTTGGATAAAAGAAAAGTCGGTGACGACTCTTGCTAACCGCAACATTTGCGATAAAACGCAAAACAATCAAGTCAGTTCTCCCACCGCATAACAATATCAAATGAAATGAATTAAACATACACTTAAGAATTAACAATCTCTTTCATTTTCTTGTCGAGTGGACCATGCAAGGAACACAGTACAATTATCGTATTCATCTTAAATGACATTATGATCAATTAATAATGACCACTGAATAAACATGAGCATATATATTACTAGTATTTGCTAAAATAAAACTAAATACACAATACATAAACATCAGTTACAAAAATACGTACCAACAAAGAAATGGTGCTAAGTAACATTCTTTTCCTCCCTCATTTAACTATTTTTTCAAGTAAACTTGAATGTATTTTGGTGGATTAACGTCCATCGAATAAAAAGCGGATTCAAGATTCTATAAATACTTGATTTATTCAACTCAATACAAACACGGTGAATGTACCTAAATGGTTAAAGAAAATGAATAAATTAATTAAGGAAATACAAAAAAGGATAATGTGTATATTTAACTATATACTTATATGCACCAAACTGGAAATATCCCTATGCCCATACACTTATATCCATCGAGAAAATCCCTTACATATTTAAGATTGTAATAGAATAAATCCACATATGGAAAATGTTCTAGAGGAAGAGGTTGCGCATCATTCATCACC
Organism: Vicia faba; assembly: GCA_948472305.1. NCBI lineage: Eukaryota > Viridiplantae > Streptophyta > Magnoliopsida > Fabales > Fabaceae > Vicia > Vicia faba. The sequence goes on from OX451738.1 coordinate 162,262,722, forward strand.
GCAACATTCAAGTATAACATGGTGATTTCATTTGAGTTAGGGTCCAATAACTCATTGCGGTTAGCTGGAGGGGGGAAGGGGCTGAACAATTACTTCCTTTTGTAGAAGCACGACGTACAACACTTCTACTTATCATCATCACCATCAACATGACATTGATCTTTGTTAGTATGTTTTTTGAGGTTTTTACTTAATCTCTACATCACAATATTCAGTTAGAACAAAAATAAGCACAATATATATCATACATTTATGATAAAACACTAAAATCTCAAGTAAAGCACATGCCGAATATAACTCTTGAAACCTTTGCACATATTTCTCCCTTTTTCCCTCTCCTCTTCAAACAACCTCTTTTATTCTTCTAATTACTTCTCAACATTCTCAATCTTTTGTTTTTGTGCATTTAATTCCAAGCTTTCAGTACTTTTTCTTTAAGACCCAAAGAATAACCTCAAGCCAACACCTTCTCCAACACCACGGACACGCCCACCATTCTCCTCTATTTTGATTGCTTCTACTAATATGTCATATCATGCTTATGGAACAAATGTGCCTTCACGAGCCTCCTCAACTAAATTATCCTACACAACATGAACAACTTACGTATATAGTTACCAACACATTTAAATAACAAATAACATAAGCAAAACAAATCTTACTTACAATTTTCTCGGCAACTACTCTTGTTGCCTCAGAGGTGTACTCTTCATTTAGTCTTAATCGAGCCCTCTTCCATTTTTCATGTCTCGATGGTGGGGATGGGATGCAATCATCTCCTATTTGTGGTTGTTTTTCAAGCATTATTCTTTTCTCAAGTTTCCTGTAACCTCCACGAGACAATCTATGAGGGTACATGTTCTTTGCCTTGTTTTGTATTCCTACTCCACTTTTAAGCTGTTATTAACATAGTGAATAATATATATGATTAATATCTATAACTAATTAGCATAACATTATAGGTTAAATAAAACTAGTACTAACCTTGAATTCCTCAGAACGACGTATCTTCACAAACTTCTTCCATTGCTTCTTTGATATAAAATTATATATTTTTCATGGAAGATCAAGACCGCTCTTAGGCTTCCTAATGTAGTTAGCCGTGAGTTGTGACTTAAATCCCCTCCAACGAGTACCGGCATAAGAGATCCACTTATTTTTCAACTTTGAGTCATTGGTAAACTCAAAATTCAACTACATTTAAATCAATGTATTAGAAATTATAGGTAGTGATATCTAATATATGAAAATTATAGTATGTAATCCCTTAACGCCTGTCCATATGCTTTCTTTGACTTTATCATCCACCTTTTTCCAATCATCTATCAATATCTAAGGAACACAACATAACTCTTAAAATTATAGTAGTGTTCACAGTCAACTACTCTGTAGTACGAATCAAACTCGATCGGAGTTTTTTCACCTGATGGTGAGTTGCGGACTGATGTGAATTAGGCCATCATTGTGACACCTCTCTGTGATATTTTTGATTGAGTATCATCTGTTTTAGTTTCATTCGCACAACACTTATTTGTTTAAGTATATGATGAAGAGCTCGAAAAGGTCGACATCTATGTTAAAAAACAACAACAACATGAACAACAAGAACATAAACAAAAATAACAACCACAACAATGGAAAATGAAGTTTACTGTAGATGTATGGAGAAAATATTTATGTATCCTAAACATGATGACTAAGTAAACGATGTTGGTGTTGGTGTTGGTTTTGTCTTCCTTACTTAAACGATGATGTTGTGGTTGTTGTCTTCCTTCTCGACGATGACAACGACGGTGTTGGTGTACTCTTCCTTCTCAGCGTCACGATTGTAATGGTCTTTTCAACCTTGACAATGATGACAAAAATGAAAAATACACATTGCAAAATGGATACTGAAGAGACAGGATAGGGTGAACGATGGTGTTTTAGTTGAAATCGTGTATTATTTTACAGTATTGAACGTTAGAGTTTAAGGTTAAAATCGTGTCTTATTTCGTCTAGTTTCTTTTTTAATGGAAAAAAGGATACTGAAGAGACAAGCTATATAGGAGTGTATAATATTATAAGGATACCACCAAGGACAAACCCATAAACCGTTATGATATATTTATTTTCATATAAAATTTCATAAAGAAGCGCCAGAGTTTAATTTACAATAAAAATTTTAAATAAAAAATAAATTAAATAATATCACAATTGTGGAACGAACCAACCATAGTCATAAACCTTTAAGTTTTTTATTTAAAAATAAATAAAAAAGAAAATGCGCGCCTTAATATTAATAGAAAAATGTATATGATGACACTGAGGTTCGAACCCGTGAAAACTTGACTATTTCACCACAATTGGCTCACCAACCATTGTAATATACAATTAATTTTAAATCAAAAACAAAAATAATATGAGAGAATCTTAGTTTAGAGATGTCACCACGGAGTAGGGAAGAACTGTGGTGACCATGGTATGGTGTTGTTGTTTTCGCATTTTGTAGTAGTGCCGAGAGACTAAATAATCAGATTTTACTATAAAAGCACTCATTAAATATATTATATCCAAAATCCAACTTATATGTAGTCACTCTAAACTCATATGCATCATTCTTTATGATGAATTACAAGACAGAAAAAAATCCTCAATATTTTGTGTTCTTCTATTTTGAACAAAACATTTTTTTGCCCTTGTAAATTTATTGCACATAATGGTGTTTATGTTGTTGTTATATTTTTGGAATAAAATTCGTATGGTATCAATCAAAGAAAACAATCTATAATTTATCGCTTTCCTTGGTTGACAATATTGAGATATTTATTTCTCAACATGTTGTAAATTGCAAGCAAAAAATTCTGAATGGTAACAAAATTCTAAAGGAAACAAGACATGTTACTTTCAATTTTTTATCATTCACCATTTTTTGTACGTAATATATTACCTCTATTTTGTTATTAAACCAAGGAGGAAGTCCTTCTTTTATTTGATTTTTTAATTTAAAAAGAAAAATATTTCCCCCCGGTTTAAAAAATAACCGAGGATTTAGTTACTCGGCTACAACAATGAATCTATGTCCTACATTTATAAAGTAATAATGCTCAAGATATTTCTAACACATCAATCTACAAGAAACTATATTTTCCCACAAAGTTTAGATCTGTACTATATATCATTTCAAGTGCATATCTTTTTCCTAAAGTTCTCTTTTTTGAGAAAGCATTTGCTCAAGATAATGAAGTCATGATTGGAACAAATCTTTAGAATGGATTGTGTGTGCAGAAAAAAATTTCCCATGTTTGGAATAGATACCTTCTTAGGAATTGCATGCATGCAAATCAATGAACTTGAAAAGAATATGCACAAAGAGCATACAACAAAATCTGGATAACAACAAAAAATTTGTTGTTCTCCAAGAATAATAGCAGCAATGGTGAGTTGGATTTGTCAAAATTTGAATTTGTTGTAAACAATGTATTTTAATATTATGTGTAAGTAATATAATTTTATGAAAAAAAGCTTATTCCTCTCGATTTTTAAAAGAAACCGAGAGGAATGTGACGCTTGGGATTAAACATATTTCATTGTATTTTTTATTTAAAATGAAACATATTTTACCTCGTTTTTGACTAATAATTAATGGGGTATATAAGCTTGTTTATTTAGTTTTTTCATTGTCCTTAAACACATCTTTGGCATGCATTTAATATGTATCAACACTCAAGACACTGTCATTAGTGATCTGTGTGAAACCTAAAATATATCAATTATAAAAGCATGATGAATATAAAAAATTGATAATGAAACATTTGACATGAAAACTTTGAAATATAAAGAAGCTTGGTAAAGTTCTCTGTGATGGATCGCAATAGCAGAAAATTATTTGTGTTCAAGGTTTATGTTCTTAAGTAATCAAATAACAGAATATTTATTTTATTTATCTATCCATTTTTTTAAATCAAAAACAAATTTATACAAAAACCATTAAGAATATATTTCATTCAACATTTTATCTTCCCCAAGATTTTAGTGGAATGGAGATCCAGTATTCTTCACTAACAGTGATGATGATGAATTAGATTCAAAATTTGTTATATATTTTTACTTTTATATTCTGTGTAAATAATATAATATTATGTGTAAACAATGTAGTTTCTAAACAAATTAATTTATTAATACTGTATATAAACAATGTAATGAGTATTTTAAAAAATAGAATTTATTTTTTCCCTCAGTTTTGGTCATAAACAGAGGGGTATGTGGTGCTAGTTTTGAAAATATAAAAAGCTATTGTTGGGGTTAGAACCAATGATAATTTTAACTATCCCATTATTTATTCAAAAACTGAGGTGTTAAGTGGCAAGTTATCATGATGCCCTTCATTACCTCGCCTATGTAATCGAGGTTAAATCAACTTTGCATCTGAGGTAAAATATGTTTTTTTAGTGATAATGTTTCTCCCGTTACTACGGGGGCGAGGGGAAAACCCCTTTTATCATTTCTCTCAGTCTTTGGATATATGGATTTCTGAAAGGATGGACCCAAGTATCTTTTCTCCCCTTGATCATGAAGTGATTCAGATCTTGGGGTGTATTCGTTCCATGGAGTCTAGCATCTTCATTAAACAGAATCATGAAGACAAAGATGGAGTGGAAGCATATTTAGCTATGAAAGAACACTTTCTCACCTAATTTTGTTGTTGTTATGATTTAATGATGTTTTTTTCATAAGAGATAACTCTTGATGAGAAGAGTGAGCACCTGGTAAAAATGCAGATGGCACAACAGCGGGTCTCAAGGATGTAACACAATGTGAGACTTCACGAGCAGCAGAGTTTTTCCCTCCCAATGTTCCTATAAGGGAGTAGAATCCTCTTGGGTCGTCATGGAGTCGTGAGGTGGGGCCAGGCACGAAGAAGACAATGAATGATTTGATTCCTCTTGAGCCCCCTTTATTGAATAACCGATGAGATAATTGAAATGATCATTTGTTCTAACTGGGGGATCCAAGAAAATAATTGCCCCCTTTAGACCATCTTCTCACTGGCTTTTAGATTTTATGCAATGAAAGTAATGGAAAACTTATATAAATATATAAAATCTAGGTGCCTTTTTAAAAACCCTTGCCTTGCAAAAAGCTCAGAGGGAAAAGAGTGCACCCTTCAAAACAACTTGTTTTTACAATCGGCAGAATTTCAATACTTGCCTATAAAAATTGTCAATAAAGTAATCAAACAATGAAATATAAACAACTATGATATTGGCTTCAGAGGGTATCCTCTTTGGGTCTCCAAACTTCATTATTCTCCAAAGTTGAGGAGGAAATTTCCCTGCGTTCACAAGTTTCCCCTAGCGGCATTATTCCTGAGCTCATCATCTTGGCGTTCCTACTTGGAACACAAATATTCTTTAACTTACGGATTTCTTCTTAACACTTCACGTAGATCTCTTAACTTCATTGGATAAATCTTACTCATCCATTAGGGAGAAAATACTTCATGTGTAAATACAGAGTAGATAAGGCGGCACACATCAGGTTAAAGGTTGGTCGCCCGCTAATCATATTATACAAAGAAGGGGAATTGATGACCAAGTACTTAACATGTATTTCTTTGGTCTGGTCCTGCTCTCCAAAGTGATTCTCAAGGTGATGTATCCTAACGATTATTCAAAGCCACATATTTCTTTGTCGCCTTACCCTTTTGAATTGTGTCTTGTCCTTTATGGGCGAGGTGTAATTGCTCTTCCTCGGGTGGTGCAAACCCTTGGTGTTGAGAACACACTCTTTGAAGTCACACGCCTTCTTGTCGGTGTTTCTTTCCTCGCCCTTTATGTAGTTGTTACATCATTTTTTCTATACAGTTATTAGATTTAAAGAATAGAAATAATCTTAAAACTATTTGACTTGAGTTTTATTCCCAATCGAAATGGTCAGTTTCGACCATATTACTCAATAAGCTTGGTGATTCGTCTGTTAAAGGATGATGATAATTTTTTGTGAAACATCTACTAAAATGACTAAAGACATGTAGTTATGTGGAATTCGTAAAATTTGGAGTTTCCAACAAATACCTAACTTCCCAGCGAACAAAGCTAAAGTGGATAAGATCAAATGGTTATTCAAGAATGCATGTCAAGATTGAAATGACAATGGCTGCATGGCGATGGGAACATGGCATATTTTTCTAGTTCAACTGTTGTTGACAATTACTTAAAACTATCATATAACCAATGTTTCTTTTTTAGTTTTATTCACACACAAATTCTATAAACTCAAAGTACCAGTGTTGAGAGAAACGAGTGATCAGAAAATGTATGTTTTGCATTCCACTTTATGAATTAAGTTCTTTATAATTTTCAATTTGTTTATTGTGTTTAATTTACTTTACTGCATTTAAAGTTCCTCTTACAACATTTTCATTGTTTTGACTTTAATGTTGAAACCTACAAATTTTTGCATAATATGTCAGGGATTTTTTCGAGTTTAATCCCTTAAGTAAATTCAAACTTGTCTTTATTAACTAAATTTCCCAATAAATAGTAGCACTTTACTCTGGTGACCACTTCTTCCAATGAGAATGGCGGCTTCTAGGCGAGGGACTCGTTGAAGTATCTCGCCTTAAGTCCATTTTGGAACGTCTCTACAAACATTTCTTGGTTTGGTGGGAAAGCCCTAATAGTGGCTTTGTTAAAGAGGGCGAGGTAGTCTCTCAGTGATTCTGAAGGGCCTTGATAAATGTTAAATAGGTTGGTGGTGGACATCTTTCTGTGGCGACTAGTAGAGAACTGATGCACTAGTTTTCTTACCAGTTTCTGATAGTTGTTGAATGAGGCACGAGGTAGACCCACATACCACCTGAGGTAAGCATCCCTAAAAGCCTTCATGCGTAATAACTAGCACTGATACTGAAGGTTTTCTATTAGTATGGACTGAGTAGAGGCGCTGTTCTTCATTGACGTTCGTGATCAATATTCCAGTTTTTGCATCAAAGTTGTTAATCACCACTAGAGGTAATTTTCTATCACTGATCATGCTCATTCGTAAAGATCAACTAAAGGGAAATTTTAATTTCTACTGTGTTTTTGAATCGCTATTTACATTCAATGGTATCACAACTACTTATGAAACCATGAATCAGGGATATGTTTATTTGTTGTACTTTCTAGTTTAATTTGATTGAAACACAGAATAAATTAAATAATAAAGAAAATTAATTTTTGGTATCATTTGTGTATGATTTGGATCATTTGATGTTGACTATACTTCGGAATCTGGCTTTTGTATGGTGAAGCAGCGATACATCGATCATCCATAAATTAAATGAGATATGAACAATTCAGATGCAACTACAACATATTTGATATGCCTTTTATTTTATCGATTCAATTAGTGTAATGGTTGTGTTTCATATGAATGATCAATATTCTATTACTTCGGAATCTGACGTTTGTATAGTGAAGCAATGGCATTTGGGTCATTTTAATTAAATAATCAATCATCACATTTTTTATAGTATGAATATGTTGCATTAGAGTTTATGACGATACAAGAGTTGTATTGTCAAGAGTTGTAAAATGTGGATTTGTAACGACACAAGAGTTGTGTATCCGATTTGCAAAATTTTATAATAATAATAATAATAATAATAATAATAATAATAATAATAATAATAATAATAATTGTTATTGTTGTTATTATAAGTTTTATTTATTTTATAATATAATAATAATAGTTATTATTATATTTAAAATGAACATGAAATGTTACAACAATATCGGTTTCCAAAAAGCATATGTGAAGGATACAACATATGTTGGCCCGAAAGTTGTTATACTCAGTAACGTGATGATGATGTGTTGGTAATGAAAAATAAGCTAAATATTATATTATGTATTGTGGTTCCAAAACAATGTGTTACATTAACCACGTAGTTTTATCAAAACACTTTAATTAATATAATAATAATAATTGTTATTATTATTTAATTTAAATAATTTGATATACTTTTATAATAAGACAACAAATCAAAGATAACTATACATGATCAATTGTTAAAAATTAATTTAATCATTTAATTAACCGAATTTAACTTAATAATAATAATAATAATAATAATAATAATAATAATAATGTGTTTATTATTATTTTCTTGTGGTGAGCGATTATAGCCTTAGTCCTTCATTTTCTTTTATTTTGTTTTGAGAATTTTAAATACGACCTGCGTGTCGTGCCTTTCTATATTCTCACCTTATGTAACTTCTCTTCTTATCTTACTCCCTCGTATGTAAAATGAGTATTCTTTGATATAATGTAATCTAATGAAAAAAAGAAGAAGACGAGATCAAATGAGGACAACCATGGAGGTCTAGCTTGGAGAAGCATAGATCGTTTTTAGGTTTAGCTTAGGTTCTCTCATTGGCTTGAGAGAACAATTGTGTTAGGGGTCATAATTGTTTCATATTTTTATATATGTTGATGCATGTGAATGTATGTTAATGCATGTGAGAGATGTTTTATATGATAAACAAGCCGGTGAGATCAAACTAGATACAATTTCTCTCAAAAGAAATATTAAGTTTATGTTTTCCAAAGCTTTAGCACTTATCAAGACTAGTATAAAATAATACAGGTTTTTCCTAGCGCGAGATGCATGTTCTATATTAGTTAGGTGCGATGGGATAAATATAATATCCAATTGCTAAAATATTGGGTCAAACTTAACTAAACTAATTATAATAAGATTATATATGTTTAGAAGCAAGAGTTGGGAAAATCCATATGATGGATTAGAATAAGGAGTTATTCACCCAATTAAAATATTCGAGAATTGTATTAGATACAATTGGGAGGAGTTCCTACCTAAATAACCGAGTTTTGTGAAATCATCATAACGCTGACATAAAACAAAGTGAAATATGGATCTCAATTCACTAGAAAATCTTCCAACGAAATTTTCCGAATCAAATCGTGAGGGTCATTTGGTTTGGGTAAAATAATGGGAGCATATTTAATTAAAGGCCTAATTGAATATATTTTAAAGATACTAATATCTTCATAATCTTTATGTAGATTATCGTGACAACAAACACCTCTAACAATATTTTGCGATCAATCCTTGACAAGGAAAAATTATCTGGGAAAATCTTGCTGGATTGGCACCGAAACCTGAGGATTATCCTCAAACCTGACAAAAAGTTGTATGTCTTAGAGACATCTGTTCCTGAAGAGAACCCTCCTAGTTCTGCTCATAAGGCTGAAAGTGATGCTTATCAGAAGCATGTTGATGATGCCAATAAAACTGCTTGCCTCATGCTGGCTACCATAAACTCGAATATCTGAAGATGCTCTATCAAGAGAAAGCAAGTCATGAGAGGTTTGAAGTTTCAAAATCCCATTTTCATAGCAAGTTATCTGAGGGAACCCATGTAGGTCCCTATGCACTCAAGATGATTGGGTATGTGAAAAACTTTAAAAGGTTAGGGTTTCCCCTCGGAAAAGAACTTTTGACTGATTCGATCTTACAATCGTTGTGAGAGAGCTTCATTCAATTTATCCTAAATTTCAACATGAATGATATGAACAAAAGTCTTTCATAACTTCTAAGCATGTTAAGAATTGTTGAGCAAAATCTGAAGTCAAAAGGTAAGTCCATTTTGATGGTCAGTAATGGAAAGAAGCAGAACAAAAGGCCCATCAAGCAGGGTGGAAAATGGAAATGCAAGGAAGTTTCCAAATCCAAACCTACTTCTCTTGTTTTGAAGCCTATTTGAGGCATAACAAAGGGTATCACTTGCTTCTATTGCAGTAAGACCAGAAACTGAAAGATAAACCACCCAAAGTAACTGAAAGATAAGAAGAACGAAGTGGAGACTTCAACTTCAGGTATTTATGTTATAGAATTTAATTTATCTACTTTTGCATCATGTGTATTAGATATTGGATGTGGTTCTCACATTTGTTTTAATGTGCAGGGGCTGAAAAGGAGTAAATAATTGGCAAAAGATGAAGTTGATCTACGAGTTGGCAATGGATCAAAGGTTGTCGCTTTAGCCGTTAGAACTTATGTATTAAATATATCTAGTGGTTTAATAATTCAATTAGATAACTGTTATTATGTACTTGCAATTAGCAGGAATATTATTTTCATTTCTTGTTTGGACAATTTTGATTTTTCATTCATAATAAAGAATAATTGTTGCTCTATTTATTTGATTGATATATTCTATTCTACTGCACAAATGAACAATATTCTTTATGCCCTTGATCTTGAAACACCAATTTTATAATAATAATACAAAAAGTATTAAACCTAATGAGTTAAATCCAAGTTACCTTTGGCATTATCGCTTAGGCCACATAAATGAGAAGCACATTTCTAAACTCCATAAAGATGGACTTTTAGACTCTTTTGATTATAAATCATATGAGACATGCAAATCTTGTTTAATTGGAAAGATGACAAAGTCCCCATTCATAGGAAAAGGTGAAAGGACTAATGATCTTTTGTCCCTCATACATATTGATGTATGTGGACCATTGAACATGCCAGCCAGATGAGGTTTTCAATACTTAATCATATTTACTGGTGATTTTAGTAGATATGTGTTGTTCCCCAAAATTTTCCCTCTCTTTTATAAAGACATTTCTCACAAGATCTCCAATGGCTCAAATTTGCACAAGTCTTGACTAGGTCAAACCACCTAAACACTGATGTCCCAAATTAGGGTTTTAATTTTCACAAGGACAGTTGGAATTATAATAACTCAAGTGACTTTAATTGATAATTATAGACCTCCAAATAATACTCATGTCAAGTTTCAAATTTTGAATCACAATTTTGCTCAGGCAATTGATCAGATGACTGAAAATCAACTGTATTGGGTAAAAAGTCAATTATGGACAAACTACAGTCAAACTTCAAAATTGTTGACCGATATCAACATTTGAAAGTCATTTCTATCTATTGGTCAAGTTTGGGTCGCAATTCCTCAAGAAAAGTGTGCAGATCATCAAAAGGGCTAAATGGTCAAAATTAGGGTTTTGACTAGAATGAATGATTTTTGATATTTGAGCTAATACATGAATTATTGGTTTGAAAAATGATCTCAAGGATTCAATTACATCATTTTGATCTAATTTCATGACTCAATTTATCCCTCAAGATCAAATGATTGATAGTTGAAATTTGGTCAATTGATACACCAAAAGTCAATTTTTGACTTTTTGGTCAAATTTGAGTTTCAAAGATCAAAATTCATCAAGACATTTGAAAATATGAAACTTGATCATCAAGAAATCAAGAAATTCAAAAGTCAAATTGAAAAGTCAAACTTTTCAAGACTTAGAAATTTTTCTAAGTGTTTTTTGTACATGATAATTTCACTACTTCATACAAATTTTTCACCAAGATCCAAGAGGATTCAAGGAAAACTTTCAACATGAGATTTGTAGATATTGATGAAATCTACAACTTTGTATTTGAGGGCTCATGTCCAAAAAATGCTTATATTTTGAGTTATAAGCCCATGAAGTCATGCACTTTTTCTTAAACACTTAGTAAAATTTTGACCTAGTTTAGGCAGATTTTTGTTCCAACTTCTTGGCCGCTTTTCACATAGTTCCAATTTGATTTTGCAAAGTTGGAAACATGAAAGTTGTAGAGGATGTTTCAAGCTTTCCAAAATGTAAAATAAATTGAATAGATCATTTGTGAGCTAAGAGAATCTAAGAGAGGAAGTTAATCATTCATTCTTGAATTACAAGGCATTTTTGTGATGAACACTTGACCAAATCTCTAACCATGTTACACAAATCTTGCATTGCAGGATTCTAACTCGCAAATCACTCCTTAATTTAATTTTTACACAACTGATTGATCAATTTTCCAAGTGTTTCAAACTTTGTCCAAGTTGACTTGCCATTTAGGGAAGAAAGGTCACACTTCCATTTTGGAAAAGTTCACTTTAATCAAAGTCAATTTCTCGAGCCTCTAACTTGTTTTTTATAATCACACTCAACATAAACAATCATAAGAAACCTGTTTAAAGTGTCTATCCACCCTAGAGGGCATGGTACTTCACCTTGAACCCGTGTTCTTCAAGCTTGCTTCAAAATCAAGAAACATAGCCATAACTTTGCATCTTGCAAATACGGTGTTCTCTTTCACCCAAACCTCTTGCCTATAAATTGAGATATCATTCGCAACCAAGGACATGATTTTGCTAGCCCGAAAACTCCCTCAAACTTCCTCAAACACAGAATCACCAAAATACCTCAAAACTTGTCATATATGGTTTTGAAATCTAAGCTTCAAATTCCCTCGTGCGTTTTTCATTTTAACCCTTCAAACATCATCTATACACGATCTCCATCTGCAAGGTGAGTTTTCTGAAATTTTAACTCTTCATACAAGCATCGGTTGGCTTCTATTTTAAAAGATAAAATATAGACATCATAGCCTTGAAACTAACCATGTCCTTAGAATTCATTTATGTTGCCTGAGTAGTGAGAATTTTGAGCCTGAATCATCTGAAAAAATTAGCTTAAATTTCGTACCATTTAAAATCCGTGTTCATCTTTGATCCATTGGTTAAGTTATTTACATATTTGAAATCATGGTGAAATTTCTAATAAGTCTGATGTTCATACTTTTGAGAATGGTTGAGAGTTGAGAAAGTTATAGAGTTATGGCTGGCACGAGGAAGAAGATGAAGTAAAATCATGGACTTGCTTTATCTTAAATTTGTTGCAATTCATTTCTATACCGTACGTACAGGCCACCCAAGTGGCAGCAAGCCCTCGCGTAAGACATACCTCTATAAGGTCCTGGGTTCGAGCCCCAGCGAGACCTTTTGCATTTTTCATATTTTCACTTATTTCTTTTTTGTTTGAACGAGCACGCCTGGGCCTCCCTCTACTGGGCCAGTCATTTTTACTTTCCTTCCCCCCCTGATTTCTTAACAATACTCTGCCCAACATAACATTTTTATTTTTGTTATTTATGATTTATACAAAAATCAGTTTGGGCCTAAACCAAACAAAAACTGATTTTTACTCTCTAACCTCCAACATTCCTTTTCTAACCCCCTTGACTTTCAATTTGTATTTTCATTTTATTTTCTTTTATTTCCTTTTAATAATATTATTTTTATTATTTATAATTAAAAAATACAAAAAAATATTTTATTAAATAATTAGACTAAAATTATTATTTTATTTCCATTTTAGTTTAATTTCTTTCAAACATAAAACCCTAAAACAAAAAACACTTTCTTTTCTTAATTTAATTAAAATAGATTTAGACATAGGTTTAAGTTTAATTTTCTCTTTTTTAATTAAATAAACTTAGAACTTAGGAATTTAATTAATTAACTTCTCTCCATTTAATTTAGTTTAACTAGTTAGGTTAAAACTTTTTCCATCCAAAACCAAAAAAAAACAATGTTCTCTTCTTTTATATTATCTTTATGTTCTTGCATATTTTATTTTGTTTTTGCATTATTCAATATGGTTGTAATAATAATTATGTTTTAATTGCTTTCATCCCCATTTGTAATTTGTATTCCCATCCCCTAAAATGATGTAATAGCATAGAACTTTTAATTTCCGCAATTTATCACTTTCAATATTATTGCTAGTAATTAGGGTTTGTATGGCAAGACTTAAAATCAACAAGTAGACAACCCTAAATTCAATACAAATGCATGAAAACAATACACTTCGCATACATGAACCTCTAAGGTTAACCCACACTTGTTTCCTTAGAATAAAACAGTCATGTCCCTCGAACGTAGGATACTTTAGCAAAGACCCTCGATTACAAGAATGTAGTCCCCCGATGACCCTTTGACATTGCCTTTGGTAAACAATCTTAGACCCTTATGACAAATTGCTAAGGTATCATACAATGTTTCCTTCTATGACTGTACGATGACCCACGCCTGTCCCTTCACATCCAATGATAAGGTTGCTTACTAACTAATGGTAAGATAACACTATCTAAAGGAGGAGGAGAAGAACAAAGACTTCCTTTTGAGTAGGTAGAATGCTCGTAGTTTCTTTCTCACAAACATTTCAAAATAAAACATATTTCAACACACCAACACTTTCATGAAATATTTTTAAAAGTTAACACATTGTATATATTCTTATAGAGACGAGAATCATTACAAAGTTCACCTAAACAAGGAACTTTTCAAAAATACTTTCAAACAAACACAAACACATTTCACAAAGCATTTTCAATGTGAGCTAGCAACTAAGAGCCCATAGATAACTACAGATGAAAAGAGTGTTAACACCTTCCCTTTTCATAACCTACCCCCCGAACTCAAGAAAATTCTCGAAAGGTCTTTCCTGTTCTTTTCACCCTTTCCTTTATTGGATAAAATAAAAGTCAGTGACGACTCTTGCTATCCGCAAGAATTGCGATAAAATGCAAAACACCAAGTCATTCTACCACCGTATTATAGAACTGACGACTCTGCTAGGGAGATTGTTTAAAAGTGGAGTTACCTTAGAGACTAGATCACATTTAAATGCTTTCATTTGGTTGAATTGTTTGCTTTACTCTTAAAAGGGTGTTTGGGTTTTGAATAGATCCTCTACCCAAATCTGGGAACATTATTAGGTAAGTAGCAAAGATTATGGAGACTATACAGTATAGACTGATATGGTTGAAACAATAGCTACGTTAGTGTGACACATTTGTGGGTACCGGTATCCCTTGTGGCGAATCAAGGAGAATACGGGGCCGTTGTATGGTGTCATGAAGCACTGACTGAACATAGAACCTTTAGTTGAACAACTTGTCCATTATGAAGTATTGAGGTAGCCGGATTTGGTGCAGTCTGAAGTTGGTTGATAATCGATACTACGCTTATTGAGATCATACTTTCAGGATATTTCGGTCACCAATAAAGAGGCTTGCACTGAAACAACACCCGGTGAAGAAAGATTAATGATATTGAGATTCCATAAAACCCGTTTAGTTTCTAGGACATGTTGAACCAACCAAACTTCAAGAGGGTACTTACCTATGGACTCCATGCAAGCCTAAACCTAAGTACTTATTTTTTTTGCTTGTATATGTTTATTTGTATATACCATCATACCATAGCATTTGCACTAACCATTTCAAGGACCTAGAGATTTATCTTTGTTCTGTTTTGCAGAATATGGCTTTTATTCGCAGAAATACCATCTGAATCAACCTTGTGAAAGTGCCTCCTCAACTCAAAGAGTTAGCATCAAGGGTCCCTGAAAATTCTCCGTTCACCAAGAAGTATGGTCGACTCCTTAACTTGGTTACCTCAAACTTTGAAGAAGACATGGTACATGTGCTTTTTCAATTCTTTGATCCTAAACATCGCTGTTTCACATTTCCTGATTACCAATTGGTGCCTACCATGGAAGAGTTCTCTCAAATATTTGGAATACCTATTATTGATCAAATACCCTTCACCGGTATTGAGAAAGACCCAATACCTGAAGAGATTTCTCTAGCCTTACATTTTCAACGGTCCGACATCGTGGCTAATTAGGAAATAAGAAGTGGTGTTAAGGGTTTTCTAGTCAAGTTTCTGTTTGAGAAGGCTTAACTGTTTTGGGATGATCTGGATTTGCAAGCTTTTGAATAAGTTTTGTCTCTTCTAATCAATGGGATGGTACTGTTTCCTAACTCAGACCAACTTATAGACGTGAATGCAGTCAAAATCTTCCTATCTCATAACCCGGTGCCTACCCTGCTCGGAGATATTTTGCATTCTCTTCACGCCCGTACCATGAAGAGAAGATGGATTCTTATGTGTTGCACTCCATTGCTATCTAGGTTGTTTATTTCGCACCTTCCTCGATCAGTTTTGAAGAATGAACAAGGCATGAGGTGGTCTCAAAGGTTGATGTCACTCTCGCATTTGGATATTCATGGGTGTTCTCGATCTTTGGAGGAGGTTACTATTATTGATCGCTATGGGGAATTCTTTAATGTTCCACTCCTTGGAATTATGGGAGGCATCACTTATAATCCTTGCTTGGCCCTACGATAGTTAGGTTATGCTCGGAGGGATGGTCATCATGACGCGCTCGTCCAAGGTATTATATTTGACTATGAGAACGATCTCCAAGGTTATCGTCAAAGATTTACAAGATCCTGGGGCATGGTAAAAAAGCTTGATAGCAAAGCTTTGGGGCATAAGAATTCCATTCCCTTGGAGCCTTATCTTAAGTGGGTGCGATCTGGCGATCAAAACCTCATGATGTCGTATGTGGCCACCTTACCAATAATTATGGAGCCTATCACGGAGGGGGATGTTCATTATACTGTTCATCCTGACATGCCTACTACTCTCGAGGAATTGTAAAGATCGTGGATTCAACTCAAGGGAGAGCAAGACACCTTTGAAGCCCAATTCTATTCAAGTGAGAAGAAAGTATTGGAGCTTACAAAGAAACTTCACGAGGAGCGGAACTTAAATGCCTACATCAGTCCAAAAATGCAGCGTCCATGGGAGACCTGATTCTTTTGTTATTTAATTTCATTTTGTTGTTTTTCTTTCATTGTAAGCCCAAGAGGCAAATTGTATCCTTTGAACTTATTAATACAATTAATGCTTTATTCCTTCTTTATTTTATCAAATTTAAATCTTAAAGATCCTTGAAAACATCGCATCCACATACCATGCATCATATCATAAGTAGGTTTTACGACACAGGTTTCCTCATCTTTCTACTATTTATTTCAGTATAAGATGGATCTCGAGAAAACTGTCAAGCACTTGCAGACACAAAACACTCAGTTTCAAGAGACGCTGCTCAACTTAGCAAAGGGGCAGCAAGAAATGATGACACTTCTTGTCACGAAGAAGAAGATCAAGAAGAAAGTTGTAATCAACATGGGGGTGGAAAAAATTAAATCTCTGAAGACAAGGATTATTTTGACGAGTAATATCCACCGATCGACGATAAATATAAGCAACTAGAAGACAAACTAAAGGCTGTAGAAATTCAAGTTGTGCCTGGCTTGGACTTTGGTGACTTAGGTTTGGTTCCTGAGGTACATTCCCCACAAATTCAAGATCCCCGTTTTTGCCAAGTACGATGGTGTCTCATGTCCGAAGCTTCCCCTAAAATCTTACGTCAGTAAAATTCAACCGCATATCGCTGATAAGAAACTGGGGGTGCACTATTTTCAAGAAAGTCTATCTGGGACGCAGTTGGAGTGGTTTTACCAATTGGAAGGGACTAACATCCATACTTGGGAGGATTTGGCCACTACCTTTTACCTCTAATATCAATATAACACTGATCTTGTGCCAACTAGGGTGCAATTACAAAGAATTACCATGGGTTCCAATGAGGGCTTCAAAGAATACGCTAAAAATGGAGAGACCTGGCTGGCAGGGTGCAACCACCTTTGACTGATAGAGAGTTAATAGACATGTTTATGGGAACATTGACTGGACCATTTTTCAACTTACTGATTGGAAGTTCATCATCCATATTCACTGAATTGGTCTTGACTGATGAGAGGGTTGAAAGCGGGATTAAAAGCGGGAAGATAGCCATGGCCTCCACCTCAAATACTGTGAAAAATCCATTTATTGCTAAAAAAGACTAATGTTGTGTACAGGTCAAGGAGTCATGCTAGGAAGGACCGTCCTTATTCAGTAAGTGCAGTTTTAATCTCCAATCCAACTTCTACTCAACAACCACAACAACAGGCTAACCAGAAAAGGTTGAATACTCCACTAAGACAGTACACAAATATTGGGATGTCCTTACCACAAGCCCTACAACATTTACCGAAAGCTGAGCTCATTTCACTAAGATATCCTCCATAAAATCCCAATACATCCTCAATGTTGTACCCCAAAATTTTCCCTCCCATTTTACTCAACATATGTTCATTGAAATCCTCAACTTGCCCAAGGATTGATCAGGCAAATGCTCTCCTAAGACAATGAACCTCAAAATAGGGTTTCCATTTTCATCAAGATGGGTGAGATCCAAAGGCCTCATATGCTCTCCATAGTCCTAATATTCTCTCAAGACCATCCATGCCAAGTTTCATGCCTTGCATAAAAAGTTTGCTCAGTCAACTGCTCAAATGTCTGAAAATCAACTATATTAGGTCAAAAGTCAAATGTGGCCCACATATAGTCAAACTTCAAGATTTTTGGTCAACATCAACACTTTGAAGTGATATCCATCACTTTATCAAGGGATGATAATTATTCCCCAAGGAATGCTCCTAATTCATCAAAACTCAAAAGTTGCTAAATTAGGGTTTCTTAGGAAAAGTCAACCAAACTTTGACCAAGCATAACTTTCTCATACTTTATCAGAAATTTATCATCCAAGGCTCATTTTGAAGAGAATCAAATTCCCTACAACTCATCTTCATCCTTCAAGTTCAAAAAATTCCCTCATGAAAAGATATGAATTCAGACATTACAGGTCATTTCAAAAAGTCAACAAAAACACCTTTTAGGTCAAAGCTTCTCACATGAGCATGGAAGATCCAATTGAAATGAAACCAAAAAGGTTGTTTAGGGGACATCCCAAGCTTTCTAAAAAGTCCAAGAACATCCTCTTAGGGTCAAAATTGAAGGAGATATGCATTGTCAAATTTGGCCATTTTTGGAAAATTGTCAAAAGTCAACAATACCCAAAATTGCATTTTTTGTCAAATGGGCCTAGCTTTTTATGCTTGCATATTACTTCTAACATGGTCCACGACCCAAACACTCTCTCACATATTATTGGCTTTATTTATTTTGATTTTAATCATTTAAAAATCAAATTAAATCAAATAAATGATATAAATTAGTAAAGATTTGTTTTTGATCTGATTTTAAATAGAATCACAATCCAATTATGCTTTCAAACAAAATCAAATTTTGCCAAGGGTGATTGGGATGAGAATGGTATGATTTGGCTTGATTTAGAAAGAAATAATGCAAAGAGGAAATCAAATCAAATCTTGATAATTTGCAAAGATATGAATGCTTTTTGTTGACCTAATTCAGTCTACTACATATACACAACAATTCCAATGCACAAGAGCAAGGGTTGATCGTGTGAAATAGCAAGGACAAGTTACAACTTTTTGTGAAAATATCTCAAATTGGATTCCATACTACAACTATCCTCAAGGAGATTTAAGGATTGCAACATGTTCCTGGACACCTTCAGAAGCTTTTCCAACCATTTTCACGCATTAAGACGCCCAAAATCAGCCTCAATGCCTCTCATAGCTTGCCATATTTCTTGAATTCGGTTTTAATTATTTATGCATGGTTAACATTTTTTAAGCATACCTTCATGTCTATATTGTCATTTGGAACGTATTGGTATGATTAATTATAAGTTTTGATGCATATATGTACAATTGCCATTATTAGGGTTTATGCTTACATTTTAGGGCTTTATGATACAGGTGAAATTAGGGCCAAATATGGGCACCATCATGCTCACGAGATCAAGCCTGGTTGATTGGTATACTTGGATTTCATTTATCTTATTTGTTTGAGTTTTTTGAGATGACAAGGTTTTAGTTACAGGCATGGAATCATAGGTAAAAGTCCAGCATCTAATACGACAGTACTGGGGAAAAAGACGACTGCGTGGCAATGTCCCATTGGACCATTTGAATGTTGGCGCGTTTTTAGCCTTGGCATAATGCATTTTTATTATATTATATGTTGTTTATTTATGTTAACAAAAAGCCAAATGGCCTAGTGGCGTGCAAGAAGGTTGATAAGGCGTTGTATATGAGAGGTCAGGGGTTCGACCCCTGCCTCCAACATTTGCTATTTTTCTTTCAAATACTTTGCAGGTTCTATATGCTTCAGCATCCGATGTCCACCTTACGCCTTAGATCTCATCCTTGGGATCCATCACCATGTAGATCTAACGCCCCAGCCTTGAGGGTCCACCATGAACCATCAAAAGGAAATCCCATGGGATCAGACGCAGGACATTTGGGCCAACAAACTGGGCCTTTGCACATTCAGGCAACACACCCCCAGATCACTCATCAACACCAGGCCCAATTTTAATTCTCTTTTAACTTATTTTATTTAATTATTTTGTCTTAATTGTTTTTTTTTACAAAATCATTTTTTTATTAAATCATAAAATCAGAAAATTACAAAAAAATATTAGCTTTAGTTTTTTTATATAAAATATTTATTTGCATTAATTAATTAGGCTAACTTAAATACTTTTTTTTTGTAATTAAAATTTAATAGAAATTAGGTTAACTTAAATATTTTTTTTCATAATTAGAATTTAATAGAAATTAGGTTAATTTGCAAAGTTAATTATTATTTTTCACAAAAATCCAATAAAAATATCTTTTCTTTATTCGCAAATTAATTGTTTCTAAACTTGACGTTAATTCCCCATTTGATTTACTCGTGCACGTCTTGTTTCCATTATTTGATTAATTATTGTAACTGCTCCGAGTTTGTAATAGTTAATTAGGTTTACTATTTTGCATTTGTTATATTCCCCAGTTTTTGATTAAGTTCTCCTCCCCAAAGCCTTGTAATAGCTAGAGTTTTAATTTCTCGCACTTTACTTTCCACAATTATAAACTGCCTAGATGCATGGATAATAGGATTGAATGGCAAGATAACAATTTAAAACGATAGATAACCCTAAATGCGCAAGATAAATGAAATTGAAATCAAACACTTGCACACACTCACTCCCAGGGTTTTGCCTCCCTTGCTTGCCTCGGAAATAATGGTCGTGTCCCTCGAACGTAGGGATATCTTAGCAATGACCCGCAATTTAAAGTCGTCATAAAGATCATAGTCCCTCATTGTCCCTCGAGTTGTCTACGAGAAATGATCTTTTGACGATAATCCCTTCGAAATGCTAAGGTATCCTTACTTGTTGCCTTCAGTGACCATTTCGTCCCTTCGAATGTCCCTTAAAACTCCAACGATAGGGCTACCTACTCCTTAATAGTAGGCTAACGCTTTCTAGAGGAAATGAGAACGGACAATATTTTTTCGAGTAGGTAGAAAACTCTTAAGTACTTGCTCAAAACAAAAACTCTTTCATACAAACACTTTTCAAAACAGTTTTCAAAACAACTTCGTCACACTCTTAAGGACAGATACAAGGGTTATCATGAAGTAAGAAAAACTTTTCAAAACAAACACACACAAGAAATTTCAAAATGAGCAAGTACCTAAGAGCCCATGGAAAACCATGGATGGAAAGGGTGCTAACACCTTCCCTTTCCATAATCTACCCCCCGTACTCAGAAACATCTAGAAAAAAGGTTTTTTCTGTTCTTTTTCCTTTTCCTTTGTTGGATGAAATAAAAGTCGGTGGCAACTCTTGCTTACCGCGACATTTGCGAACAAACATAACAAAACCAATATTAACAGTCGATTCTACCACTGTATCACACTCACTAAAATACAATCACAATGCAAGATGCACCTACCACTCAAACAACCCTAGACATGATACAAACAACTGTTGGGAATTAAAGAACAAAATCCAAGACCTAATTGATAACAAGAAAATTAAATTCGACCCTCCTCCAACTCCCAATGTGATCACCGCACCCATGTCAAATCATGGTAAGGGTGTTAATGCTATTGAAGATGCCTCTTTTGTTTCCTCCATCAAAGGTTTGACCACTCCTTTAAAGACTATTAAAAAGGATTTTTTTAAAGCTGGGGTATTCCCTGGCTGCCTTGAAGACTGTTGCTGATGTGTTGTACAAATTAATGGTTATGAATGGCTTAAGAAAGGTGTCCAACACCTGATGGATAACCATGAGATTCTATTTGAAAAAGCTCCATTTATGAAAAGTTTGACCCAAAGTGTATCCCATGAGTTTTAAGATGTTTCCATCGTTACTATATCAAACAAACCTATTAGGATCACCTCGAAAGGTCCTATTAGGATTCCCGTTAAACCAAGAATAACTCGAATAATTATCACCACACCGGGGCCAGTCCCCTACTCTTCTGATAAGGTTGTGCGCTGGAATTACGGGGTGGAAGTGTATTACCATGGTATCAAACAAGATTCATGGATTGTGTTATACCCCAAAATTTGCCCTCTCATTTTTCAAGGCATTTCTCACAAGGATTCTCAAGGTTCAAGTTTGCACAAGTACAATTGGATTTTCCAGTACCGAGTTGAAAAGGAAACTGTCAAAAAAGGAGGAAAAGAGATAAAAATAATCTTTTTTTACCAAATTGGAGAGAAACAAGTCTTTTCGATTCATCTCCTTCAATTGGCCTTTTGGCCTCTTTCGATGCAAACTTGGCTTGCATCCTTCGACTGGGCATTGGCCTCTAGCACACTGGTTTGGGTTCACAAGGCAGGAGCTTCCTGCACGTCACCTTCTGTTGCACCTTTGGCCTCACAGGTTTCACAATGCAATGGCTGCCCGTGTTCCTGCTTCGATTGGTTGTTTGATGCGTGCTTGCCTGTGTTGACTGGACAAATATTCCCCCATACTTGCTTTGATTCACAAGTTGATGACTAGCTGCGTACAAGCCTTCATTTGAGCCATAACTTATTTCTTGCACGCAAAAGGATTCCCCCATGCTAGCATGCACAAGGCACAAAGCCCCTTGTAGCCTCCTTCGATTCCAAGGCAAGAAGCCTGCTTTTGGCATTCTTCGACTGTACATATTTGCCTCCTGCATGTTTCTTTCGAATCTGGACATTTTTGCCTCCTACATGCCTCTTTCGTCCGGGCATATGACTCCCTTCATTCAAGTATTTGTTTGAGCATTGGCCTCTTGTATGCTTGCTTGGAGTCACAAAGTTTAGACCTTCTGCATGCAGGCTTCGACACGACATTGGCTATGTTTGTACCAGCTTCGATTGGACAACATTTCTCTTTAGTATGCTGCAATTCTATCCTTGACAAACTTCAGCACACATGGTGGTGGATTTGAAGGGCCTACATAGGAGTCCCTATTGAAGGTTTGCATAGTCCATTCGAAGGATACATTTGGCCCTTTTCAAAGAAACATACATGACCCATTCAAGGGACATGCATGGGCGTCCCATTCGAAGGACATGATTGATGGCCCACTCGAAGGACACTTGTTGGAGGAAAATCAAATAATATTGTTGGGAGAAGAATCTGGTCGAAGGAGGTTCAAAATGAAAGGATGATATTCATAGATGCTTGCTGCCAAGTTCAGGCCTGACACATTGGCCAAAACTGCTGCACAATAGTCCTGAAACATTGCCACATTCTTGCACCAAAATAGCATACAAGCACTAACCCCCGAAAGATACAAAGAGAAGTTGTTGTACCCCAAAATTTGCCCTCTCATTTATCAAGTAATCCCTCACAAGACCTCCTTTGGTTCAAGACTGCACTAGGGTTGATTAGCTCAAGACACCTCCTTAAAACTAATGACTGAAAATTAGAGTTTGAGATTGCACAAGGACAATTGGACTTTTAATGCCTCATATTAATTTCATGGATCATTTTGGACCCTCAATATTTCTCATGTCAATTTTCAAGTCTTGGATCACATTTTTGCTCAGTCAATTGATCATTTGACCTAAAATCAACTATATTGGGGAAAAAGTCAACTATGGTCAATTTACAGTCAAACTTCATAATTTTTGGTCCATATAAACAATATGAACTCATATATGTCATTTGATCATGTTTGGAACCCAAATCCTCAAGAAATTTGATCATACCATCAAAAGGGCAAAATGGTCAAAATTAGGGTTTTGACTAAGAAGGTGCAATTTCTGATTTTTGACCTAGCAAATGTTTGATTGGTTTAAGTCATGATCTCAAGGATTAAAATTCATCATTTTGACCTAATGGCATGGCTCAAAACATTCCTCAAGTTCAATTGATTGATAGTTGAATTTCAGTCAACTGATCAAAAGTCAATTGTACACTGAAAAGTCAAACTTTGACTTTTTGGTCAAAATCAAGTGTCAAAGATCACAATTCATCAAAACATGTCAAAATATGAAACTTGTTCATCAAGAAATCAAAAAGTCCAGATTTCATTTTGAAAAGTCAAAATTTCTAAACAGAAATTTTTCTAAGTGTTGAAAATTTCATATTTTTTCTTAACTTTGAGCAAACTTTTCACCATGATGCAAGATTATTCAAAGGAAACTTCCAATATGAAAGTTGTATATCTCAATTATATCTAAAACATTGTATAACATAAATTCTACTATAAATGCATGGATTTCAAGTTATGATTTTGTGAATACATGTTCATGAAACTTGGAAACTTAGTGAAATTTTGCCCTAGTTTAAGCAGGATCTTGACCTAACTTCATGACAATTTTTCACATAGTTCCAAGTGGAATTTTCAAAAATTTCCAATATAGAGGTTGTAGAGTATGCTACAGGATTTCCAAAATGTCCAAGAGCTCATTGAGATCATGTTTGAGCGAGGAGAATCGAAAGCAAGAAGTTAGGGTTTTCAAACTTGAATTACAAGCCATTTTGTGAAGAATACATGAACCAAATCCATGTTAGGCTGCATAATATTTGCTTTTCAGGCCTCAAACTTGTTTGTAACTCCATAATTAAATGTTTATACAGATGTTAGAGCTTTGATCCAAGCATTTGAGCCATTATCCAAGTTGCATTTCCATTAATGGCACAAAGTAACATTGCCATTTTAGTAAAGAGGCTTTAATCATAAAATCAACTTGTCTTAAGCTTTGCACTTGTTCCTTCTGATCACACACAATCTAAAAGCCATAAGAAACTTGTCTAGAGCCTCTAACTACTCAGACCATGCTTGTACTATGCATTGAAACCATGTTTGTTAACCTTACTTCAAAAACAAGCCAAGAAGCCAAAACATGTGATCTTGTACTTCTGACCATCTCAAGTCTCAAAACCTTTTTCATATAACTATACAAGTTATTTGCAAGCTAACACACGATTTGAAACACTCCCAAACTCCTTGAAAACTCATATTGCACAAAAACTCCATTGTTGTGCAAAACCTGACCCAAAACACCCATCTCTCAAACCACTCGTGCGTTTCCTCACCAAATCATCTCAAAAGCTTCCTTACTTCAAATACAACTCATCCCAATCCCTGTTATAAAACTGTAACACCATTTTTACAATTGTCCAAATTCAAAAACAGAGCATTGCAGTTGGACTTCTCCAGGCCATTTCAGTTACTCTCAACTCAAGATAAGCACTACATTAGCTTCCTAGAGACTCAAGGAAGTTAACCTGATCATTGCAGCACCTTGAATCAAGCCCAAACTCATTTCACGATTTCCAGTTTCGAGGTATTTTTCTTGAACTTCTATCTCATTATTTAGGCATTGTTAGGGTTTCTTTTATGAAGATAAAATGTAGACATCATTGCCCTGAAACTATACATGTCCATAGATTTCATTTATGTTGCTTGAGTAAGGAGAATTTTGAGTTTGAACCTCTAAAACTATTTAGGTCAGAATTTGATACTGTTAGAAATTCATGCTCATCTTTGAAAATTAACTTAAGTTATTTACATATTCAGAATCGTGAGGAAATTTCTAAGAAGTTTGATGTTGGAAGTTTTGTGAATGGATTAGAAATGAATAATTTACAGGTCCTTTGGCTGGAGGTTAAAGATGAAGTTCATTCAGGACTTGATTTGTATTATATATTTGTTATTTTGTTAAAGATTAACGGATGTACCACCACCCCAGTGGTTAAAGCGCGCGCCTGTCACCTTTGGGACCTGGGTTTGAGCTCCAGTGGTAACCTTTTGGTTCTTTTTCATTTTTTTGTTTGAAAACAGGCGCCTGGGCTTCCCCCCTTCGGGCTTTTTATTTTTCTGACCTCTAACCCTTTATTTACTTTCACACCCCTGGCCCTTTATTTTATTATTTCATTTTCTTTTTCTTTATTTTATTTTCATTTTCATATTATTTTTTACTACTATTATTATTTTTGTTATTAAAAAATATAAAAATATAAATTTTTTATTTATTTACACTTATATATTTTATTTTTCTTCATAATACAAAAAGACAAAAAACATTTTAAAAAAATTAATTAATTTCTTTTCTTAAATAATTAATATTTAGATAATTAGGTTTAATTATTATATTATCCTATTGTAAATTAAAATTAATTTAGGACTTAGGTTTATTTTAATTAATTAATTTTCATATTATTTTTAATTTAAACCCTTTTCATAAAAAACCCTAAAAAATACTTTTTAATTTAAATTCTTTCTTAATTAGTTTAAGTTAATTTTATTTAATTTTTCAACTAATCATCTCTCTTAATTAGGTTAAAACCCTTTCATAAAAACAAAAAAAATCATTTCTTTTTCCATTTTGCATTTGTACGTTATTTTTCAATCCTTGTACATTTATTCAATATGGTTGTGTGATACGGTGGGAGAACTGACTTGAGGTTTTGCGTTTGTGTTCGCAAATGTTTCGGTTTAGAAAGAGTTGCCACCGACTTTTTATTTTATCCAAAGGAAAGGTCAAAAAGCACAGGAAAGACCTTTGAGATTGTTTTTGGGTTCGGGGGGCAGATTATGAAAAGGAAAGGTGCTAGCACCCTTTTCATCCATGGTTTTCCATGGGCTCTTAGTTACTTGTTTTAGATCACTTGCTTTTGCTTTTCAATTGTTTGAAATGGTGCTTTGTGTGTGGCTTTGAAAGTATTTTGAAAAGAGGCCATCGTTGTGGCAACCTTTGTAATGATTCTTGTTTGAATGTATACAAAGGTGTTTTGTCTTTTGAAAAATGTTTCAATGTTTGAAAGTTTATTGGGAAATGTTTTGAAATTGTGTTGTGATGTGTTTTTGAAAATAGCAAGGATGTTTGCAAGTTTTGATCAAGTAACTAGGAGTTGTCTACCCTACCTACTCAAAAGTATTTCCTACATTTTTAACCCTTTGACATTGTTGTTTTACCATTGTATTTGGTAAACAACCTTGTGTTTGGATGTTAAACGGGACAGGCGCGGGTCATCGTATGACCATGATAGCAATTGTGCTAAGTATCTTTAGCAAATTTTTGAGGGACTAGATTATTTTTGTATAGGCAACCAAGATAGCGTCATTGATGGACTATGATCTTTTTGTTTTGATTTTGTTTTGCCAAGACACCTAACATGCATACCATGGCCATTTTTAAGGCAACAAGTGGATGAAACCCTAGGGGTGCTTGTGTGCATTGTGTTGTCATTTTCATGCATTTTTGTCTTGTATTAGTCATGCTATTTGTTTGATTTTGGATTTTTGCATACAAACCCTAATCTTTCTATCATGACATATTTGAAAGCAATAAATGCGTAAAAGTAAAGCTACAACTATTACAACATTGATATGGGGAGGGGGATACAATTTGGATAGGGGGATATTTGCAAGAAAATAAAACCCTAAGTCAATTATTACAACCAAATTGAACTCATTGTACAAATGATAAATTGACAAATATTTAAATGTGCAATTAAATATAAATATGCAAAATGTTTTTGTATTTATTTTTATGTATGTAAAACTAAGTTATTTAATATCCTAAAAATATTAAAAATATTAATGGTCTTTTTTGAAAGGGGTGGAAACCCTAATTTGGTTTTAAGAAATATATATATATTCAATAATTATTTCTATGTACAAAAGATAAAATAAAATATATACAAAATGTTGAAAAATAAAAATATGTATGACAATATTATTTAAGTGTATAAATAATAAAAATAAATATATATAATATTTTTATAATATTTATAAGTTTTTATTTTAAGAAAATAAAAGTATATTATTTAATAATTATTTCTATGTCCAAAAAAAAATAATAAAAAAAATAAAATAAAATGTGAAAATTTAAGAAAATATTTTTAGTGATTTTTTATATTTAGAAAAAATAATAAAAGTCAGAAACTAAAAAAGAAATGAAAAATATGGAAAAATAAACAAATGGACCAAGGGGGTGCAAATAACAAGCTAGGAGGTGTAAAAAGTATGAACAAGCCAAGCCCAGCCCAAATGGCCTTCATCCTTGTCCCCCAGAAACAACAAACACGCGCGCCATGCTCAAACTGCTAACTCCTGCATTTGTGCTTAAAAACAAAAAACTTGCAACATGAAAGTTATAGAGCATGATCACACGATTCTAACCATGTAAAAAACTTCATCTAACTCTGAAAGACCAGAGAGAAATTTCTCTGGCCCTAATTTCTAACCTAGTTTTTTCAGAAAGTTCATCATTCAAATTCTCCCAGCTCAAGTAACTTAAATGAATTCTATGCATATGTACAACTCAAGGGCAATGAGGACTACATTTTTTATTCACAAACCTAAGCCTAATGATTCCTAAATAGAGAGATAGAAGTTTGAACTTTATCGGTTTCAGTCAAGCTCGAGTATGGCAATGTAGGGGTTGTGAGTGAGGTCTGAGATGCTTATGAGCTTGCTTGAAGTTCCTTTGAGCTTTCCCAATGCCTAGCTTGCTTTGAACTTGCCTGAATATGCTTGTAGAAGTCAACCTGCAAGTTCAGAATTCAAAAATGGTGAAGTGTGTAAATGGAGTTACAGTGACTTGGGAATGGTTGGGATAGTTTAGGTAGGTTGTATGGAGTGTGTTGGAACTGGTTGCAAGAAAAACGCACGAGTGGATGTGAAGATGGAAGTGATTCTGCAGGGCCTGCCCTGTTTTGCAAGAAAATGTGATTTTTGTGTACAATTGTGTTTGAGAGGTTGCTAGCTCATGTTTTTTGGCTTAGTGTGATATAAAAAAACTTGTTTCATTTGTTTACAAACTTTGGTTTTAACAGATACAAGAATTGTGGTGATTTTGCAAGTTGACTTGCTTTTGAAGCAAAAGTGAAATGACAATGCTCAAGAGCCTGTACAGGCCTCCTTCCTAGTTGCACAAAGTTGGTGTACCTTGCCCTAAGTTTGTGGAGTTGGTTTGCTGCAAAACATTGGGTTCACAACTCAAGAGGAACAACTTGACATAAAGCCAACTTTATCAAAGTGGCAATGTTGCCTTTTTGCCATTTTTAGATTAATTCAATGTGTAATGTACCATAGATTAGAACAATGCCTTAATACATTGTGTTTGCATTCAATTTTTGAGTGTGGAAGGGTTTAAGGACCTGTAAACAAGTACAAGCAAGGTTGGACAAAATTTGCAACTTGTAGCAACATGAAAAATGCCATGGACAAAAGTGAGAAATGGCCATTTTCTTTTCTTCGATTCTCCCTAACCATAAATGATTTTGGAGAGTTCTTGGACATTTTGGAAATCTTGTAACATGCTCTACAATCCATATTTAAAATTCATTTTGAGATTCCAATTGGAACTATGTGAAAAATTTCCATGAAGATAGGTCAAAATCCTGCCTAAAGTAGGGCAAAATTTCACTAAGTTAAAAGTTTCATGGACCCTTGTTCACAAAATCATAACTTGATATCCAACATTATTTTGGGAAAACTTTGTGAATAAAAGTTGTATATTTTGTGGAGGACTACAACTTTCATGTTGGAAGTTTTGTTTGAATCCAATTGCATCATGGTGAAATATTTGGGCAAAGTTGGGAAAAAATAAGAAATTTTCATAACTTAGAAATTTTCTAAGTTAAGAAAATTTTCTATTTTAAACCCTAATTTTCAAAATTAGGTTTCTTGATGAACAAGTTTCATGTTTTGACACATCTTGATGAAAAATGACCCTTGGCACTTGATTTTGACCAAAAAGTCAAAGTTTGACTTTTCAGTGTACAATTGATTTTTGATCAGTTGACTGGAAAATTCATCTGTCAATCCAATGCATTTGAGATCTTTTGAACCTTGTGATTAGGTCAAGATGATGCCATTTAATCCTTGAATCCATTATTGAACCCAATTTTCCATTGGCTAGGTGAAAAATCAGAAATTGCCCTTCTACAATCAAAACCCTAAAAATGACCATTTTGCCCTTTTGATGATCTGATCAAATTTCTTGAGGAGTTGTGGTCCAAACTTGATCAAATGGTTCATATGAGTCTATAATGTTGATGTGGATAAAAAATTATGAGGTTTGACTGTAAATTGGCCAGAGTTGACTTTTTCCCCAATACAGCTGATTTTTAGGTCAACTGTCCAATTGACTGGGCAAAAATTTGATTCAAGGCTTGAAACTTGGTATGGGCAATCTTATAAGTCCAACATGAAGTATGAAAGTCACTTTGAGCATTGAAAGTCCAAAAATCCTTGTGCAAACGCAAACCCTAATTTCAAGTCAATAGTGCAAGGAGATGTCTTGAGCAAAGCAAACCCTAATCTTGTCTGGAGTCTAAAGAGTCTTGTGAGGGGGAATCTTGACAAAATGAGAGGGAAATATTTGGGGTACAACAGCTGCCCATGTTAAATATTCTTGAACCTGAAGAGTTAGATTGGCGAGTTTGCCTTTCGTGACTCGAAGGTAAAAGAGGATTGGACACTAGAGTGCCCGTAAATTTGCACTCGTCAAAAATATAGTTGAGGGAATGGGCTTAAAGATGCCATTTGGAGATGTGATAAAATCTTGTTATAGATGGGCTTAAAGATGCCATCCAAGAATGTTTGTTGAAAATCAGAAGAGTGAACATCAGAATGGTATCCGTATCTGAGTTGTATCTGGAAATTGGATCTGTATGAGCAAGGGAATGGCGTCCATGTCTGGAGCGTATCCGAGCTGTAACTGTATTTGATTCTTGAATGAATAACAGAATGATTGTTGTGTCTGGAGTGTATCTGTATTTTATCTGAATCTGAAACTGAATAAGCGACAGAATGACATTTGTGTCTGGAGCAAATCTGGGCTGGGGATATGTTTGAATGAGTGACAGAATGGCAACCGTGTTTGGTGCGTATCTGGACTGTATCTGAAGTTGAGATCTGTATGAGTAGCAGAATGACTTCCTGGTTTGGAGTGTATCTGAACTGTAACTAGGATCTGAATAAGTGACAGAATGACTTCCTTGCCTGGAGTGTATCCGTACTTGAAATTGATAGTTGAATCTGAATGAGAAATAGAATGGCTTATGTGTCTGGAGTGTATCTAATCTGTATCTGGTTGTTGAAGTCTGAATGAGTAATAAATGACCTTCGTGTCTGGGGTGTATCCATACTTTATCTGAATAAGAGATCTGAATGAGTAACATAATGACTTCCATGTCTTGGAGTGTATTCGTACTATATCTGAAATCTTTGAATATTTGTTAAAGATAGCGTTTAATCTTATCCTGAAAAAGGGTAAAATGTTAGCTGAAACAGAGAGTTATGTTGCATGAAATGTATGATGCAATAAAATGTGTTTTATCAATGTTTATGATATATGAATGTAATGTGTACGCATGTAAGCTGATTAGCTGTCTTGCTGAGGAAAATAAATCCTTGATAGCTGGGGATAATGAAATCTTTGACTGCTTCCGGGGAAAATAAATCCTTGACCGATGCTGGAGATTCAAAATCTTTGATTGCTGAGAATGAGAAATCCTTGGACCACTGTTGGCAACTTGTGGGGATTAACAAGAACTTTGACAGCTTTTGTGGGGATGTGAGAATCCTTCATGACTTTCCTGGGGATACAAGGATCCTTCAAGTCTTCTTGAGAAACCTGCTTGGGGAATCCAGAGAATTATGGCTGAAGATTACACAATGGGAATCCTTACTCGGCTGGGGAACTCTGATGATCTCTACTGGGGATGAAAGAAAACCTTGATCTGCTGGAGAATAAGGAAGACTTTGATGGCTTCTGCGGAGGTTTAAGAATGAGAATCTTCAATCTCCTAAGGAAATTGAAATCTTGGGGGCTTCACTGGAGAAGTGAGAAAGAGAATCTTTGATCTGCGGGGATTAAAAAAAAATTCTGACAAATTCATGTTGGGAGTAATGAAGACTCTGGAAACTTCACTAGGGAGTCAAAATGAGAATCTTCAGTCTGCTAGGGGAAAATAAATCCCTGGGGACTTCAAACTGGAGAGTTGAGAATGAGAATCATCATTCTGTTGGGGAATAAAAACTCTGTGGGGAATAGCTATGCTGTTGGAGAGTAAGCTATCTTTCTAGAGGGTGAACTAAAAACTCTGGGGGAAGAGGTTTATTCCTGTTTGGAAAAAGTTCAGGTGTTTTGGTTGTATGCCAATCTACTGGAGAATTATCTGGAGGTTGGAGATGAAAGTTAACTGTTTATCTGGTCGATTCTCAGACTTGAGGAATCTGGGGAAAACTGAATGGTTTCCGCTGTGGATTGACAGTTGGAAACTTGACTTCGCTGGGGAAGAAGGTTTCATCTTTGCTGGGGATTTATGACCCAAAGTTTTTGCTCCGCTGGGGATTGGGAGTTTGAAGATTCGACTCTGACGAGTATTTTGAAATTTAATTCCGTTGGGGATATGTATTTCAAGGATGTAGCTCCGCTGGAGGCCCAGATGATGTGCTGCAGGGGATTTCTCTTGGAATAGCCTAAAGACGTTTTCCTATCTTTTCAACCTGTCAGTAATTATTCTTTCACATTTCCTTTATTTGTAAACAGTGATTGTGTTCAATGCATATGCTCATTTAATAAACCATTGGACGTTTTCAAATAAAACACAAGTGTAAAAAAAAGAAAAGGCAAATAGTTTTCTGCAATTTGAAGTATCTTTGTATTAACTTTGTGTAAGTATTTTGTACAAAGGAGACAGACATCCTAGTAAGAGAATGTTGTCATAAAAATTGAGAAAAATTTATACAAAGAAAGATGGTTATGTGTAAAAATTCCATGGGGTTCCCATTCTTCTATAGCCTTCGTAACTCTGAATATCTTGTCCATTTGTT
Organism: Vicia faba; assembly: GCA_948472305.1. NCBI lineage: Eukaryota > Viridiplantae > Streptophyta > Magnoliopsida > Fabales > Fabaceae > Vicia > Vicia faba. Next base: position 162,295,505 of record OX451738.1, read on the forward strand.
GCTTAGTCCGACAATGAATGAATTAATCAGAAGCCAGGAGCTTGTTTGTGAAGAGATTGTCCTAAAGTGATCCGATGAGACATAGTCATACGCTTTAGTTCCCTAACTTTTGCCTGGACCGCCCTTTCGGGTTTTCAGTCCACCGGGAAACCCTTTTTTGCCCAAGTCGCCCTTTCGGGTTTTCAACTTGCCGGGTATACATATTTTTTTATTTATCCCTAATTTTTGCCTGAACCGCCCTTTCGGGTTTTCGATTCACCGGGATGCCCATTTTTGCCCAAGTCCCCCTTTCGGGTTTTCAACTTGTCGGGTTGTTTATGCGTAGTATCTTTTGACTATGTCTGCGTTCGCAAGGTGCGGCAGGTCGTCGCCGTCCATGGTGGTTAATATCATTGCCCCACCAGAAAAGATGTTTTTGATCACAAATGGTCCTTCGTATGTTGGAGTCCGTTTGCCCCTGGGATCACTTTGCCGCAAGATGATCCGCTTGATTACAAGATCCCCGACTTGATATACCTGGCGCCTGACTTTCTTGTTGAAAGCCTTGATCATTCGCTTTTAATACGCCTGACCATGGCAAACAACAGTAAGTCGCTTTTTGTCAATCAAGTTAAGTTGATAAAGCCGGGTCTGAATCCAATCGTCTTCACTCAAACCAGCATCCTTCATGATTCTCAAGGAGGGAATCTGAACCTCGATAGGTAAAACAACTTCCATGCCGTATACCAAAGAACATGGTGTTGCCCTGGTTGATGTTCGTGCTGTGGTACGGTACCCGTGCATAGCAAACGATAACATTTCATGCCAGTCCTTGTAGCTGACTGTCATCTTTTGAATGATCTTCTTGATATTTTTGTTCACAACTTCGACAACACCGTTCATCTTTGGCCGATAGGGAGATGAATTGTGATGTTGAATCTAGAACTGCTCGCACAGAGCGGTGATGATAGTGTTGTTCATGTTTGTACCGTTGTTAGTGATTATCCTGTCAGGGATGTTGTACCGGCAAATGAGATTCTGCTTGATGAAGAGGGAAACCAGATTCTTTGTAACGGATGCGAAGGAAGCAACTTCGACCCACTTGGTAAAGTAATCAATGGCCACCAGGATGAAACGGTGTCCATTGGATGCTATAGGCTTGATCTCTCCAATCATGCCGATTCCCCACATTGCAAATGGCCAAGGAGATGTTAAGACATTGAGAGGAACTGGAGGTATATGTACCTTGTCAGCGTAGATTTGGCATTTGTGAAAAGTACGAGAGTGATGATGGAAGTCAGCTTCCATGGTAGACCAGTAATAGCCTTCCCGTAGAATCTTCTTAGCCATCGTATGTCCGCTTGAGTGAGTGCCAAAGGTACCATTGTGCAGTTCAGCCATGATCTGCTCAGCTTCATCCTTGTCCACACAACGGAGTAGAATGCAATCATGATTGCGCTTGTATAGGATACCATTGCTCAGGAAGAACTTGGCAGAGAACCTCCTTAAGAACTTTTTGTCATTGACTGAAACTCCTTCAGGGTATTCTTGTGCTTCGAGATACCTTTTGACGTCATGAAACCAAGGTCGGTCCACTACTTCTTCGGTATTAATCTCGTGACAATGTGCAGGTTCATCCATCCGTTCAATGGTGATTTAGGGAGCCTCATTATCCCAGTTAAGTTTGAACACGAATGACATTGTAGCTAGAGCATCTGCTAGCTGATTCTCTTCTCGCGGGAAGTGCTCGAAGGTAATCTGCTCGAAATGTGGTAACAATGTCAAGACATGTCCTTTGTAAGGGATGAGGTTTGGATGTTTAGTATCTCACTCTCCTTTGATTTGACTGATAACCAAAGCTGAGTCCCCAAATACAATCAAAGATTTGATTCCCAAGTCGATAGCGGCCTTGAGACCAAAGATACAAGTTTCATACTCGGCCATGTTGTTGGTGCAGCTGAAGCAGAGTCTGGCAGTGAAAGGTGTATGTCAACCTTCTAGAGAAATAAGTATCGCGTCGATATCGTTTCCAAGTGCATTGGAGGCACCATCAAAGTACAGGGTCCATCGGGATCCTTGTCCAGGTCCATCATACGGTCTGTTTTCTTCAATGTTGTCCAAAGTCATAATGTCCTCGTCGGGGAAGTAGAACCTCATGGATTGGTAATCTTCGACATCTTGATGGGACAGATGATCGGCTAGTACACTCCCTTTTATAGCTTTTTGGGTTGTGTATTGTATATCATACTCTGTGAGGATCATCTGCCACCTTGCTATTCTTCCAGATAAAGCAGGCTTCTCAAAGACGTACTTGATCGGATCCATCTTAGAGATCAACAAAGTGGTATGAGTCAACATATAGTGCCTTAGCCGGAGAGCATCCCATACCAAAGTGCAACAAGTTTTCTCGAGCAGTGAGTATCGGGTCTCACAGTCGGTAAACTTTTTGCTAAGGTAATAAATGGCATGCTCTTTTCGGCAAGACTTGTTATGTTGGCCCAATATGCACCCCATTGAATTCTCCGATAGTCAGATACATGATTAGCGACTTTCCTTCGACGGGTGGCATCAAGATAGGAGGTTCCAGCAAAAACTCCTTGATTTTATCGAAAGCAACTTGACAGTCATCATTCCATTTAACCACCCGATCTTTCTTCAACAGCTTGAAGATTGTTTCACAGGTAGATGTTAGGTGAGAAATGAACCTTGCAATGTAGTTTAGGCATCCCAAGAAACCTCTGACCTCCTTCTCAGTGCTAGGGGCAGGCATTTCTTGTATAGCTTTGACTTTGGCAGGATCAACCTCGATGCCTTTGTTGCTGACTATGAAACCCAAGAGTTTACCGGACCTGACTCCGAAAGTGCACTTGTTAGGGTTCAGTCTGAGCTTGTTCTCTTTCAATCTGACAAACAGCTTTTGCAGATGGTCAAGGTGTTCTTCTTCAGTCTGTGAATGGGCTATCATGTCGTCTACGTAGACCTCTATCTCATGATGTATCATGTCATGAAACAAAGCTACCATGGCGGGTTGATAGGTTGCCCTGGCATTCTTTAGTCTGAATGGCATCACTTTATAACAGAACGTACCCCACTGTGTAACAAAAGTAGTTTTCTCCATGTCTTCAGGGGCCATTTTGATCTGGTTGTACCCTGAAAATCCGTCCATGAAAGAAAATACCTTGTGCTGAGCTGTATTGTCAACCAAGATGTCAATGTGCGGTAGTGGAAAGTCATCTTTAGGGCTAGCCCTGTTTAAGTCTCTGTAATCCATGCACATTCTGACTTTGCCGTCCTTCTTAGGCACTGGCACAATGTTAGCAACCCATTATGGATAGGAAGTAACAGCCAGAAATCCAGCATTGAACTGCTTCATCACTTCAGCTTTGATCTTTCCAGACATGTCGGGCCTCATGCGGCGAACTTTCTGTTTAACTGGTGGATAATCCTCTCTTGTAAGGAGACGGTGAATCACAATATCTGTATCAAGCCCCGACATGTCTTCGTAGGACCAGGCAAAGATTTCAACATATTCATTCAACAACCAAACTAAGCGCTCCTTGACACTTGGCTCTAGGTTGGCACCCACTCTAACTTCTTTTCTGTCTTCCTCTGTTCCCAAGTTGATTGTCTCTAACAACTCCTCGTGAGGTAGAATATCCCTTTCTTCCTGTTGTAGCAGTCTAGCCAACTCTCCAGGCACTTCACAGTCTTCACCACCTTCGTACTCGGCATGGTAGACCAGATCTTCAGAGTCACTGAAGGCCATAGCAAAATTGTTACCCATGGAATCCGGAATGGATGGGTACCTGCATTGGTGAGTGTGGGTGTGTGTAAGGGATAGCCACCTTTAAACATATAAAATGTTAAAAGAAAGAAAATGAACACAAAAGTTTATATATGAAAACGTCCATGATTCATTAAAATGGCATATGAAGATGAAAAATCAAACCCTTACAAATGGACCTATGTACCTCGGGTAAGGCACAAGGTTAAAAGTGTAGGAATTGTTTAAGAATTATTACAAACCAACAGAAATGTTTGAAAGATAAATTACTGATTGATGAAAGTAATGGGAATAAAGTCCTTTGCCTCCCAATTGCATAGGCCTCCTTCAACAGTAGGGAAAATCCAGTCTTCTAGGTTGCTCTCCTCTTCACCATCCTCCAAAGCATTGACTCCATGATGAGTGATCTTTACTGGTGGTCCTCCAGCCCGGGAGCGATGCACAGCCTTCTGACTAGCAGCAGTGAAACCCAAGCCGAATATATCAGACTTGAAAGGAAAATCAGGAAGTTGCCCCCATACCGTGCTTCCTCCTTCTTAAATCACATCCTTTGCATCTTTTAGAGACGACATCTGAGGCGGAGGTCGAGTAATCATGGGTACAGAAGGCACTGCCGCAATCTCTTGCGCTACCTCTTTAAAATGCTAAAAGGGGGTTTCTATGAATTCACCATGCAATTCCACGTAGCGGAAAGAATTAAGATGGCTTATCATGTATTCCTCTTCACCGTAAACTATTACAATTTTCCCCTGGACAGGGTACTTGAGCTTTTGATGCAGAGTTGAAGTGACAGCTCCAGCATGATAAATCCAGGGTCTTCCCAACAAGCAAGAATATGAGGGACGGATGTCCATGACATAGAATGTGGAGTTGAAAGTTTCAGTCCGTACTTTAATCGGGATGTCCACCTCCCCGTGGACCATCCGTTTAGAACCATCAAAGGCTCTGACAATGATTTTGCTGGGCTTCAAAGTTAGACCTTCAAAATCTAGCCTATCTAATGCTTTCTTTGGTAGGACATTTAGCGACGAATCAGTGTCTACCAGAACATGTGCCAGAGTAGTCCCTCTGCATTCGACCGAGACATGCAAAGCATCATTATGTTTTCTCCCTTTGATTGTTAAATCGGCATCGGAGAACCCTAGACTGTTGTCTGCTGTTAGGCTAGCTACACATTCTAGGATCTGGTCCGCGGAGGTTTCCTAGGGCACATGGGCCGTCTTCAAGAATTTGATCAAAGCTTTGGCATGAGCTTCTGAACAAAGCAGCAAGGCCAACATAGAGATTTTTGAGGGGGTTTGCCCCAGTTGCTCCACAACATTATAATCGCTTTTCTTGATTATTTTCAAAATCTCTTCCATTTCTTTTTGAGAGGTCTCAGGGATGATCAATGGCTGAGCCTTCATCTTGACAGGCTCTTCTTGAATCCCTTTCCCTTTATCATCAGCAGCAGCAGCAGAGGGGACAACCACAGGAGTTACAACTTCTTCAATAACTGGAGTTCGCGCAGATATGTTGACCGACACAGGGGTGACCTTAGGAGCGGCTGAGGGTCCAAAGATTGCCTTTGGAGGCGCAATCTCTAGAGAGAAAATTCTTCCACTGCGGGTGATTTTACTCGTTCCGACAATGTTTCCAATGTCGGAAGTCTATTCATCAGAACTCTCTTCAGTTGATTCAATTTTCTTAACACCGTGGTAAAAGATGTCTCCCCCAAAGTTCCACGGTATTGATTTGTTGGACTTGTACGGGATAGGCCCCGGCATAGTTATCTTTAAAGGTACAATCTTCGGATCATATGTAATCTTAACAGGTCTTTTAGAGACCTTGGAAAGATTGGCAGATATGGTAATTATCGAATCATCATTGACAGGAGTCGCTGTAACAGGAGTCTTCTAAAAAAGTATCTCTTGGTTATCCATTAGGCGCTGGATGCCTAACTTCAACAACGGACAACCGGTTGGTAAGGATGAACAAAGGCAACAATCTTCTTTACAACCTGCAAAAATCCCAGCCTTCAGCAAATTCAACTTGATTATCGGTAGCGGAGTCATCAAATCATCAACAATAGCTATAAATAGATCCTCTTCAACAACATGGACATTGTGACCATGTTTTGGCATTAGAGCAGATATCACGTTAGGCTTTTCAGGGGCGTCGAATTCCACCTCTTTAGCATCTATCAAGTCCTGGATCTTATTTTTGAGGGCCCAACAATTATTGGTGTCATGCCCCAGGATGTCTGAATGATAAGCACATTTGGCATTAGCATGGTAGTAAGGAGAAGATGTATTCGGATTCTTCAGCGCCTCTTTCAAACTAGCAAGGTTTAACTTTAACTGATGAGGGAGAACCTGAGCAGGTGTCATATTGATCCGGGTGAATTGTCGTGTAGGCCTTTCCACCCTTGCTTGGTTGGTTCTGGGTTGATTGTTTCGAGGCTGATCAACTTCAGACTTCTGAATCATTATGACCCCCACCGCTGGCCGGCGCTCAACTCTTCCTTGACTTCTTTAGGAGTAGACAGCTGAGACTACTTTCTTGGCTGGAAAATTCTTTTTGATGGCTGTGGAAGCAGATGCATCCTTTTGAATTTTCCCACTCTTGATTCAAGCATCAACTCTCTCACTAGTTAGAATCAACTTGGTGAACCCCACAAACGAACTTCCAATCAGGTGATTGAAAAAGGGGCCTGACAGTGTGCCCAAGAACATATCTACCAGCTCCCTCTCAGACAGAGGTGGTTGTACTCGCCCCGCCAAGTCTCTCCATTTCTGGGCATACTCTTTGAAATCTTCATTTGATACCATGCCCATACTCTATAATTGAGTAGGGGTTGGTGCTAAATCCGCATTATATTGGTACTGTCTGTAGAAGGCAGCAGCCAAATCCTCCCAGTTGTGCACATCAGACCTCTCTAGCTGGTAAAACCAATCTAACTGCGTCCCAGAAAGACTATCCTGGAAGAAATGAACCCACAGATCCTTATCAGAAGAATGAGGTTGGATTTTTCTAACGTAAGACCGCAGATGCATCTTTGGACAAGACAAACCACCGTATTTAGCAAAAAGAGGCACCTTAAACTTAGGGGGAATGACAATCCCAGCAGCCAACCCTAGCTCTTCGAAGTCCAGCCCAGGCACTCTTTGCACCTCCATGGCAGCCAGACGCTCTTCCAGATTCTTATATTTGTCATCTGCAGGAGGGTACTGCTGCTCAGAATAATCTTCATCCTCTTCATCTTCTTCTTCCTCAGACTCAGATTGCACAGAAGTTCCTTTACCTTTTCCTACCCCTTCATCAGATGTTGAGGGGAAATCCAGGACCCTTCTTGCTTGACCTTCAAATATTCTACCCATGGTAGCCACACCAACCCTCTTCTTTTTATTTTTCTCCTTTTCCTTTTCCAGTAGGCCTTTGAGCTCCTCCTGACCCTTTGCCAAGGTCATGAGTAGCTGTTGGAACTGTGAATTTTGCGCTTGTAAGTCTTTAACCGTCTGCTCTATATCCATCTTGCTGAAGTAAACAACAGAGAGATAAGGAAACCTGGTGTGAAAACCTGCTTATGCATATGATGAATGATGTGTTATTCATGTAATGCATTCAAGGATTCAGAAATTCAAATTTGTTTTAAACAAAAAGAACACACTTAATAAGAAGAATTTGTTAGTACATAAATGCCCCATGGGAAAAATAATACAAAATTCTAATGTAAAAATACGTTGCGCATCCTCTTTGGTGCAATGTAGGTGTTGAGAGTATGCTCTTCGTGAAGTTGACGAGTAAGTTCTAAAACCTTCTTCTCACTGGCGTAGAATTGGGCTTCAAACGTATCGCGTTCTCCCTTGAGCTATATACAACTCCTTTGAAAATCTTCAAATGATGTTGGCATGTCAGGATGTAGGAGGGTGTATGGAACATCTCCTTCCATAACAGGCTCTTTGATCACAGGAAGAATGTAGGGGTAAGGCATTATAAGACTTTGGGCGCGGGTTCGTACCCACTTGAGGTAAGGCTCAAGGGGGATGGAATTCTTGTGTCCCAAGGTCTTACTGTCCATCTTGTTGGGCATCCTTCAAGCTCGGATAAATCTTTGTCTAAGTCCTTGATCGTCGTTGTCGAAGTCAAAAACCAAGTCTGGAATTAGCATGTCATGAGGGCCATCCCTTTGGGCATACCCAAACTGTCTTAAAGCCAAGCAGGGGTTGTAGGTAATGCCTCCCCTAATGCCAAGTAGTGGGACATTAGGGAATTCCCCACAACGATCAATGATGATAACATTTTCTCTGGATCGAGAACACCAATGAACATCTGAATGTGTAAAAGTCATCAATCGTTGTGACCACCTCAATCCTTTCTCATTCTTCAAGACTGATTGGGGAAGGTGAGAAATAAACCACCTTGCTAGTAGAGGAGTACAACACATGAGAACACCTCTTTTCCTCATTGTTCGTGTGTGAAATGAGTGGAGGATATTCCCAAGCAATGTAGGCACCGGATTCTGGGACATGAAAATCTTGACAACACTAACATCTATAAGCTGGTCAGGGTTTGGGAACAAGACCAACCCATAGATGAGAAGAGCTACAATCTCCTCAAAAGCTTGTAAGTCCAATGAATTCCAGCAGCTTTGGGCCTTCTCAAACAGAAACTTTGCCAAGAAACCCTTGACACCACTTCTGGTTTCCCAATGACCTATGATATCAGATGGTTGCAAGTGTAGGGCTTGAGCAACATCTTCAGGCTTTGGATCTATTTTTGTACTGTTGTAGGGTAGTTGATGGAGAATAGGAATCCTCAGGAGTTAAGAAAATTCCTCCAAAGTAGGCACAAGCTGGTAATCAGGAAATGTGAAGCAGTGGTGTAGGGGGTCAAAGAACTGGAAGAGAACTTTCACCATGTCTTCTTCAGTGTTGGTGTTGAGTAAGTTGAGAAGACGACCATGCCTCTCGGTGAATGGAGAATTCCCAGGAATCCTTGAATCTAGATCCTTGAGTTGAGGAGGAATTCTTACAAGGTTGACTTGGATTGTTTTCCTGCGAAGTGAATCCATTACCTACAAAACAGGAACAAAGATGAAGATCCAAATCCTTGAAACGGTTAGTGGATGCATATGATGCTTCATGATGTTTATGATGTTATGCACAAGTATATATGTACAAACAAATCACACAAGTTCCTAGTTTCAGGCTTGCATGGGGTTTCATAGGTAAGTACCCTCTTGAAGTTTAGTTGGCTCAACCTGTCCTATAAATAGTAACCGGGTTCTAAGGAGCTCAATATCACTGGATTATTTTCTATGTTCATTGTTTCAGTTTAGCCACTTTACTGGCGACCGAAATATTCCAAGAAAACAACCCTGAATGAGTGTAGTATCGAGTATCTACCAACTTCGGACTGCACCAAAGCCGGTCATCTCACTACCCCTAAAAAGGCTAAGATGGTCAAGTAAAGGTTCTAAAAGTCCATTAGTGCTTCATGACATAACTCAGCGGCCCCGTATTCTCTTTGATTAACTCAAAGGCTACCGGTACCCACAAATATGTCGCACTAATATAGTTATTGCTTCAACCATGTCGGTATACCTCACACAGTTTCCACAACGTATTGCTATTTACCTATGAATGTTTCCCAAATCCGAGTAGAGGATTCAAACCCAAACAATAGAACCAAATGTAAACCAATCAATTCAATCAATATAAGCATGTAAAGGTGATCTAAAACCCTAAGGTAACCCCACTTTTAGAATTATCCCCAGCAGAGTCGCCAGTTCTGTGATTCGGTGGGAGAACTGACTTGAGGTTTTGCGTTTGTGTTCGCAAATGTTTCGGTTTAGAAAGAGTCGCCACCGACTTTTTATTTTATCCAAAGGAAAGGTCAAAAAGCACAGGAAAGACCTTTGAGATTGTTTTTGGGTTCGGGGGGCAGATTATGAAAAGGGAAGGTGCTAGCACCCTTTTCATCCATGGTTTTCCATGGGCTCTTAGTTACTTGTTTTAGATCACTTGCTTTTTCTTTTCAATTGTTTGAAATGGTGCTTTTGTGTGTGGTTTTGAAAGTATTTTGAAAAGAGGCCATCGTTGTGGCAACCTTTGTAATGATTCTTGTTTGAATGTATACAAAGGTGTTTTGTCTTTTGAAAAATGTTTCAATGTTTGAAAGTTTGTTGGGAAATGTTTTGAAATTGTGTTGTGATGTGTTTTTGAAAATAGCAAGGATGTTTGCAAGTTTTGATCAAGTAAATAGGAGTTGTCTACCCTACCTACTCAAAAGTATTTCCTACATTTTTAACCCTTTGACATTGTTATTTTATCATTGTATTTGGTAAACAACCTTGTGTTTGGATGTTAAACGGGACAGGCGCGGGTCATCGTATGACCATGATAGCAATTGTGCTAAGTATATTTAGCAAATTTTTGAGGGACTAGATCATTTTTGTATAGGCAACCAAGATAGCGTCATTGATGGACTATGATCTTTTTGTTTTGATTTTGTTTTTCCAAGACACCTAACATGCATACCATGGCCATTTTTAAGGCAACAAGTGGATGAAACCCTAGGGGTGTTTGTGTGTATTGTGTTGTCATTTTCATGCATTTTTGTCTTGTATTAGTCATGCTATTTGTTTGATTTTGGATTTTTGCATACAAACCCTAATCTTTCTATCATGGCATATTTGAAAGCAATAAATGTGTAAAAGTAAATCTACAACTATTACTACATTGATATGGGGAGGGGGATACAATTTGGATAGGGGGATATTTGCAAGAAAATAAAACCCTAAGTCAACTATTACAACCAAATTGAACTCATTGTATAAATGATAAATTGACAAATATTTAAATGTGCAATTAAATATAAATATGCAAAATGTTTTTGTATTTATTTTTATGTATGTAAAACTAAGTTATTTAATATCCTAAAAATATTAAAAATATTAATGGTCTTTTTTGAAAGGGGTGGAAACCCTAATTTGGTTTTAAGAAATATATATATTAATTATATTATTTATTCATTTATGTACAAAAAATAAAATAAAATATATACAAAATGTTGAAAAATAAAAATATGTATGACAATTTTATTTAAGTTTATAAATAATAAAAATAAAAATATATAATATTTTTATAATATTTATAAGTTTTTATTTTAAGAAAATAAAAGTATATTATTTAATTATTTCTATGTCCAAAAAAAATAATAAAAAAAATAATAAAAAATGTGAAAATTTAAGAAAATATTTTTAAGTGATTTTTTATATTTAGAAAAAATAATAAAAGTCAGAAACAAAAAAAGAAATGAATGGAAAAATAAACAAATGGGCCAAGGGGGTGCAAACAGCAAGCTAGGAGGTGCAAAAAGTATGAACAAGCCAAGCCCAGCCCAGATGGCCTTCATCCATGTCCTCCAGAAACAATAAACACGTGCGCCATGTTCATACTGCTAACTTCTGCATTTGTGCTTAAAAACAAAAACTTGTAACATGAAAGTTATAGAGCATGATCACACGATTCTAACCATGTAAAAAACTTCATCTAACTCTCAAAGACCAGAGAGAATTTATCTGGCCCTAATTTCTAACCTAGTTTTTTTCAGAAAGTTCATCATTCAAATTCTCCCAGCTCAGTTGACTTAGATGAATTCTATGCATATGTACAGCTCAAGGGCAATGAGGACTATATTTTTTATTCACAAACCTAAGCCTAATGATTCCTAAATAGAGAGATAGAAGTTTAAACTTTACCTGTTTCAGTCAAGCTCGAGTATGGAAATGGGGTTGTGAGTGAGGCCTGAGATGCTTGTGAGCTTGCTTGAAGTTCCTTTGAGCTTTCCCAATGCCTAGCTTGCTTTGAACTTGCCTGAATATGCTTGTAGAAGTCAACCTGCAAGGTTAGAATTCAAAAATGGTGAAGTGTGTAAATGGAGTTACAGTGACTTGGGAATGGTTGGGATAGTTTAGGTAGGTTGTATGGAGTGTGTTGGAACTGGTTGCAAGCAAAACGCACGAGTGGATGTGAAGATGGAAGTGATTCTGCAAGGCCTGCCCTGTTTTGCAAGAAAATATGATTTTTGTGTACACGGGTGTTTGAGAGGTTGCTAGCTCGTGTTTTTGGCTTAGTGTGATATAAAAAAACTTGTTTCAAATGTTTACAAACTTTGGTTTTAACAAATACAAGAGTTGTGGTGATTTTGCAAGTTGACTTGCTTTTGAAGCAAAAGTGAAATGACAATGCTCAAGAGCCTGTACATGCCTCCTTCCTAGCTGCACAAAGTTGGTGTACCTTGCCCTAAGTTTGTGGAGTTGGTTTGCTGCAAAATATTGGGTTCACAGCTCAAGAGGAACAACTTGACATAAAGCCAATTTTATCAAAGTGGCAATGTTGCCTTTTTGCCATTTTTAGATTAATTCAATGTGTAATGTTCCATAGATCAGAACAATGCCTTAATACATTGTGTTTGCATTCAATTTTTGAGTGTGTAAGTGTTTAAGGACCTGTAAACAAGTACAAGCAAGGTTGGACAAAATTTGCAACTTGTAGCAACATGAAAAATGCCATGGACAAAAGTGAGAAATGACCATTTTCTTTTCTTCGATTCTCCCTAACCATAAATGATTTTGGAGAATTCTATGACATTTTGGAAAGCTTGTAATATTCTATACAATCCATATTTGAAATGCATTTTGAGATTCCAATTTGAACTATGTGAAAAATTTCCATGAAGATAGGTCAAAATCCTGCCTAAACTAGGGCAAAATTTCACTAAGTTAAAAGTTTCATGGACCCTTGTTCACAAAATCATAACTTGATATTCAAGCATCTTTTGGGAAAACTTTGTGAATAAAAGTTGTATATTTTGTGGAGGAATACAACTTTCATGTTGGAAGTTTTGTTTGAATCCAATTGCATCATGGTGAAAAAGTTGGGTAAAGTTTGGAAAAAATAAGAAATTTTCATAACTTAGAAAGTTAAGAAAATTTTCCATTTTAAACCCTAATTTTGAAAATTAGGTTTCTTGATGAACAAGTTTAATATTTTGACACATCTTGATTAAAAATGACCCTTGGCACTTGATTTTGACCAAAAAGTCAAAGTTTGACTTTTCAGTGTACAAATGATTTTTGATCAGTTGACTGGAAAATTCATCTGTCAATCCAATGCATTTGAGATCTTATGAACCTTTTGATTAGGTCAAGATGATGCCATTTAATCCTTTAATCCATTATTGAACCCAATTTGCCATTGGCTAGGTGAAAAATCAGAAATTGCCCTTCTACAGTCAAAACCCTAAAAATGACCATTTTGCCCTTTTGATGATCTGATCAAATTTCTTGAGGAGTTGTGGTCCAAACTTGATAAAATGGTTCATATGAGTCCATAATGTTGATGTGGATAAACAATTATGAGGTCTGACTGTAAATTGGCCACAGTTGAGTTTTTCCCCAATACAGCTGATTTTTAGGTCAACTGTCCAATTGACTGGGCAAAAATTTGATTCAAGGCTTGAAACTTGGTATGGGCAATTGTGATACGGTGGGAGAACTGACTTGAGGTTTTGCGTTTGTTTTCTCAAATGTTTCGGTTGAGCAAGAGTCGCCACCGACTTTTTATTTTATCCTAAGGAAAGGTTTAAAAAGCACAGCAAAAACCTTTGAGATGTTTTCTTGGGTTCAGGGAGTAGATTATAGAAAGGGAAGGTATTAGCACACTTTCTATCCATGGTTATCCATGGGCTCTTAGTTACTTGTTTATATCACTTGCCTTGCATTTTCAATTGTTTGAAATGGTGCTTTGTGTGTGGGTTTGAAAATGTTTTGAAAAGAGGCCATTGTTGTGGCAACCTTTGTAATGATCCATATTTGAATGTATACAAAGGTGTATTTGTCTTTTGAAAAGTTTTCAATGTTTTTGAAAGTTGTTTTGAAATTTGTTTTGAAAGTTGTTTTGTGATGTGTGTTTTGAAAAATGGCAAGGATTGTTTTGCAAGTTGGTCAAGTAACCAAGAGCTATCTACCCTAAATTTCTCAAAGATCTTTCCTATGTTTTAACCCTTTTATTAGTATTGTCCCACCATTGTATTTGGTGGACAATCTTGTGTTAGGATGTTAACGGGACGGGCGCGGGTCATCGTTTAGACCATGATTGCAATAGTGCCAAGTGTCTTTGGCAATTTTTCATTTAAGGGACTTGATCATTTTTAGGAAACTTTCGAAAGCGTCATCGAGGGACTATGATCACTTGATTTGTTTTGTTTTGCCAAAGAAATTCAACATGCAACATGGCCCATTATTGAAGGCAACAAGTGGAGTAACCCTAGGGGTGCAAGTGTGATTGGTGTTGTTCATTTTCATGCTTTTTTATCTTTGAATTAGGTCAAGCTATTTGATATTTTTGATATGCATACAAACCCTAAGTCTATCATGGTATATTTAGAAAGCTTTAAAATGAGGAATTTAAAGTCCTAAACTATTACAACATAATTATAGGGATGGGGGAACAAATGTTCAAATGGGGATATTTAGCAAGAAATTTAAATCTAAGCTATTACAATCCAAATTGAATATACAAGTCATTTAATTGTACAATAATTAACTAAATATAATAAAAATGTAAAATGTATTATGCAAAAAAATGTTTTTATGTATATGTAAAAAGTATTTTTCATGTGACCTATAAAAAATAAAAAATGTTAATTTTGGACATTTTCACATTTTAGGGCAAAATCCTAATTTTCTAAATAAAAAGTATTTACTATTTATTATATACAATATTTATTAATTATACACAAAAAATAAATAAAAGGGAAGTATATTGTAAAAAAGTAATTTTTGAGGTTAAATATTAATAGAAATAAAAATGTATTATTTTTATATTTTTATCCTAAATATTCTAATAAATATATAAGTATTTATATTATGTATTAAATATATTAAATATATACAAAAATAAAATATTTATTATTTACAAAAAAAGTATATTTTTTAGAAAATGTTTTCAAAAGATAAAATAAAATAAAACCAGAAAATAGAATGTATTATGTGTTATTTTTTAGTATTTTAAATAAAAGTATTATATTTATTTATATATACAAGTTTAAATAAAGCAAATAAAATCCAAATAAAATGCAAAAATGGTTGAAAAAATATTTTCAATATTTTTATGTTTTGACAAAAAATAATAAGTCAGAAGAAAAAATAAAAAGTCAAAAATGATTAAAAAAACACACAATGGGCCAAGGGGATGTAAGTGGAAAATAGTGGTGCAAACAGAAAAATAAGTCAGGCCCAGCCCAAGGGGCTTGTCTTCAACCTCCAGCCATTGTTTGAAACAAAGAAAATGCGCGTTCCTTGCTCAACCTGCTAACTTCTGATTCCTTGATTTTTAACAAAAACTTACAACATCAAAAGTGTAGAGCATCTTGTCACGATTCCAAATATATAAAAAAGTTGTTCTAACTCTCAGAAATGAGAGAGAATTTCTTCTCCCCCAATTCCTGACCTAACTTTTTTCTAATGTTCAGGTTCCAAATTCTCTTAACACACACAATATAAATGAAAAGTGAGGATATAGGTAGCTTCAGGGCCATGAATAGAACATACTTTCTTCATAAACCTAAGCCTAGATATGCTTGGATAGAGAGATAGAAGTTAAAACTTTTACCTATTCAGCTTGAATCGTGTACAACAATGGAGGTACTTTCAATGAAGTTTGAGGACTTGTACAGCTTGCTTGAGGTCCAAGGATGCTTCCTCTATGCTTGGCTTGCTTTGAATCTTACTGAATCGAGCTATAGAAGTCAACCTGCACAGATGAAAAATGAAAATGGCAATCTTGGCTATGGCTGTTACAGCTTGTATCTAAGGCTTGGGACAACTTAAAGGGATGGTAGGGAATGTATTTGAACTGGTTTGGATGAAAACGCACGATGGAATGATGCTGGCCAAACTAAAATGCAGAATGCCCTGTTTCTTGCAGAAAAATGGTGATTTTCTGTATGAGGAGGGATCAAGGGTACTTTGGTCGTGCTTTAGGTCTGTTAGGGAGTATGAAGTGTGTTCACAAAGTTGGTTTTAGTTGGTTCTTGCAGGAATGTGAGTTGTTGTTCAAAATGCAAGCTTTCTTCTTATCTAAGCAAACAAAATGCAAGTTGGATTATAGGCTCCTACAGGCCCCTCAAGCATGCTGCAAATTTGAGTCTTGATCAGTGGGATATGTCCATAATCTTGTGCCCAAAAGATCTGGCATGTACCTCTTTGATTTGTGTTTTGACATAAAGTGAATCTATTCAAAAATGGCTAAAATGCTTTTTCCAAATATGGCTTAATCTTGTATGTAATGGTTAAATACACCAAACAAGACATGAGCACAAAGGATATGCATTAAATTATTGAGTGTAGATGAGATAAAAGGCTTGTAATCTAGTTTGTGCAAGCTGAGTTCAAAATGCCAATGTTATGTACATGAATTTGGCCATGAACAAAGTGACTTTTGTCCATCTTGACAAATTCGAATCTCCCTAACCACAAGGGTTTTTGATGAGTTCTTGGACAATTTGGAAAGCTTGGAATGTGTACTACAATCCATCTTTGTAATGCAAGTTGAAATTCCAAGTGGAAGCATGTGAAAAGTGGTCATGAAGTTGGGCAAAAATCCTGCCTAAAATAGGTCAAAATATTTCTAAGTTAAGAATGTTTTGCACCCCTATTCCAAAAATCATAACTTGAGCTACAAGCTTCTTTTGAGAAAACTTTGTGAATCAAAGTTGTAGATTTTGCAATGGACTACAACTTTGATGTTTGGAGTTTTGTTTGAATCCAAATATATCTTGATGAAAAGATGGGACAAAATTAGGAAAAAAATAAAGGAATTTCATAACTTAGAAAATTTCTAAGTTATGAAATTTCCTCATTTTAAACCCTAATTTGTAATTTTTGATTTCTTGATGAACAAGTTTCATAATTTGACATGTTTTGATGAAAAATGAATCTTGGCACTTGACTTTGACCAAAAAGTCAAAGTTTGACTTTTCAGTATACAATCAAATTTGGATCAGTTGACTGGAAAATTCATCTGTCAATCTTCTGCATTTGGGATCTTTTGAAATTTTTGAATGTGTCAAGACCATGTCATTGAGTCCTTGAGTCCATATGTGAGCTTGGTTTGCCATTGGCCAGGTCAAACAGTCAAAAATTGCCTTTGTGCAGTCAAAACCCTAAAAATGACCATTTTGCCCTTTTGGTGATCTGATCAAATTTCTTGTGGAATTGTGATCCAAACTTGACCAAATGGTTTATATGAGTTCATAATGTTGATGTGGGTAAAAAATCATGAAGTTTGACTGTCAATTGGCCATAGTTGACTTTTTCCCCAATACAGCTGATTTCTAGGTCAATTGTCCAATTGACTGGGCAAAGATTGGAATCAAGGCTTGAAACTTGGTATGGATAAACTTGTGAGTCCAACATGAAGCATGAAAGTCATTTTGGGCATTTTAGGTCAAAACATCTTTGTGCAAACTCAAACACTAATTTGAGTCAGTAGTGCAAGGAGGAGTCTTGAGCAGAGTAAACCCTAACTTGATCTTGAGCTCCAAGGGTCTTGTGATGAGAAAATGTTGATGAAATGAGAGGGAAAATTTTGGGGTACAACAGTTGCCCCTGTTCAATCTTCTTGCACCTGAAGAGTTAGACTGGCAAGTTTGCCTTTCGCGTCTCGAAGGTAAAAGGAGATTGGACACTAGGGTGCCCTTAAATTTGCACTCGTCAGAACAATGGGTGCGGGAATGGGCTTAGAGATGCCATTTAGAGATGGGCTTAAAGATTCCATCTGAAAGGGTGACAGAAACTTGTCGGGGATGGGCTTAAAGATGCCATCTGGAATGTTTGTTGAACTGCAATGTGATAGGTCAGAAGAATGAGGATCAAAATGATATCCGCGTCTGGAATGCATTTGAACTGCATCTAAGGACTGAGTTTGTATGAGCATAAAAAAGGCCTCCGTGTCTAGGGCATATCTGAGCTGTAACAGTGCTTGAAGAATGAATATCAGAATGATTGTCGTGTCTGGAGTGTATCTGTATTGTATCTGGGTAATAGAGGAACATCTGTTATGGAGCAACTGCGTGTTGGGGACAAATTCTGAATGAGTGACAGAATGGCAACCGTGTCTGGAGCGTATCTGGACTGTATCTGAAGTTGAAAGTTGTATGAGTAGCAGAATGACTTCCGTGTCTGGAGTGTATGTGAAATTGTAACTGGGATTGAGATCCGTAATGAGTAATAGAATGACTTATGTGTTTGAAGTGTATCTGAAACTGTAACTGGGATCTAAATAAATGACAGAATGACTTCCGTGGCGAATGCACTGGGGAGAATCAAACTGCTGTTGTAAGGGTCAGAATGGTATCCGTGTTTGGAATGCATTGAACCTTGAGGTGGATAAGTGAATCTGAATGAGAGATAGAATGGCTGTCGTGTCTGGAGCGGATTTAGTCTGTATGTGATTGTTGTAGTCTGAATGAGTAGTAGAATGACCGCCGTGTCTGGGGTGTATCTGTACTGTATCTGACTTGAAATTCTGAATGAGTAATAGAATGACCGCCGTGTCTGGGGTGTATCCATACTGTATCTGAATAATTGTTAATGATAGCCTTTTAATCTTATCCTGAAAAGGGTGAGGTGTTAGCTAAAACACAAAGTTATGTTGCATGATATGTATGATGCATTATATGTTATATCAATGTTTATGATATGAATGTAAATGAATGTGCATGTAAGCTAAAGAGCTGTCTTGCTGAGGATAGATGAATCCTGGAGATAAGGAATCTTGACTGCTGCCGGGGAAAGTGAATCCTTGACTGTTGCAGGGGAAGACAAGAATTTTGATTGCTGAGGATGAGACATCCTTGTTGACTACTGCTGGAGAATTAGGAGCTTGGGTTGTATACCAATCTTCTGGGGATTCTTATCTGGAAGAGATCTTCACTGGAGAACATCTGACTACCCTGTGAGGAACTGAGAATGAGCCTTCACTCTGCTTGTGGAAATGCAAGATCTTCAATTGTTGAGGGATCTTAGGACCACTGCTGGGGAACTGGCATTCCTTGGTGACTTGCGGGGAAGAGAATTTCTGATGATCTCTACCGGGGAGTTCAGAACCTGATAGACTCATGCTGGAGAGGTATGACTGAGAATCTTCATCTTGGTGGGAAGTATCTCTGTGGGGAGAAGGTTCACTAGCCTGGTTCCGCTAGGAATTCATAGTTGGAAGTTTTAGCTCCGCTGGGGATTGGATTTTCAGATTTTTAAGGCTCCACTGGGGATTCTGAAATTTAACTCTGAGGGGAATTGAGTTCTAGAAGGCTCTCTGGCTGGGGAATTAAGTTCTGGATTGAGGAATTTGGAGTTTAAAATCTGCTGAGGATTCCTTCTGAAAGGGCATCAAGATATCTACCTGTACCTTCGACCTATCAGTAATCATCTTTCTTGATTTGTAAGGAAAATGATTATGTTCAAATGCATATGCCTATTTAACAAAACATTGGACGTTTCTCAAAATAATACATAAATGTAGAAAAGCAAGAGAAGACAAAGCAAATTTCTGTATTTGGAAAAGTATCTGTATTAACTTTCTATGAGTATATTTGTACAAAGGAGACAGTCATCCTAGTAAGAGGATGTCGTCGTAAATATTGAAAAATTTATACAAAAGAAAGATGGCTATGTGAAACAATTCCATGGGATTCCCTTCTGCTATAGCCTTCATAACTCTAAGTATCTGTCCATTCAATGCTTCGTCCGCCGATGACTGGATTGATCAGAAGCTTATAGCTGGTTGATGAAGAGATTGTCCTTAAAGTGATCCGACGAGACATAGTCATACGTTTTAATTCCCTAACTTTTGCCTGAATCGCCCTTTCGGGTTTTCGATCCACCGGGAAACCCCTTTTTTGCCCAAGCCGCCCTTTCGGGTTTTCAACTTACCGGGTGTACAAATTTTTTTTGTTTTATCCCTAATTTTTGCCTGAACCGCCCTTTCGGGTTTTCGGTCCACCGGGATGCCCCTTTTTGCCCAAGCTGCCCTTTTGGGTTATCGACTTGTTGGGTTATTTTATGCGTAGCATCTTTTGACTATGTCTGCGTTCGCAGGGTGCGGCAAATCGTCGCCGTCCATGGTGGTCAGAATCATTGCACCACCAGAAAATATGCTCTTGATCACAAATGGTCCTTCGTATGTAGGAGTCCATTTGCCCCTGGGATCACTTTGCGGCAGGATAATCTGCTTGTTTACGAGATCTCCGACTTGATATACTTGACGTCTGACTTTCTTGTTGAAAGCCTTGATCATCCGTTTTTGATACGTTTGACCATGGCAGACAACAGCGAGTCGCTTCTCGTTGATCAAATTGAGTTGATCAAGTCGGGTCTGAATCCAATCATATTCATTCAAGCCCGCGTCCTTCATAATCCTTAGAGAAGGAATCTGAACTTCCATGGGCAGGACAGCTTCCATGCCATATACCAAAGAAAATGGGGTTGCCCCGGTTGAAGTACGTGCCGTGGTACGGTATCCATGCAGAGCAAACGGTAACATCTCATGCCAGTCCTTGTAAGTGACTGTCATTTTCTGAATGATCTTCTTAATGTTTTTGTTCGCAACTTCAACAACACTGTTCATCTTCGGCCGATAGGGAGATGAATTATGATGATAAATCTTGAACTGTTCGCACAATGCGGTGATCATAGTATTATTCAGATTTATACCGTTGTCTGTGATGATCCTATCCGGAACACCATACCGGCATATGAGGTTTTGCTTGATGAAGCGGGCAACCACATTTTTAGTGACGTAGGCGAAAGAAGCTGCTTCGACCCATTTGGTGAAGTAGTCAATGGCAACCAGGATGAAGCGATGTCTGTTGGATGCCGTGGGCTTGATCTCACCAATCATATCAATGCCCCACATTGCAAATGGTCAATGAGCTGTCAGCATGTTGAGAGGAACCAGAGGAATATGAATCTTGTCAGCGTAGACTTGACATTTGTGGCAGGTACGGGAATGCTGATGGCAATCTGCTTCCATGGTAGACCAGTAATAGCCTGCCCTTAGGATCTTCTTAGCCATTGTATGCCCGCTCAAGTGAGTGCCAAATGTACCGCTGTGCACCTCGGTCATGATTAATTCTGCTTCAGCTTTGTCTACGCATCGGAGTAAAACACAATCATGGTTGCGCTTATAGAGGATGCCATTGCTCAGGAAGAACTTGGCAGCAAATTTCCTTAGGAACTTCTTGTCATTTACGGAAGCTCCTTCGGGATATTCTCTAGTCTTGAGATACCTTTTGATCTCATGAAACCAGGGTTGTTCCACTACTTCTTCGGTATTAATCTCGTGACAATGCGCAGGTTTATCCATTCGCTCGATGGTTATTTGGGGAGCCTCGTTATCCCAGTTGAGTTTAAACATGGAAGACATTGTTGCCAGAGCATCTGCTAGCTGATTCTCTTCTCGCGGGAAATGCTCGAAGGTAATTTGCTCGAAATGAGGCAACAATGTCAGGACATGTTCTTTGTATGGGATAAGATTAGGATGTTTGGTATCCCACTCTCCTTTGATTTAACTGATAACCAAAGCCGAGTCCCCAAATACGACCAAAGATTTGATCCCCAAGTCTATAGCAGCCTTGAGACCAAAGATGCAAGCTTCATATTCAGCCATGTTGTTTGTGCAGCTGAAGCAAAGTTGAGCTGTGAAAGGCGTGTGACAACCTTCGGGGGAAATGAGTACCGCACTGATACCGTTTCCAAGTGCATTTGAAGCACCATCAAAGTACAGGGTCCATCGGGATCCCTTTTCAGGTCCGTCATACGGTCCGTTACCTTCAATGTTGTCCAAATTCATGATGTCCTCGTCTGGGAAGTCAAATCTCATGGATTGATAATCTTCGATAGCTTGATGAGCTAGATGATCAGCTAGCACACTCCCTTTTATAGCTTTTTGAGTGGTGTACTGGATGTCATACTCAGTTAGGATCATTTGCCATCTAGCTATTCTTCCAGATAAAGCAGGCTTCTCGAAGATATACTTGATAGGATCCATTTTGGAAATTAACAAGGTGGTATGAGTCAGCATATACTGCCTTAGTCAGCGAGCAGCCCATACCAAAGCGCAGCAAGTTTTCTCGAGCAGTGAGTAGCGAGTCTCGCAGTCGGTAAACTTTTTGCTAAGGTAATAAATAGCATGCTCTTTTCGACCAGACTCGTCATGCTGGCCCAAAACACACCCCATTGAGTTATCCAAGACGGTCAGATACATGATCAATGGTCTTCCTTCGACGGGTGGCATCAGAATAGGAGGTTCTAGCAAATACTCCTTGATCTTATCAAAAGCAGCTTGGCAATCGTCGTTCCATTCGACTACCTGATCTTTCTTTAATAATTTGAAAATTGGCTCACAGGTAGAAGTCAGATGAGAGATGAATCTGGCAATATAGTTTAAGCGCCCCAAGAACCCTCTAACCTCCTTTTCAGTACGGGGAGCAGGCATCTCTTGTATTGCTTTCACTTTTGTTGGATCGACCTCAATGCCTTTGTTGCTGACAATAAACCCTAGAAGTTTACCAGACCTAACTCCAAAAGTACACTTACTTGGATTCAGCCTGAGTTTGTACTCTTTCAACCTGGCAAACAGCTTTTCCAGGTGTTCAAGGTGTTCCTCCTCTGTTTGTGATCGAGCTATCATATCGTCTACGTAAACTTCGATCTTATGATGTATCATATCATGAAATAAAGCTACCATGGCGCGTTGATAAGTTGCCCATGCGTTCTTCAGTCTGAACGGTATCACCTTGTAACAGAAAGTACCCCATTATGTAACAAAGGTTGTTTTCTCCATGTCCTCTGGGGCCATTTTAATTTGGTTGTAGCCCGAGAATCCATCCATGAAGGAAAACACTTTGTGCTGAGTTGTGTTGTCGATCAAAATGTCAATGTGCGGTAGCGGAAAATCATCTTTGGGGCTGGCCCTATTCAAATCCCGGTAGTCCACACACATTATGACCTTGCCATCTTTTTTAGGAACTGGCACGATGTTAGAAACCCATTGTGGGTAGGATGTAACAGCCAGAAAGCCAGCGTTGAATTGATTCATTACTTCTGCTTTAATCTTCTCAGACATGTCGGTCCTCATTCGGCGGACTTTTTTCTTGATCGGTGGACAATCCTCTCTTGTAGGGAGACGGTGAACCACAATGTCTGTGTCTAAACCCGACATGTCTTCATAGGACCAGGCGAAGATTTCAACGTATTCATTTAACAGCTGTATCAGGCGTTCCTTGACACTTGGTTTCAGATTGGCACCCACTTGTACTTCCTTCCGGTCTCCCTCTGTTCCTAAGTTGACAGTTTCCAACAACTCTTCGTGAGGTAAGATGGCCCTTTCCTCTTGCTGCAGAAGTCTGGCTAATTCCCCTGGTACTTCACAACCTTCGTCATCTTCATACTCAACCTGATTGACCAGATCTTCAGAGTTATTGAAGGACATAGCAAAATAGTCACCCATAGAATCCAGAGTGGATGGGTACCTGCATTTGTGAGTGTGGGTGTGTGTAAGGGATAACCATCCTTAAACAAAAAATGCAAAAGGAAAGAAAATGAACACAACAGTTTATCAATGAAAAACGTCCAATGAATCATTAAACATGGAATATGGATATGAAGATAATCAAAACCCTTACAAATGGACCTACATGCCCCGGGCAAGGCATGAGGTGAAAAAGTAGTGTACGGATTGTTCAAAAGTAATTATTACAGACCACAGGAAATGTTTGACAGATAATTACTGATTAATAAAAGTAATGGGGACAAAGTTCTTTGCCTCCCAGTTGCGTAGTCCTCCTTCGATGGTTGGCTAGATCCAATCATCAATGTTGGCCTCTTCGTCTTCACCTTCCAAAGCATTGATCTCATAAGGAGAGATCTTGATGGGCGCTCTTTCAACCTTTGAACGGCGCATAGCTTTCTGCCCCGCAGCGGTGAATCCTAAACCAAACTTGTCTGTTTTGTGAGGAATATCCGGCAACTGCCCCCATGTCGAGCTCTTTCCTTCCTTTATTGCGGCCTTTGCGTCTTTTAGAGATGCCATCCTGGCCATCTGCTTTGGTACCTCAGCTACCACTTTTGCTACTGCCACCTCAGGAGAGACTTCCTCGAAGTGCTGGAATGGTGTCTCAATGAATTCACCCTCTACCTCTACATACCGAAAGGAGTTCAGGTGGCTGATCATATATTCCTCTTCACCGTGCACGGTTATGATCTTTCCTTTGACAGGGTATTTCAGCATTTGATGTAGGGAAGAGGTGACTGCCCCAGCATTGTGTATCCATGGTCTCCCCAATAAGCAAGAGTATGATGGACGGATGTCCATCACATAGAAAGTTGAGGGGAACACTTTTGTGCCAACCTTAATGGGAATGTCTACCTCCCCATGTACCATTCTCTTCGACCCATCAAATGCCCTTACAATGATATTACTTGGCCTTAACTCCAAGCCTTCACAGTCTAATCGATCGAGAGCCTTCTTAGGCAGCACGTTCAGAGAAGAACCAGTGTCGACCAGAACATGGGCCATGGTAGTTCCTTGGCATTCTACTGACACATGTAAGGCGTCGTTGTGATTTCTTCCTTTTGAGGTTAGGTCAGCATCAGAGAAACCTAAACCGTTTTCTGCTGTAAGACTGGCTACACAGTATTGGAATTGGTCGGCAGAGGTTTCCTGGGGTACATGGGCTGTCTTCAGGAATTTTATCAATGTTTTGGCGTGCGCCTCTGAACAAAGTAGCAATGCTAACATGGAGATTTTCGAGGGGGTTTGCCCCAGTTGCTCTACCACATCATAATCACTCTTTTTAATTATCTTCAAGATCTCCTCCATCTCTTTCTTAGAGGTTTCCGGGATGACCAAAGGTTGAGCCCTCGTCCTGACGAGCTCATCTTGGATCCCTTTCCCCTTATCAGCAGAAGTAGGAGGGACAACAACATGAATAACAGCATCTTCAATCAACGGGGTTCTAGCGGAAAGTTTTATTGTTGCAGGAATAACTTTGGCAGCAGATGAGGGTCCAAAGATTGCCTTTGGGGGGGGGGGGCAATCTCTGGAGAAAATATTCTCCCACTTCGGGTGATCTTTCTTGTGCCGGCAATGTTTCCAATGCTGGCATCTTCTTCATCAGAGCTTCCTCCGGTTATTTCAACTTGTTTAATACCATGGTAGTAGATTTCTCCACCGTAATTCCATGGTATTGATTTTTCAGAACTGTAGGGGACAGGCCCTGGCATAGTTATTTTCAGAGGAACAGACTTTGTAGCGGATGTAATCTTAACAGGCTTTCTGACGGCCTTGGAAAGATTGGCGTGAATGGTGATTATTGAAACATCTTCAATAGGGGTTGGAATAGCAGGAACTTTTTCAAACAGAATTTGTTGACTGTCCATTAGGCCTTGGATGCCTTTCTTCAGTAATGGACAGTCGATTGGTAGAGAGTGACAACAGTAGCAGTCTTCTTTGCATCCTGGGAAAATCCCAGCCTTTAATAGATTTAACTTGATTGTTAACAACGGAGTCATCAGGTCATTGACATCAGAAACATACAGATCTTCCTCAATAGCATGGATATTTCGACCATGCTTCGGCATCGGAGAAGATATCACGTTTGGCTTCTCTGGAGCATCGAACTCCACTTCTTTTGCATCTATCAAGTCTTGAATTTTATTTTTTAGCGTCCAACAATTGTTTGTGTCATGTCCGACGCTATCAGAATGGTAGGCGCATTTGGCATTGGCATTGTAAGTCGGTGAGGTTGTATTCACATTTTTCGGTGCTTCTTTGATATTTGTGAGATTCAGCTTTAACAAGTGCGGAAGAACTTGCGCGGGTGTCATATTAATGCGGGTGAACTGCCGTGGTGGCCGTTCTCCCCACTATTGTTTAGGTCTGGACTGGTTATTGCGAGGCTGATCATTTGATGGATTTTGGATCATCACGGCCCCCACAGTCAGCCGGCGCTCACTTCTTCCTGCCCCTCTCTGAGAATACACAACAGCCGTTTCCTTCTTCGCTGGAAATGATTTCTTAACAGTTGTAGATGCAGAGGCATCCTTCTGAATCTTCCCATTCTTGATACCGGCTTCTACCCGCTCGCCAGTCAGAATTAATTCAGTAAACCCTGCGGAAGAGCTACCGATCAGATGGTTAAAGAATGGACCAGACAGGGTCCCCAGGAACATATCAACAAGTTCTCTATCAGAAAGAGGTGGCTGCACTCTTCCGGCCAGATCGCGCCACTTCTGGGCGTACTCCTTGAATCCCTCACCTGAGGCCATCCCCATACTCTGTAGCTGAGTACGGGTTGGCGCCAAGTCAGAGTTATACTGATATTGGCGATAAAAAGCAGCGGCCAGATCCTCCCAACTATGTATCTCTGACCTTTCAAGCTTGTAAAACCAGTCTAGCTGTGTGCCAGACAGGCTATCTTGAAAGAAGTGCACCCAAAGATTTCTGTCGGAAGTATGAGGTTGGATTCTTCGGACATACGACCTTAGGTGCATTTTTGGGCAGGACAGCCCGTCATATCTTGCAAAAATTGGCACTTTAAACTTCGGGGGAATCACAATTCCAGCAATTAATCCCAAATCTTTGAAATCTAAGCCGGGAACTCTCTACAGCTCCATAGCTGCCAACCTTTCTTCCAAGTTTTTGTACTTATCATCGGCCGACGGGTATTGTTGCTCTGAGTAGTCTTCGTCTTCTTCAGCCTCTTCTTCTTCAGCTTCGGATTCGGAAGGTACCGCAGCCCCTTTTCCTTTACTGGTTCCCTCTTCAGACATAGGGGGAAATTCAAGAACTCTTCTGGCTTCACCCTCAAACCTTCTTCCCAGGGTAGCCACCCCGACTCTTTTCTTCTTCTTTTTCACTTGCTCTTTATTCCCGAGCATGGCTTTTAGATCCTCCTGACCCTTTGCCAAGGTCATCAGGAGATGTTGAAACTGTGAGTTTTGAGACTGTAAATCCTTGACCGTCTGTTCGAGATCCATCTTACTGAAATAAACAGCAGAAAGATAAGGAAACCTGGTGTGGAGACCTTCTTATGCGCATGATGAATGATATGCTTATTTATGCAATGCATTCAAGGATTTAGAAAATTCAAAATTGTTGCAGACAAAAAGAACACACGTCATATTAATAAGAAGAAATTTTGTCAGTACATAAATGCCCCATGGGCCAAATATTACAAAAAACTTCTCAAGGTAAAAAGACGTTACGCATCCTCTTTGGTGCGATGTAGGTGTTGAGGGTCTCTTCCTCATGGAGTCGGCGGGTAAGCTCCAAAACCTTCTTCTCACTGGCGTAGAAGCTGGCTTCAAAAGTGTTACGTTCCTCATTGTGGAAGGTGCGAAATAAAACACCTTGCAAGGAGAGGAGTACAGCACATGAGAACACCCCTCTTTCTCATTGTTCGTGTGTAAAATGAGTGAAGGATGTCCCCAAGTAATGTTGGTATGGGATTCCTGGATAAGAAGATCTTGATGGCGTTGACATCTATAAGCTGGTCAGGATTTGGGAACAGGACCAACCCATAAATGAGGAGTGCCACAATTTCTTCAAAGGCTTGTAGATCCAATGAATTCCAACACTCTTGCGCCTTCTCAAACAAGAATTTTGCCAAGAAGCCTTTGACACTGCTTCTAGTTTCCCAATGCCCCTTGATGTCAGATGGTTGCAAGTGTAGTGCTTGAGCAACATCTTCAGGCTTTGGTTCTTTTTCCGTACCGTTGTAGGGTAGTTGATTAAGAATAGGAATTCTCAGGAGTTGAGAAAATTCCTCCAAAGTGGGCACCAATTGGTAGTCGGGGAATGTGAAACAGTGGTGAAGGGGGTCAAAGAACTGGAACAACACCTTTACCATGTCCTCTTCAATGCTGGTGTAGACTAGGCTGAGCAGTCTACCATGTCTTTCACTGAAGGGAGAGCTTTCCGGAATTCTGGATGTGAGTTCCTTAAGTTGAAGAGGGATTCTCACAAGGTTGACTTGGATAGTTTTCCTGCGAAGAATTTCCATGACCTACAAAACAGGAACAAAGATGAAGATCTAAACCCTTGAAATGGTTAGTGAATGCATATGATGCTTTATGATGTTCATGATGTATGCACAAACATATGTACAAGCAATTCACACAAAACCCTAGTTTCAGGCTTGCATGGGGTTTCATAGGTAAGTACCCTCTTGAGTGAAGTTGGCTTAAAAACCTATCCTATAAATAGTAACCGGGTTCTAAGGAGCTCAATATCATTGGATTGTTTTCCATGTTCATTGTTTTGGTTTAGCCACTTAACTAGCGACCAAAATATTCCAAGAAAACAACCCTCAATGAGTGTAGTATCGAGTGTCTACCAACTTCGGACTGCACCAAAGCCGGTCATCTCACTACCCCTAATAAAAGGCCAAGATGGTCAAGTAAGGTTATAGGTCATTAGTGCTTAGTGACATCACTCAGCGGCCCCGTACTCTCCTTGATTGAACTCAAGGGTTACCGGTACTCACAAATATGTCGCACTAATATAGCTATTGCTTCAACCGTGTCGGTATACCCCGCACAGTTTCCACAACGTATTGCTATCTATGAATGTTTCCCCAAATCCGGGTGTAGGATTTCAAGCCCAAACAAGAGAACCAAGATATAAAGCAATCAAAGCAAACAATTAGTCATTCAAGAGGGTGATCTATGCCCTAAGGTTACTCCACTTTCATAGATTTCCCCAGCAGAGTCGCCAGTTCTGTGATACGGTGGGAGAACTGACTTGAGGTTTTGTGTTTGTTTTCGCAAATGTTTCGGTTGAGCAAGAGTCGCAACTGACTTTTTATTTTATCCTAAGGAAAGGTTTAAAAAGCACAGCAAAAACCTTTGAGATGTTTTCTTGGGTTCGGGGAGTAGATTATAGAAAGGGAAGGTATTAGCACCCTTTCTATCCATGGTTATCCATGGGCTCTTAGTTACTTGTTTAGATCACTTGCATTGCATTTTCAATTGTTTGATGGTGCTTTCAATTGTTTGAAATGGTGCTTTGTGTGTGGGTTTGAAAATGTTTTGAAAAGAGGCCATTGTTGTGGCAACCTTTGTAATGATCCATGTTTGAATGTATACAAAGGTGTATTTGTCTTTTGAAAAGTTTTCAATGTTTTTGAAAGTTGTTTTGAAATTTGTTTTGAAAGTTGTTTTGTGATGTGTGTTTTGGAAAATGGCAAGGATTGTTTTGCAAGTTGGTCAAGTAACCAAGAGCTATCTACCCTAAATTTCTCAAAGATCTTTCCTATGTTTTAACCCTTTTAACAGTATTGTTCCACCATTGTATTTGGTGGACAATCTTGTGTTAGGATGTTAACGGGACGGGCGCGGGTCATCGTTTAGACCATGATTGCAATAGTGCCAAGTGTCTTTAGCAATTTTTCCTTTAAGGGACTTGATCATTTTTAGGCAACTTTCGAAAGCGTCATCGAGGGACTATGATCATTTGATTTGTTTTGTTTTGCCAAAGACATTCAACATGCAACATGGTCCATTATTGAAGGTAACAAGTGGAGTAATCCTAGGGGTGCAAGTGTGATTGGTGTTGTACATTTTCATGCTTTTTTATCTTTGAATTAGGTCAAGCTATTTGTTATTTTTTATATGCATACAAACCCTAAGTCTATCATGGTATATTTAGAAAGCTTTAAAATGCGGAATTTAAAGTCCTAAACTATTACAACATAATTATAGGGATGGGGGTACAAATGTTCAAATGGGGATATTTAGCAAGAAATTTAAATCTAAGCTATTACAATCCAAATTGAATATACAAGTCATTTAATTGTACAATAATTAACTAAATACAATAAAAATGTAAAATGTATTATGCACAAAAATGTTTTTATGTATATGTAAAAAGTATTTTTCATGTGACCTATAAAAAATAAAAAAAGTTAATTTTGGACAATTTCACATTTTAGGGCAAAACCCTAATTTTCTAAATAAAAAGTATTTATTATTTATTATATACAATATTTATTAATTATACACAAAAAATAAATAAAAGGGAATTATATTGTAAAAAAGTAATTTTTGAGGTTAAATATTAATAGAAATAAAAATGTATTATTTTTATATTTTTATCCTAAATATTCTAATAAATATATAAGTATTTATATTATGTATTAAATATATTAAATATATACAAAAATAAAATATTTATTATTTACAAAAAAAGTATATTTTTTAGAAAATGTTTTCAATAGATAAAATAAAATAAAATCAGAAAATAGAATGTATTTTGTGTTATTTTTTAGTATTTTAAATAAAAGTATTATATTTATTTATATATACAAGTTTAAATAAAGCAAATAAAATCCAAATAAAATGCAAAAATGGTTGAAAAAATATTTTCAATATTTTTTATGTTTTGACAAAAAATAATAAGTCAGAAGAAAAAATAAAAAGTCAAAAATGATTAAAAACACACACAATGGGCCAAGGGGGTGTAAGTAGAAAATAGTGGTGCAAACAGAAAAATAAGTCAGGCCCAGCCCAAGGGGCTTGTCTTCAACCTCCAGCCATTGTTTGAAACAAAGAAAACGCGCGTTCCTTGCTCAACCTGCTAACTTCTGATTCCTTGATTTTTAACAAAAACTTACAACATCAAAAGTGTAGAGCATCTTGTCACGATTCCAAATATATACAAAAGTTGTTCTAACTCTCAGAAATGAGAGAGAATTTCTTCTCCCCCAATTCCTGACCTAACTTTTTTCTAATGTTCAGGTTCCAAATTCTCTTAACACACACAATATAAATGAAAAGTGAGGATATAGGTAGCTTCAGGGCCATGAATAGAACATACTTTCTTCACAAACCTAAGCCTAGATATGCTTGGATAGAGAGATAGAAGTTCAAACTTTTACCTGTTCAGCTTGAATCGTGTACAACAATGGAGGTACTTTCAATGAAGTTTGAGTACTTGTACAGCTTGCTTGAGGTCCAAGGATGCTTCCTCTATGCTTGGCTTGCTTTGAATCTTACTGAATCGAGCTATAGAAGTCAACCTGCACAGATGAAAAATGAAAATGGAAATCTTGGCTATGGCTGTTACAGCTTGTATCTAAGGCTTGGGACAGCTTCAAGGGATGGTAGGGATTGTATTTGAACTGGTTTGGATGAAAACGCACGATGGAATGATGCTGGCCAAAC
This sequence comes from Vicia faba, assembly GCA_948472305.1. Lineage (NCBI taxonomy): Eukaryota > Viridiplantae > Streptophyta > Magnoliopsida > Fabales > Fabaceae > Vicia > Vicia faba. The sequence goes on from OX451738.1 coordinate 162,326,542, forward strand.
TAAAATGCAGAATGCCCTGTTTCTTGCAGAAAAATGGTGATTTTCTGTATGAGGAGGGATCAAGGGTACTTTGGTCGTGCTTTAGGTCTGTTAGGGAGTATGAAGTGTGTTCACAAAGTTGGTTTTAGTTGGTTCTTGCAGGAATGTGAGTTGTTGTTCAAAATGCAAGCTTTCTTCTTATCTAAGCAAAAAAAATGCAAGTTGGATTATAGGCTCCTACAGGCCCCTCAAGCATGCTGCAAATTTGAGTCTTGATCAGTGGGATATGTCCATAATCTTGTGCCCAAAAGATCTGGCCTGTACCTCTTTGATTTGTGTTTTGACATAAAGTGAATCTTTTCAAAAATGGCTAAAATGCTTTTTCCAAATATGGCTTAATCTTGTATGTAATGGTTAAATACACAAAACAAGACATGAGAACAAAGGATATGCATTAAATTATTGAGTGTGGATGAGATAAAAGGCCTGTAATCTAGTTTGTGCAAGATGAGTTCAAAATGCCAATGTTATGTACATGAATTTGGCCATGAACAAAGTGACTTTTGCCCATCTTGACAAATTCGAATCTCCCTAACCACAAGGGTGTTTGATGAGTTCTTGGACAATTTGGAAAGCTTGGAATGTGTACTACAATCCATCTTTGTAATTCAAGTTGAAATTCCAAGTGGAAGCATGTGAAAAGTGGTCATGAAGTTGGGCAAAAATCCTGCCTAAAATAGGTCAAAAAATTTCTAAGTTAAGAATGTTTTGCACCCCTATTCCAAAAATCATAACTTGAGATACAAGCTTCTTTTGAGAAAACTTTGTGAATCAAAGTTGTAGATTTTGCAATGGAATACAACTTTCATGTTTTGAGTTTTGTTTGAATCCAAATATATCTTGATGAAAAGATGGGACAAAGTTAGGAAAAAAATAAAGGAATTTCATAACTTAGAAAATTTCTAAGTTATGAAATTTCCTCATTTTAAACCCTAATTTGTAATTTTTGATTTCTTGATGAACAAGTTTCATAATTTGACATGTTTTGATGAAAAATGAATCTTGGCACTTGACTTTGACCAAAAAGTCAAAGTTTGACTTTTCAGTATACAGTCAAATTTGGATTAGTTGACTGGAAAATTCATCTTTCAATCTTGTGCATTTGGGATCTTTTGAACTTGTTGAATGTGTCAAGACCATGTCATTGAGTCCTTGAGTCCATATGTGAGCTTGGTTTGCCATTGGCCAGGTCAAACAGTCAAAAATTGCCTTTGTGCAGTCAAAACCCTAAAAATGACCATTTTGCCCTTTTGGTGATCTGATCAAATTTCTTGTGGAATTGTGATCCAAACTTGACCAAATTGTTCATATGAGTTCATAATGTTGATGTGGGTCAAAAATCATGAAGTTTGACTGTCAATTGGCCATAGTTGACTTTTTCCCCAATACAGCTGATTTCTAGGTCAACTGTCCAATTGACTGGGCAAAGATTGGAATCAAGGCTTGAAACTTGGTATGGATAAACTTGTGAGTCCAACATGAAGCATGAAAGTCATTTTGGGCATTTTAGGTCAAAACATCTTTGTGCAAACTCAAACCCTAATTTGAGTCAGCAGTGCAAGGAGGAGTCTTGAGCAGAGTAAACCCTAACTTGATCTTGAGCTCCAAGGGTCTTGTGATGAGAAAATGTTGATGAAATGAGAGGGAAAATTTTGGGGTACTGCTGGAGAATAAGGAAGACTTTGATGGCTTCTGCGGAGGTTTAAGAATGAGAATCTTCAATCTCCTGGGGAAATTGAAATCTTGGGGGCTTCACTAGAGAAGTGAGAAAGAGAATCTTGGATCTGCGGGGATTAAAAAAAAATCTGAAAAATTCATGCTGGGAGTAATGAAGACTCTGGCAACTTCACTGGGGAATCAAAATGAGAATCTTCAGTCTCCTAGGGGAAAATAAATCCCTGGGGACTTCAAACTGGAGAGTTGAGAATGAGAATCATCATTCTTTTGGGGAATAAAAACTTTGTGGGGAATAACTATGCTGCTGGAGAGTAAGCTATCCTTCTGGAGGGTAAACTCAAAACTCTGGGGGAAGAGGTCTATTCCTGTTTGGAAAAAGTTCAGGAGTTCGGGTTGTATGCCAATCTACTTGAGAATTATCCGGAGGTTGGAGATAAAAGTTAACTGTTTATCTGGTCGATTCTCAGACTTGAGGAATATGGGGAAAACTGAATGGTTTCCGCTGTGGATTGACAGTTGGAAACTTGACTTCGTTGGGGAAGAAGGTTTCATCTTTGCTGGGGATTTATGACCCAAAGTTTTTGCTCCGATGGGGATTGGGAGTTTGAAGATTCGACTCTGACGAGGATTTTGAAATTTAATTCTACTGGGAATATGTATTTCAAGGTTGTAGCTCCGCTGGAGGCCCAGATGGTGTGCTGCAAGGGATTTCTCTTGGAATAGCCTAAAGACTTTTTCCTATCCTTTCAACCTATAAGTAATTATTCTTTCACATTTCGTTTATTTGTAAACAGCGATTGTATTCAATGCATATGCTCATTTAATAAACCATTGGACGTTTTCAAATAAAACACAAGTGTAAAAAAAAGAAAAGGCAAATAATTTTCTGCACTTTGAAGTATCTTTGTATTAACTTTGTGTAAATATTTTGTACAAAGGAGACAAAGATCCTAGTAAGAGAATGTTGTCATAAAAATTGAGAAAAATTTATACAAAGAAATATGGTTATGTGTATAAATTCCATGGGGTTCCCTTTCTGCTATAGCCTTCGTAACTCTGAATATCTTGTCCATTCATTGCTTCGTCCGACAATGAATGAATTGATCAGAAGCCAGGAGCTTGTTTGTGAAGAGATTGTCCTTAAAGTGATCCGACGAGACATAGTCATATGCTTTAGTTCCCTAACTTTTTCCTGGACCGCCCTTTCGGGTTTTCAGTCCACCGGGAAACCCTTTTTTGCCCAAGTCGCCCTTTCGGGTTTTCAACTTGCCGGGTATACAATTTTTTTTATTTATCCCTAATTTTTGCCTGAACCGCCCTTTCGGGTTTTCGATTCACCGGGATGCCCATTTTTGCCCAAGTCGCCCTTCCGGGTTTTCAACTTGTCGGGTCGTTTATGCGTAGTATCTTTTGACTATGTCTGCGTTCGCAGGGTGCGGCAGGTCGTCGCCGTCCATGGTGGTTAATATCATTTCCCCACCAGAAAAGATGTTTATGATCATAAATGTTCCTTCGTAAGTAGGAGTCCATTTTCCCTTGGGATCACTTTGCGGCAAGATGATCCGCTTGATTACAAGATCCCCGACTTGATATACCTGGAGCCTGACTTTCTTGTTGAAAGCCTTGATCATTCTCTTTTGATACGCCTGACCATGGCAAACAGCAGTAAGTCGCTTTTCATCAATCAAGTTAAGTTGATCATGCCGGGTCTAAATCCAATCGTCTTCACTCAAACCAGCATCCTTCATGATTCTCAAGGAGGGAATCTGAACCTCGATAGGTAAAACAGCTTCCATGCCGTATTTCACAACATTGCTATCATGGCTATACGATGACCCACGCCCGTCCCTTTACATTCAAAGATATGGTTTCTTACCAAATCAATGGTAAGATAGTAATATCAAAGGAAAGGAAGAAATGAACTAAGATTTTTGAGTAGGTAGATTGTTCCTAGTTGCTTGATCAATTTCAAATCAAACACACTTGCTTATTTTCAAAAACAAACACCAACACTTTTAAAACACTTTAAAAATATTTTCCAAACATGAAATATTTTCAAAAGCTCAACACTTTGTATACGTTCTTACGAACGAGAACTATTACGAAGTTTGCCTAAACGAAGACGCCTTTTCAAAATACTTTCAAAAAACCACACAAAGCATATTTTCAAACAAAAGCAAGTGATCTAGAAAGAAACTAAGAGCCCATAGATAACTATGGATGAAAAGGGTGCTAACACCTTCCCTTTTCATAATCTACCCCCCGAACTCAAGAAACAATCTCAAAGGTCTTTCATGTTCTTTTAAGACGTTCCTTTTGGATAAAAGAAAAGTCGGTGGCGACTATTGCTAACCGCAACATTTGCGATAAAACGCAAAACATCCAAGTCAGTTCTCTCATCGTATCACAACAGTTTACTCAAATTGTTCAAATTATTTTGTTTTCCCTCCAAAAGCTTCAGCCAGCTTTGCCTATAAATAAGAGGCTCTACAACATGTTTAGGGGGACTTTTTGGCTAGAGGAATGAATCTTCAAAATTCTCAAACACTTTCAAAAATCATCAAACTCTCAAACACTTAAACACTCATCATACAAAAACCAAGAATCTACACACTTATATCTTTCGAATCTGAAAAGTTCCCACACTTTATTTTCCTTCGAATCCAGCCTTAGAAACGTCACCTTTATTTCCTCCCTTCTAATCCAAAAGCACTCAAGGCAACCACTCGAGGTCCAGCACACGTTCCATCTTGATGCAAGGTAAGTCCCTCTTACCCTTGAATCCTTTGTTTCAAGCATAATATGTGATTTAAATTTCTTTTTTCGTTTCAAACATGTACATAACATTATTCTTCTTTTCGTTTCCACCCTTTTAATATGTTTCAGGGTTAATAACCTTCTTGGTTTTGCTTCTTGTTTATTTAAACATGCTTTAAGAACTAACCTGGCCCCAGGGTGATGCTAGCACGGCCTTAAGCCATGTTACTATTCAAAAACTCAAACGAAAGAAGCAGGAGACACATTATAAAATGAAGCCTTAGGCTTCCTCACTGAGTCCCAGGCTCCAGTCGAAAGGCACACCATGCTGAGTCCCAGGCTCCAATCGAAAGGCGCACCATACTGAGTCCCAAGATTTCAATTTTGGGCATTTTAGGTCAAAACATATTTGTGCAAACTCAAACCCTAATTTGAGTCAGCAGTGCAAGGAGGAGTCTTGAGCAGAGTAAACCCTAACTTGATCTTGAGCTCCAAGGGTCTTGTGATGAGAAAATGTTGATGAAATGAGAGGGAAAATTTTGGGGTACTGCTGGAGAATAAGGAAGACTTTGATGGCTTCTGCGGAGGTTTAAGAATGAGAATCTTCAATCTCCTGGGGAAATTGAAATCTTGGGGGCTTCACTGGAGAAGTGAGAAAGAGAATCTTGGATCTGCGGGGATTATAAAAAAATTCTGACAAATTCATGCTGGAAGTAATGAAAACTCTGGCAACTTCACTGGGGAATCAAAATGAGAATCTTCAGTCTGCTAGGGGAAAATAAATCCCTGGGAACTTCAAACTGGAGAGTTGAGAATGAGATCATCATTCTTTTGGGGAATAAAAACTTTGTGGGGAATAACTATGCTGCTGGAGAGTAAGCTATCCTTCTGGAGGGTAAACTCAAAACTCTGGGGGAAGAGGTTTATTCCTGTTTGGAAAAAGTTCAGGAGTTCGGGTTGTATGCCAATCTACTTGAGAATTATCCGGAGGTTGGAGATAAAAGTTAACTGTTTATCTGGTCGATTCTCAGACTTGAGGAATATGGGGAAAACTGAATGGTTTCCGCTGTGGATTGACAGTTGGAAACTTGACTTCGTTGGGGAAGAAGGTTTCATCTTTGCTGGGGATTTATGACTCAAAGTTTTTGCTCCGATGGGGATTGGGAGTTTGAAGATTCGACTCTGACGAGGATTTTGAAATTTAATTCTGCTGGGAATATGTATTTCAAGGTTGTAGCTCCGTTGGAGGCCCAGATGGTGTGCTGCAAGGGATTTCTCTTGGAATAGCCTAAAGACGTTTTCCTATCCTTTCAACCTATCAGTAATTATTCTTTCACATTTCGTTTATTTGTAAACAACGATTGTATTTAATGCATATGCTCATTTAATAAACCATTGGACGTTTTCAAATAAAACACAAGTGTAAAAAAAAAGAAAAGGCAAATAATTTTCTGCACTTTGAAGTATCTTTGTATTAACTTTGTGTAAGTATTTTGTACAAAGGAGACAGATATCCTAGTAAGAGAATGTTGTCATAAAAATTGAGAAAAATTTATACAAAGAAATATGGTTATGTGTATAAATTCCATGGGGTTCCCTTTCTGCTATAGCCTTCGTAACTCTGAATATCTTGTCCATTCATTGCTTCGTCCGACAAAGAATGAATTGATCAGAAGCCAGGAGCTTATTTGTGAAGAGATTGTCCTTAAAGTGATCCGACGAGACATAGTCATATACTTTAGTTCCCTAACTTTTTCCTGGACCGCCCTTTCGGGTTTTCAGTCCACCGGGAAACCCTTTTTTGCCCAAGTCGCCCTTTAGGGTTTTCAACTTGTCGGGTATACAAATTTTTTTATTTATCCCTAATTTTTTCCTGAACCGCCCTTTCGGGTTTTCGATTCACCGGGATGCCCATTTTTGCCCAAGTCGCCCTTCCGGGTTTTCAACTTGTCGGGTCGTTTATGCGTAGTATCTTTTGACTATGTCTGCGTTCGCAGGGTGCGGCAGGTCGTCGCCATCCATGGTGGTTAATATCATTTCCCCACCAGAAAAGATGTTTATGATCATAAATGTTCCTTCGTAAGTAGGAGTCCATTTGCCCTTGGGATCACTTTGCGGCAAGATGATCCGCTTGATTACAAGATCCCCGACTTGATATACCTGGCGCCTGACTTTCTTGTTGAAAGCCTTGATCATTCTCTTTTGATACGCCTGACCATGGCAAACAGCAGTAAGTCGCTTTTCATCAATCAAGTTAAGTTGATCATGCCGGGTCTAAATCCAATCGTCTTCACTCAAACCAGCATCCTTCATGATTCTCAAGGAGGGAATCTGAACCTCGATAGGTAAAACAGCTTCCATGCCGTATTTCACAACATTGCTATCATGGCTATACGATGACCCACGCCGGTCCCTTTACATTCAAAGATATGGTTTCTTACCAAATCAATGGTAAGATAGTAATATCAAAGGAAAGGAAGAAATGAACTAAGATTTTTGAGTAGGTAGATTGTTCCTAGTTGCTTGATCAATTTCAAATCAAACACTCTTGCTTATTTTCAAAAACAAACACCAACACTTTTAAAACACTTTAAAAATATTTTCCAAACATGAAATATTTTCAAAAGCTCAACACTTTGTATACGTTCTTACGAATGAGAAATATTACGAAGTTTGCCTAAACGAAGACGCCTTTTCAAAATACTTTAAAAAAACCACACAAAGCATATTTTCAAACAAAAGCAAGTGATATAGAAAGAAAATAAGAGCCCATAGATAACTATGGATGAAAAGGGTGCTAACACCTTCCCTTTTCATAATCTACCCCCCGAACTCAAGAAACAATCTCAAAGGTCTTTCATGTTCTTTTAAGACGTTCCTTTTGGATAAAAGAAAAGACGGTGGCGACTCTTGCTAACCGCAACATTTGCGATAAAACGCAAAACATCTAAGTCAGTTCTCTCATCGTATCACAATAGTTTACTCAAATTGTTCAAATTATTTTGTTTCCCTCCAAAAGCTTCAGCCAGCTTTGCCTATAAATAAGAGGCTCCACAACATGTTTAGGGGGACTTTTTGGCTAGAGGAACGAATCTTCAAAATTCTCAAACACTTTCAAAAATCATCAAACTCTCAAACACTTAAACACTCATCATACAAAAACCAAGAATCTACACACTTATATCTTTCGAATCTGAAAAGTTCCCACACTTTATTTTCCTTCGAATCCAGCCTTAGAAACGTCACCTTTATTTCCTCCCTTCTAATCCAAAAGCACTCAAGGCAACCACTCGAGGTCCAGCACACGTTCCATCTTGATGCAAGGTAAGTCCCTCTTACCCTTGAATCCTTTGTTTCAAGAATAATATGTGATTTAAATTTCTTTTTTCGTTTCAAACATGTACATAACATTATTCTTCTTTTCGTTTCCACCCTTTTAATATGTTTCAGGGTTAATAACCTTCTTGGTTTTGCTTCTTGTTTATTTAAACATGCTTTAAGAACTAACCTGGCCCCAGGGTGATGCTAGCACGGCCTTAAGCCATGTTACTATTCAAAAACTCAAACGAAAGAAGCAGGAGACACATTATAAAATGAAGCCTTAGGCTTCCTCACTGAGTCCCAGGCTCCAGTCGAAAGGCACACCATGCTGAGTCCCAGGCTCCAATAGAAAGGAGCACCATACTGACTCCTAGGCCCCTTTCAAAAGGCACACCACACTGGCTTCCAGGCCCCAATCGAAAGTCACGCCTTCACCCCTTTCAGGCCAAATCGAAGAGAGCCAGAAAGTGCAGAATCGAAGGGTCTTTCTGCCTAAATCGAAAGACCCCTTTTTCTTGATTTTATTTTATTTTGCCTTTATATTTTCATTCTATTCAATATGGTTGTAATAGTGTAGGATTTTATCTTTCTAGATTTTATTACTTTTTTATGATTGCTAGTAAAATAGGGTATGAATGGCAAGATAAAAACAACAAGTAGACAACCCCTAATCTAAGACTAAATGCATGCAAATCAAACACACTATTCACACATGTACCCTTAGGGTAATCTCACTTGTTGCCTCAAAAATAGTCATGTCCCTCGAATATGGGCGTTTTAGCAAAGACCCTCGATAAAAGATCGTAGTCCCTTGATGACCCTTAATGTTTCCTTCGGTAAACGACCTAGTCCCTAAGCGACATTGCTAAAATGTTCCATAGGTTGCCTTCTATGACTATACAAACATCCCATGCCCGTCCCTTCACATCCAATGATGTGGCTTCTTACCAAATCAATGGTAAGATAGAAACATCGAAAGGCTGAGGAAAAGAACATTAAGACCTTTTGAGTAGGTAGGATGGTCCTAGTTGCTCGCTTGCTCACAACAAAAACATTTTATACACCCACACTTTCATTTTGAAACATTTTCAAAAGATAAAACCCTTTGTACGCGTTCTTATAGAAACGAGAACCATTACAAAGACACTTTTCAAAATCACTTTCAAAAAACACATTCCACAAAAACTTCTTTGAACTATTTTCAAAACAACACTTTGTACGCGTTCTTATAGAAACGAGAGCCGTTACAAAGACGTTTTCAAAATACTTTCAAAACCCACACCACAATCACATTTTCAAAAAAAGCAAGTGATCTAGCAAGAAATTAAGAGCCTGTAGATAACTAAGGATGAAAAGGGTGTTAATACCTTCCCTTTTCATAACCTACCCCTCGAGCTCAAGAAATAATCTCGAAAGGTCTTTCCTGTTCTTTTCAACCTTTCATTATTGGATAAAAGAAAAGTCGGTGGAGACTCTTGCTATCCATAACAATTGCGATCAAACACAAAACAACCAAGTCGGTTCTCCCAACGTGTTACAGAATTGGCTACTCTACTGGGGAGTCTACTTAAAAGTGGGGTTACCTTAGGGCTAGATCAGCTTTACTTGCTTTCCTTGTTTGACTTGCATGCTTTACATTGGTTCCTTGTTTGGGTTTGTTTTGATCCTCTACCCGGATCTGGGGCACCTTTTAGGTAAGTAGAAATAGATTGTGGAAACTGTGTGGGGTATACCGACATGGTTGAAGCAATAGCTACGTTAGTGTGGCATATTTGTTGGTACCGGTACCCCTTGAGTAGTCAAGGAGAATACGGGGTCGCTGTGTGGTGTCATGAAGCACTAAATTACCTTAGAACCTTAATTGAATAACTTAGCCATTAGGAAGTAGCGAGGTAGCGGCCTTTGGTGCAGTCCAAAGTTGGTTGATACTCGATACTACGCTCATTGAGATCAGAATTTTGGGATATTTCGGTCGCCATTAAAGAGGCTTGAGCTGAAACAATGCCCGATGAATAAAGATCAGTGATATTGAGATCCCCTAGAACCCGATTACTATTACTAGGATAGGTTGAGCCAACTATACTTCAAGAGGGTACTTACCTATAAACCCCATGCAGGCCTAAACCTAAGGACTTGTCCGTTTTGTGTGTATATGACTATTTGTACATAACAACTTGCTCGTGCTGCATACTTGTACATAACATCATAACATCATACTATATCATTTTCAATAACCATTTCAAGGATCCCAAGGGCCTATGATGCAGGGTCATGTTGAACCAGATGCCTATCAAGGGGCAAAAGGATTCATTCTCTAATCAAACACCGTCAAGACCAAAGCATGTTAACTTGATTCAAGGGTGATGACCCACTTGACATGGTGAGCTTGATTCTTGTGGAAGGACATCCATCGATACGAAGTTCTCTGATCAAAGTTATTGATCAAAATTCAACTTCTAACATATTCTTGTGTTTACCCCGCGAGATCCTTGAAAACATTGCATCCACATACCATGCATCATATCATGTCAGGCTTTTTCCACACAAGTATCTCATCTGCTTACTGTTTATTTCAATAGAGATGGCTCTAGAATAGACTATCAAGGACATTCAGACTCACAATGCTCAACTTCAGGAATTGTTTTAGAACCTATCCAAGGGGTAAGAAGAAGTGAAAACACTCCTCACTAGGGGCATGATCATGGGGAATCCCGAGGACAACAAGGATGACCAGTTGGAACGGCTACAAACTGAAATGGAAACCATGAAAGTCCAGATGATGGGACAACTGGTGGGCCAGATGGCTCTTATCTAAAACTTGGCTGGGGGACAAGAAGAGATAAGGACCCTCGTCAACAAGCTTCATCAATACAAATGCAACCAAATGGGGCAAACAGCTATAATTAGGGATCGAGTCACTAATCAGCCTCCGATGAAGAGTGGACCTTTCCAAATTGCTGCCACGACACGGGCCCAACAACGACCTCCTCAACATCAATGGGAAAATCAGCAAAGGCGAAACAAGCCTAAGAGACAGTTTAGTAACATCAACATGCCACTGTCTCAAGCATTGCAACACATGTTGAGGATGAATCTGATTACATTGATAGGACTTCATCCAAACCCCAATACTGCTTCCCCTCGCTATATTCCCAATGAAAGGTGCGCCTATCATTCTGACAGTCCTGGGCATGACACAAACTATTGTTGGGCGTTGAAGTACAAGATTCAAAATATGATCGATGGAGGAGCGTTGGAGTTCACACAAGACAGTCAGCCGGAGCTCTTCTACCACTCCTCAAGGGCATCCAATTGAAGTGATGGTATGGGCGAGGAAATTTTCTATTTATTCAAATTTTCAGTTGTAATTTATTTGTCTACTTAAACACTTATCTTTATGTCAGACTTTGATTACTCTCAGTAATGCATCGCATATGTTTGTCTTGAATTAATCCATTCATTTTCACTCTATTTAGACTACTCTTTTTACTCCCTTTATGATATTCAACTCTTGTTTTTAAAAGTTGCAAGCCTTTAAGGAGGATAATACCGGAGTTATAAGGAGGATAATACCTAGTCAACCCCTTTGAGCTAAAGAAGTAAGAGTTTTCTTTTTCACAAATTAAAACCTTTAATCAAAACCTGGGGCAGGGTAGTCTCTCAGTTAATTCAAATTCGCGTTCAGTCGCAAACTTTCACTTCATACACAATGAATGACATCAAAAACATTCCTCTGGAATCAAAATACGGTGATGGTTCCCTATCGCATAGGCAATCATTATCTCTTGAAAGAAAAATCCCACTAAGTCAAAACCTACGAAGGAGACTTAAGAACAAATGGGGCATCCCGCTGACTGTAATCTCAAAACAAAGAACACTCAGGCAAAAAAAATAAATCATAAAGAGGTCACTACAAATCCTCGACAACATGAAAAACCACGACCTTCCAATAAACTTGTCTGAACCATCACCAAAACGTCATTCCAGACTCATTTGGAACTCAAACGCACAATTAACTGAGTTTAGGACTGAAGAACATCACGAAGAACGGGAGGGTACAAATACACTTTGAGCCTTATCCTTTGTTTCCTAAACCGTGAACCAGACTATGCTACAACCCTTTCAAAGTCCTAATTGAAGAATGGGTTAGTTCAAAAGCATACTGTTACAAAAGGTATCCCGACTCCTGTAAGGCTTACTTTAAATCCTGATTTGAATTCACATACTTGCAAAATTCTTTTATCTGCTAGAACGCATTTTTAAAACTTTAAGACAAGCATAAACTTTGCATTATTTTGAATATCATTGTTTGCATGTGGCTAATTATTTGACAACAGAGAAATTCACACGACGAATATTCAGCAAACGAAAGCTCTCTCAGTGAACAAAATCACTTCAAAGGGGATGACATTCCCAACGAAAAATATCCTAGTAAGCAAGGGGGCATGACATGTCACTATCCAATTCACCTGGTGCAGTCAAGTCAAGATTCCAAGAAATCTCAAGAAGTGCTAAGTAACTAGGGACATGTATTTATCTGAATCACTTGGAGTATTGAACGTGAATTCCAACAAAGGGTTATGTACGATCAGGCAAACATTTCTTGGCAATACTACAAACACTTGCTACTAGGGGAAGCGACAAATCTCCCAAAAAGTCCTTTTCATAGGATGATCCCCAGCCAAAGTTTAAATCTGCGGAAAACCTTCTTCCCAACTGAGTGGGTATCAAGAAGAATCCTCGAGGAGTTCTACCAAAAGAAAATGCCTTTCCAGCAGACTGGCGATATGGTTTATATCCCCAACAAACGGAAGGATTCCCCATCTTGAATTTGCCTCCCAGACTCTCACAAATCAAGGGACCACAACTCCTCTTCCACAATAGACCGCTCTACAATCACCAGTGAGTTGCTGCAAAACCTGGAAGCCAAACCAGATAACAATTAACCTCTTTATCCCCCAACAAGTTGTTAACTCCTTTTCTCTTCCATCAAGAGATAACTCCCCAGTAGACTTTCCTACAATCCCCAATAAGTTGCTGCAAAACCTGGGAGACAACCAGATAACAGTTAATTTCTTTGTCCCTAATAATTTGTTAACTCCCTTTCTCTTCCATCAAAAGATAACTCTCCAATAGAGCAACGGAAAACTAAGACTCCTGAGCTCTTTTCCCCAAGCAGAAGTCAACACTCTCCACAAAGTTTTCTTCTCAAGTAAAGTTAACATCCCCCAACGGAGTTCTCCTCAAACAACAAAAACAGGAATCCCCAGTGGAAACATTCTAAGCAAGTTTTGAAGGTGCACATACTCATCATCCCCAATGGCCATCCAGGAATTTGGTTTCCCAAAACTCCCCAGCATTTGTCAAGGATTTATTTTCCAAAGGAAAAAAAACATTCCAACAACATTTCGCATTTCATGCATCATATTACATACATGACAAATGCATATATCGCAATCTCATTTATTTTGAGAAACATCATTACGCCATGCATTTCATACATCATGGAATTATATACAACTAAATATTTATCTTTTCAGGAAAGATCAATCAACACAAAATTATAATCAACAAAGACAGGACAACTATCTGTGAACAAATCAATTGTAGATCAATTCCCAAAACGGGACAGGGTGACTATTTACATGACTAATACTTCCTTCAGACCTCTTATGGTTTAGTTTAAATCTCTCAATGGTTTATCTTGATTCCTTTCCGGTAGATATTTTCTCTGGTTCAGATAGATCATTCCAAGATTTATTCTGATTCGTTCTAGTTAAAGAATATTCTAGACCTCTGCTGGTTCAGTTTAAATCTCTCAATGGTTTATCTTGATTCCTTTCCGGTAGATATTTTCTCTGGTTTAGATAGATCGCTCCAAGATTTTTTCTGATTCGTTCTAGTTAAAGAATATTAAAAACCTCTGATGGTTCAGTTTAAATCTCTCAATGGTTTATCTTGATTCCTTTCCAGTAGTTATTTTCTCTGGTTCAGATAGATTGCTCCAAGATTTATCCTGATTCATTCTAGTTAAAGAATATTCAAGACCTCTGTTGGTTCAGTTTAAATCTCTCAATGGTTTATCTTGATTCCTTTTTAGTAGAAATTTTCTTTGGTTCAGATAGATCGCTCCAAGATTTATTCTGATTTCATTCCAGTTAAAGAATATTCAAGACCTCTGTTGGTTCAGTTTAAATCTCTCAATGGTTTATCTTGATTAATTTTCGGTAGATATTTTCTCTGGTTCAAATAGATCGCTCCAAGATTTTTTTTGATTCGTTCCAGTTAAAGAATATTCAAGACCTCTGCTGATTCAGTTTAAATTTCTCAATGGTTTATCTTAATTCCTTTCCGGTAGATATTTTCTCTGGTTCAGATAGATCACTCCAAGATTTATTTTGATTTCGTTCCAGTCAAATAATATTCAAGACCTCTGCTCGTTCAGTTTAAATCTCTCAATGGTTTATCTTGATTCCTTTCTAGTAGACATTTTATCTGGTTCAGATAGATCTCTCCAAGATTTATTTTGATTTCGGTCCAGTTAAAGAATATTCAAGACCTCTGTTGGTTCAATTTAAATCTCTCAATGGTTTATCTTGATTCCTTTCTGGTAGATATTTTCTCTGGTTCAGATAGATCGCTCCAAGATTTATTCTGATTTTATTCCAGTTAAAGAATATTGAAGACCTCTGCTGGTTCAGTTTAAATCTCTCAATGGTTTATCTTGATTCCTTTCTGGTAGATATTTTCTCTGGTTCAGATAGATCACTCCATGATTTATTCTGATTCGTTCTAGTTCAAGAATATTCAAGACCTCTGCTAGTTCAGTTTAAATCTCTCAATGGTTTATCTTGATTCCTTTCCGGTATATATTTTCTCTGGTTCAGATAGATCGCTCCAAGATTTTTTCTGATTCGTTCCAGTTAAAGAATATTCAAGACCTCTATTGGTTCAGTTTAAATCTCTCAATGGTTTATCTTGATTCCTTTCCGGTAAATATTTTCTCTAGTTCAGATAGATCACTCCAAGATTTATTCTGATTTTGTTCCAGTTAAAGAATATTCAATACCTCTGCTGGTTCAGTTTAAATCTCTCAATGGTTTATCTTGATTCCTTTCTGGTAGACATTTTCTATGGTTCAGATAGATCGCTCCAAGATTTATTCTGATTTCGTTCCAGTTAAAGAATATTCAAGACTCTTGCTGTTTCAGTTTAAATCTCTCAATGGTTTATCCTGATTCCTTCCCGGTAGAAATTTTTTCTAGTTCAGATAAATCGCTCCAAGATTTATTCTAATTCTTTTCCAGTTAAAGTCAAGTTTAGACTTAATTCAATTTCTGTCAAAAATCACATTTGGATGGCATCTATAAGCCCATCTTCGACAACTCTCCGTCATCTCTCCAAATGGCATTTATAAGCCCATTCCCTACACAATCGATCACCACATTATCATGTGCAAATTTCTGGGCACTCTAGTGTTCAATCATCTTTCACCCTCAGGTCACGAATGGCAGATTTGCCAATCTAACTCTTCAGGTTTAAGAAGATTGAACAGGGGCAGCTGTTGTACCCCAAAATTTTCCCTCTCATTTTTTAAGGCATTTCTCACAAGGATTCTCAAGGTTCAAGCTTGCACAAGTACAATTGGACTTTCCAGTACCAAGTTGAAAAGGAAACTGTCAAAAAAGGAGGAAAACAGATAAAAATAATCTTTTTGACCAAATTGGAAAAAAACAACTCTTTTTGATTCAGCTCCTTCGATTGGCCTTTTGGCCTCTTTCGATGCAAGCTTGGCTTGCATCCTTCGACTGGGCGTTGGCCTCTGGCATACTGGTTTGGATTCATAAGGCAGGAGCTTTTTGCATGCCACCATCGATTGCATCTTTGGTCTCACAGGTTTCACAATGCAATGGTTGCCTATGTGCCTGCTTCGATTAGATGTTTGATGTGTGCATGCCTGTGTTGACTGGACAAATATTCCCCCATACTTGCTTTGATTTACAAATTGATGACTAGCTACGTACAAGCCTTCATTTGAGCCATAAATTCTTTCTTACATGTAAAAGGCTTCCCCCATGCTAGCATGCACAAGGCACAAAGCCTCTTATAGCCTCCTTCAATTCAAAGGAAATAAGCCTCTCTTTAGCATCCTTTGACCGCACATATTTGCCTCCTACATGTTTCTTTCAAATCTGGACATTTTTTCCTCCTACATGCGTCTTTCGTCAGGGCATATGACTTCATTCATGCAAGTCTTTGTTTGAGCCTTTGCCTCTTGTATGCTTTCTTGGAGTTACAAAGTTTTGACCTCCTGCATGGAGGCTTCGACAAGACATTGGCTATGTTTGTACCAGCTTCAACTGGACAACATTTCGCTTTAGTATGCTGCAATTCCATCCTTGACAAACTTCAGCACACATGGTAGTGGATTTGAAGGGCCTACATAGGAGTCCCTGTCGAAGGTTTGCATAGTCCATTCGAAGGATACATTTGGCCCTTTTCAAAGAAACATACATGACCCATTCAAGGGACATGCTTGGGCGTCCCATTCGAAGGACATGATTGATGGCCCATTAGAAGGACACTTGTTGGAGGAAAATAAAATAATATTGTTGGAAGAAGAATTTGGTCGAAGGAGGTTTAAAATGAAAGGATGATATTTAAAGATGCTTGCTGCCAAGTTCAAGCCTGGCACACTGGCCAAAACTGCTGCACATCAGTCTTGAAACATTGCCCCATTCTTGCACCAAAATAGCATACAAGCATTGTCACTCGAAAGCTACAAAGACCAGTTTACTCAAATTGTTCAAATTATTTTGTTTTCCCTCCAAAAGCTTCAGCCAGCTTTGACTATAAATAAGAGGCTCTACAACATGTTTAGGGGGACTTTTTGGCTAGAGGAACAAATCTTCAAAATTCTCAAACACTTTCAAAAATCATCAAACTCTCAAACACTTAAACACTCATCAAACAAAAACCCAGAATCTAGACACTTATCTCTTTTGAATCTGAAAAGTTCCCACACTTTATTTTCCTTTGAATCCAGCCTTAGAAACGTCACCTTCGTTTCCTCCCTTCTAATCCAGAAGCACTCAAGGCAACCACTCAAGGTCCAGCATATGTTCCAGCTTGAGGCAAGGTAAGTCCCTCTTACCCTTGAATCCTTTGTTTCACGCATAATATGTGAATAAACTTTATTTTTTCGTTTCAAACATGTACATACCATTGTTCTTCTTTTTGTTTTGCACCCTTTTAATATGTTTCATGGATAATAACCTTCTTGGTTTTGCTTCTTGTTTATTTAAACATGCTTTAAGAAGTAACCTAGCCCCAAGGTGATGCTAGCATGGCCTTAAGCCGTGTTGTTATTCAAAAACTCAAAAGAAAGAAGCAGGAGACATGAGTAAGAAACGAAGCCCTAGGCTTCCTCACTGACTACTAGGATCCAGTCGAAAGGCACACCATGATGACTCCCATGCTCCAATTGAAAGGCACACCATGCTGACTCCCATGCTCCAGTCGAAAGGCACACCATGCTGACTCCCAGGCCCCAGTCGAAAGGCACACCACACTGGCCTCCAGGCCCCAATCAAATTCATGCCTTCACCCTCTTTTAGGATAAATCGAAGAGAGCCAGAAAGTGCAGAATCGAAGGGTGTTTCTGTCTAAATAGAAAGACCCCTTTTTCTTGCTTTTATTTTATTTTTCCTTTATATTTTCATGTTATTCAATATGGTTGTAATAGTGTAGGACTTTATCTTTCTGCATTTTATTACTTTTGTATGATTGCTGGTAAAATAGGGTATGTATGGCAAGATAAAAACAACAAGTAGACAACCCTTAATCAAAGACTAAATGCATGCAAATCAAACACACTATTCACACATGCAGCCTTAAGGTAATCTCAATTGTTGCCTCAGAAAAATAGTCATGTCCCTCAAATATGGGAGTTTTAGCAAAGACCCTCAATAAAAGATCATAGTCCCTCGATGACCCTTAATGTTGCCTTCGATAAACGATCTAGTCCCTAAATGACATTGCTAAAATATCCCATAGGTTGCCTTCTATGACTATACAAACGTCCCACGCCCGTACCTTCACATTCAATGATGTGGCTTTTTACCAAATCAATAGTAAGATAGCAACATCTAAAGGAGGGGGAAAAGAACATTAAGACCTTTTGAGTAGGTAGAATTCTCCTAGTTGCTCGCTTGCTAACAACAAAAACATTTTATACACCCACACTTTCATTTTGAAACATTTTCAAAAGACAAAACCCTTTGTACGCGTTCTTATAGAAACGAGAACCATTACAAAGACACTTTTCAAAATCACTTTCAAAAAATACATTCCACAAACACCTCTTTGAATTATTTTCAAAACAACACTTTGTACGCATTCTTATAGAAACGAGAGCCATTACAAAGACGTTTTCAAAATAATTTCAAAACCCACACCACAAGCACATTTCCAAACAAAAGCAAGTAATCTAGAAAGCAACTAAGAGCCCGTAGATGACTACGGATAAAAAGGGTGTTAATACCTTCCCTTTTCATAACCTACCCCCTGAACTCAAGAAATAATCTCGAAAGGTCTTTCCGGTACTTTTCAACCTTTCCTTATTGGATAAAAGAAAAGTCGGTGGCAACTCTTGCTATCCGCAACAATTGCGATCAAACCCAAAACAACCAAGGCAGTTCTCCCACCATGTTACAGATTGATAAAGAGGAAACTGCTGGCATTACAAACATTGCTGGATCAAGTAAAGTTACTAGGACGAGGAGGATCTTCTCTCCATAAATTTCACCTTCGACAACCACAACTACACCCGTTTGTATTATTATTGTCAAACCTAGTGCTGATGCTAGAGGAAAGGAAAAAACGACAGAGGCTGCCTTAACGGAGGCGCCAGCAAAAGATATTACCACTGAGGAACCATTTACCCAAGAGATGGAGGAGATTTTAAAAATTATCAGAAAAAGTGACTATAAGATAGTGGAACAGTTGAGGCAAACACCCTCGAATATTTCTATGATGTCTTTATTTCTATGATCTGAGGCACATGCTCAAGCACTGATCAAATTCTTGAAAAAGGCACATGTCCCTCAAGAAACTACGGCCGACCAATTTGAAAATTGTGAAGCCAGTTTGACTGCTGATAATGGTTTGGGATTTTTGGACGCAGATCTGACTCCAGCCGAGAAAAATTACAAAAAAGCTCTGCATGTTTAAATCGAGTGTAAAGGCGCCACTTTAGCCCATGTATTGGTGGATACTGGGTCCTCCCTGAATGTCTTACCTAAGGGTGCTCTGGATGGTGAGAGCTTTTGAAGGATCAAAGAGAATGGTCCATGGAGCGGTTGAACTCCCTATCAAAGTTGGTTCTCAAGTATTCAGCTCAACATTCTATGTGATGGATATTCGTCTTGCTTATTCTTTCCTGCTTGGACGCCCATGGATACATGGGGTAGGTGCAGTGACCTCCACACTACATCAAAAGCTAAAGTACCCAGTCAAGGAGAAAATTGCCACTGTATACGGAGAAGAAAATTTTATGATTAGTCATCTGAATTCATTCAAGTATGTTGAAATGGATGGCGAGTTCATTGAAACTCCTTGTCAATCTGTTAAAGTGATTTCTCCAATGGTTGTTGTTTCCAAAGCCACTCTTGACATTCCCAAAGCTACTAAAAATACACCAAGTATGGCCTCTCTTAAGGATGCCCGTGTTGTTGTTGAAGATAGAGGTTGCACCATTTGGGGACAACTTACTGATTTCCCTTTCAAGTCAGACAAATTTGGGTCGGTTTCACTTCCAAAGCTCAAAAGGAGGTTCGACGTGATCGTGCAAGGAAACCACCTCTCCGTATTAGTAACCATGAGGTTAATGCTCTTGAAGACTCTGGTGTTGATTGTACTTTGATAACTAGATCTACCTGACTGCGGGTGGAGGACTCAACAACTGGAAGACCAAGGATTTCATCTGAATCTCCTTCGGCTAGGAGTAACTACCATTTCCTGTTTTTACTACTTTGAGAAATTTGTCTTTAATTTCCATTAAAACAATGACTTTAAACCATATGCCTTGCCCGAGGCACAATGGTCCATTTGTTAAGGGTTTGTCATTTTCATATGCCATATGCTCATTTTAATACGAACATTGGACTATTTTGCATTCAAGTTTTGTATTCATTGTCTTTATTTTTATTACTGCATTTTCACAATAGCCATGTGACCTTACATGCACACACACACATTTGTAGATCTAAATCCACTCCAGATCTCATTGACAATAGTTCTACTATTGCCAGATATGACTTTGAAAATCCAATTTATCAAGCCGAAGACGAAGGTGAAAAAGATTGTGAAATACCTGGGGAACTCTCCAGACTTCTGATACAAGAGGAAAAGGCCATTCAACCACACGAGGAACCAGTTGAAGTGATATACCTGGGTACTGAGGTAGACAAGAAAGAAGTAAAGAACGACACTAATTTGGAAGACAACGTCAAGAGAAGATTGTTCCAGATATTGTGTGACTATGTTGAGGTGTTTGCTTGGTCATATGAAGATATGTCGGGGCTTGATACTGATATTGTAGTTCATCGTCTGCCAATGAAGGAAGGTTGTCCTTCGGTCAAACAAAAGGTCTGTTGCATGCAGCCAGATATGTCTGAGAAGATCAAGGTTGAGGTAATGAAACAATTCAATGCAGGTTTCCTGGCAGTGACATCATATCCGCAGTGGGTTAAATATGTGGTCCCAGTACCAAAGAAAGATGGAAAAGTCTGTACGTGCGTAGACTACAGGGATTTGAATAGGGAAAGCCCAAAATATGATTTCCTACTACCACATATCGATGTATTGGTTGACAATACGACTCAACATAAAGTTTTCTCCTTCATGGATGGTTTCTTCGGATACAATCAAATCAAAATGGTACCCGAAGACATGAAGAAAACCACTTTTGTCACACAGTGGGGTACCTTCTAAGGTCATGCCATTTGGTTTGAAGAATGAAGGTGAAACTTATCAAAGGGCTATGGTAGCTCTATTTCATGATATGATTCATCATGAGATAGAAGTCTATGTTGATGATATGATTGCAAGGTCGCAAACTGAGGAAGAACACATTGGTCATTTACACAAGCTATTTGAAAGGTTGAAGAAATATAAGTTGAGGATAAATCCAAACAAATGCACCTTCGGGGCAAGGTCTGGAAAACTCCTAGGGGTTGTCGTCAGTGGTAAAGGTATTGAAGTCGACCCTGCAAAATTCAAATCCGTACAAGAAATGCCAGTTCCCTGTACTAAAAAAGAAGTTATGGGTTTCTTAGGTCGACTCAAACATATTGCTCGATTCATATCTCACTTGACTGCTGCTTGTGAGACAATCATTAAACTATTGAAGAAAGATCAAGTAGTCAGATGGAACAACGACTTCCAAGCAGCTTATGACAAAATCAAGGAGTACTTACAAGAACCTCAAATCCGGATGCCTCCAATTGAAGGAAGACCTCTGATTATGTACTTGACTGTATTAGAGAATTCAATGGGGTGTGTGCTGGGCCAACATGGCGAGTCTGGACGAAAAGAGCATGCAATATACTACCTTAGCAAAAAGTTTACCGACTGTGAAACTAGATATTCACTGCTCGAGAAAACTTATTGCGCTTTGGCATGGGCTGCTCGCCGGCTAAGACAATATATGTTGACTCATACTACCTTATTGATTTCTAAGATGGATCCCATCAAATATATCTTCGAGAAACCAACTCTCTCCGGACGAATAGCTAGATGGAAAATGATCTTGACTGAATATGACATCCAATAAATTACACAAAAAGCAATCAGGGGAAGTGTGTTAGCGGATCATTTGGCCCATCAAGCTGTTGATGACTACCAAGCCATGAACTTTGAATTCCAGGACGAGAATATTATGCTGATAAATGATTGTGAAAAGCCTGGACCGTATGAATGTGTAATATGGTGGGAAAACTAACTTGGATGTTTTGCATTTTATCACAATTATTGAGGATAAAAAGAGTCGCCACTGACTTTTCTTTTATCCAATAAAGGAAAGGGTGAAAAGAACAGGAAAGACCTTTTGAGATATTTTCTTGAGTTCGGGGGGTAGGTTATGAAAAGGGAAGGTGTTATCACCCTTTTCATCCATAATTATCTACGCGCTCTTAGTTGCTAGCTCACTTTGAAAATGCTTTGTTCGAAATGAATTTGTGATTGTTTTTTAAAGTATTTTTGAAAAGTGCCTTCGTTTAGGCGAACTTTGTAATGATTCTCATCTCTATAAGAATGTATACAAAGTGTTGACTTTTTAAAATATTTCTTTTGAAAGTGTTGGTGTGTTTTGAAAGATGTTTTGAAATGTTTGTGAGTAAGCGACTAAGAACATTCTACCTACTTAAAGAGTCTTTGTTCATTTCCTCCTCCTTTAGATATTTCTATCTTACCATTGATTGATAAGAATCCATATCATTGGGTTAGATATTTCCTCCTCATCGTATAGTCATAGAAGGTAACCTATGAGACACTTTAGCAATTGTCGTAAGGGACTAATATTGTTTTACCGAAGGCAACGTAGAAGGGTCATCGAGGGACTACGATCTTTTTTAGTCGAGGGTCTTTGCTAAAGCGCACCACATTTGAGGGACATGACTATTTATTCGCATGCAACAAGCGAGATTACCCTAGAGGTGCGCGTGTGAAAAGTGTTTGATTGCATGCATTTTTGTCTTTGAGATTAGGGTTCTCTAAGATTGATTTTATCTTGCCATACACACTTTAATCACTAACAATTATATTAAAAGCGATAAATTGTGGAAATTAAAATCCTATGCTATTACATCATTTGGGGATGGGATACAAATTTACAAATGGGGAGGTAAAAGCAAATAAAACCTAATTTTACTATTACAACCATATTGAATGAATAAATAATTACAAGAATGTAAAGATAAATAAAAAAAGAAAAATTGGGTTTTAAACATTTATGTATTGACACATGCACTTATGCATTGATACCGAAACTCTTATGTGTTGACACATAAACTTATGTATCAATACATATCATTCCTTACTCCTGGAAGCCAAAAACAACTCAGTATGAGTCAACACATAAGGGTTTGTATCGACTCATTTTTTATTTTGTATCAAAACATGCGCGTTTCGTATCGACTCATACTCATTTATTTCTCTGGAAATCAAAACCAACTCAATATGAGTCGACACATAATGGTTTGTATCGACTCATAACCTATTTTGTATCAACTCATGCATGTTTTGTGTCAACCCATAACCTGTTTTACTGCATATATGTGTCGACACATAGAGATATGTATCGACTCATAACCTATTTTTTCACATCTAACAGTATTTTGTCACACACATAAGTTAGTTCTCAACACATGGTTAGTGAAAAATGAAAAAATAAACATATAGTTAATTTCAGGGCTATAATATCTACATTTTAGCTTCATAAATAACCATTGATGATGCTTATATGAATAGTTCAAAGTCAAGAAGACTTACCTTGAAGTTGAACTCTGTATTTTGAGTTTGAGCTGCTGTATTGTCTTGGAGAAAGAAAGTTGGAGGTGGCTCTTTTTTTGAGTTTGGGAAATAGTGATGTTACAAAAATTATTCTTGTGTTTGAAAAATTTCTAAGTGATGTATATGAAGTATTTAGACAGTTGGTTTAGGGGGGAACTTGCAAGGTTGTATAGTGGGTTGAGGTTTTTTTCTATTTTCAGTTTTTGTTTTGTGAATGAAAATAAAGTGGAAGATGAGCAGAGTTTACAAAGAATTTTGTTAGCTTTTTCAGATTTTCTTTTCATTTCTCTTTCAACTAAAAACCTCTCCTTTTGTATGTTGTGAAATAGCTTATTTATAGATGAAATTGACTGAAACTTGGGAGGGAAATAGATAAGTTTTTGAACTGTTTAGGTATGTTGTTTTATTTCTTTTTAGATGCAGCTCTTATGTGCTAAATTTATGCAAATATGGGACTAATATAGTGCAGGTTTGGATAGGGTTAGGTGAAGTATAGCAGGGCTATTTTGTAGTAGTTTTAGAGTGGAGTAGCAGCTTGGTGCAGGGCTGGCTTTGTACAGGACAATAGACTGTTTTTGACATGGTTTTGGGCTAGTAGCAGCAGGCTTGGACTTGGCAGCATATCAGATTTTAGGGTTTTCTAGACAGCAACATTTGTAGCATGATACAAGTCTGGTTTTATGGACAAATTTATCTAGCTTGTAACAAAGACAAGGCATATTTCTGGACAACATGGTGGCAAAGTTTTGAAGATTGAGACAAAGGGAAAAGTTCAACAAGACAAAGCCTACGATTTGTAACTTGCAATTTTTTTAACTAAAAAATTCAGCCTTGTTATTTACTTGAAAACTTGTAACAACTTAAATTATCTTGAATTATGGTGAAAAGATGTCATGAAGTAATGAAATTAACATGTATGAAAACACTTAGAAAAATATATAAATCTTGCAAAGTTTCACTTTTCAAAATGACTTTTGACCTTCTTGATTTCTTGATGATTAAATCTCATATTTTTGAATGTCTTGATGAAATGTGATCTTTGAAACAAAAATTTGATCAAAAAGTCAAAGTTTGACTTTTCAGTGTATAGTTGAATTTTTTCATCAGTTGACCAAATTTCATCTATCAATCTGCTAATCTCGGGAGATGAATTGAAATATGTGATTAGGTTAAAATGATGTAATTGAATCCTTGAGATCATGTTTCGAACCAATAAGTCATGTACTAGGTCAAAAGTCAAAGACTGGTCATTCTCAATTAAAACCCTAATTTTGACCATTTCACCCTTTTGATGATTTAAACAATTTTCTTGGAGAATTATGATCCAATATTGATCAAATGATGCATATGACTTCAAAATGTTGATATTGGTCAAAAATCTTAAAATTTGACTGTAGGTTTACCACAGTTGACTTTTTTCCAATATAGTTGATTTTTAGGCCATCTGATCAATTGACTGAGCAATCTTGTGATCCAAGTCTTGAAACTTGACAGGAGAAATATTAAGGGTACATAATGATCCATGAAAGTAATTTGAAATATTAGAAGTCCAACTGTCTTTGTGCAAACTCAAACCCTAATTTGAGGCATCACTGTTGAGGAGATGGCTTAACCTAGTCAATATTTGTGCAAGCTTGAATCATTGAAGATCTTTGTGAGAAATATCTTGAGAAAAAGGAGGGAAAATTTTGGGGTACAACATCTGCCCCTGTTCAATCTTCTTGAACCTGAATAGTTAGATTGGCGGGCCCGCCATTCGTGACTTGAAGGTGGAAGATGATTGAACACTAGAGTGCCCAGAAATTTGCACTTGATGAGGTGTTGGTTTATTGTGTCGGGAATGGGATTAAAGATGCCATTTGGAGAGGTGATAAAGAATTCTTCGGAGATGGGCTTACATATGCCATCCAGAGTGACTGTTGGTAGAAATTGGAAGAAGTGTCAAAATAAATCTTTGGTCGGTTTAATCTGAATGATATGCTAGAATGGACCCGTGTTAAGCCGTGTCCAGAAATGTATTAGAAGGAACCCGTGTTGGATTGCTTCAAGATGAGCCCGTGTGAAGCTGTATCTGGAGATATATGAGAAGGAATCCGTGTAAGATTGCTTTAGGATGAGCCCGTGTGAAGCTGCATTTGGAAATATATGAGAAGGAATTTGTGTAAGATTGCATCAGGACGAGCTCGTGTGAAGCTGCATCTGGAAGTATATGAGAAGGAACCCGTGTAAGATTGCTTCAGGATGAGCCCGTGTGAAGCTGCATCTGGAAGTATATGAGAAGGAACCCGTGTAAGATTTCTTTAGGATGAGCCTGTGTGAAGTTGCATCTGGAAGTATATGAGAAGGAACCAGTGTCAGATTGCTTCGTCTAGTCTTGTATGAGAAGGAACTTGTGTAAGATTGCTTCGTATGGTCGTGTAGATAGTTGCTCTGTCTTGTTTCAGGAACTAATCTTGGACCTCTTGAAAATTATTATTGATAATTATCAGTTGATTGATCTTTCCTTGTTTAGAATGCTTCCGCTGGGTATTCCTGTTTTGTTGTTTGAGGAGAAATCTGCTGGGGAACATTGATTTTGGCTCTTTGCTTGAGGAAACTCAGCGGGGAGTGTTGATCTCTGCTTGCGGAATAAAGTTCAGGAGCTTTGGTTGTCCATTGCCTTACTGTGGAATTATACTTGACTGGGGAGAATGAAAGTTAATTGTTATCTGGTCGAAATCCAGGCTTCGAAGCAACTTGCTAGGGATAACAAAGTTAACTATTATCTGGTCAGATTCCAGGATTCACAGCAACTTATCGGAGAAGATAAAATTAACTGTTATCTGGTCGGATTCCGAGCTTCACGACAACTTACTGAAGTTAACTGTTATCTGGCCGAATTCTAGGCTTCACAATAACTCGCTTGAAAGGATGAAATTAAATTGTTATGTGGTCGGATTCGAGGTTTCGCAGTAACTTGCTTGAAAGGATGAAGTTAAACTGTTATCTGGTCGGATTCCAGGCTTCACAGTAACTTACTTGGAAGAATGGAGTTTAACTGTTATTTGGTCAGATTCCAGGCTTCACAATAACTGGCTTGAAAGGATGAAGTTAACTTTTATCTGGTCATATTCCAAGCATCGCAGTAACTTGCTTGAAAGCATGAAGTTAAACTGTTATCTGGTCGGATTCCAAGCTTCACATCAACTTGCTTTAAAGGATGAAGTTAAACTGTTATGTGGTCAGATTCCAGTCTTCGCAGTAACTTGCTTAAAAGGATGAAGTTAAACTATTATCTGGTCGGATTCCAGGCTTCACAGTAACTTTCTTGAAAGGATGAAGTTAAAATGTTATCTGGTCCGATTCCAGGCTTCACAGTAACTTGCTTGAGAGGATGAAGTTAAACTATTATCTGGTCGGATTCAAGGCTTCGTAGTAACTTGCTTGAAAGGATGAAGTTAAACTGTTATCTGGTCAGATTCCAGGCTTTACAGTAACTTGCTTTAAAGGATGAAGTTAAATTGTTATCTATTCGGATTCCAAGCTTCGGAGTAACTTGCTTGAGGTAGTAACGACTCCGTTGGGGATTATAATGATTCTACTAGGGATTAAGGGGTTTTGTCCATTGATTTGTAATGGTCTAAGGAAAAGACTCTTGGTGGGGAATCCGGAGTTTGTTGGGGAAATAAACCATGTTGAGCAGAATATTTTTGAGACCTTACTAGGGACATGAATTCTTTCATGCAAGGTTCATTTTTTCAGTTAAGGCCACACTCAACTGGGGAATGTCAGAATAAATCCAATCCTTGATTGTATCTGTATTTAGATTGTATCTGCATTGTATCTAAAAGATGATAAACTGCTGGAAATTTCCATCTATTTAGGAACTGGCATGAAGTGTGACGTTCGTTGGGAGAAGATCAAACTCCTCTATCCGCTGGTGAGTTTGACTATGTCATTGGCTGTAGGATGCCCCACTCTTGTTTGAAGATGATTTTGTACTTGTCAGGGATAGCCTTGTGTGGGATTGTACCCTTATATGTGAAGATTATTCTGTGGGGATAACCTTATAGAGGTGGCTCTGGCGACTTCACTGGGGATCACCTTATGAAAGGGACTTTGTGGGTATTTGTCACTGTCTATAGTAGTAAGTGTTGTAGTATTTCCAGAAAATGTTTGCTTGGTCGTACGTGACCCTTTGCTGGAATTCATGTTCAATGCCCTAAGTGATTCCGATGGAGAACTGCCACTGGCTATTCGGGATTTTATGAGAGATTTCTTGGAATTTCGACTTGACTGCCACAGACGAGTTGGAAAGTAACATGTCATGCCCCCTTGATTATGGAAGGTTTATCATTGGAGGCTTCTTTCCCTTTGAAGTGATTATGTTTATTGAGAGAATTTCCATCCATTGGATATTTTCCGTGCAAATTTATCCATTGTGAAACAATTAGCCATATGCAAACAATGATATTCAAACAATGCAAAGTTTATGTTTGTCTTGAAGTTTTGAAAATTAATTTTTAGTAAACAAAATTTACAAGAATGTGGTATCAACTTAGGATTTATAGTAAGCCTTACAGGAGTCAGGATACCTTATGTAATATTATGCTTTTAAACTAACCTATGCTTCAATTAGGACTTTTAAAGGGTTGCAATGTGTCCTGGTTCATGGTTTACAAAACAAAGGATAAGGCTCAAAGTTTATTTGTACCCACCCGTTCTTCATGATATTCTCCAGTCCTAAACTCAGTTAGTTCTATGTTTGAATTCCTATTGAACCTGGAATGATATTTTTGTGATGGTTCGGATAAGTTAAGTTTATTTGTGAAGGCAGTAATTTTTGCAACATTTTTCTTTTGTTGAGGATTTGTGATGACCTCTTTTTTTATTGTTTCTAATTTTGCTTGACTGTTTTTGTTTTGAGGCTACAGTCAGCGGGATGCCCTAGTCTTTTTCTTAAGTCTCCTTCGTAGGTTTTGACTCAGTGAGATTTTCTTGTGAGAGATAATGACTACCTATTTACAGTGAACCATCACTGTCTTTTGATTCAGAAGGATGTTTTATGTCATTCGTTGTGTATGAAGTGAAGGTTTGCGACTGAATGTGCATTTGGATTAATTGAGAAATACCACGCCCCAGGTTCTGATTAAAGGTTTCAATTTGTGTGAAAAATAAAACTCCTACTTCTTTGGCTCAAAGGGGTTGATTAGGGATTATCTTCCTTATAATTCCACTGTTTGGGATTTGAAACAACGTCTGTACACCGTTAGCAAAGTCTGTCCAAAAGCATACTGTACGAGATTATGGTATTATTTTCATCATCCTCCCTCTAAAGGCTTAAGGCTTGTAGTCGTAACTTGAATATCATACAAAAAGGAGTAAAAACATAATTTCAATATAGTGAAAACGAATGGATTAACTCAAGACAAACATATGCAATGCATTAGTGAGAATAACCAAAGTCTGACATAAAGATAAGTGTTTAAGCAAACAAAGAAATTACAACTGAAAATTCGAATAAACGAAAGCTTCTCCGCCTAAATTTTTCACTTCAGATGGTGTGTCTTTTAGGGTGACAGAAAAACTCAATTTGACCATCTTGTGTAAATTCCAACACTCCTTCGTTGATCAGGTCTTGAATCTTGTTCTTCAATGCCCAATAATGGTTAGTGTCATGTCCCTGACTGTTGGAATAGTATGCGCGCCTTTCATTATGTTTGTAATGGGGAGAAGAAGTATTAGGTTTTTGAGGAGGCTCCCTCAATGTAACTAGCTTGGCTTCCAACATATTATGCATTGCTTGAGCCATAGACATACTGATCTTGGTAAATTGTCTTTTGGTTGTATCTTGTTTATACTGACCACCCTGTCATGGTTGGTGGGGTCATTGTTGGACTTGCAGTATAGTAGCCATTTTGAAAGGTGTTCTCTCGACCAAGCTAATTTCTTGTCTCATCGGAGGATGGTTAATGACTTGATCCCCAATTCTAACCGTTTGTTCCATGCGGTTGCATCCGTCTTGATGAAGCTTGTTGACGAGAATTCTCAACTCTTCTTGTCCCCGAGCTAAGTTTTGGATAAAAGCCATCTGACCCACCATCTGTCCCATCATCTGGATTTTCATTGTGGCTATCTCAGTTTGTAACCGTTCCAATTGGTCATCCCTATTGTCCTCAGGATTCTTCTTGGTCATGCTCTTAGTGAGGAGTGCTTTCACTTCTTATTGCCCCTTATATAGGTTCAAGAACATTTCTTGAAGTTGAGCATCTTGGGTCTGAAGATCCTTGATAGTCTATTATAGAGCCATCTCTACTGAAATAAACAGTAAGCAGATGAGAAAACCTGTATGGGGAAAACCTCTTATGATGACATGTATGTTATGGGGATGCAATGTTTTCAAGGATCTTGTGGGGTAAACACAAGAAAATGTTTAGAAGTTGAGTTTTGACTACAGCTTTGGCATCGTTGAATGTCCTTCTATGAGAATCAAGCTTACCATGTCGAGTGGGTCATAGCCCTTGACTCAAGCTATTGTGCTTTGGTCTTTGAGAGCAATTGGTTAGAGGAAAATAAATCCGCTTGCCCTTGATAGATGTTTTGTTCGATATAACCCTGCATCACAGGCCCTTGAGACCCCTGAAATGGTTATTGAAAATGCTAAGGTATGATGTCATGATGTTTATGTACAAGTAATCATAAGAAAAGAAAACAAGTCCTTAGGTTTAGGCTTGCATGTGGTTCATAGGTAAGTACCCTCTTGACGTTTAGTTTGTTCAACCTGTCCTAGAAAGTAATCGGGTTCTAGGGGATCTCAATATCATTGTTCTTTCTTCATCGAGCATTGTTTTAGCGCAAGCCTCTTTATTGGCGACCGAAATATCCCGAAAGTCTGATCTCAATGAGGGTAGCATCGAGTATCAACCAGCTTCGGACTGCACCAAAGCCGACTATCTCATTACTTTCTAATGGCCAAGTTGTTCAATTAAATGTTCTAAGGTTAGTTAGTGCTTCATGACACCGCACAATGGCCTCGTATTCTCCTTGATTGGACTCAAGGGATACCGGTACCACAAATGTGTCACACTAACATAGCCATCGCTTCAACCATGTCGGTATACCCAACACAGTCCCCACGATCTATTGCTACTTACCTAATAATGTTCCCTGATCCGGGTAGAGGATCAATAAAACCCAAACAAGGACCAAAAATGTAAAGCAAACAAGTCAAATAATGAAAGTATTTAAAGGTGATCTAGTCTCTAAGGTAACCCCGCTTTTAAGTATTCCCCAGCAAAGTCGCCAGTTCAATAATACGGTGGGAGAACTGACTTGGGTGTTTTGTGTTTTATCGCAATTGTTGCGGATAGCAATAGTCGCCACCAAATTTTCTTTTATCCAATAAAGGAAAGGGTGAAAAGAATAGGAAAGACCTTTTGAGATATTTTCTTGTGTTTGGGGGGTAGGTTATGAAAAGGGAAGGTGTTAGCATCCTTTTCATCCATATTTATCTACGGGCTCTTAGTTGCTAGCTCACTTTGAAAATCCTTTGTTTGAAATGTGTTTGTGATTTTTTTTAAAGTATTTTTGAAAAGTTCCTTCATTTAGGCGAACTTTGTAATGATTCTTGTCTCTATAAGAATGTATACAAAGTGTTGACTTTTGAATATATTTCTTTTGAAAGTGTTGGTGTGTTTTGAAAGATGTTTTGAAATGTTTGTGAGCAAGCGACTAAGAACATTCTACCTACTCAAAGAGTCTTTGTTCATTTCCTCCTCCTTTAGATATTGCTATCTTACCATTGATTGATAAAAATCCCTATCATTGGTTGTGAAGGGACGGGCGTGGGTCGCCATATAGTCATAGAAGGCAACCTATGAAAAGCTTTAGCAATTGTCGTAAAGAACTAAGATCATTTTACCGAAGGCAACGTCGAAGGGTCATTGAGGGACTACGATCTTTTTTAATCGAGGGTATTTTCTAAAGCGCCCCACATTCGAGGGACATGATTATTTATTCGTAGGAAATAAGCTAGATTACCCTAGAGGTGCGCGTGTGAAAATTGTTTGATTGCATACATTTTTGTCTTTAAGATTAGGGTTCTCTAAGATTGATTTTATCTTGCCATACACACCCTAATTACTAACAATTATATTAAAAGCGATAAATTATGGAAATTAAAATCCTACGCTATTACATCATTTGGGGATGGGGGTACAAATTTACAAATGGGGAGGTACAACAAATAAAACCTAATTTTACTATTACAACCATATGGAATGAATAAAGAATTACAAGAATCTAAAGATAAATAAAAAAAGAAAAATTGTTTTTTTATTTAAAATTTATGTATTGACACATGCACTTATGCATTGATACAAAAACTCTTATATGTTGACGCATACACTTATATATCAATACTTATCATTCCTTACTCCTGAAAGTCAAAAACGACTTAGTATGAGTCAACATATAAGGGTTTGTATCGACTCATTTTTTGTTTTGTATCGACACATGCGCGTTTTGTATTGACTCATACTCATTTCTTTCTATGGAAATCGAAACCAACTCAGTATGAGTCGACACATATTGGTTTGTATTGACTCATAACTTATTTTGTATCGACTCATGCATGTTTTGTATGGATCCATAACCTGTTTTACACTATATATGTGTCGACACATAGAGATATGCATCGACTCATAACCTGTTTTTTCACTTCTAACATTGTTTTGTCACACACATAAGTTAGTTCTCAACACATGGTTAGTGAAAAATGGAAAAATAAAATAAACATATAGTTAATTTCAGGGCTATAATATCTACATTTTAGCTTCACAAATGAACAATTGATGATGCTTATATGAATAGTTCAAAGTCAAGAAGAATTACCTTGAAGCTGAACTCCGTATTATGAGTTTGAGCTGATGTATTATCTTGGAGAAAGCAAGTTGAAGGTGGCCCTTTTTTTGAGTTTGGGAAATAGTGATGTTACAAAAATTGTTCTTGTGTTTGAACAATTTCTATGTGATATATATGAAGTATTTGGACAGTTGGTTTAGGGGGGAACTTGCAAGGCTGTATAGTGGGTTGAGGTTTTTTTCTGTTTTCACTTTTGTTTTGCGAATGAAAAAAAAAGGTGGAAGATGAGCAGAGTTTACAAAGAATTCTGTTAGCTTTTTCAGACTTTCTTTTCTTTTCTCTTTCAACTAAAAACCACTCCCTTTGTGTGTTGTGAAACAACTTATTTATAGATGAAATTGACTGAAATTTGGGAGGGAAATAGATAAGTGTTTGAACTGTTTCGGTATATTGTTTTATTTCTTTTTAGATGCAGCTCTTATGTGCTAGTTTTATGCAAATATGAGACTGATATAGTGCAGGTTTGGACAGGGTTAGGGGCAACATAGTAGGGCTTTTCTGTAGTAGTTTTGGAGTAGAGTGGTAGCTTGGTGCAAGGCTAGCTTTGTACAGGACAACAGACTGTTTTTGACATCATTTTGGGCTAGTTGCAGCAGGCTTGGACTTGGAAACATATCAGATTTTGGGGCTTTTTTAGACAACAACATTTGTAGCATGATACAAGTCTGGTTTTGTGGACAGATTTATGCTGCTTGTAACAAAGACAAGGCATATTTGTGGACAACATCGTGGCAAAGTTTTGAAGATTGAGATAACGGGAAAAGTTCAAACAAGACAAAGCCTAGGATTTGTAACTTGCAATTTTTTTAACTTAAAAATGCAGCCTTGTTATTTACTTGAAAACTTGTAACAACTTGAATTATCTTGAATTATGGTGAAAAGATGTCATGAAGTAATGAAATTAACATGTATGAAAACACTTAGAAAAATCTCTAAATCTTGCAAAGTTTGACTTTTCAAAATGACTTTTGACCTTCTTGATTCCTTGATGATCAAATTCCATATTTTTGAATGTCTTGATGAAATGTGATCTTTGAAACTAAAATTTGATCATATGTTAAAGTTTGACTTTTCAGTGTACAGTTGAATTTTTTCGTCTGTTAACCAAATTTCATCTATCAATCCGCTAATCTCGGGAGATGAATTGAAATATGCGATTAGGTCAAAATGATGTACTTGAATCCTTGAGATCATGTTTCTAACCAATAAGTCATGTACTAGGTCAAAAGTCAAAGATTGGTCATTCTCAATCAAAACCCTAATTTTGACCATTTCGCCATTTTAATGATTTAAATATTTTTTTTGGAGAATTATGATCCAATCTTGATCAAATGATACATATGACTTAAAAATGTTGATATTAGTCAAAAATATTAAAATTTGATTGTAGGTTTACCACAGTTGACTTTTTCCATTACAATTGATTTTTAGGCCATCTGATAAATTGAATGAGCAATTTTGTGATCCAAGACTTGAAACTTGACAAGAGCAATCTTGAGGGTCCATAATGATCCATGAAAGTCATTTGAAATATTATAAGTCCAACTGTCTTTGTGCAAACTCAAACCCTAATTTGAGGCATCAATGTTTAGGGGATGGCTTAACCTAGTCAATATTTGTGCAAGCTTGAATCGTTGAATATCTTTGTGAGAAATATCTTGAGAAAAGGGAGGGGAAACTTTGGGGTACAATAGAAGGATCTGAACAAGGATCCTGATGGACTATGGTGTTGATGAAGCTTCCAATGCATTGGGTAATAGAATAGGTGTTGTGATCATTTCTCCCGAAGGTTGCCATACACCTTTCACTTCCAGACTTTGATTCGATTGTACGAACAACATGGCCGAGTATGAAGCATGAATATTATGTCTAAAGGTTACCATCGACCTAAGAATCAAATTCTTGAGTGTATATGGAGACTCAGCCCTAGTGGTAAGTCAAGTTAAAGGAGAGTGGGATACCAAGCATCCAAACATGATCCCTTACAAAGAGCTTGTGCTAACCTTGATCCCATACTTCGAGGAGGTCACCTTTGAACATATCCCGAGGGAAGAAAATCAGTTGGTAGATGCTTTAGCAACTATGTCGTCCATGTTCAAGGTCAATTGGGACAACGAAGCTCTCAGAATCACTATCGAAAGATTTCACGAACCTGCGCACCGTTATGAGATCGACACTGATGAGGATAAGCCTTGGTACCATGAGGTGAAAAGGTACCTTGAAGCACAAGATTATCCTGATGGAGCCTTAATCAATAACAATAAATTCATGCGGAGATTCTCAACTAAATTCTTCCTAAGAAATGGGATCCTGTAGAACCGCAACCATGATTCTACTCTGCTCCGTTGTATGGACAAGAAGGAAGCAGAAAAGATCATAGAATACATGTATGAAAGTATCTTTGGAACTTATTCTAGTGGACGCACTATGGCCAAGAAGATTCTAAGGGCTCGTTACTATTGCTCGACTATGGAAACTGATTGTCACCACCACTCGAGGACTTGCCATAAATGTCAAATCTATGCCGACAAGGTTCATGTGCCTCCAATACCCTTGAACGTCATGACTGCTCCGTTGCCATTTGCAATGTGGGGAATTGACATGATTGGAGAAATCAAATCCACTACCTCCAATGGACATCGTTTCATCCTCGTCACCATTGATTACTTCACCAAATGGGTCGAAGCTGCTTCATTTTCCTCAGTTACCAAAAACGTTGTAGCCCGATTTATCAAGCATAACCTTGTCTTCCGGTATGGCATCCCTGAAAGGATCATCACTTACAACGGAACCAACCTCAACAATTCCATTATTACTGATCTTTCCACGTAGTTCAAAATTAAGCATCACAACTCTTCTCCATCCAGACCTAAGATGAATGGCATAGTGTAAGCTGCTAATAAGAACATAAAGAAGATTGTGCAAAAGATGGTGGTGACCTATAAAGACTGGCATGAAATGTCGCTGTTTGCTCTTCATGGCTACCGTACCTCAGCACGAACATCAACTGGGGAAACCCCATTCTCTTTAGTTTATGTCATGGAAGTCATCCTGCCTATCGAGGTTCAAATTCCTTCTCTAAGGATTATGAAAGAAGAAGACTTAAGTGAAGATGAATGGATTCAGACAAGATTGGATCAGTTGAATTTGATTGACGAGAAGAGACTGGTTGCTGTCTATCATGGTCAAATGTATCAAAAGCATATGATCAAGGCATTCAACAAAAAGATCAAATCTCGAGTATACCAAGCTGGCGACTTTGTAATAAAGCGCATCATTTTTCCGCAAGGCGATCCCATGGGAAAATGGACTCCCACTTACGAAGGGTCATTTGTTGTCAAGGAAGTATTCTCTGGCGGCACTATGATGCTAACCACTATTTGAAGCTACTGGAAAAAAATGCAGAGCCACCACCGAACTTTATTTATCCCGAAGGAAGGGGAAATATCGAGAAAACCACAAGAGGATGGATAAGATTGTCTTGCAACCAAGAGAAAGGGTAAGAAAGTCAATTATGAAATTGGAAGGTATTAGCACCCCTCACATTCATTGTACTCAACAGGATCCATTTTGTTTGTTCGCTTCTAAGGGTGTGTTTATCTATAACTATATTTGCTAAGGGGAAGAAAATGATTTTTTATTAGTGCGTTCGTGAGGGTCTCGCCACCCTTTGCCTACATATCCAGTGAAGAAATGAGAACACCATATTTCTTCTAGAAAATGTTGGTTTGTTGGTGTTTTTTAGTGGGAAACATTAATGCACGCATTCTAGCAACAGGCACGGCCTGTATCGCGGTAGAATGGAGATAACATGCCCTTTGGGGGAGTTTTGATTGGTTGAGTGTTTTGAGAGTTTTAAAATGAGTTTGAATAATGATTAAATGTTTTTGGATTTTTTTGATTTGTGAGTGAGGAGTTTTAATTACAAAAGAAGAAAAAAAGCTTAAGAGGGAGGCTAGAAAAAAAAACCTAATGTTGTCATGCATGGATTCTAACCTAAGGTCTAGTTGGTTTGCATCATAAAGAAGAGGAAACTATCATCCTAAGGGAGCATGTTATAAGCATAAAGTAAAAGGAGACAATGTTGGTGAAGAGTGATCATGCATGGTGATCATGGAAAAAGTGACAACAAACTGAGTAAAATCATGAAAGGCGTAAATGGAATGCTTGGTGTATAGGAATTGAATCGGGTTATGATTAACCAAGGGGTGCACTTGATTAATCTCGTGATAGTAGGTGCTCCTACCCTCAACCATGAGACCCTTTGTGCATGTAATCACTTGGTATAAGACCAAAGTGGTTGATTTGAGTTATGGTTAACCAAGGGCAAGACTTGATTAACCTCATGAGAGTGGCCATGCTCATACTCAACTATGATACCCTTTAAGAATATGCTTGATATGTAAACCAAGGGGAGAGAAGTTGATTCAATGTATAAGATGAAAATCAAAAGCCCATACAAGGTGGCCATATTCATGTTCCTAGAAAGTGGGACTAGCGTGGCACTAGTATTCTAAACGACCAATTGAAACAATCGATCGAATAGTTGTCGTTGTAGAAAAGCCCAGAACCAAACTATAAAATATGTGCAAGTGTGCATTTGTAAGTGGATACCTTTTCATTGATGATGAGCCCAAGAGGAGGCCAAGTGTCCTAATTGGATAAAATATGCATAATTAGCCATTTAAACATATAAAGAAATATCAAAGAAACTAAAATTCTAAGCGATTATAAACCATATGGGGATGGGGGTACAAGTTTATGAATGAGGATGAATCAAATTGAAAGTTCGATTAAAAATCTAGTTAAACAAACAATACAACCAAATTGAAAATTAATTAATAAACTAATTAAATTATCTATTTAATAATAAAATTAAATATTCAAAATAATTAATAATATTAAACAATTTTTTTAGTTTAATAAGTTATTATTAAAAAAGAGTAATTATATTTTTTGTATTTTTATATTAAAGAACATATTAAAAGAAAATCAACAAACTAATTCTAAATATATTTTTTTTTTTGTGATTTTTTAATTAAAGAAAATATTAGAAAATTTATTTAAAAAAAACTAATTCTAAATGTATCTTTTTGTATTTAATATATATATATATATATATATATATATATATATATATATATATATATATATATATATATATATATATATATATATATATATATATATATATATATATATATATATATATATATATATATATATATATATATATATATATATATATATATATATATATATATATATATATATATATATATATATATATATATACTAAAATAACAAATTATAAATTATAAAAGAAAAAGAAAAGAAAATATCAAAGAGTTTAGAATTGGGCCTGAATGTGGAAATTTGGGGGTGCAAAAAAGAAGTCCAAAAGGCCCAAATAAAGGGCAGCCCAAGCTTCCTGACTGATTCAGTGTGACACTCCCAGAAGGTGCATTATAAGGGCATGCATTCATATGCGTTTGATCTTGATCTTGAGGTCAGAAACGAAGGTGCACGAATCATAGCATAGGAAGGCATGTACCAAACATTATCAGAATAATTAAAGGGCGGTGACAAACGTCACCGTCGAGTTAGTGTTTAAATAAAACAGATTATCAAAATAAAACAAATTTAACTAAATTACTAAGTTTTTTTTACGTTCCCTCATATGCCACTCTTCTCTCTATCTCTCTCTCTCTCTAACGCAGACATTCTCTGCCTTCTCTGTAAAATGAAACTTCGTTGGAGAAGACCCATTAGTCGCGCCGGAAATCTCCTCCCTGCGGCGGTTAACGGATAAAGAGCTCTGATCCTTTTTTTTTTACATTTTCCGAGTCGTCTTTCTCTATTCTTCACTAATCTGCAATTGTTTTTTTAACAGATTCCTAGCCAATGACCCTAGATTTAAAAGGGGGTGACGGAAAACCCTAGTTTTCAACTCTCATGTAAATCAGGATGGTGATGCAGGTGAATGAAAACCGGTGATGAA
Source organism: Vicia faba (assembly GCA_948472305.1). Classification (NCBI taxonomy): domain Eukaryota; kingdom Viridiplantae; phylum Streptophyta; class Magnoliopsida; order Fabales; family Fabaceae; genus Vicia; species Vicia faba. Next base: position 162,364,808 of record OX451738.1, read on the forward strand.
AATAAGGAAAAGGGGAAAAGAAGTGGAGCCTCGTGCTCCATGGACCACCTAAGATTTCACTACCTTTTATTGGTGATTTCGCAGTGAGATCTTTCTTTTTTCACTTTGTTTGCGATTTCAGATCTTTTCCTCTTCTTCTTTCTCGAATCTGAAGGGTTTAGTGTTAGGAAAGTGATCATAAGAAGTTTAGGGTTTTGGTTATTTTTATGTTTTGAGTTGTGATGATGATGATGACTCTGTTAGGGTTTGATGGTTGTTGATACGGCTGTTGTGGTTATTGATGTTTGGTTCAAAACAGTTTTATGGTTGCTTTTGCTTTTCCATTTTTCTGAAGGGTTTGATGTTGAGGAAGATGATGATATCTGGATTCTCTGTGTTTTGTGGTTACTGCTAACTTTGTGATTTTTGTTTTTTTTGTTGTTTAGTTGTTGTTTATCTTGGTTTTACAGTGTTTTTTTCTCTGGTTTAAACCATGTCCTTTTCTCTTCTTCTGTATCTGTTTATACCTTCAAAGGAAAAGGATTTTGGGGGGAAATAATAACATGATTTTAAACAAATTTTCTGCCCTGTTTTGATGCTTTTTTTAATGCAGCTTGCGTTTTCCAGTTTGGTGCAAGTTTGGGACAGGTTTTTGACAGTTTGGACAAATTTTTTGTCTTGTTATGTTTAGACAGTTTGGGCAGGTTTTGATAGTTTGGCCTATTGTGTTTGGACAGTTTGAACAGGTTTTGACAGTTTGGACAAGTTGGGCATATTATAGCAGTTCTGACATTGTTTTTCTGTAAAGCAAATTGTTGGCAATATTTGTTTGTTGACTTTGTTACTACAGTAAAATTGCTTTTTGAATTTCTTTTCCTTTTGTGAACCAAAACTCATTTTGTGATTGGCAATTGGAACATGGCCCGTGATTGATCTTTTGAATTCTGATTTTTGTGAGGCCTTTGAATTTGGGCTTAGCACATGATTGGAAACACCCTTTGAATTTCTGATTCCAAACACAAACCCTAATGATGACATTAGAATGAAAACTTTCCTTTAACAATTTGTTCTTGTGTATAAATTTTATTCAAATATTGATGGTTTGCTAACCCTTTTCTCTCTTTCTTGTTTCATGAGCAATGATGATTAGATGGAAAAGGCAAGGTTGAAAGATGAAGAGGTTGTGGCTATCATGGGGATTGAAGCTTTGAAAATGTAATTTTAGTAACTTTAGGACTTAGGAATTTTTAGGTTTAGAAATGCTTCATTTGGTAGTGTTCCTTTCTTTTGTACAATATTTCAAACTTGTAATGGAAAGATGGATTGTAATGGTGTTTGTGAATTGGAAGGAATGAAATTGAATGAGAAATGCTTGCAACCAATTGTATATTTGAACAATTTGAACTTGTAATGAGAAATCCTTGGATTGTAATAGACAAACATTTAACTAAGTGTTTCTCTTCCCAAAAGAAATGAAGTTAGAATTCTTTTCTCCATTATTTTCTCTAGCCTTTGTATAATTTCAAGTGGTCATGTTATGAATCCAAAAAAATTGCAAGATAATCAAATGACTTGAATCTTGAAAAAAGTAACTTGTGATTTAAGGAATTGGTGATTTGTGAACCAAAGGACGTTGTATGAAATACCAATTTCCCGTATTACCAATTTGCAATCCAGATCCAAGTTTTCTTTCTCTTTCAATTTTGAATCTTCATGACAAATTCAAACCACATTGAAAATGATAGATGCCATCTTAGTTCCAAATTTAGTCCCTCAAGAAACTCCTCAAAGAAAACTTTAACCCATACGAGAAGAATTCCTTAGTTTCACCCCTTAAACCTCTTGATAAGCAATTGACTTGTAGAAGGAGATAAAGCTCAATGTGACCTTGAAGCAAAAATCCTAGTTTCCTTAACATTCAAAGGATGAACATTACAAGCTCAAACCAAATACCGTAATCCACTAAGCCTCAGTTTGAAGAACTAAAACCACTGCTCTTGAAGTAACTTGAGAAAACCTCCAAAACTCTAGTTCACACTTCAGTGCTTGAAGAACTAGAAGAAACGGAAAGAAATAGACTTTATTGAATATAAACACCTCAAAACACTATAAAACTCTAATATTCCACAACCACTAAACTCTTGGAAAATGATGCCTTTATTCAATGAATGAATGATATGAAAATTATGCTAATGAAATGCAAATCCTAAGCCAGATAAAAGTGAAAAAGGTAGGATAAATTTGGGGTATGACACTATGGACGGCGAAGATTTCCTGCATCCTGTGAACGCGGACATAGTCAAAAAATACTACGCATAAAGAACAACCCGCTAGGTTGACATGCCTAGGCATAAATAAGGGTATCCCGGCGAACCAAAAGGTTTGGGTAAAAATTATGGATATATACAAAAGATTGTACACCCGGCAAGTCGAAAACCTAAAAGGGCGACTTGGGCAAAAAAGGGTATCCTGGTAGACTGAAAACCTGAAAGGGCGATACAGGCAAAAGTTAATGATTAAAGTGTATGACTATGTCTCGTTGAATCACCACAACCAGCTTTATTACCAAGGTCAAAAGTTCAAATGGTACAAAATCAATTCAATCAACTTCTTTCGACGGCAAGAGATGACGTTCGAAGACATAGAGGCAATAGCAGAGTTGGAACCCATTGAGATCACTTCTACATGGCTATACAATTTTTGTTTTCACTTTGTATTCTTTTCACTTTTTCGACAATTTCCTCTTACTAGGATTTCTGTCTCCCTGTACAAAAACTCCTGTTTTTAGGAAAATTATTAATACAAATATACTTTGAAGTGCAAAATTTTTGTATTTTCTATTTTGAGCGCAAAAACGTCTGTTCTACCCCAAAATTTTCCCTCCCATTTTACTCAAGACATGTTCATTAAGGTCTTCAATTGCTCAAGGTTGACCAAGAACTGATCAGGCAAATTCTTCTCCTAAGCAATGGCCTTTCAACTAGGGTTTCACTTTTCACCAAGATGTGTGACCTATAAAGGTCTCAAATGTTTTCCATGGTCCTAATATGTCTTCATGATTGTCCATGCAAAATTTCATGCCTTACACTACAAGTTTGCTCAGTCAATTGCTCAAATGTTTGAAAGTCAACTATATTAGGTCAAAAGTCAATTGTGGCTAATATATAGTCAAACTTCAATTTTTTTTGTCAACATCAACATTTTGAAGTTATATCCATTATTTTATCAAGTTTTGATCATGATTCCTCAAGGAATGCTCTTAATTTATCAAAAGTCAAGAATTGCTAAATTAGGGTTTCTATAGGAGAAGTCAATTGAAATTTGACCAGGTATAACTTTCACATAATTCATCCATTTTTCCCCAACCAAAGTTCATTTTTAATAGAATCCAATACCCTACAACTTCTATTTTATCCTCAAGTTCAAGAAATGCACAATTTGAAAGATACAAGCTCATACATTACAGGTCATTTTCAGAAAGTCAACAAAAGACATTTTTTTCCAAGACCTTTTACATCAAGATAAAATCTTCAAATTCAAAATTGATAAAAAGAGGGTTTGAAGTAGACATCTTTGTATTTCCAAAAAGTCTAATATCATCATCATTGGATAAAAATTTAGCAAGTTATGGTTTTCCCAAGTTGGAAAATTTTGGGAAATTTCAAGAATTGTGCATTGGGAAAACTTGAACTTTTAGGTCAATGGCCTAACTTCTTGGACTTCAAACATCTTCCTAACCTTATAGGGGACCTGTTAACTCATTTTTACATTGCCTTACAATTTTTATCTTATTTATTCATATTTATTTTGATTTATTTCAAATAAATATAAAATAAATTGTACAAAATATTTAGAGATGGGCCTTGGCCTTTCGGCTAGTGTTTTGATCTGACTTAAGGCCCATAATTCGTGCAAAGAATGTCCAGGTACATCCAAGTCTCAACATGGCATGAAATGTCGACTTTTGGTAAGTTTTCAAAATAAGGATATTGGCTTTAAACATGACCTTAATGCCTTGGATTCTTTCAATTTTTCTCCTTCACTCCATCTCCTCTATATATACAACCCTCCTGCAAGCCAAAAACACGCTCACACTGCCTCAGAAAAGCATACCAATTTTCTCAAAATTTCAACAAAGTTGTCAAAATCGAAACACATTTTGCCGGCACCCTTAGTCCAAACCAGTGACCATACGATGCTCCTGAGATTCCCAGGAACCTATTTCACCAATTCCCAAGGCTTGCAACATCCTAGATCACCGGATCTACGCATCTCCATTTGGTAAGGTTTCTTGAAATAAAAACTGTAAATTCATGCCATTTAAATACCTATTGCCCATATATTTTTGTTACTAATGATGTTTGTGATTGTTTCAACATGTTACATGCAAGCTTAAGGGCAGGGATGAGATCATGCCATTGCTAGGGCACGATCTGTGTTCTCCTTTTAAACTCAAAATTTAGGTCATTTCAGGCCAAATGGACCTCCAATTTCGAATCAGGGAAAAAATAAGGGGGTAGGGTAGGTTTAGATCTTTATAATTAGCTATTTTTGCAGGTTAGATTTTTAGCCCACCGGAGAAGACAACCGGAGAGTTGACTCTGGTGGGCTGACTCCGGTCATCCAGGCGTCTCTCTCTCTCATTGGGCCAAGCAGGCCAGCGTGCATTATATTTTTTTAAAATATATTTGACTTGTGTTTCATATATAATATTATTGTTTCCTTAGTATAAACGAATGATCAGGTAACTCAGATGGTAAGAGGGAAGGCGTGTATTGGAAAGGACATGGGTTCGATACCCGGGCCTCACATTTTATTTTTTCTAACAATTCTTCTGCAGATTCAATACGTCTCAGCCACGAGCATGCACCATACACCCTCATTCCCTTGCTGCCAGATGCTGGTCAATCCAGATCCAGTGCCCTCAACATGTAGTCTATCATTCACCCTTAACAACCTCCCTCACTAAATCCAATGGCAGATTTGGGCTCTTCTCACTTGAGCCCAGCGAATTTTAATTTACACCCCCCAGTTTTGTCTTTTACTACCCAGACCCATTTATATTTTTGTGTTGTCTTTATTATTTATTTCTTTTAATTTGTTTTTTATTTAATCAACAAAATAATTAAAATCCCAAAAAAATAGGTTTAGTCTTTTTCAATCAAAATTATTTTTTGTTAATTAATTATTTTAATCTTTTACCTAATTTAAAAATCAAAAGACTTAGGATTTAATCAATTTTAATTGTTTTCTTAAATAATAAAAAATACCAAAAATATTAGGTTTTGTTAGAATTAATATTAATTAATAATTTTTATTTTATTTTAATTAATTAATTATTGTTCAACTCAAACTTTCTTTTTCCCAAATAAACAACAAAAAAACGACAAAAAAAGGATTTTTCTTTAAACCTAGAAGTACATTAGGGTTTTAGACGTTATTTTCAATTCACGCGTGCTTAAATACTTTCGTATTATTTATTTTTCGTATTATTGTATCTGTCTACTGGATGTAATAACTATAACTAGGATATTATTTTACTACTTTATTTCCCCCAAGTTTTGGACATGTAATTAATCCCCCTCCCCGAAGCCTTGTAATAGTTTAGGATTTACCTTTCTGCACTTTAAATTCCTATAACTTTTAAATTGTCTAGATGCTTGACTGATAGGATTGTATGGCAAGATATTAATAATCAAAACGCTAGTAAACCTAACACAAGACAAATAACTGAATACAAACACAAGTTCACATGCGCACCTCTAGGGTACCCCCACTTCGGTTGCCTTTGGAAAATAGTTACAACTCTCGAAACATGAGAGACTTTAGTGGCTACCCACCGGTTTAAAGATAAAAAATGACCCTCTCGATGTTGCCTCGGTATGATCTTAAAATCCTAGGGTAGTTACTAAGGTTTCTTGCCCATTTTCCTTTATGACTGTAACAACATTCGTTCGATTTCTCCTCAGACATCCGACGACTAGGGCTACCTATTCACTAATAGTAGGATAGCACTGTTTAAAAGAAAAGAGGAAAAGAACAACCTTTCAAGTGAAGTAGATAGTCGTTAGATGCTTGCTCAAACATCCTTTACAATTACAAAAAACTTCTTTCAAAAACATTTTCAAACACTTTGTATATGTTCTCTACCATTTCGAGAAACATTACAAAGTTTGTTGCACTAAGGCACTATCTTTCAAAATACTTTTCAAACATAAAAAACACAAGGTATTTTTTCAAATGAGCTAGTATCTAAGATCTCGTAGATAACTACAGATGGAAAGGGTGATAACACCTTACCTTTCCATAATCTACCCTCCTTACTCAGAAATAAATCTCGAAAGGTCTTTTTCTATTCTTTTCACCCTTTCCTTTGTTGGATAAAAGAAAAGTCGGTGGAGACTCTTGCTTACCGCAACATTTGCGAATACAAATGAAAAACCAGTATAACAATCAGTTCTTCCACCGTATCACAGAATTGGCGACTCTGGTTGGGAAATTCTAAAAGTGGGGTTATCTTAGAGTTAGATCATTTTATATTTGCTTTACATTGTGTGTTTTGTATGCTTTACTTTTGAGGGCTTGTTTGGGTTGTTACTAAAAGTCCTACACCCAGATCTAGGGCACCTTTTTAGGTAAGTAGCAATAAATCATGAAGGTTGTACGGTGTAGACCGATACGGACAAAGTGATGGCTACTGTGATATGGTGGGAGAACTGACTCGGGGCGTTTGCATTTGATCACAATTGTGCGGATAGCAAGAGTCGCCACTGACTTTTCTTTTATCAAAAAGGAAAGGTAAAAAAGCACAGGGAAGACCTTTAGAGATATTTTCTTGAGTTCGGGGGGGTAGATTATGAAAAGGGGACGTGTTAGCACCCCCTTTAATCCATGGTTTTCCATGGGCTCTTAGTTGCTTACTATGTCACTTTCTTTGTTTGAAAGTTATGATTTTGTGTCCTGAGTTTTGAAAGTATTTTGAAAATGTCTTTGTAATGGTTCTCGTCTCTATAAGAACACATACAAAGTGTTGTTTCGAAAAATAGTTCAAAGAGGTGTTTGTGTAGTGTATTTTGTGAAGGTGATTTTGAAAAGATGTTTTTGTAATGGTTCTCGTCTCTATAAGAACGCGTACAAAGTGTTTTTTCTTTTGAAAATGTTTCAAGATGAAAGTGTTGGTGTAAAAATGTTTTTGTCGTGAGAAAGCAAGGAACTAGGAGCGAATCTACCTACTCGAAAGGTCTTAGATGTTCTTTTCTTCCTCCTTTAGATGTTACTATCTTACCATTGATTTGGTAAGAAGCCCCATCGTTCGATGTGAAAGGACAGGCGCGGGACGTTTGTACAGTCATAGAAGGCAACTTATGAGACGCTTTAGCAATTTTTCGTAAGGGACTAGATCGTTTTACCGAAGGCAACATCGAGGGTCATCGAGGGACTATGATCTTTTTTATAGGATGGTCTTTTCTAAAGCGTCCCATATTCCAGGGACATGACTGTGTTTCCGAGGCAACAAGCGAGGTTACCCTAGAGGTGCGCGTGTGCAAAAGTGTGTTTGATTCAAGTTATTTTGTCTTTGAAATTAAGTTATCTAGCGATTGATTTTGAATCTTGCCATGCACGCCTAATTACTATACAGTATAAGGAGAATAGTAAATTGCGGGAATTGAAATTCTATGCTATTACAGAGCTTTTGGGAGTGGGGGTACATATTTACAAATGGGTATGGATCAACGTAATTAAATATCCAAATAGGCAAACAATACAACCAAATCGAATCAAGAAATTAATCAAAAAAATAAAGATAAAGAAATAAAATTCTTGTTTTTTTGTTTGAAAAAAAGTTTGAAAAGAAAAATAGAAAAAATCTATTCTATTAAATAAAATGATTAGCTAAAAAATATTAAATCAAATGTATACCTATTTTTTATTTTTTAGGTTTTTTTTTGTTATGTAAAAACTAAGTAAATTAATAAGATATTAACTAAATGATAAAATAAAATTAATCACAAAATGTCCTAATTTAAATTTAGAACTAAGCCAATTAAGAAAAATTAACTAATAAAGCTACATGATCAAATAAAATCAAAACTAACAAAACAAAGTAAAATGGTGGTGTTAAACTGACTATGGGTGTGTGAGGTAGAAATATGGATGGGCCAGAAAAGAAATGTGAAGCCTAAAGTTGTTTGTTAATGAGGAAAAGCATGTGTTTTTTTAAAAAAATACAAAGAAAAAGGAACAAAACACCTTCCAGGAATCGAACTCAGAACACCACGCTCGCCAACACACTGTCCAACCACTACGCTATTCTGTTTTATTCGTTATTGATATAACTTAAATGAAGTATAAGGGGAAAATTATAGTGTGATTGGGCCAGCAAACCCAATGGGGCGACCCGGTTTGGAAAGGATATGAAGGGTTTTGGAAACCCTAGTTTGCATGAATGTGCCGCGCTGGGGATAGGTTGTTGTTATTTCAATAAAACTTGATTAAATGCTAATTAAAACAATAATTAAAACAAATCTCAACCCTCTGAACCAAAGCAAACAACCTCTATTCCTCGCCATTTTGAATCGCTATTTTCCTAAAATCTCTCAACCGCTCTCATCCCTCTACCTACTTCTCTCTATCACCTTCCTTGTTCTTCTTCTCTTAACCATGAATATTTCTCTGGCTTCCGCTTCAACCTCCATTCGCGATTCACTTTCTCCATCTACTAGTAGACTCAACCTTCTCATCTAAACCTAAATCAGAGCAAACGATCTACATCGTCAGCCGCTTACAGACTCAAAGACACAATTTGGTCTTCGGTCAGAATTATGGTTGCAACTCAACTCTTGTCACGGATTCACTCAAAAGCAAAAAGTGTGATTCAACTATAGACAAAGACAAGTATCGACAATAATTTAAAAGAGGGAAAAAAAGGTTACCGTCAGAGAGGAGAGTTTCTCCAATAGGTATGATGCTTGATTTTGTTTTTCTGGTTTTTGTTATCTTCTTATGATGGCTAACAGATATCTCTTCTTCTAGCTGGTTTTTGGTTCTTGGTTTGGTTTGTATATCCTTGCTCTGGTTTGGTCTTTTTGGTGTTTTTTTTTATTCTCTAATAGCTAGCTTTTTGGTTGTGTTGTATGAGATTAAGGTTGAAGTTTGGCATTGGGATGTGGTTTGTATCTGGTGTGTTTTTTTGTTCTCTAACAATTAGCTTGTTGGTTATGTTGTATGAGATTAAGGTTGAAGTTTGGCATTGGGTTGTGGTTTGTATCTGGTGTGTTTTTTTGTTCTCTAACAGTTAGCTTGTTGGTTGTGTTGTATGAGATTAAGGTTGAAGTTTGGCGTTGGGCTGTCGTTTTGTATCTATCAGTCCCTTTTTTACTGCTTGGTTGTTTTTGTATTATAGCAGCTGACCCAGTGGGAATTGGATGGAAAAGAATGATAAGTTTGAACTATTATCATATACTGTTTTGATCCTTTCATGATGTAGGTTGATGTTTTTGCCATTTTGGTGCAACTCCTAGACTGTTTATGATGCAGTAAAACAACAGGTTTAAGGATTACCTATTTTGGTGTAAGTTTTTGGCCTGCCTTGGACAGGTTATTATGTGCAGGATGGACAGAGTTTTTTTTTTTTGATGTTCTTTTTGGTCTTTGGACAGCTTTTGGACTGATGTGTAGCAGTCTGTGGACTCTTATACTTGGACTGTTTGGACAGAAAATGCAGCAGGTTATGGGCAGGCTTATGCTGGTTTGGGGATTGTTATTGCTAGGTGACATATTTTCAAGCCTATTCCTTTTTCTCTTTATCTTTCAATGAAAATATAAGGCTACTATGCTTTTCTTTCTATTAAAAATTCTGAAGGGTTTGTATAATTTAAGGAACATGATGATGTGTTTGGTTTGATGAGCAAGTTAACTTGCTGTTTTGACTTTTTCCATTTTGTTTTACTCGTTACTTCTTTCTTCTGTCATCTTGGCAGCCTATGCTACCTTGCTTGCTATGTTCTTGTTTGTTTGCATATTGTTGTTGCTTGCTGCACTTATTTTTACTTTGTGCTGCTTGTATAGCAGCCTGTTGTTATTGTGTTGCTGCTGCTTTGAAGCCCGCCTCTGTTTTCTATATTGCTGCTGTTTGGGAAGCCTTAGACTTTCTTGCTTTATTTACAGCAACCTTCCTTTGTTTTGTTTGTTTGCATAGCTTGCCGCCTGCTGTTATATTTGTTACAGGTTTATCAATCTTGGGCTTGCATATTTTGCTTTGACAGCTCTGGGCTTGCATATTTTGCTTTGACAACTTTGGGCTTGCATATTTGCTTTTCCTTCTTGTGAACCAAGGTCCAACCTTGTGATTTGCAAGAATGGGAGAAGAGAGATTATGATAAAACAAAGCAACTTAAATTCTGATTCCTATATACAAACCCTAGTGATGAAATTCTTTTTTTCTTTTCTTTACACATCACTTTGCTTGAATTGCTAACTTTCTCTTCTTTGTTTCATGAACATGAGGCGAGGATGGCAAGCGAGGATTGCTTGAAGATGAAGCAATGGAGACTTGAAGAAACAAAATAAATTTTCTCTCTTTGTAGTCAAAGCAAACATTGTAATTCTTTGTAAACAAAGCAAAAAATGTGTAATTTTATTTCATTTGTGATGTAATGAACATAAGACCTTGAATAAATTTGTAAATGATGAAATTTTTCGTACCAATACTAAATTTATTTAAACTTTGCAATTCTCAATTGAATGTTTTGAATAAAATATCTTAGTTTGGTAACTTGAACTTCAAGCAATCACAAAATGATCAAATAAACCAAAGCGTCTCGTACTCCAATCAAAATTTTAAACAAAATAAATGTGTAAGAATTCAATTCTAACTTGGTTAACTCAAACCCAAAGCCATGGTCATCTAAATGACAGTCTTAATCTTCAACTCTTGTCCAAACCAAATTTGCATTCAAAATGAACTCGTGCACCATACTGGATTAAAATGGAACTTCATTGCCAAACAATCATGCTTTGAGAACAATCATCAACCTTAACAAATTTCAAAAACAATGGTGATTAAGAACACTTGAAATTAAACAAATGACTTGCGACGATTCGATAACTTTCAAAGTCTTCCCAATGCATTTTTCTTTCGATCTTTGAAGATAAACTCGTGTGCAACATCACTTATGACCATATGCAGAAATAATCGTCTCAAGATCTCGTAATTGAGGAAATCACAATTCTTAGAAATCAGGCGACAATTATTTAAGATTAGGTCAAAATCCATGAAATGACTTCTAACGCATTCGAATTTGGTGATCTTCTACACGTAATCAACTCTTGATTTGTGAAGAGAAATTTGATATGACATCGAGGAGAGTTATACGCAAGAAGAACCACTCAAAAATATTGAATAATGAACAAGTTACAATTGCTTGAATTTTATCTCACACAAAAGGTCGATTTTTAGGTTAATGGAGTCATTTTTAGTCTTCTGAACCATTGACTGAGCAAACTTGCAATGCAAGATTTGAAACTCGGCATGAACACCCTTGATGAGACATGAAGATCTGTGAAGCCCACTTGAAACTTTGAAGAATCAATTTTCTTTGAGAAACGTCAAACCCTAATTGTTGTCTTACTGCCTGGGAAGAGAATCTGTCTGATCAATTTCTGAGCCAAAATGAGTATTCTAGAAGACCTAGGATAGTTTCTTGAATAAAAAATGGGAGGGCAAATTTTGGGGTACAGCAGCTTCCCCTGTTCAATCTTCTTAAACTTGAAACATGAGATCGGCATGTTTGCCATTCGTAGCTTGAAAGTGGAAGATGATTGAACACTAGAGTGCCCATAAATTTGCACTTGATGATGTGGGGGTTGATTGCATAGGGAATGGGCTTGAAGATTCCATTTGGAGAGATAACAGAAAGATGGTGGAGATGGGCTTATAGATGCCATCCGAAGGTGATTGTTGATAGAAATTAGACTAAGTCCAAGTTTGACTTCAACTGGGGAAATGTGAAATCGACCGTATCTGGTCGGGTCCAAGTATTAAAATGTTGTAAACTGTTGTTTGGAGATAAAGGAGAAAGAACCTGGATAGCAGGGTTGCTTCGGAAGGAAAGCCTGGGCAGTAGGGCTATGAGAAGGAACCTGGATAGTATGGTTACTTCAGAATGAAAGCCTGTGTAGTAGGGCTATGAGAAGGAACCTGGATAGTAGGTTTACCTCGAAAAGAAAGCCTGGGTAGTAGGGCTATGAGAAGGAACCTGGATAGTAGGGTTGCCTCGAAATGAAAGCCTAGATAGTAGGACTATTAGAAGGAACCTGGATAGTAGGGTTGCTTCGGAATGAAAGCTTGGGTAGTAGGGCTATGAGAAGGAACCTGGATAGTAGGGTTACCTCAAAAATAAAGCCTAGGTAGTAGGGCTATTAGGAGGAACCTGGATAATAGGGTTGCCTCGAAATGAAAGCCTAGATAGTAGGGCTATGAGGAGGAACTTGGATAGTAGGGTTACTTCGAAATGAAATCCTGGATAATAGGGCTATGAGAAGGAACCTTGATAGTAGGGTTACTTCAGAATAAAAGCCTGGATAGTAGGGCTATGAGAAGGAACCTGGATAGTAGGGTTACTTCGGAATGAAAGCCTTATAGTAGGGCTATAAGAAGGAACCTGGATAGTAAGGTTACTTCGGAATGAAAGCCTGGGTAGTAGGGCTACTTCATTTGACCATGTAGATTAGTTGACCCGTTTGATTTTTGGAACTGATTTTCCATAAGTTGTCTGCAGATCTGATGTGTACAACTGTTGGAATTGTTGGTGATAATTGTATTTCCTGAAAAGATAATAAGGTTAATTATGTGCGATGCATGAAATTCATGGTGGGGCGATGTTCTCAAAATAACGAGATTGTGTTGTATGTGATATGTATGTGCATGTCATGATGTATGAACATGAGATGCTATTGTGACATATCTGAGTCTGGGAAAATAAATCCCTGACTGTTTCCTGAGAGTATTGGAAATAGCCTTCCTGACTGTTGTGGAAAAACATGGTTCTTCAACTTTCGCTGGAGATGGTGAACGGAGATGATCATGCGAGAGATTTGCTCCTTATTGACGGATATTCTGTTGGGGAGAGACTCTGCTTTGAGAATGACTCTGCGGGGAAAAAAAGAAACTTTGTTGGGGGATGAACTTCCGTAGCTGTAGGGGTAAACTCTGTCGAGGATTGAGTTTTTGTATTCATAGGAATGAACTTCTGCTTGAGAGACAAATTTTATGACCCGCTCGTGATTATGAGATTCAGCTGGGGTATATAGATGTCAGACTCTTGAAAGACCCTGGCTGGGGAGATTACCTCATGTTTTGGGAAAGCTGATGTCAATGTCTTGATTTTTTTCTTTCTGTGGGGAGTGTAGATCTCACGAGGTCGTGGGTACTGAAGATTATGTTTCAAAGTTGGCTATGCCTCGGTACCTGCTGGACAGAGTGACTGTCGGGTTTTGACATTTCTTGTTTTTGCCCCGAGCAATTTGTCTTTTCGTTTCTTATGTAAACATTTGTGAGTAGGAATCATATTCAAATGCATATGTCAAGAATAAACCATTGGACGTTCTTGCAGGACAAAACAGAAAAGGGAAAACACAAAGTTTTTGTAAAAATGATTTGCATTGATTTTCGAAGTTGGCCTATAATAAACGTTTTTGTACAAAGAGGCTGACGCTCTAGTAAGAGAACACTGCCGTAAAAATAGAAACTATACAATATTCTGTAAAAGAAAACAACTATGTATAACAATCCCATTGAGTTTCAATTCTGCTAATGCCGCTATGTCTTCGAGCGTCTCATCACTTTGCTGCTTGTTCGAAGCTGATTAGATTGATTGGTGTCATTTGAGTTGGACAATCAATACTGAGGTCTGATCGCAAGGTGATCCAATTGGACATAGTGATACGCTTACATCCCTAACTTTTTCCTGGACCGCCCTTTCGGGTTTTCAGTCCACCGGGATACCCTTTTTTGCCCAAGCTGCCTTTTCAGGTTTTCGACTTGCCGGGTGTACAGATTTTTTTATTTTTATCCCTTATTTTTTCCCGAACCCTTTTGGTTCACCGGGAAGCTCTTATTTTTGCCTAGACCAATCATCCTAGCGGGTCTTTTATTATGTGTAGTATCTTTTCACTATGTCTACATTGACAGGGTTAGGAAGGTCGTCACCGTCCATGGTGGTTAGAATCATGGCTCCACCCGAGAAAATGTTTTTAATTACAAACGGCCCTTCGTAGGTGGGAGTCCATTTTCCCCTGGGATCACCTTGAGGCAGTATGATGCGCTTGATCACTAGATCCCTGACTTGATACTCTTGGCGTCTGACTTTTTTGTTGAAAGCCTTGATCATCCATTTTTGATACGTTTGACCATGACAGACAGCAGTAAGTCTCTTCTCATCGATCAAATTCAGTTGATCAAGTCGAGTCTGGATCCAGTCGTCTTCGCCCAAACCTGCATCTTTCAAAATCCTTAGAGAAGGAATCTGGATCTCAATGGGTAGGACTGCCTCCATGCCATATACCAGAGAGTAGAGGGTTGCCCCTGTCGATGTCCGTGTTGAGGTACGGTACCCATGAAGAGCGAATGGTAGCATCTCATGCCAGTCTTTGTAGGTCACCGTCACCTTTTGTATAATCTTCTTGATGTTCTTGTTATCCGCTTCAACTGCGCCATTCATCTTCGGTCAGTAGGGAGAAGAGTTATGATGTTGTATCTTGAATTGCTTACATAATCCTCTCTGCTTCGCTCTTATCTACACACCGCAGTAAGGTAGAGTCATGGTTGCGCTTGTAGAGGATTCCATTACTGAGGAAAAATTTCGCAGCGAACCTTTTCAGAAAATTCTTA